>BTHU01000006.1:43691769-44291769 GCA_036184795.1 Tokudaia tokunoshimensis
TTCTAGGCAGGAGCTCTGCCACTGAGCCACGCCCCCCAGCCCCTCACTGGGGGATTCTAGGCTGATGCTCTACACTGAGCTACGCCTCCAACCCAGCCCATTCCCTCTGTTTTTGTTGAGGCAGGTTCTTACCATGTAGACCAAGTTAGCATAGAACTTTTGACCTGCCGCCTATGTCCGCTCTAGTGTTGGGATTCTGGTCTGTGCCCCATAACCCAGGTCACTTTTGTCCTTGTACCGCATCAGTTCCTAAAACTTCTGTTATGCATAGTTACTGCCAGTTCTGAATTTCACAAGTGAAGAAACCAAGTTTTGGGAGTGACATAAACTTTACTCCAGTTATTGTAGTTCCCAAAGCTGCCAGGAGAGGGCACAGGTCGTGTTTCTGAATAGGCAAATATTAAACCTCAGCACACTGGGGAAATCGGTCCTTTGCATTTCTTCTTCTGTAACATGCACACCATCTTAGTACTTACCTCCTAAGACAGAAGAAGCTATAAAAATGCAGAAAGAAAGCTGCTCCAAGTGTTGTCAATAATGTTCATGACCCAGAACAAGGTATTTGCTTTTAGCCACAGACAGATAGAAAACAAACACATTTACCTAAAGCTATAGTGTTAGAGCTATTACAATTCCTCAGTGAAGGGCAAAGGATGTGGCTCAGTAGTGGAGCCCCTGCCTAGAATCCCCCAGGGAGGGGCTGTGGGCGTGGCTCAGTGGTGGAGCCCCTGCCTAGAATCCCCAGTGAGGGGCTGGGGGCGTGGCTCAGTGGTAGAGCCCCTGCCTAGAATCCTCCAGGGAGGGGCTGGGGGCGTGGCTCAGTGGTAGAGCCCCTGCCTAGAATCCCCCAGTGAGTGGCTGGGGGCGTGGCTCAGTGGTAGAGCCCCTGCCCTAGAATCCCCCAGTGAGGGACTGGGGGCGTGCTCAGTGGTAGAGCCCCTGCTAGAATCCCCCAGTGAGGGACTGGGGGGCGTGGCTCAGTAGTGGAGCCCCTGCCTAGAATCCCCCCAAGGAACTGGCTGAAGGTATGGCTCTTGGCTAGGATGAAGAGTCCCTGGGTTCCATCCCCAGTAGTTGGGAAAACAATAATATGTGTTTCTGTAATGCATCTTCCCACATATGTGGGTTTTTCTCATTTTGTGTAATATTTAATAGATGTGTCATGAAAATAATTCATTCTACCTTCCAAGAAAATGATAACCCTAAGCCAGTGTAAGTTCTTGGAATTATAATATTGCTTCCAACAGTGTCTGGAACCTGTGATATAGATGAAGTTTCCAACTCTCCCCGCCAAGCTTCGTTTTGAAAGGGCTTCCAGTTCCCAAAGCTCCTAAATGTTTATACACACATCAATCTCTGTGAGTTCAAGGCCAGCCTGATCTACAGAGCTAATTCCAGGATGCCAGGCAGCCAAAGACCCCCTGTCTCAAAAAACCTAACACACACACACACACACACACACACATACACCATAGCTAGATGAGATGGGGTAATCCCAACTCTCAAGATACTGAGGCTTTAAATTTAGACCACAGCAAAAACCTGTATCAAGAGAAACAAGAGCAGCTGGAGATTTGCTGTGTTGGTGGAATGCTTGCCTGCCATGCACGAAGCCCTAGGTTTGATCCCCAACACTACAGAAACCCAATGAGGTGGCATCCAATTGTAATCCTAACTCTCTGGGTGGAGGCGGGGGGGCGGGGTCAGAAGCTCAAGGTCATTCTCAGCTATATATCGATCAAGATCCAAGCCAGCCTGAGGTAGAGAAGACCCTGCCTTTGGCCAGGCACAGTGAACGCATATCTTTAATCCCAGAACAGCAGAGGCAAGAAGATCTCTGTGAGTTTGAGGTCAGACCTGTCTACTTATGTGTGTTCCAGGCCAGCCAGGGTTACACAGGGAGAGCCTGTGTGAAACAAGACAAAACAAAGCAACACAAAGAAACCAAGCAGAGGGGCTGGAGAGATGGCTCAGGGTTCAAGAGCACCGTCTGCTCTTCCAGAGGTCCTGAGTTCAATTCCCAGCACCCATGTGGTGGCTAACATGCATCTATCTTGGGATCTGATCTCTTCTGGCATGCAACTACCTATATACAGCTAGAGCAATCATATACATAAAACAAATACATAGATTTTTTTTTTAAAAGGAAGAAAGGAAGGAAGAAACTACGCAGAGAGGGGGGAGAAGCAATTTGTCCCAATTTTAAATTAAGAAGTAGGATGCCCAGACAGGTCACTGGTTCTCCACCACCACTGAGGCCACCAAGGACAGCCTTCAGATGAGAGAGAGAGAGAGAGAGAGAGAGAGAGAGAGAGAGAGCCACCTCCAAGACATCTCTAGCTCCTTCAGCCCTTTCTCAAGCATCTGCCGTAGATGGACTTGGGCTGGACAGGGAACGACCTTGAGGCCACAATCACAATGGCCCAGTTGCCTGTGGAGACCAGCCAGGAAAAGGAAGGAAGTCTGATACCGTTTTTTTTCTCTACAGACTGTAGGGCCAAGGTGGGGGAGGAATAGGACAAGGAGGAGGCCGGGGAGGTTGGGGAGGGGCCTCGAGGAAAGGGGAGGGGCCTCGGTCGGAGGGGGAGGGGCCTGGCGCCAGGCTGCCACTGTTCACCTTTCAGAGTCAAGAAAGATATCTCAGCCAATCATCCCATTCTAACCCCCCAGTGCCCAGAGAGGGAGCCCTCGCCTCTAGAGGGCGGGCGGTACAGCCGCTAACCACTGGTGGGAGCTCTTGTATAACCCCCACATACACACACACACACACACACACACACACACACACACACACAGACACAGAGAGAGAGAGAGAGAGACAGAGACAGAGACACAGAGAGAGAGAGAGAAACAGAGAGAGAGACAGAGAGAGAGAGACAGAGAGAGAGGAAGAGAGAGGAGAGAGAGAGAGAGAGAGAGTGTTGAGAATGTTTTAGAGGTGGTCTCAGCCTCTTCATTCCTCATAGGAGAAAATCAAAGCCTCTAGAGCTAAGGTTTCTTCTCTCTTTTTTGAATTTCTGTGGGTGTGTTTTTTGTGCTTTGGGGGCAGGTTTTTGCTGAACAGGCCAGGCTGACTTGGAAGCGCCTCTGAATACCGCAGGACAGGTGTTCCCGGGGAGCACCCAGCTTCAGAGTTCTTCCCAAGGCGGAAATGCACCACCAGTAGAGACCCTCTTTCATGACCCCACTTAACCTTAATGATGCTCTTGTGGGCTTTGTCTCTATGCAGTCTCTTTAAGGGGTTAGAGTACATGGGAGTGAAAAACACACACTGTCCCCACCTGTGTCACCCACACCCACCTTCAAGGGACAGTGCCAGGCAAACAGCTGGTGCTCAACAGACCACTTGATAAACAGGCCAGTGGAGTGAGTACCTTGGACCTGCATGTTGGCCATGCAGGTCTGTATAGCAGCCAGGTTAAAGTTTAGGGGTGTGTAATTGAAGAGGAAAAACAGGGTGCTCCAGCCTCAGCAGCCTGAATAGGAAGCAGAGACTTAGGAAAGTCTGTAGACAAGTCCTATGAACAAAGAAATGGAATGGAACATAAAGGTATGGAATTTAGACAGGAGATGAAAGGGCAACCTCCCAGCCAAGGACATTCAAAATATGCCTTAGAGGCTGGGGGGTGTGGCTCAGTGGGTAGAGCCCCTGCCTAGAATCCCCCAGTGAGGGGGCTGGGGCATGGCTCAGTGGTAGAGCCCCTGCCTAGGAGTCCCCCAGTGAGTGGTGTTGGGGGCGTGGCTCAGTGGGTAGAAGCCCCTGCCTAGAATCCCCCAGTGAGGGGCTGGGGGGCGTGGCTCTTCCCAAGGTGGTAGAGCCCCTTCCTATTACTATGAGTCCTTAGGGTCAATTTCCTCCAGCACTTGAGTATAATGGAAAATTTTTAAATTTGGGCTGGCAAGATGGCTACAGCTGACAAAAGTATTGCAGCAGAAGCCGAGAGAACCTGAGACCAGGTCCCTAGAACTGAACCTGAAAGAAGAAGAGAATCCTGAACGTTTTCCTCTGACCTCCACAATTCTGGCACACAAAGCAGCACGCATTTGCATGTGTGCAGACACACTAATAACAATAACAACAACAGCAGCAGAAATAGAATTAGGTGTACATGAGTTTCCTGCCGCTGCTGTAAACACATAACCACAAATTTGGTGGCATACGCTATGTCCCCTAAAGCTAAAACTAGAATGTTCCCTGAGCCGTCCTCTGGGGCTCCAGAGATGAAATTCCTGCCTCTCATTCCATTCCTGGAAGCTGCCAGTGTTTTCTCTGACCTGTGCTTACCTCTAAGATCAGAGGTAAGCTCGCGAAGGAAGCACATTACCCGACAGAGGGCGCCGCACGTGCCACAGCTAGGAGGCAGCCGGATGGGGATCCCAGCCAGCGTGACCTGGGGAAGAAAACAAGTGGAATATTGAGGGAGGTGGAACAGGGGTGGGAGTCAGGACATTTTAGCCAGTCGCCTGAGGAAGGTGGGAACTGTGGAGAGCTCTGGGCAGAGAATGGGAGCGCTCTGACTTGGATGTCACCACTTCCCTGCAGCTGCCTATGAAAACGGGCTTCACTTGGAAGGGAAAAAAGAGGCAGGGGCATGTCAAGCTTTGGGGCGCAACAACTGTCACACAAGGCAGAAAGGCAGGTGAGGGGGACCAGAGAATAGAGTAAGACACACATCCTCTGGACCCCGAGACACAGGGCTCCGGAGGGAAGTGGGTGACGAGTGGGCTGTGGTTTTTCACCCATCTGTGAAGAAGCCTCGTTTTCCTCTCCGACTTCCCTCCCGCCCAGCAGAACGCCTTGTTTGTTCCCCAGCCTTCGTCTGATGGAAAGGCTGGATCAGCTCACAGGCCACACGCGCGACCCCCCTACCCAGGGAACCTCTTGCCTAGCCTAGCAGACACCTCTTCCCTCTGCCTAGCCCTACCCTCCCCCTCGGAAGCCCGCGTGCGGCCTCCCAGAATGTCCCAGAAGAATGAGTGTGCTGATATACCCTCTACTACCCATTCATCCAGCCAGACGGGTCCCCAAATGAGGAAGGAGGTCACCCACTGTCACCCAGCATGTGGGCAGCTGGGACATCAGGACTTCACCTTCCTACGCCCCTCCCAGCACACCAAGACACTCATGTGAGAAACAGGTCTATAAGGCCCTTCTGTAGAAGGAGAGTCTAGGTTCAAACCCAGGTCTCTGATTGTTTTTTGCTGTATGCTTAGAGGCAAAGGCCACAGATATACAGAACCTGGTTTATGCTAGGAAGACAAACCTGTCCCCCAAACAATCATGGTCCACCAGATAGGGAAGTCCAGGTAGGAGCTGAGAATAGTCTGAAAGGCCTTCCTGGAGGAGGGGTACAGTTCTGTAAGATTCTCTAAGTATGGGGATGGATCAGCCTAAGTGTTCCCTAGAGATGGAACAGTGTATACAAAAGCCTGGGCTAAGGAGAAGCCTGAGGCTTTGTAATTATGTCCATTGCTCTCCTGGTTTTAGTGTAAACAGTTCAGCACAACACGTATCCACTCTTTCATTCAATAAACACTTCCCCGGAGTGGAGACATGTGCGGAGAGAGAGCGATGACTACCATGGGCCCCACTGGATCGGGACCTTGACCTGGGAGTCAGAGAGGGTTCTGGAAAAGGAAGAAGTGCAGAAAGAAACGAGAAGGGAAAAAGAAGAAAGGATATTCCAGACAGAGGGAACAACCTCTGCAAAGGCTGGAAGTAGTTTCTCAGAGTGACACGGTTTACCCTCTGCCTGTCGTTCCTCTGAGGCTTGGGATCCTTGCTCCGAGAGCCCACCCCTGTGGCCCATTGGGGAACACCTCCCTAGGGCACTGGGAGTCACAGAAAAGTGAACACAGGAGAGAAAAACAATAGGTTGTGCCTCGAAGCGAGCATCCTCGATGCCCACGGGGATGAATACAGGGAAACCATTAGAATTTGTACCGAGGTCGCAGGAAATGGGTTCAAAAGGCCTTTCTTTGGTCCCGGCCAGTGATTGGGAGGTTTGCTCGTAGCTGCCTCCAGGTGGCGCCAGTGAGCCGCCCACCGAGCCTCTCCTGCTACAAAGGTGGGTCTGGATTGATCAGAGGGCATTGCGGTTCCTGAGTCACGTGCCCATGATCCCTGACCTGTTGTTAGAGGACAGGGATTCCTTATCCGTTCCCTTTAGCTTGGGGCACCTTTCTCCCTACTCAGAATAGGAAGCCCACGGTGTCATCGCCAGACCTGCCCAATAACTCCTGTGAAACTCTCCTGAGCTGGAGATGGTGGTGGAGGGGGGACAATAGAGTGGGGGTGGCATTTTTTCATACCCAGGGTAGGAAACACGCCTGTTTTTATAAAGAGGGAAAGTGAGGCACAGGAGAGCGAAGCCCTGCCACCCCACCGAGCTGCAGATGAAGCTGCAGGCGCCTCTGTGCCCAGTTGACAACCCCCTGCCTGCACCTGCCCTCCCAGCCCCACGCCCTGGGTAACTCCCCTGGCACAAGGACTAGGGGAATTTCTGCCCCGCCGGCATCTGGGCCACTTGCCTGCCCTTCCCGGCGCCAGCCCGAGCCCAGCCGAGGGTTATAAGTCCAGAGTCAAGCCTACCGCTCCTGGAGGATAGGAAGAGAGCCGAGCCCCACGTCCTGTGGGGGACTTCCCCTGCTGCCAGAGGGCTCGCACCAATCCTTAGGGGCAGCATCAGCTCGGGGGATTCTTTTCTCCCGTTACTGGTTCTGTGGCCTTGAACGTTGGGACTTCACCCCTCCCCCCTGCCTCCAGCCTCAGTTTCCTCCAGCACTGAGCCTCCAGGGTGCAAGAGAGCGAGACTTTGCTGTGGATGGCTGAGTCCCGCGAGCTTTCTGTGAGTACTGAACCAGCCAGCCCACTGGTTCCTTTGCCTCAGTTTCCCCCAGCTGTGGAATGAGGACATCTGGTTTGGTGATGGTTAAGGCTCTACGTGGGGAAGAGACAGCTTGCACTCGGCCTCCCCTGCACAGAATATTACCTCCTAAGTCTCGGGATTATTTTTTCTTTTATTTTCTTTTTTTATTTATTTATTTTCTGTTTTGTTTTTTGTTTTCGTTTTTGTTTTTTTTTTTTCCAAGACAGAGTTTCTCCATGCCCTGCTGTCCTGGAACTCTCTCTGTAGACCAGGCTGGCCTCAGGAGACCTGCCTGCCTTTGCCTCCCACCACAACCTGACTTTTTCATTTTTTTTTAAATTTATTATTGTTATTTGTGTTTCTTCTGTAAGAATGTCTCACTATGTAGCCCTGGCTTGCCTGGAACTCACAGAGATCCCCCGCCTCTCCCTCCAGAGTGCTGAGAGTAAAGGCGAGTACCATATTGGGCTGTTTTCCTTTGTTTTGTTGGAGTTCTGGGGATTGAATCCAAAGAACTCCCACTTGCTAGTCAAAATCCAGCCCTTCCTCATCTGCTCATTGGCGGGTTCTAGAAAAGCTTATTATCACCAAATTACACTCTAGTCCCCACCCCAGCAGCGGTTCTCAATGTGTGGGTCTCGATTCCCACAGGGATAGCATATCAGATACCCTGTATACCAGATAACACACATTCTGACTCATAACAGTAACAAAATTGCAGTTATGAAGTAGCAACGAAAATAATTTTATTTTGGGGGAGATTCACGACATCGTGAGAATTGTATTAAAGGGTTGCAGCGTCAGTCAGGAAGGATAAGAACTGCTGCACACAGTCCAATTTGAGATACTTAGGGAGATGGAGGCAGGTAGAGCCCAGATCAAGGCTAGCCCTGGTGAGCCTGTCGCAGAATAAACAGTGGAGCGCTGTGTGGATGACTAGACGGGTAAAGTTCATGCTGGACAAACATGCAGACCCGAGATTGGATCCTGAGCGCCCACAAGTAAAGCAGAATGTGCAGAGGGCACGTGTTAGGTAGGCCAGCGCTGGGGCAGGCGCGCAGGACGGACCCCTGCGGCTTACTAGCCTGCTGGCCTAGCAGAAACAGCTCTGGATGTAGAAAGAATCTCTAAACATAACGCAGAAGCCAGATGTGTGGGAACAAGCATTTGTTCCCAGCACTCAGGAGGCAGAGGCAGGCAGATCTCTGTGAGTTTCAAAGGCCAACCTGGTTTACAGAGCAAGTTTGAGAACAGCTGAAGCCAGGAAGAAATAGGAAACAAGGCCAAAGACACAAGGGGACTTGAGGGAACACAGGGGGCCCAGAGGGTTTCTTTCTTTCTCTTCCCATTACCCTTTAGCCTTCCCTTTTTAATCTTCCTCTTTTTCAATAAAGGGCTTCTCTGTGTGGCCCAGGCTAGTCCTGGAACTCTCTATGGTAGACCAGGCTAGTTTCCAATTTACAGAGATCTCAAGTGCTGGGATCAAAGCGTAATCCACTGCATTTCTATTTTGTTGTGTTGTTTTTTAGTTTAGTTTGGTTGGTTTTACTTTATTTTATTATTAATTTTAAAGACAGAGTTCCATGTAGTCCATGCTAAGCCTCAAAGTCACCAAGGATAACCTCGAACCAGTGACCCTCCTGTGAGCACCACCACACACTGTTTCTTGGGGGTGCAGGGGTCTGAACTCCATGGTCACAATGTCTAGGTGAGCACTCTAACCGAGGACTACATCGCCAGGTCTGTTTATGTAGCCCAGGCTTAGCTTTGGGTTCCTGATCCTTCTGCCCCCACCTCCCAAGGGCTGGAATCACTGCTGTGCCTTCCTCACTGTGCCCAGCTCAAGTTCACTTTTATTTAATCTTGCTCATCCTTTTTACACGTTTTGATCCACAGGGTCTGGAATATGGAGCCTCACAACGAACACTCTATTCTGAGTTCCAGCCACAGAGCCGATAGGGTTGACTAGCTCCCTTTCCCACCAGGCTTTTGGTATAACTTTACCTTCTCAGAACCTTGGCTAAGGAGAGGAGGGAGAGAGAGCAGCACAGATGCCTCGGGTGTCCCTGCAGATCTGTCCAGGACATATGTCCAAACCAAACAGAAGAGCCTTGTGAGTTTTTTAGGGAGGAACTGGCCACAAAGCCCAAGCAGCTGCCGCCCATTTCTGTGAGGCGGAGTGGGGCCTGCTCTCGGGCCTGTGCCCGGTACTGCCAGGCTCCAGCGGCTTCTTGCACTTCTTTGGTAACCCAGAAAAGTGAAGAGCCATCCTGGACCACACTGGGTGGCATCAGGCCACAATTAAGAGTATTATTTTGTAAGCCAAGCATGGTAGCACATGCCTTTAATCCTAGCACTCGGGAGACAGGTGGATCTCTGTGAGTTCAAGGCCTCCTGGTCTTTAGTGAGTTCCAGGACAGCCAAGGTTACACAGAGAAACCCTGTCATAAAAAAAAAAAAAACAGAGCAGGAGGATCAATATGTGTTGCTGCTTGGGATTTTTATTTAACAATTTATTTAATGGGTGGAGATGGTTAGAGAACACAAAGTGCATGTGATGTGAAAAGATAGCTTCCAGGAGTCCATTCACTCCTTCTATCAGAGACGTTCCAGGAATTGAACTCAGGTCCTTGGCCTCAGCAGCAGGCATCCTTACCTGCTTAGCCTTGACCTAGGCAAGGGTTTAAGGCTTGTTTAGTAGTCTGACAGCCATAGTCTACATTTCTTGCCATTTTATTTTATTTCTCTGTTCTGGAGTTTTTGTTTGCTTTCTGTTGTTTTTTCTTTTTGTTTAATTTTTGGATGGCAGATAGTTATTATGTTTGGTTCTTTCTTTCTTGGTTTTATTTATTTATGTATTTATTTATTCATTTTGAGATAGGGTTTCTCTGTGTAGCTCTGGCTGTTCTGGAATTTGCTCTGTACACCAAGCTGGCCTCAAACTCAGAGATCCACCTGCCTCTGCCCTCCTGAAGGCTGAGTTTAAAGGCGTGCGCCACCACCGCCCTGTACCACTTGGCTTTGTTTGAGGATCTCTTGTAGCTCAAGCTGGTCTCAAACTACTTATGTAGCGGAGGACGATCTTGAACTCCTGCTTCTACTTCAGGATTGCTGGGGATTAGAGGCTATCACTTCCACGGCAGTTGATGGAGTGCTAAGGATGGAATCCGGGGCAAACCCTCTACCACTGAGTCATATGCTCTGGTTTTGAGACAGAGGCGAAGGGGGTGTGAATGGGTTAGCAATGAGGAGAGGCCTCAGCTAAGAGTCTACATAGAGGTAGGTGACTGTAGAGTGCAGCGGGGAGAATGCACTTTCTCTGACTGTCTATCTGGGCCAGGGCAGCTATCTTTGAATCCATCTGTGTGGACAAAGAAACCCAGGCAGGCAGGAGCTGAGAGGGTGAGGCCAGGAATAGGGGGGGACACTGGGAGGAGAGCAGAAGCAAGAGTGGCTAGGTCACAGAGGAAGGTCGACCAGAAGTCCGGGCTGTGCCCTCACGCCTCAGTTCCCACATCCACCTAGGAGGCCAAACCTATGAAGTTTCTTGGTTTCCCCCAGTTCAAGGTCATGATGTGCCTCATGCTCACACACAAGAAATCTGGTTCATTCCTACCTTTTTGAGATTTTGTTGTTGTTGTTGTTGTTGTTGTTTTTATTCAATGTTAGGGTACACTAAGCAAGATGTCACAGCCCAGCCCCTCACTGGAGGATTCTAGGCAAGGTCTCTCTTCATGAACAGTTTTTCTGACCTTAGAATAGGATCTTACTCTGTAGCCTGAGCAAGCCTTGATATTTTAATACTCCTGTCTCAGCCTCTGGGGTCACCAGAATAACAGGCCTGTACCTCCGCACCTGGTCAAGCCAGGTATGCATTCTTTTATATCTGTGTGTGGATTGGTGCATGTGAGCCGGGTATCATCAGAGGCCAGAAGCAAGCATTTGGATCCCCCAGAGCTGGAGTTACAGATAGTTTGTGAACTTCATGAAGTGGGGGCTCAGAATTCATCTCTGGGTCTCATGCAAAAGCTATCCTCATTTTTAACCAATGAACCATTTCTTTAGTCCTGGCATATGACAATCTTAAAACAAAGAATTCTAGAAACCAAGACTTTTTAGTTTCATGGATTCCAGCATTCTGGGTCTCTGTTTTCTTTATGGGGATTAAAACCTAATTTCAGATACTTAGATAGGGACTCAGAGTAGGAGTTCTGGATTTTGCTCTCCAATGTATTTGCTACTTAGAACAAAACAGGATGAAGACAAATAGATGAATTTCTAAATGCAGGGATCATAAAGAGCTGTGTTTGTATAGGCAGGCATGGTGGAGTTGGGAAGCATGGCTCAGTGGTAGAGCCCCTGCCTAGAATTCCCCAGTGAGGGGCTGGGGGCGTGGCTCAGTGGTAGAGCCCCTGCCTAGAGTCCCCCAGTGAGGGGCTGGGGGCATGGCTCAGTGGTAGAGCCCCTGCCTAGAGTCCCCCAGTGAGGGGCTGGGGGCGTGGCTCAGTGGTAGAGCCCCTGCCTAGAATCCCCCAGTGAGGGGGCTGGGGGTGTGGCTCAGTGGTAGAGCCCCTGCCTAGATTTCCCCAGTGAGGGGCTGGGGGCGTGGCTCAGGGGTAGAGCCCCTGCCTAGAGTCCCCCCAGTGAGGGGCTGGGGGGCGTGGCTCAGTGGTAGAGCCGCTGCCTAGAGTCCCCCAGTGAGGGGCTGGGGGCATGGCTCAGTGGTAGAGCCCCTGCCTAGAATCCCCCAGTGAGGGGCTGGGGGCGTGGCTCAGTGGTAGAGACCCTAACTAGTTTGCCTAAGGCTCTATATTTCCTTCTCATTGCCAAGCTTCCCATTGGCTTTTGTTTAACTGGACCTACTGAAAAAGGTGTTCTGTGCCCTCAGTGATCTAGGAAATGCACCTATACCTGTGGGAAAATTCTGACACACATACTGATACACTACTATTAAGATGACTCACAGATCTGAAGGATCCAGAGCTAGCAAGAATGTGAAGCAATCAGAAGTCCCAGCAGACAGTGAAGATCAAAGTAGAGGCTGACTCCACCCTATGAGAACACTGGCAGATAAGCAGTAGCTTGACAACGTGGTGTCCAGTAAGCTCACTGTGGATAATGTAGAAGAATACCTGTTAGCAGCCAGCAAGATGACTCAGTCGGAAATAGTGATGACCTGGGTCCAAACCTCCAGACCCCACGGGGAGGAAGAGACCAACTCCGCACGTTGTCTTCTGACCTCCACTTGAAGGCCATAGATCACGCATTTTCAGGGACACACAGACACACAAGTACACACAAATAAAATAAACAGCCTTTATAAAAATGTTTGACTGGGTAATTGTGACACATGCTATTAATTCCAGTGCTCAGGAGGCAGAGACTGGTGATCTCTGTGAGTCTGAGGCCAGCCTGGTCTACAGAGTGAGTTCTAGGACAGCCTGTACTACAGAGAGAAATCCTGTCTTGAAAAAAAGTGTGGACTCTAGGAAACAAACTCGGGCCTGGTCTAATATCAGGAACTTAAAACAAATCATAAGCCCATCAGCTTGTGAATTAATTAATTAACATGTTAATGAATATTAATATGTCTGTGTAAGTGACTACTACCCTGCAGTGAAAAAGGAGTATACTGAAACTAATGATAGGAAGTACGGAGCTTAGGGGACTGGAGGGATGGCTCAGTGGTTAGGAGCACTGGCTGCTCTTGTAGAGGACCCAGGATCTGTTCCAGTCCCCACACAGAGACTCACAAACCCTCTAGAACTCCAGTTCCAAGGGATCCATCATCCTTCTCTGGCTTCTGTGGGTGGTGCAGGAATGTAACACACATGGACACATACAGGGAAACACTTATACATGTAACATAAGTAAACTCTCCAGACCCATGGAATGAAACGAGAGTCAGGTGGTCATAGATGATCTTAATTCACACAGCGTGGTAGCCACACCTGTGATTCAGCAATTGGGTACCAGAGACAGGAGGATCAAAGTTCTAGATGATCCTGCATAGAGAGTTTAAAGGCAGTCTGGACTCCATGAGACAGTTCTGAGGAAACAAAATCCCCTTGCTAAAAATTTAAAACTGCCTAGGCCCAGGGGCTCATATCTTTAAATACAGCATTCAAGGGGCAGAGGCAGGTAGATCTCTGTGAGTTCACGGCCAGTCTGGTCACATACTGAGTTCCAGAGCTGCATAGTCAGACCATGTCTGGATGGATGGATGGATGGATGGAGACAGACAGACAGACAGACAGACAAACTATCAAATACAGTGGTCCCACACCAGCAATCAGAACAATCCAAAGTTCAAGGCTATCCTGGCTTAGGTAGTAGTAAGGCAGAGTCTTTCAAAATAAATGAGTAAATAAGTACCTGAGATCTACAGTGGTTAAGCATGTATTCATAGGTAGCAAAAATATGAAGAAAATCAAGCAAACCTTACCTAGAATTTAAAAACAGGTTACCTGGTGAAGAGGGAGCTTGGGCTTAGAACAGGGCTCAGGGCCTCACTAAAGTGGGCAATGCTGATGCTAAACTGGTTTATTCTTTCTTTGTGAAGTGGCTGTGTTGCATTAAAACTATTTATTTTAAAAAAGATTTTTTTCTTTTTTGAGACAACGTTTCTCTGTGTAGCACTGGTCATCCTGGAATTTGCTCTATAAGCCAGGCTGGCCTTGAACTCAGAGATTCTTCCTGACTCTGTCTCCAACAACACCTGGCTAAAATATTTTTAAATTACTTTTTTTTTTCAAAAGAAGGTTTCTCTGTGAAGCCCTGGCTGTCATGGAACTCACTCTGTAGACCAGACTGGCCTTGAACTGAGAAATCTGCCTGCCTCTGCCTCCCGAGTGCTGGGATTAAAGACACGTGCCACCAGTCCGTCTAAATTTCCTGTTTATGTAATATATTTTTGGTCATATTTCCTCTTTCCTTATCCCTCTCAGATCCTGCGCCCTTCCTACCTACCCAACTTCATCCCCCTCCTCTCAAAACAAACAATCCAAAACAAAAAATAAACAAAAAACAAATACCAATAGGTAAAAGAATACATAAACAAATTATGAAAACATGGGGTCCATTTGTGTGGGCCAACTGATCCTGTAGTGGAGGCCTACCTAGAATGTGGGGTAACAGACCCATCGACAATCCACTCCTGGGGGATTCTGGGCAGGGCTCTACCACTGAGCCCCCAGCCCCTCCCTGGGGGATTCTAGGCAGGGGGCTCTACCACTGAGCCACGCCCCCAGCCCCTCACTGGGGATTCTAGGCAGGGGCTCTACTGCTTAGCCACGCCCACAGCCCCTCACTGGGGGATTCTAGGCAGGGGCTCTACCACTGAGCCACGCCCCCAGCCCCTCACTGGGGGATTCTAGGCAGGGGCTCTACTGCTTAGCCCACATGCCTTTTGAGCTTTCTGGGTTTTATTTGTTGTTATCCCCCATTTTGCCATGTCTCCCTGTGTAGCTTCTTCTCCTGCCTTCCAATTGCGGGGATAACAGGAGTTTTCCACTACGACCTGACCCTTTTTTCCGGAACTCATACTGTTCTGGGCCTGTCCTAAGAGGGGCTGAGCCCTCTTAACCCTCACAACTATCTTATAAGGTATACATTATACCCCATTTTATAAGTGAGGGAGCTGAAACTCAGAGAGGGCTAATAGCTGTCCCCTCTTCCCGTAAAGTCTCCCAGGGGGCTTTTAGGGATCAGTGAGACGTCTCAACAGATAAAGATGCTTGCCTTCAAGTCTAAGGACGTGAATTCCCACCTTGGGCATCTCACAGTGGAAGAAGAGAATGGACTCCCAAAGTTTGTCCTCTGACCTCCACGCCATACACAGACATATACACACCCTAAATAAATAAATGTTATTTAAAACACAGCTTTAAAGGGGTGTCTCCTCAGGACTGGAGAGATGACTCAACAGTTAAAATCATCTGTTGCTCTTGCAGGGGACCCAGGTTTGATTCCCAGTATCCACCCACTTGACAGCTCATTGACCATCCAACCACAGCTTCAGGCCTCCAAGGGTTTTGCACACATATGCTATACATCCATAGACACATCCAGGCCAAAAAACAAAACAAAAAACAAAAAACAACTCATAGAATAAAAGTAAATCTAGATGAAAGGAAGGAAAGAGGTCTCCTAGTCTAATGGCGGAGCCTTGCCTCCCTCCACAAATGGCTAGACTGATGGCAGACACGTCTCCTCAAATCAAGGCTTAAGAAGTAACTGTTGGGTAGCGAACAGTTGGTAGAGCTTGCTCGGCATCGTGGGCCAGTGGTTCCCCGCCACAGGACATTCCTAAACTGACTGTTACCCCAGCAGCAGGGGCACGGAGGCAGGAGGACCAGAAGTTCAATGGCATCCTCAAATCCTTGCCCTGTTCCGGAGATAAAACTTGGACATGCTCTCATGGCTCTGATGGCGGAGTCAAGCAGTGCAGCCCTGTGAATTCTAAGCTGATGAAGGAGGCTCTGGGGGAGGGGCGCTCCCTCTGTTCCAGCTCTGGTCTTTTACATTCATTCTCTTGTTCCCTGGACAGACATGGAAAACCTCTCTCTCTCTCTCTCTCTCTCTCTCTCTCTCTCTCTCTCTCTCTCTCTCTCTCTCTCCTTTCCAACCCCCAGACCTTTATTCCTTTCAATAGGTTATCACTGTAGCCCAGGCTAGCCTCAGGCCTCACCATGTCTATTCCTACCTTGCCTCCCAAGTCCTGGGATCACAGGTATCATCACCATTGCCTGGTTCTAGTTCTTTTTAGGGAGCGTGAGGAACGGAGGCACGGATCTTGCTATGTGGCCTGGGCTGGCCTCAGACTTCTAGCAATGCTCCTCAACTTCCTGAGAGAAAGAATGACAGACAGGTCTATGTCCCCAGTGGGCCAGAACCAACATTCCTTTTTCATAAAGATTTGGTTTTTTTGTCAGGTGTAGTGGTGCACACATTGAAGCAGGTGGATTTCTGAGTTCAAGGCCAGTCTGGTCAATAGCGCGAGTTCCAGGACAGCCTGAAACCCTGTCTCAAAAAAAAAAGAGAGACTTTTTTTTTAACTGTGTGTTTGTGTGGTGTGGTGTGAATGTGTATGTGTGTGAGTGTGTGTGTGTGTGTGAGTGTGAGTGTGTATGTGTGTGGTGTGGTATGAGAGTGTGTGGTGTGAATGTGTGTGCTTGTGGTTATGATGTCAATGTGCGTGTGAGTGTTTCAGTGTTTGTGTGTGTGAATGCGAGTGTGTGAGTGTGGTGTAGTGTGGTGTATGTGTGGTGTGAGTGGTGTCATGTGTGTGTGTGTGTGTGTGTAATTTATGCCTCATGAGTGTGGAAGTCAGAGGACCATTTGAGGGAGTGTTTTCTTTCCTTCCACCATGTGGGTTTTAGGGATCAAACTCAGGTCTTAGGTGTGATAGCAAGCACCTTTATCCAGAGACATCTTCTGACTCTCTTGCTGGCCTTGAACTGGCTATGTGGCCAAGGATGATGTTGCACTCCCGGTCTCGCTGCCTCCACGAGCTACATGCTGGGATTAAGGCACGCACCACCTCTTCTGCTTTATGTGCTTCTTAAGCCGGAACCCAGGGATTCATGCCCGCTAGCCAGCACTCCTCCAAGTGAGGCCCAGCCCTCAGAACCTTCTTTCTTGCCCCTTTTCCCTCTTCTCTGACAGAATAAACCAGAATCGGGGCTTCCCCCTCCCACCTTTGAGGTGAATCCTAGGAGCAGGAACCTTCTCTGGGAGCACACCATGGTTCCCAGCTTGGGACTTCCCTTGCTCAACCCAACTCCTGTCTCCCTGGGGCACAGTCCTGCTTACCTGTCACCCACAGATGCCATGACACCAGCTGGCTAATGACTGTCCCTGAAAGTGGAGCATGCCAGGCTCCCAGGGGGTTTCCACAGTCAATCTCATCATGCCCTACCCAGGAGGAAGGAGCAACCCCACCTTCCAGACAAACTGGGAGGGAGTGGTGAGGTAGGTGCAGCAGAGGCCACACTGCCCAGGGCCCTGGATCCTCCCACAGCAGGATGGAGATGCTCTCCGGAGGCGCCACCGTGCCAGGCACAGCCATGCCAGAGGCATAACTGCCGAGTCACCGAGTCTCCCAAATGGCCCATGTAATTCTCAATGTCGTAATGTCGTCACAACAGTATGAGATCACGGGGGAGGGGACTGAGGCCAGATAGATCAGACGCCTGGAAGGCTGAGCCCTGTTTCCAAAGGTCACGTGGCAGCTTGTGCTTTCCTGGAGTCTGGTACTTCTGGGGAGCCAGAGAAGCAAGACTGATGAGGTACAGCAGCAGAGCTTAGCCCAGTGGGCTGGCACAGCAAGTAAAGGTGTTGCCGGCAAAGCCAAAGACCTGAGTTCGACCCCCACGACCCGCATGGAAAGAACTGATTCCCCAAAGCTGTCTTCTTGACTCCACATGAGTACTGCGACATGTGGATATCCATATACACACACACACACACAAATAAATACATGTAACTAACGGGGTGGTGCTGGCACACACCTTTAGTCCCAACATTTTGTCTTCTAAGTACTGGGATAACAGGAGTGTTCCAGGATCACCTGGCACTTCTTACTGGAATTTATACTGTGCCAGGACTGTCCTGAGAGGGGCTAAGCCATCTTGACCCTCATAACCATCCATTTTGCCTCCTTTAGAAGTGAGGGAGCTTAAGCTCAGAGAAGGCAAACCATTTAGCAGGCACACAGCTAGTAGATCTGTGTTTGCTTTGCTTTGCCTTTTTCAGACATGCTCTTACTATGTGGCCAAAGCTGATTTCAAACTCCTGAGCCTCAGTCTCCAAATGCTGAGAAAGCAGGTGTCCAGAGCTATGCCTGGCTCAACCCAATTTGACAGTGTCTCATTCACAGATGAGGACCTGGTGGTCACAATCATCACATCACCTGATTGCCAACTCCTGAATCCTTCTGACCTATACCCAACCTTCCAAGAAACCCAGTCACTCGCCAAGGGGCAGGAGCCAACCTTCCCATATTCTGACCCTGTTTCTCTGCCCTGATCAACGTGGTCAGGGAGGGGCACACAGGGTGTCACTCTTCCAGGACTAAGAGAGAACAAACCAGATGTTGTAATACCCTGACTCAGCTCCTGCATGCAGACCCAGCCAGAGGAGAGAGAAGGAGATTAAGCCTTGGCTGAGCCCCAGATGGGTTGATTCTGTCCAGTGCCAGGGACTCAGGCAGCCGCCAAGGCCCCGGGGCGGAGCCAAGAGGTCCAGATCTCGCTCCGGGAAGCTGGCCTGCTTTCAACCCCTGGGGGGGCAGGGCATCCCAGGGGGAAGAGAGCAAGCACTGGACCCGAGGCGGATGTCCAGCCAGGAGCAGAAGAGGAGGCTCCTTGTGACCTCTTCATCTAGGCCAGGTCTTTCTCAACCTGTCGGTTGCAACCCCTGGGCTGGGGCTGAACAACCCTTTCATAGGGGCCACATACCAGATATCCTGCAGATCAGATATTTACGTTACAATTCATATCAGTAGCAAAATTATAGTCATGAAGTACCAATGAGATAATTTTATGGTTGGGGGGGGTCAGTCCAACATGAGGAACTGCATTGAGGGTCGCAGTGTTCAAAGGTTGAGAACCACTGCTCTAGGGTCTTGCTTGTTATGTGACTGAAATCTAACTCCATTCCCTCTTGCTGCAATGGGCATCTTTGTCCCCCTGCTAACCCCTCCCTGCTCCAAGCCACAGGTGTGGGCTATGCTGTCAGATCTCTGCAGATGCCCTCAAGCTCACACCTTCACCCTTCCACGACTCAGTTTTACCATCCAAACCATTCCTTCCCAAGGAGTAGGGGCAGACAATTAGGGCTCGTTTGAACTTTCTGACTTCAAGTAACCCGATGGCTACTTGATCAGCTCAGGAGGTTGGAGACATTACTGAAGCCACAGGAAACCCTGCTTAAAAGAAACCCTGAGTCCTTTCAGTTCCTTGTGATATAAGCTGGGGAAGCAACTGCAACTGAAAATCTACAGTATTTCATTCCATCTCTAGACAGGCTCTCATGTAGCCCAGGCTAGCCTGGAACTTCACAAAGTAGCTGAGGATGGCCTTGAACTTCTGATCTTGCTGCCTCCACCTCTCAGGTGTTGGAATTACAGGCCTGTGTCACCATGATGGGTTTATGTGGTGCTGGGATGGGACCCAGTGTATGCTGGGAAAGCACTCTACCAGCAGAGCTGCAGCCCAAGTCACTTTAGCCCAGAAATATTAGATGAATTTCTTCACAGGGTGTGGCAGAGATTAAATAGACTGACCTCTGTGAGAACTTGACTAGAATGACCTAAGCCTTCCGTCTCATCCTGTGCATACAAGGAGGCCTAGCTGCTTGGGTGGGAGTTAAGGCAAGCAGTGTGACCAGACAGGACAATATACACCAGTGATCCCAGCATTTAGGAAACTGAGGCATAGTTTGGGTCCAGCCTGAACTACATAGTAAGTTCCAACTTCAACTACATAGCAGCTTACATCAGAACAACAACAACGGAGCTGGGGAGCCAGCTCAGCAGTTAAAGGCACCGGCTGCTCTTTCATAGGACCAGGGTTCGATTCCAGGCACCCACAGTGTGCTCACAACCATCTGTACCTCCAGTTCCAGGGGAACTGGTGCCCTCTTCTGGCTTCCACGGGCACCAGGCATGTGCAAGGTGCAGAGACACACATGTAGGCAAAGTATTCATACACATATACTTAAAACAAATAAATCTAAAAACTAAAAAACAAATAAAAGCCCACTCAGGAGGCTTAGGGGGAAGGACACCTTGAATTACACAGCAAAACTGTGCCTCAAACAAATAGACAGAGGTGAGGCCAATAGATGGGAGAAATCGCAATCCCCCCACCAAGCACAGGGCCTGAGCTCAATTGAGGAAAAAACACATTTACAACTCTAGGTGTAAGCCAAACTGTGGTGGTGAATGCCTTTGATGTCAGCACTCAGGAGGCAGAGGCAGGCAGATCTCTGAGTTCAAGGCCAGCCTGGTCTATAGAATGAGATAAAGGACAGCCACCTTTATCTCACTAACCTAAAAAAGCACAGTTGGTAGGATCTGCACCCAGGCCTCCGAAGCAGAGGGATGAACAAATTGATGTGGGTGAGAGAGGACCAGGGCCTCCACCCAGTCTCCCCCCTCCATCCCCCCACCCTCCGCTCTCCTGTGTGCTTTGAGTGGGCCAGGTTTCTTTTCCCTCCCCTCCTCCCCAGGAGAATTTAGGGATGATGCAGGAGACAGGAAGGAAGGATTGGAACAGAAACAAAGAGCTAGGTTGTTTGTATGAGGGAAAGTGGTTAGACACCAAGCAGAACTTCCCAGCCCTCCCTGGGAAGTTTTTGGGACTCATCCAGGGGCTGCCCCTGCCAGTGGGTGGGGGCCCCCGAAAGCTAAAGCACCCTAGAGGGGAGACCCTAGTCCTCCCCGCCTGGGGTTTAAAAAGCCAGGGGAGAAACAGGGGGGAGGCCATCCTGGTTCCACATCCTCCATTCCCGACACTGGAGGGGAGGCTACTGTGGGATCTGGGACTTTCCTAGGCAGCTAAACTTTCTGGGAAACCAGAGACAGCTGCAGGGCGGGGCTCATTCCAGGTCTGCCTCCTTCCCCTCCCCTCCATCCCTGCCGGGTCCCCAGGCGCAGTGCCTTCCACCTTCCCTAAGGGGATCCTCAAAGCTGTTTCTTTAGGCCAGTGAGATGGCTCGGTGGATAGAAGTGCTTGCTGCCAAGCCTGACTGCATGAGTTCAATCTCTGAGACCCAATGCTGGAAGGAGAGAACTCGCTCCTACAGCAGCCCTCTGCACTTGTGCACCCGTGGGCACACACACAGTAAGTTAGTAAGCAAATGTGAAGAGAGACTGGTAAACACGAGGACCCCTGCCTTAGGCCGCGCTTCCTCTGATCTCCTCCCTCAACTGACTTTGATTGAAGATCCCTTCCAAACAGACCTCCTCCCTCACCTCCTCCCATAGACCCTCGCCTCCTCCCTTAGACCCTCGCCTCCTCCCTTAGACTTTCACCTCCTCCTCCTCCCTTAGACCCTCATCTCCTCTCTTAAACCCTCACTCCTCCCTTAGATTTTCACCTCCTCCCTTAGGCTCTCACCTCTTCCCTTAGTCCCTGTCTTTTCCCCATAGATCCTTCTCCCAGGCCTTTCCGTCCCCCTCCATTCTCACATAGGAGACCCTCAACACCACCTCTCCCAGCACCGCTTGGCATCTCCGAGTCTGGCACATAACACTTTGTACCACCTGTTTTAGTCTCGTAAGGGCCAAGCCACTGCCCTGCCTGTCCCAAGGTGGCAGGCAGTGTGAGAGTCACCCCTAAACCCTGCCCCTGCTTCAGCTTTTCTCTCTGAACTGTGGTCAGAGCTCTCCACCTTCCCTTTGGGTCTGAGGGACCCAGAGGAGTGGGCTATCCCATGCTGATTCCTTACCCTGCCCCTGCTGCAGCCCTCCCGTGCCGGCGGGCAGAGTTGACAGTGCCTGCTGTCCAGAACAAGCCAAGTCTCAAGAGAGAAGATTGACTACTCTGAGCTCACGGAGAAGGTCACTGAGGTCACTGGGGACAGGAACCCCGAGGCCTGGCGTGACAGGAGAAGTCATGTTACTGAGCGGTGCCCCAGCACTGTCGTGTTGGGTATTGCTTAGTGTGTGTTTGTGTGTCCACCTGAGGCAGGACATGTGAAGGACAACGGACACCTTGTGGGAGTCATTTGTCTCCTCTAACCCAATACTGAACCCAAGTCATTTCGCTTGGTGACTAGCACCTTTATCTGATAAGTCACCTCACTGGCCACTTATTCATGTTTGGGACCACGTAGCTAGCCCAGGCTGGCCTCAAACTTTCTCTGTAAGTAGCTAAGGCTGGGCTTTGTCCTAGCCTTCACCTCTATAGTGCAGGAATACCAAGCATGCACCACCATATCCTGGCTTCATTTCTGTTTTTGACTTTTATTATTGAAATAGAGTCTCCACAAGTTCCCCAGTTAGCCTTCAACTCACTCTGTAGCCCAGGCTAATTGCAACTCTTTCATCAGCTCCTGAGTACCTCGAATTACAGGCAAACGCAACTCCCCAGGCGGCTTGGAGGTGAGATTTGAACACAGATCTCTTCAAATCACTAGCCTCTCTCCTGATTCACCTTAATGTCACACCCGGGGCAGGGTGGGGATGGGTCATCCTGAGAGAGACAAAAGGCAACAGGAAGTGGTAAGGTGGCCTGGTACTTCGAATCCCACGAACCAGGTTAACCATACACCTGGGTGCGGCCCCAGCCGACCAAAGTCCCTTCACAAACTCCATACCCACTTACATGGTCCCAGAGAAGCACCGCAGAGGGCACAGGGACAAAAAGGGACAGAAAAATGGAGGCGGTGACTTACACCTGTAATCTCAGCACCGAGGCTGAGGCAGGAAGATTATTGCTCCTAGTTTGTGGCCAGCCTGGGCTAAAGAGACTCTCCTTGTCTGAAGAAAGAAAAAAAAAGAGTCAGGGTTTGTAGGGACACATGAACACCCAGAGAAAGAACCAGAGGACCCAAAGAATCCTCTGGGCAGGTTTGCGGTGCCCTGCCTATTCCCCTGCCTCTCTAAGTCTACAAAGCCACCCCGCCCCCCTCCGCCTCCCTGTGACTCAGTGACCTGGACTCAACCCCAGTGTGAGCTCCACCTCCCGGGATGTCCGGGAAAGCCCCGAGCTGCTGCCCCGCCCCGGGGCGGACCCGGAGGAGGCGGAGCCTCTGCCCCGCCTCCCCAGATCCAGCGCGTTTGAGTCTGGGCCCCAACCAGCCCGGCCTGTTCCCCACCAGTCAGCTCCTCCTTGGGGTGGGAGAGGAAGTGGGGGAAGCTGAGGGAGTCAACCTGCACCCCTAGCCCCCCACAAGTGTCTGGTCTTGGGCCTGCTGGTTCAACCTCTTAACTCTCCCTATCTACACTTGGATCTCTCAGGATCTGTCTCCAAGTCTCTTCCCTCTCTGCATCTGGGATTCATTGGCGCTTCGTTCTCTGAGGCGTCTGGCTGGGTGCGGGGACCTGGCAGGGAGACACATTCAAAGCTCTCCTGCACCCCTAACTACCCTGAGCCCTGCGAGTCAGGAGGCACGAGGAAGGCAGAGGGTGGCTACTTTCTGGGCATCAGCCAAGAACCAGTATCTGCCCTGGGCTGGGCTTTTCTATCACACTAAGAATGAGTCTGAGCTCACCCTGATGGTGCAGACCTGCTATCCGGCCTCAAGAGACAGGCAGGAGGATTTCAAGTTCAAAGCCATCCTGGGCTACAGAACAAAGAAACAAAGACAAGGCCAGCCCGGGGAAACTTAGTCTTAAAATGGAAAGCAAAGAGGGCTGGAGATAGTTAAGCGTGCGTATGCTCCTAGGCTCCAGCACTGCAGAAAGGAACCGGCTC
The DNA here is from genome assembly GCA_036184795.1 of Tokudaia tokunoshimensis. Lineage (NCBI taxonomy): Eukaryota > Metazoa > Chordata > Mammalia > Rodentia > Muridae > Tokudaia > Tokudaia tokunoshimensis. The sequence continues at coordinate 43,715,063 of BTHU01000006.1, forward strand.
AGAGGGAGAAGTACATGGCCAAGGTCACCCAAGAGGAAGTAGGACTCAGGATTCAGACCCATGCCCCAGCAGTTCTGTGGCCTCTAAGAACTTCAGGGTTGGTACCTAGGGAGACGGCTGAAAGACTCAGAAACACTATAAAGCAAAGATAGATCCAGTGGGAGGGAAAGGTGTTCACAAATGTAGACTCGGATAGCCAGGCACAACCAGGAGATTCAGAGAGGGGGGATTTGGGGGAGGGGCTAGCACGCAGGAGGCCCCCTCCCCCCTCAGCTAACAGAAACGTTTGCTGGTAATGTTGTTTCAGGAGAGATGGGAGGTAGAGGAGGGAGGATCGGGAGTTCAAGGTCATCCTCTGCTACACAGCATATTTAAGACTAGCCTGGGCTACATGACCCTTTGTCGAAGAAGGAAGGAAGGGAGGGAGGAAAGAAGGAAGGAAGGTTGAAAAGATAGATAGACAGACAGACAGAGAGACAGACAGACAGACAGACAGATAGATCAAGGTACAGGTGTCATTTCAGCACTCAAGAGGTTGAAACTGTTGGAACAGAAGTTCAAGACCATCCTCTGCTACATAGAGAGTTCAAGACTAGCCTGGGTTACATGAGCTCCAGGCTAACAAAGTGAGAGACAGAAAGTGTGGGAATCTCAAGGACTCAGACCCAGACCGAACCAGAGGCTCAATGAGCAGAGTGGCGGGTGGGGACCAGGAGCTCCGCCTCCGAGACGCGGGTCCAGGAAACCCCTGGGGCGGACGGGTGGCCCCGGGGGCCCGGGGGCGGGGAGGCGGGAGGCGGGCGCCGCCCCGACTGACAAAAGTCCCTTCAGTTCAGTCGGCGGCAGGGGAAGTCCCGCAGCCCGGCGAGACCGCCTTCCCGTGCCGAGCTCGCCGCACGCCCCGGCGTCTCCGGGCGGCCCGATGCCCCGATGCCCCGCGGGGGCCATGGACGAGGGGCCCGTGGACCTGCGCACCCGGCCCAAGGGTACCCCTGGCGCCGCGCTGCCTCTCCGCAAGCGCCCGCTGCGCCCCGCGTCCCCAGAACCCGCAGCCACGCGCGGCCCCCGCTGGACCCCTGGACGACCTGCGCAGCAGCTGCGACGTCCCGGCTGTCCCTGGGCCCCCCCACTGCGTGGCCAGGCCGGAGGCCCTTTACTACCAGGGTGAGTGGCCTACCCCACGAGAGTCAGGGCAGGGTGGGGGCCACCTAAGGTCGGCAGAACACAGGACACAAATAGATGGGCTTCCAGGTGGCTGGGACTCCAGGATGGAAGCTGGTGTCCCAGAGACAGCTAGGAAAGAGGTTGAGAAGCCCTGGGGTTCAGGCATGAGGGTGCCAAGGAGCTCACTCAGGAAGGTCCCCAAGAGTCAAATGGCCTTGGGGGGTGGGAGTCAGAAGACAGTGTCCAGCGTCGCAGATATGGGGCCCCAAGACACTCCAGAGACGCAGAAAATCAGGTTGGGAGATGTTCAGGACTATGAATAATTTTCACTCGGGCCTTGAAACTGGGGTTCTGGTAAGCAGATATGGGGAGATGAGTGGAAACGGACCTGGAATCCAAGGAGGCTGATAAGGTTAAACTCCCGGGACCGAGGTTTCAGCGGGGATGGGTCTGCGCACACCCGTGTTTGGGCCACAACTCTAAATGATGACATGAAGAGCCCCAAGAAGCCCGATTGCAGAGTTGGAGGAGTCAGCAAATAGCCAGCATTCTGCAGGCCAGTTGTGTGCACTCGCAAGTGTTTTGGGTCAGGTGTCCCTAGGGGCAGGCTTTGGGACTGAGGGTTCTAAGAGGGGAACACAAGGGATTTAGAAACTGAAGGGCTTCAGTCCAAGGAGAGGGATTCAGGAACCCGGGAAGGTGGGACTTCAGAAAGGGAACCCCGAAGCTAGTCAGACAGCAGGAAACCGGATACCCTCCTGCTCAACTTTTATATCCAGGAAGGGCCATCCCCCTGCAGTAGCCACCTTACTATCTGCTAAATGCCCCAGAGCTGCGGAGCTTCTCTAGACCCTCCAGGTTCTCCGGCTTCTACCTATCATGCTTCAGCCGGAGGATGCTGTGTAACAGGAGGCCTTCCTCTGTCTGACAAGAACCCCGTCCTCCACTTTCCCATCTGTGCAATGGTCCTACCCAACAGTGTCATCCAAAAGGGTTCTAGGGACAAGTTTTCTGATTGTCCCAACTCCTCAGACCCCAACAAGGGCTCTCTCTTCCCTTAAGGGTCCTTTCTGTAGATGGAGGTCAGACATTTGTGAGAGAAGAGATGTGATGTAGGAAGGAATAGGGATGAGGTATGGAGATTTGGGGTGAGGGATGGGAGTTAGGGGTGAGGGATGGAGGTTTGGGGTGAGGTGGGGGTTAGGGGTGAGGAGTGGAGGGTGCAGGAACAGGGAGGAGGGGCATGAAGAAGGAACATTGTTTTGGGACTTGAGGACCAAGTTTGAGGAGCTAACAGAACCTGGGATAGTCAAACATGGTGCTGTATGCCTGTAATCCCTGCACTTGGGAAGCTGAGGCAGGAGGATCTCCTTGAGTTTGAGGCCAGTCTGGGCTCCATAGTGACACAGTGTTTCAAAGGAGGGGTAGGGGCCGAAGAGATGGTTTAGTGGTTAAGAGCACTTGCGGCTCTTGCAGAGGACCGGAACTTGTTTCCAGCATCCACACCTGACAGCTCCCAGGTCTGGGAATGCGAGGCCCTCTTCTGGCCTCTGAGGGGGTCAGGACACACTCAGGCAAAACATTCATGTGCATTAAAAAAAAGAAGAAGAATACAACCTTAAAAAGTAATGATTGAAAATAGATCTTTAAAAGAAAAGGGATCTTAGGCCAGGCGAGGCAGCTCAGCCATTAAAAGTAGTCACTATTCCTACAGCAGGCTTGCGTTCAGATCCCAGCACCCCGTGATCTGTCACCCTCTAGTGGCCTCCGTGGGCACATGCACAAATGTGGTACACAAAAACATACACAGACACACACATATATAGAAACTATTAAAATAAATCTTTATTATTTAAAGAAAAAAATCTAATAGTAGGTGAAGTGTTACAAGTCTTGTAAGCCTAGCACTGAGGGGAGGCAGGCGGGGGAGTCAGGGGTTTGAGGTTATCCTCAGCTGCATTTGACGGTCAAGGTCAGCCTGGGCTACATAGGAATGGGAATGGGGATCTGGTAGGATGCTAAGATCCGAAGAGAGAGAGACCCCCTGGACGACAGCCTGTGGGTTTGGCTTCACCCGGGTCCTCTTGTCTTGCTCCACCAGGACCTTTGATGCCCATTTTCTCTACCCCGACTATGGCCCCCCACTTTCCGCTGCTGAACCTACCTACTCACCCCTACTCCATGATGTGCCCCATGGAACACCCCCTTTCAGCCGACATTGCCATGGCCACCCGGGTGGATGAGGATGGAGACACGTAAGTGACAGGGTGTGGCGCCCACAACAGGGGGATGCAGGCTCTGCCATATGGCCTGCCAGCACTCAACAGCGCTCTCTGTCTCTGACACTCGCTTTCCTTTTACAGACAATGGGCACTTAAGAGCACTCACTGGCTAAAACTATTTTGGGGGGGACAGTGACTTTTTTCTTTTTAGTTGTGGGGGTGGGAGACTGAACCTTGTGCATGCTCCATGCTCTAACAGGAAGCCACACCCCCACCCTCTCAGAATTTTTATCATAATCCAAATATGAGAACTATACATCCTTGTTTTCACTTCTTTTACTGTTATTTATTTATATGGGTGTTTTGTCCCTGTGAACTTCTGTGCACTGTGTGTATGCCTGGTGCCTGAGGAAGCCAGAAGAAGCCAGGGGACCCCCTGGAAATGGAGTTATAGATAGCTGTAATCCTCTATGGGGTCCTCTGGACGAGCAACCACTGCTTTTAACCACTGAGCCAGCTTTCTAGCCCCTATCCCATTTTTGAGTCAAGATCTCACTATGTGGCCCTAACTTGTCTGGAACTCATTCTGTAGCCCAGGCTAGCCTCAAACTCACATAGATATGCATTAATCCACCTCCTGAGCCCTGGGATCAAAGGTATGCATTGCCTAAGGGTAGAGGCTGGAGAATTCATGAGCTCACAGCCAGCCTGGACTAGACAAACAGAAGTGGGGCTGGGGATGGCTGGAGAATTCATGAGCTCACAGCCAGCCTGGACTAGACAAACAGAAGTGGGGCTGGGGATGTCGCATAGTTGAGAGTGCTTGCTTGACTAGCACACAGGGCTGGAGGCCCAGGGTCCATCCCCAGCCCTGCAGAAAACACCTGCAGAGTGTTGTTTAGCATCGCCTGCATTCCTGTATGGCGGGCGAGCTCTCAGGGTCAGAGCACACTCACATTCACAAACTTAGGCAAGACTCATGCACAGGGTCACTCCACTCTCCTTGACTCCCCTCTAATCTTGGATAACTTCTACTCTGGTCCACATCATTCCTTCATGACCATGGCGGAGGATTTCCCAATTCTCTGATTTATAGCTTGAGTATCTGCTAAGCCAGGGTAGGGTTAAGGCCTGGGCGGAGCATAGAGTGAACATTCCATGCAGTTGACTGCTGCTCAGTCAAAGTGGGCGTGAATCTCAGCTGGCTGTTCTCCCTCCTCTGTGCCTCAGTTTCCCTCTCTGTTAAAAACAGGAATCATAAGTATGTACCTTTTGGGAAGAGATTTAAAAAAAAATGCTTTGTTTTGTTGCGTAAAGGTCACATGTAGTCCAGGCTGGCCTGGAACGCACGACCTAGGCTAGAACAACTTTGATCCAGCTTCTATCTCCCAATGCTGAGATCACAAACCTTCGCCACTATGTCCAGCTCCTTCATTTAAATAGAGACAGGCCCAGATTGGCCTGGAACTCACCTTTTAGCCCAGGCCAACTTACAATTCATAGCAATTCTCCTGCCTCAATCTCCTGTATGTTGGGATTAGCATTTGACTGAAATGATTTCTAAAGAACCCTCGTGTAAGAATCGGTTTGGGGGTCTGGAAACCCTAGCCAGAAATCAGTAGACCCATTTGTGTAGAAAAAGGCTCAATAGCTGGCTTGATTGTTATGGAGCCTCAGTTTCTGTTTGGAAACCAGGCCTGGTCATAGACCTTTCACAACGCTGTATACACAAGGTACACAGTACAGGGCTGGGCAAACAGTAAGCGCTCAATACTTGAGTGGGTACTGTTTGAACAGAGCTGCCCTGGAGAGTTCAAGCTGGAGAAACTGTCCTTTAAGGACTCAATCAGCCCTAGCTGCCTCCCACCCCGGGGGCTACAAGCTGGATGGTTTAACTTGTCTCTGTCCTCAGGGCTGAGCTGTCTGTGGTCTGGTAAGCGTAGTGCAGTCTCCAGTTCCAGCCCCTCCTCCCTCTCCCCCAACGCAAACACTTCTGCCTCAGCTGCCTCCTCGGGGAAATCCCTTCCCGCACAACTTGACCGCAGCCCAGCTGCTCAGCCTCCCCCACGTCAGCGTCCTCCTCTCCTTGCAGCCTGCCCCTCCCAGTGCTCCCTCCAACCTTAACCCCTTCCGCTGGGGCTTACCGGAATGGGCAACAGGCCTGGCCCCAGCTAGTCTGAGCCACCAGCCCTACTTCACACTGGCTGGAGGAGGGGAGGGGAGGGGAGGGGAAGGCAGGGAGGCTGGGCAGGGGACCTCAAGTCTAGATCCCAGAGATGCTGGTCGATCCTTGACTTCTTGGAGGACAGCAAGACTCAGAAAGAGTCGGCATGGTGTGGCTCAAGCCTGTAATGCTCCCAGCAAGTTCAGGGGAGGCTAGTCTGGGCTCCAGAGTGAGGCCATCTGGAACACGAAGAGGTCAGGAATAGGAAACTGCAAATCTTTCTGCAAAGGGGGCGGAGTATAAGTCTCAGGGCCGGAACTGGGGTATGGGATCCCTCCATCTTCAAGGGGAATAGGGAAAGAGATGGGGTGCGTGTACCTGTAATCACAGCACTAGGAAACTGAGGCTGGAGGGTGGCGATCCTGTCTTAAATCAAAACAGGAGTGGTCCCATGCTTTTTAAAGAAAAGTACAGAATTTCAAAACAGAATAGCAGATCAAACCGGAGGTGGGTTGGTGGCTCAGGGGTCGTGGCCCTCTCTTAATAACCTCCATGCTCCAGAGAGCAAGCGAACTTTACAAACAGCCGTGACACTCTGTAACACTGTAAAGCTGCCTTTACAGTGCCTCCAGGTCTGGAGTAAAGACTGGAGCCTTGTACTCCTGTGTCCTCCAAGGGAATGGGAGAGGGGGCCACTTGGGATCCTCGTTGACAAGGTATTTCTGAGATTCCAAGAGAGCCCTTGGTGTGGATGCCAGGATAGGGGGAGCAGAAACCAGCTGAGTGCTGGACCCAGAGAAGCTGCCCCAGGCCTGAGGCCTTAGGGTTCTGCCTCCCTTCTCCCTCATTGGAAGAGTGGAAGTTTGGATGCTAGGGGGTGACCGGGTAGATCCCCGACTGGCCAGGCTTCCCTCCCCTGGGAGCAGGAAGCCCAGCCCCGCCCCGCAGACCTGTTACTGGAAGTCCGAGGGCTGGGCCGCCCCTCCCGTCCCCACTTCCTCCAGCCCCGCCCCACCCCCTGCAGCCCGCGCGTTTATGGGAACTGAAGCCTGGACGGTTTCTCTGAAATCATTCGCTCTCTCTGCCCTTGCTTAACCCCGCCCGCGCCGGGAGGGAGCCAAGCGGGTGGCGCTTCTAAGGAGATGCCGCATCCCTCTGCAGCGAAGCCAAACCGGGAGGGACTCAGGGCCCGCCCCTCCCCCCCAACACCCCCCTACCTCCAGCATTTTCTATTTCAATCTGCTCTCCACCATCGGGATCTAGATTTAGGGATTCGCCCACTGTAATCCGTCCCGGGCTTTGGCGCTATTGTAGGAAGGGAAATCAAACTCCAGCGGGAGGTACTTCGCTAGGGAGCACCGTTTGCATTTCTGGCGGTATGACCCACCCACCCCCTCACCCAAGCTTATTGGACCGCGACATTTCAGCACTTCCTCAGAATAATGTGGGGAGGCGATCTGTGGACTGATTCTGAATGCTCACTGTACCTGTCTGCCTTGGCAAGAATCTGGTAAGAGGAAGCTGGTAGGTGAGAAAGTAGATGCTCCATTAATGAACGTGTGTGTGTGTGTGTGTGCGCGCGCGCGCGCGCGTGTCAACTAGTATGAAACCTGGAGTCTTGTATTTCCTAGCCTAGATTTGCACAGGGGCTCTACCATTGAGCCACGCCCCCAGCCCCTAACTGGGGTTTCTAGGTAGGGGTCTACCACTGAGCCACGCCCTTAAACCCTTGGGATTCTCCACAGGTGCTCCATCATAATACTGAATCTAAAGACTGTTTTGTTTTTTAAGACTAGGTTTCTCTAGCTGTCCTGGAACTCGTTCTGTAGACCAGATTGGCCTTGGACTCAGAGATCCACCTGCCTCTGCCTCCCAAATTCTGGGATTAAAGATGTTATCACCGCCCTGCTCCAGAATCATTGTTTTGTTGATGGAATTTCACTATGTAGCCCAAGCTAGCCTCAAACTCCACATCCCCCTTTCAGATGTACTGCCACTGTGATTGGCTAGTAAAGAGACTTTAGATGAAGATCATCCAGGGATGAGAATGATGAGTCAATGCGTGGGTGTTTGCTGGGTCGAGAGTAAATACAGAAGCTTGAATGGCAGTCGCTGCTCCAACATACAGGAGCCCGGAACCACAGCACCTACAGTGAAAAGCTGGGGATAAGCTGCAGATGAAATCTCACCACTGGAAGGGAAAGTCAAGAGCCTGGAGACTCACTAGTCAATCAGTGGGCTCCGTGAAATAAGAGATCCTGCCTCAAAAAATAAGGTGGAAGTGATGGAGGATAGTTTCGGACATTAACACATCTGTGAGCTCAAGTGTGTGCTCACAAAAGTGTAAAGACATGTGCACACAGATGCACAAAGACACATGCATGCCACACACAATGGAAAAAGAGAAAATAATGAAAATGCTATGGAGAGGTTGGTGAGACGCTTCAGGAGCACAGGCTCCATCTGCGCACAAGCCTGACCACCTGAGTTTGATCCCCAATTCCAACATGGTGGGGGAAGACAAAACTGACCTCTGCAGGTCCTCTGACTGCCACACATGTTCTGTCGCAAAAATAAATAAATAAATAAATAAATATGCACACACACACTAATTGCATGCATGCGTGAATAGCAAAGAAACAAAGGCAGGTATAGTGGCAGACACCTTTAATCCCAGCCCTCAGGTGGCAGAGACAGGTGGATCTCTGAGTTCAAGGCCAGCCTGGTCTATCTAAGTTCCATCCTATCAGCCATACTGAGATCTGGTTTGAGTGGAAAAATAAATAAAAATTTAGAACTAAGGTGGGTAGCACGAAGGAGGACAACAGATGTGTGCACACACGCACACACAGGACACACACTCATCAGCATGTGCAAATATGTAAAATATGTAGCATGTGTGCCTAGCTCATCTCCTCCATCTCCATGTACAGATGCAATCCTTCTGTTTGCTCTCAGCTGGGAAAGGTTATTCTCATCTGGGATCCTAGTGAAGGGAGCAGGAGCTTCAGTGGGGAGGGTGTGGAGGTGTCTGAAGATGGCCTCAGGTGCCCCACAGAAAATAGTGGCGCTAACGTGGCCTTCCTAGATAGGGGGTTGGGAGATTGGAGCAATGGCTATCTCTGGGCATCATTGTGTGGCAGATGCTCCCATCCCCACAGGGCGTGGTTTTGAGTGAGTAGCTCTTTCCAGTGGAGATCACTGTTAGACTAATTGAAAGGGAGCCTCGAGGAGCTGGGGACAGTCCTTCAGTCTAAGAACACTCTTGGACCCACATCCCACATCCTACTCTTCTGAGATAGGTCTCACTCTGCAGCCCCGGCTAGGTTGGAGCTTGCTTGGTAGGCCAGGGCAGTCTCAAACACAGAGATCCTCCTGCCTCTGCCTCCCGAGAGCTGAGATTAAAAGTGTGAACCACCAGCTGGGCAATGGTGGCACAGGCCTCTATCCCAGGCAGCTGGGCAATGGTGGCACAGGCCTCTATCCCAGGCAGCTGGGCAATGGTGGCACAGGCCTCTATCCCAGGCAGCTGGGCAATGGTGGCACAGGCCTCTATCCCAGGCAGCTGGGCAATGGTGGCAAAGGCCTCTATCCCAGGCAGCTGGGCAATGGTGGCACAGGCCTCTATCCCAGGCAGCTGGGCAATGGTGGCACAGGCCTCTATCCCAGGCAGCTGGGCAATGGTAGCACAGGCCTCTATCCCAGGCAGCTGGGCAATGGTGGCACATGCCTTTATCCCAGGCAGTGGCAGGTGGATGTCTGTGAATCGAAGACCAGCCAGGTGTACCCAAAGAAATCCTGTCTTGAAAAACGAACAAAAAAACAGCATGTGATCCACCATATCTGGCCTTTCCTCCTTTGTCCCACTGACAGCCCTAGAAGGCTGAACCTGATGTGTGGCAGAGACCTGACAGTGAGTTCGCATGCTTCGATTTACAGAGAAGGAAGCTATGACCCCGGGAAGACTGAGAAAGTAGTCACGAAGCACCCAGAGTGGACAATGGGACAGATGCCTTTAGTCAGTACAGTCACAGCACACCTGTGCTCTATAGCGCCTCCTAGACTCTGAACAGGAAATAGCATCCTGTCCACTGGGGCCAACATTTTGATGGAGAGATTCAGGCAGAAAATGATTGAAAACTCCACAATGAGTCACAGAGCAACTTGGAAGCAACTGTGGCAGAGGAGAGGAGAAGGCGCGTGAGTCTGCCATAGCTCCTCAGCAGAGGCAGGTGAGGGCGGTAAGCCCTGTAGATATCCAGGGAACCTGCTCCAGGCACACTGAAGAACCTACGCAAAGGCCCCAGGAAGTAAGTGTGGCTGGTATGTCTTAGGCGCATGGAGGCCAGTGTGTCCAGAGCAGAAGGCAGAGAGAGTGTGGAGATGCTGTCAAAAGAAACAGAAGAGGACAAGATGACTTAGCCTTCGGAGGCTGAGGCAGGAAGATTGTCAATTTGAGGCCACTCTGATCTACATAGGTAGATCCACATCCACTCACATTTGTGATGTCTCAAGCCTGTAACCCTAGCATTCAGGAGACAGGATTACCATGAAGTTGAGGACACCCTGGGATATTTAGTGAGATCAGGGAGAGCCTGCGTTATGTAGTAAAATCCTGTCAGAAAAAAAATCTGTGAAAGCTGGGGCGTGGCTCAGTGGTTTGGCCCCTGCCCAGAATCCCCCAGTGAGGGGCTGGGGGCGTGGCTCAGTGGTGTGGCCCCTGCCTAGAATCCCCCAGTGAGGGGCTGGGGCGTGGCTCAGTGGTAGATAGAGCCCCTGCCTAAAATCCCCCAGTGAGGGGCTGGGGCGTGGCTCAGTGGTAGATAGAGCCCCTGCCTAAAATCCCCCAGTGAGGGGCTGGGGCGTGGCTCAGTGGTAGAGCCCCTGCCTAGAATCCCCCAGTGAGGGGCTGGGGGCGTGGCTCAGTGGTAGATAGAGCCCCTGCCTAAAATCCCCCAGTGAGGGGCTGGGGCGTGGCTCAGTGGTAGATAGAGCCCCTGCCTAAAATCCCCCAGTGAGGGGCTGGGGCGTGGCTCAGTGGTGTGGCCCCTGCCTAGAATCCCCCAGTGAGGGGCTGGGGGCGTGGCTCAGTGGTAGATAGAGCCCTTGCCTAGAATCCCCCAGTGAGGGGCTGGGGGCGTGGCTCAGTGGTAGAGCCCCTGCCTAGAATCCCCCAGTGAGGGGCTGGGGGCGTGGCTCAGTGATAGAGCACCTGCTTAGCCAATAATAGAAGGGTTTTGTTCCTAGCTCCACTGAAACCAAATACTATCCCGTTTTTGACTAATTCACGTGGGGCCTGTGATCAAGGGAGCAGTTTGGAGGGGAAGGCATATCTGAAAATGTTCCTCTGGCTTTGATGTGATGGTCTGACAGGGCAGATAGAAGCTAAAGGGCAGGGAGGCAGGAGGGGGGGCTGTAATTGATGTCCAAGAAAGCCAATTTGGGCTGTCCCCAGGTGGTTAAAAATGAATGAAAGCATCTCACCCAGCACTTTAAACGATCTAGTGACAAGCCCCTAATCCCAGCGATTGTCTATTTGTCCCCTCAGTCCTCTCCACATCGCTGTGGTCCAGAATAACATAGCAGCTGTCTACCGAATACTCAGCCTTTTCAAGCTTGGGAGCCGGGAAGTGGATGTCCATAACAACCTTCGGCAGGTGAGGCGGCTGGGGGCTAGGAGCTGAGGGGTCCCTCAGAGGAGAGATGCAGGGGGAGCCAGCATCCACATCCTGGGACGAGGGCAGTGGAGCTGGGCATGGTGGATGTGTTTGTCAGCCAGCATCTGGGAGACTAAACATGAGTTGAGCATGAGTAGTGGAGAGCGTGCCTGAGCTATACTACAGCAAAGCAGTGTCCTAAAAAAATGCCGCGGGGGCAGCGACATGGCTTAACAGGTAAAGGTGCTTGTCGCCAAGCTTGGTGGCTGGAGTTTGAAACTCACTCCAATCTCTCCCCTGACCTCCACAGGTGCACTATGGCACACACATACTCACACACGCATATAAAAGTAAATAAATGCTTAAAAACAAAAAAACAAAACCAGCGTGGCAGCTCACTCCTTTTGTCTCAGGAATTCGAGGTCATCCATCCTTATCTACATAGCAAGTCTGACGTCACCATGGGCTATTTGACATCCTATCTCCCAACATTTTCTCCCACCCAAAAATAAATAAATAAATAGCTTTATTGAAGTTAGACTTTTGGATTCTGAGGAAGATGCAAGGGTCTCTGACTCTTAAACTGGGAGAGGTGTCAGAGGCTTCCGTCCCTAGATTCAAAAAACGTGAGGTGAGAGCACAGCCTTACTATGACCCCGCATGTCACTATTCCCCAGACCCCGCTCCATCTGGCTGTGATCACCACATTACCAGATATGGTCCGGCTCTTGGTGACAGCTGGAGCCAGCCCCATGGCCCTGGACCGCCACGGTCAGACTGCCGTCCACCTGGCATGCGAGCACCGCAGCCCCAGCTGCCTGCAGACCCTGCTGGACAACGCAGCCCCGGGCTCCGTGGACCTGGAGGCTCGCAATTACGAAGGTGAGTCCCAGAGGGGACAAGGTGAGGTTGACACCATCCAAGCCCAAGCCGGGGCTTGACTGACTGTGGCGTCCTCTCCTTCAAGGGCTCACTGCCCTGCACGTGGCCGTGAACACCGGGTGTCAGGAGGCTGTTCTGCTGCTCCTGGAGCGTGGCGCGGACATCGATGCAGTGGTGAGGCAGCGAGGCAGGCGGCGAGGGGCGTGGTCTGGCGCGCGGAGGTGTGGCTCAGGAGGGCGCCAGGGTGGCAGAAATGTTCACCTATTTAAGGCGTTGGAGGCTAGACCAAAGGGAGGGATGCTCAGAGTCCTAGAGAGAGGCTGAGACACCTGTCATTTCGCAGGATATCAAGAGCGGCCGTTCCCCACTCATCCACGCCGTGGAGAACAACAGCCTCAACATGGTACAACTCCTGCTGCTGGTTAGTACCCATCTTTGGCTTCTTCCATGTCTGGCGCCAGTCCAGCAGTCACTTCCATCCCTGGCATGGACGCCATTTTCCAGTTCAGACCCTGCTTGCTGTTCTGCCTCTGACTCTGATTCTTCCCTTCAGCATCTCATTTGCAAATTCAAGTTTGTTTGTTTATTGTTTGTCTTACTATACAGAGTTGGCTAGCGTGCAGTTCAACTCACTCTGTAGACCAGGCTGGCCGCTGATTCAGAGATCCACCTGCCTCTGCCTCCCAAGTGCTGGGATTAAAGGTGTGCACCACCGCCCAGCTTTCTTTTTTTGATTGTACGTGGGTGTTTTGCCTGCATATAAGTCTGTGCACCAGGCACCTCCAGTGTCCTCTTACTATAAGCTGCCGTGTGGGTGCTGGAATTCAAACCCGTTCCTCTGGAAGACCAGCCAGTGCTCTTAACTGAGTCATCTCATTATCCCTCGAGACTATTTTTTAATTTGGGGGGGGGATGTTGTTTTGTTTTTGAGATAGAGTCTGACTACATAGTCCTGGCTGTCCCATAACTCATTATGTAGACCAGAGATCTTCCTACCTCTGCTTCCCGAGTGCTGGGATTAAAGGGGTGTGCCACCATACCTGGCCCATTTTAAAAATCAGATTTGGCTGGCTGTCTTGTGGAGGTCAGAGGCCAGTGTGTGGGGGTCAGAAGTCCTCTCCTTCCATCATGTGAGCCCTGGGAGTGGAGCTCAGGTCAGTCTTGGCAGCGGCCGCTTTACCTGATGAGTCATTTATCAACACACATGGCTGGCTTTCAAATCTTTTATTTTACTTCCTGGGCTGCCAATTTGTCCATTCCTCCCCTGTTGCCATGCCAGCCTAGGCTTCGCCCTGGGATGCCATACTAACCCTGCCTCTGGCTTTCACCCTGTCCTCTGTCCTTCTGCACTAATTCCGTCTACCATCTGGAGCCATGGGCCTTTTCCTCCCTTGCGTAACTGGATCACAGTCTCTCCCAGAGACTAGGAGAGTGGCGCATATTCCTGGCTTCCCTCCTTGAAGTCCCATGTAGCCAAGGCTGGATTTGAACACACTTTTTAGCTCAGGCTAACCTTGAAGAACTCCTGATTTGCATGCATCCACTGTCCAAGTGTTAGGATTACAGACCTATGTCATTTTTGACACAGCTCCATGTCCAGAATCTTTTCAGGTTCTGAGTGCCTGAGTGAGCCCCAGTTGTGATCACCTGTCCTCCCCTTCACCGAGCTGACCCCAGGCCAAGTGAGGCCACTGGCCCACGTGGCTCTTGACTCGGATTTCCCCATCCCACAGCACGGCGCCAACGTGAACGCTCAGATGTACTCTGGCAGCTCGGCTCTGCATTCTGCGTCCGGCCGCGGGCTTCTGCCTCTGGTGCGCACGCTGGTGCGTAGCGGGGCAGACAGCGGCCTCAAGAACTGTCACAATGACACACCCCTCATGGTGGCGCGCAGCCGCAGGGTGAGAGCACAGGGCCTGGCCCCGGATGTGCCCAGGCCTGGGGAGGGTCGTGAGCTTAGGCCGGCAAGGTAACCAAAGTGCCTGAAAGGGAGGCTGTGAGGGGAAACTGAGTCACAAAGCAAAGGACCTGGATGAGAGGGGAGAGAGGGAAAGAAAGAATGAATAAAGGTTACGATGGCCTTGGGATGACCTTCATTTTCCCACAGGTCATTGATATCTTAAGGGGGAAGGCCTCTCGGGCTGCTTCAGGGTCACAGGCTGAGCCATCCCCAGACCAAAGTGCCACCAACTCCCCCGAGAGCAGCAGTCGTCTCAGCTCCAATGGTGAGAGTCTGCAGCTGGGAGCATTGGGGACCCTAGAGCAGTTCAGCTGGCTTCTCTCTGACCTAACCCTGGTCTCCCCCCACAGGCCTCCAGTCCTCGCCAAGCTCCTCACCCTCACTGTCTCCCCCGAAGGATGCTCCTGGTTTCCCAGTGACTCCCCAAAACTTTTTCCTTCCCACAACAACTACACCTGCCTTCCTGCCCTTCCCAGGAGTCCTCCGAGGCCCTGGCCGGCCCGTACCCCCTTCCCCAGCTCCAGGAAGCAGCTGAGACGGATGGGGGGGCAGACCCGGACTCATGAGGAGGGGTCTCCCTGCCCTGTGGGGCCCCCTCTTCTGGAAACTGTGAGGACCTTGTTCTGCTTCCCCCCCGCCCAATCTTCGGGACCAGGTTTTGCACCAAGGCATATGCACATACTACTGAGCACAGAAGCTCCCCCAATCGCTCCCCTCGCCCGCCCGGGACTCCCGGCCCCACTTAATCTCAGGCACCCAGGTTCCCTGTCTGGAATCCACTAGATACTCGATTCTTTGAGTGGCGGAACCAAAGGACAGCCCCTTCTCTGCCATCCTCCACTCTGAGGGACCCGGAGGGACAGAGGGGTCTGGGAGGGCATTGATCACAATGTAAATTATTAGGTTTGGGTCAGATTTCTTTTGTAATAAACTATTTTTGTATCATATCCCTTGTTTTGGATCTGTTGTAGCCAGGTGTGGCCCCCAGGTGCTTGTGGGTGCCGACCTGCCTGCCACTGAGTGACTTTGTACCACATTCTGCTGGGGGAGGGGTCTAGGACCGGTAATGGCTTTGGTGGTGATGTGAGTTAGTGGGACATTGTGACATCTTCCTCAGGGATGCTGTAGGGTTCTAGAATGTTCTGGCTGTGGATGTTTCTGAGGGACTGCAATTTGTGTGTCACTGTGGTATTTGAGTTTAAAGAAACATTTACATATATATGTACATTTATATCATTAATATATGGGATATGTGATTATATATTATGATTACAATATATACTTATGTTATTTTATATGACATATAATGCAGTTATATAATATATATTTATATTACATATTATAAGTATATTATATACTTACAGCTATATATAATATACAATACTAGTATATATTATATGTATTATATATAATATATTATGCAATATAATATACAGTTATAATATACTTATATAAGTATATCTAATATATACTTATAATTTTATATATATGTCATACTTATATATTATATAATATATACCTTAATATTAAATTTTTATATGTTTATATATTACCTAATATATAAGTATAATATTCAAATTATAATTACATACAAATATAATTATAAATATATACCATAATAAAAATATATAATATATTAATATATAGTGTGTGTACACATATAAACGTGGAGGTCAGAGGACAGCTTTTAGCAGTCAGGTCTCTTTCCATCATGTGGGTTCTGGAAATTGAACTCTGGGTCTTAGGCTTAGCAGCAAGTGTCATCACCTGAACCATCTTCAGTCAGCCCCAGTTTTTTTTGTTTTAATTTTGTTAAGTTTTAGGGTTTTTTGAGACAGAGTCTCATGTAGCACAGGCTAGCCTCTAACTCACTGTGGGACCAAGGGTGAGGATGAACTCTTGACCCTCCAACTCCAAAGTTCCAGGATTATAGACTTGCAGACATATGACAATATGCTTTTTTTTAAAGATTTATTTATTTATTTATTATATGTAAGTCCACTGTCGCTGTCTTCAGACACACCAGAAGAGGGCATCAGATCCCATTACAGATGATTGTGAGTCACAGTGTGGATGCTGGGATTTGAACTCAGGACCTCTGGAAGAGCAGTCAGTGCTCTTAACCGCTGAGCCATCTCTTCAGTCCCACACTCTTTTTATGTGTGTGTGTGCGAGTTTATATGAGCCATGTGAGGTCAGAGGGTGTGAGATCCTCTAAAACTGGGGTTACAGCTGGCCGTGGGATGCGTGCTATGGGTGCTGGGAACCAAGCCTGGGTGGATCCTAACAAAATCACTCAGCTCTCAGCACTGACCTGTCCCCAGCTCCACTGTTGTTTTGGGTGCATAAGACAAGGCCTAACTGTGTAGCCCAGACTGGAACTCACATGTAGACTAGGCTGGCCTTGAATTCACAGAGATCCTCCTATCTCTGCCTCACAAGTGCTGAAATTAAAGGCATGAGTCAGCATTCTGCAAGTCTTGGTGTTGCTATGGAATGGGGAGGAGTCTCACTTTGTAGCCCAGGCTACCTTGAACTGTCCATCCTCTTGCCTCTGCCTCCTGAATGTTGATATTACAGGATGAGGCTCCATGCTTGACTGAAACTGCGGATATGTGAGAGGTCTCCACTCAGCCCACATAATCTGAGAGACACGTGGGCTTGTGGGTGGCTCTGGGTGATAGGACGCTGTGCTCTAGGCCCTGACCTGGTGACAGGGTGTGTGTGGCGAGTACTTAGCCCCTCTGCCAGTGTCTCTGGCCCTGCAATGTCCCAGCAGCCATCTGACTTGGAGCACACACTTGTTCCCTGCAGTTATAACAAATAAGACACAGACGAGGTGCCCTGAAATGCTCTCTCAGCGCTCCAGGTGCTGGCTGAGGCAGGAGAATCACCAGTTGGAGGCTGACCTTAGCTACACGGGGAATTCCAAGCCACCCTAGGCCTGCATAATAAGACCTCGTCAAAAAAACCAAAACAATCAAAATATTTAAAAAAGGGGAAGAGAGAGAGAGAAATGAAAAGACGAGAAACAAAAATTTGTTCTCTGCCCTGGAGGGCAAAAAGTTCTACAGTCTGTCACAGAGTGGTGCTCCCTCCAAAGCTCTGGGGAGGATTCATCCTGAAAAGAAGACGGGTGGTCCTCCAACTTTTTTGTAAGGCTGTGTGCCCACAAGACCAATCTCTCTCTCTCTCTCTCTCTCTCTCTCTCTCTCTCTCTCTCTCTCTCTCTCTCTCTCTCTCTCTCTCTCCTCTCTCTCTCCTCTCTCTCTCTCTCTCTCTCTCTCTCTCTCTCTCTCTCTCTCTCTCTCCTCCCTCCTCCTCCTCCTCCTCTTTCTCCTCCTTCTCTTTTCTTGAGACTCTCAATGTAACCCAGAGTGGCCTTGAACTCACAATCCTGCTGCCTCCCCATCCTGAGTTTCAGGATTACAGGCTGGGCCACAGGACCAGGCGAGCGCTGGCTTCGAGGCGGTGTCTCTGGTACCATCTAGTCTTTGAGCTAAGGGGAATGAGAAGGTGGAGTGTGAGATGAGGACATAGCTGAGTTTCATGGGGCTGGGGGCAGGAGTCGAGACGGGGGTCTCTTTTCCACCTGGCAAGCTCTACGATCACAAGAGTGTGCTGCGTGGCCGCTGCAGCCTTAATTCCAGGGTTGTGACCAAACAACAGAGCCCAGCGGTAGTTTAGCGGGGCTTGCTGGCTCCACCTGTCATCTCATTGCTTTGAAAGTTGAGGGAGGAGGAAAGTGAGTGGAAGTCAATCTGGGCTGCAATGGGGAGACCCTGCTCGGAGAGACAGGGGGGCTGCAGACGTGATTCAAGAGGTTGAGAGCCCCGCCGCTCTTCGAGAAGACTCAGGTCCCAGGTTCCATTCCCAGGGCCCACATAGTGCTGCTCAACTCTCTCTAATTCCAGGTCCTGAGGATCCGATGCCCTCTTCTGGTCTCCATGGGCACTGCATGTGATGCACAGAAATTCATGCAGACAAGACACAGATAAACATGAAGAAAAATTTAAGAAGACGGACGGCCGGATGTGGTAGCGCATGCCTTTTATCCCGGCACTCGGGAGGCAGAGGCAGACGGATCTCTGAGTTTGAGGCCAGCCTGATCTAACAGAGCAAGTTGCAGGTCAGCCAGGGCTGCACAGAGAAACCCTGTGACAGAACTCCGACCCCTCCCCCGCAACCCCACTCCACACGCATACGAAGAAAGGTAGGATGGAAGGAAGGAAGGAAGGAAGGAAATGGAAGAGAAAGGGAAGCAAGGCTGGTGTGGTGGTGAATCCCTCCCTATAAGCCCAGGTCCTAGGAGGCAGAGGCAGGAAAATCAATGCCAGTTCAAAGGCCAGGAATCAAAGTAAAGCAGTGCTGGCCGATGACTTGGAGGGCACAGGCACTCGCTCGCTCCCAAGCCTGAAGCCCCGAGTTCACTCCTCAGGACCCAGATGGGAGAAAGAAAGAACCCAGCCCTGTAACTTGTCCACCCAGATCAACTGTGGCATTGTTCAAACACACACATACACACGTGTGCATACACACAAAATGAACCAATAGACACAACAAAAACTTAAAAATAAATAAGTGTAAATATAAACAGCAGCAAAAAACAGGATTTCCCAAAGTCTATGCTCTCGTTCTTCAAAGCTACAACCCATGCATAGTATACCTTGGACTGAATTTAGTTGCACAGCCACACCTAACAAACACCTAAGCATGCAGGGAAATGTAGTTTTTGAAAAAAAGTTTCCACTATTTCTTTGTGGGAATGGAGCATGGACTTGCTGACACGAAGGTCAGAGAGTACAGCACATAGCTGACGGCTGTCTCCTCCCACTGCGTGGGTCCCGGGATCAAAGTTAGGGCACCAGGCTTGGGGACAAGTGCCTTTTTCTTTACAAAAGAAACTTAGTTTTATCTTGGAAGGACACACCCAGGTAAAACGCACAAGTTCTGTTTCTAAAGGAAAAGAAGAAAGTGGGCCGGGGAGACGCCGCAGTGAGGGCAGAGGCTCTTGACTTGAGTTTGGTCCCCAGCACCACAAAAGACTATCATGGTATTACACACCAAATCCTGACACTCTGGAGGTGGAGCCAGGAGGATCAAGGTGATTTGTTGCCCTTACTTTGAGTTCAGGATCAGGCTGGGCTACATGAGAACCCCAGTCCCAATTTCACAAGAGTGAGGACAGCAAGCCTGTCACACCCGACCAGAGCTCTGTCCACACACGGCTCTTCCAACATGGCCAAGGTGACTTCAGACACCCCAACCCTTTCTTTACTTCTCTCTGCATGAGAGTCAGAGCTCAGCACAGCCGTGGCCTTGCAAACTGGAAGCCTCTACAGACTGTGGGTGATGAGAAACTGGGGTTCAATGGCTGACCTTAGCAAGCTAGTTCCCTAAAACAAAATCTGGCTTCTCCGTGTGTGGAAATCCCCTCTCTGACCTCCCTGACCTTGAGACTGTGCATGTGTCCTTCCATGTCCCCCAGAGACAGGCAAAACCAGAGGGAGAAAGGGGGCAGGGCTTATGTGGGAGTCTCTAGTGTTGAATATTGGTGAATAGTCTCAGCAGGCTGTGACTGCATGAAAAGTCATGGATTCAGCACCGTCCTCAGGGCCACTGGGCATTGTTTAAAAAATGTCATTGCGGGGCTGGAGAGATGGCTCAGCAGTTAAGAGCACTGACTGCTCTTCTAGAACTTCTGAGTTCAATTCCCAGCAATCACATGGTGGCTCACAGCCATCTATAATGGGATCCAAGATCCTCTTCTGGTGTGTCTGAAGACAGCGACAGTGTACTAATATAAAATAAATAAATCTCTTTTTTAAATTATCATTTGTTTCACTATCCTGTGCACAAGACAGCCTGTGTATTTGTATTCCTGTGTATTTAATGGGATTTTAAAGATTTTATTTATGCATACATGTGGGTGTCTGTGTGTGTGTGTGTGACATGTGCGCATGTTCCCAAGGAGCCTTGAGCTTAGGTGTGTTTACATACAGTCTCATAAACCCAACCGGCATTCCACAGATTGAGCCAGATGTGTGTCGGCATGGCCCACACTTCTAATCCCAGCACTCGGAAGGCTGAGGCAGGAGGATTTTGTGCTCAAGCTTAGCCTGGGCTACGGGGCAAAAGTGCATAGAAAAGCAGAGAACAGAAGGAAGGCAGGAAGGCCTGGCGGGTTGAAGTACTGGCCTTGCAAGCTTGACAACGGAATGCCAATCCTAGAAGTCACACAAAAAGAGCCTGGGCCATAGAGGCAGCTCATTAGTAAAGGTGCCTGTCGCTAGGCCTGAGGGAATTGAGTAGTAAAACAGAACCAACTTTTGCAAATTGTCCTCTGACCTCCACACGTGCACTGTGACAAAGATGGATGGAGACGGGGGGGGGGGATGAGTATCAAACTGGATGCTGAAGTGTGTATCTGTAATCCCAACATTACTAATGCAAGGTGGGAGGCCAAGTCAGAAGAATCTCCTGGAAGCTCGAGATCACCATCTAGTGGCAGCACATAGCACAGCAGCAGAGACAGAAGACTCCCCAAAGACTCGTGAAAGGAGAGAATCATTCCAGAAAATGTCCTCTGACTTCCACACTGGGGTGTACGCACACTAACAATACACCCCACCACACACACACACACACACACACACACACACACACACACACACACACGACAGACAGACAGACAGACAGATAAGAAAGGAGAGAAAGATGAATCTGAGGCACAGATTGCTGAGTCGTCATTATTTTTGTTCTCTTTTACTTCGTTAAGATGGAGCTCAGCAGAAAGCCCAGGTTTTTGTTTGGTTGTCTTTGGTTGGTGTTTGTTTGTTCGTTAGTTTCTGAGACAAGATTCCTCTGCGTAGCCCCGACTGTCCTGAAACTCTCTCTGTAGAACAGACTGGCCTCAAACTCACAGAGATCCACCTCCCTCTGCCTCCCAAGTGCTGAGATTAAAGGCATTCGCCACCACTGCCTGGTGCAGTATTTTTTTTTTTTTGCAATAAAATAAAGAAGAAAGTTCCGTTTATAGAATTTCTACATCAGGGCCAGGGGGGTGGCTCAGTGGGAAATGGCACTTGCTGTGAAGGTCAACTGAGTTCAGATCCCAGAACCCATGGAAAGGCCAGATGTGGCAGCACTCACCTGTCACCTCTACCATGTCATTCACACATTCATAACACGGACGCAACTCAATATCTTTTACAAGGGTAAAAAATTGCTAAATCTGCATTTATCTAAGTCGGGCCTAAAGAGCTGGTGCGAGTGTGTGACTTACTGCTTCAGAATGAGAGAGGGCAAGAGCGCCAGGCTAGGCATGGTGGTGGACACAGCATGCCAGCACTGTGAAGGTGGAGACAGGAGGATTCAGAAATCAGGGCCAGGGGGCTGGAGAGAGGGCTCAGCGGTTAAGAGCACTGACTGCTCTTCCAGAGGACCTGAGTTCAAATCTCAGCAACCACATGGTGGCTCACAACCATCTGTAGTGGGATCCGATGCCCTCTTCTGATGTGTCTGAAGACAGCTGCAATGTATACTCATAAATAAAATAGGTCTTATTAATAAAATAAATCTTTTTTAAAAAAAGGAAAAAGGAAATTAAGGCTAGCCTTGGCTGTAAAAATGTGAGAGTAGCCCGAGCTACATAACAGGGTGGGGAGGAGACCAGGTGGTGGTGGCACACACCTTTAATCCCAGCACTCTGAAGGCAGAAGCAAGCGGATGTCTGGGAGTTCAAGGCCGGCCTGGTCTACAGGGTGATCCCAGGACAACCAGGGCTACGAAAAAAAAAAAAAAAAAAAAACCCTATGTCGAAATAAATAAATAAATAACATAAAGCATACTAATAAAATATAAAAAATAGTGGGGGAGCGGTGGGACTAGCATAGGAAGAAAAACTGAATTGGAGGTGTGAGCAAGGGTTTGGTTATGACTGTTGAGGGTTGGAGTTTGAGCCAACAGCAACCAGAGGCACGGGAGTGTGGCCTCAGCCCAAGCAAGGGCGGCAGGAAGGTTGGTCTCAGTGCGCCCTCTAGTGGTCAGGATCAATTCAGGCCCTCATCTAAACTATGAGGTCTAAACCTGCAGGGAATCCAAACCAAGTGTGCAGATTCATTATCCTCTCAGACTTTCTCAGTGCCTGTCAGTCACCTGGGCACCGAGGAGGCACACACCTGTCATCTCAGCACTTCCAAGGCTAAAAGATATCACTGAAAGTGTGAGGCCAGCCTGAGCTACATACAATGACATATGTAGCCCTGACCATCCTGGACTGACATACTCACATATAAAAGGCTGGAGAAAGATCTCGAGTGTTCAAGAAGAGGACCCGGGTTCAACTCTCAGCACCCACATAGTGATCCACCACCGTTTCCTGTTCCAGGCGACCCACAGGTACTGCATGCAGGTGGCACACAAACATAACTGCAAAACACACATACATATGAAACAAACTATTTAAAAAGATAAAAGAAAGAAGGCGAGAGCTGGAGCGATGGCCCAGCAGTTAAGAGTACTCCCGGCACTGGCAGAGGACTGGGGTTCGATTCCCAGCACTCACATCAGTAGCTCAAAACTGCCTCTAACTCCAGCTCCAGCAGGGCCTTGCACTCTCCTGGCTCCCTCGGACACCTGAACACAGGTGTACACAACCCCATGCAGACACACAGGCATACAAATAATCTAAAATAACAACACCTTGACAGGAAAGGCCTTAAGAAATGATGCCACTTTGAGGAGAGAGAAATTTAAACATGACTTAGGCCTTACTTGACACTTTCATGTGGACATCCCACTCACATCCAGTTATTGTGTTATCAGTTAAACAGATTTAGTTGTTTCTTTTCTTCAAGTCAGACAGGATTTCTCTGTAAAGCCCTGGCCATCTTGGAACTTGCTCTGTAGACCAGGCTGGCCTTGAACTCAGAGATTTGCCTGGAACTAAAGGTGTGCACCACCACTGCCAGGTTTTCTGGGGTTTTGTTTGTTTGTTTGTTTGTTTTAATAAATTTAACTTCGGCTGGAGAGATGGCTCAGCAGTTAATGAAATAAAATATAATATGTATTATGTCTTAATTTGTTTTTTAAAGATTTATTTATTTATTTTATGTAAGTACACTGTAGCTGTCTTCAGACACACTAGAAGAGGACATCATATCCCATTACGGATGGTTGTGAGTCACCATGCGGTTGCTGGGATTTGAACTCAGGACCTCTGGAAGAGCAGTCAGTGCTCTTAACCAGTCATCTCTCCAGCCACTATATTTTAGTTTTTAAAGTCACCTCTTCTGTATATCTCATAGGAATAGTATCATACCTTACATAGTATTTTTATTTTCGTTATTTTATTAGGGAGAGAATGAGGCAGATTCTCACCCTGCCTCAAACCAAACCTTCGAACTTGATACCTAGATGAAGTAGATTTTGAACTGGTAATCCCCCTGCCTCCACATCCCAAGTGATGGGCTAACGGGTGCAGGTCACTATATCTCATTTCTGCGATGCTGAAGGTGGAACCCAGGGCTTTGTATGTTCTGGACAAACACTCACCAACTGAGCTACATCCCCACCAGGCCCAAAGATGAACCTTTTGTTAGGTTTTATGTGTGTGTGTGTGTGTGTGTGTGTGTGTGTTGGGGGATGGATTTGGAGGCTTGGAGAAGTTTGTTTTTCTTTTGGTTTATGTCTATTTATTTATGTGTATGCTTGACTGTGGACACATGTGGAGGTCTGAGGATAGTTGATATGATTCACTTCTCTCCTGCCACCCTGTGGGTTCTGAGGATCAAATTCAGGTTGTCAGGACTGATGAGAAGCACCTTCACCCAGTAAGCCAAATTCCAACCCTAGTTGTTTTTGAGACAGAACCTTGCTTTGTAGCCCAGGCTGGACCATAACAACACCTTTGTTCTCTTCTTCCTGAATAATTATGTTTAAAAGTATCTGAAAACACATTCAGCTTCAATTTTATTTATTTATTTATCTGATTTATTTATTTTTGTTTTTGGAGACAGGATTTCTCTGTGTAGCCCTGACTTCCCTGGAACTCGCTCTGTAGACCAGGCTGGCCTCTAAATCAGAGATTAGTCTCCCTCTGCCTCCATCGTGCTGGGATTTTTTTTTTTAATAATAAAAAATATTGCACCAGGCATGGCCCATGCCTTTAGTCCCGGCATTTGGGAGGCGGAGATAGACAGATCTCTGAGAGCTTGATGCCAGCCTGGTCTACAGAGTTCCAGGACAACCAGGGTTATATGGTGAGATATTGTCTAAAAAAAAAAAAATTAGAACAAACAGCAAAATGTGTGTGTGTGTGTGTGCGCGCGCGCGCGTGCGCGCGCGCATGCGTACCCAGGGTACCTTCAGAGGACAGAGGCTTCAGATCTCCTAGATCTTTTGCCAAACAGAGAGGGAAGGAAGGAAGGAAAGCGAGCACGCAGGCTGTGGAGGAGTCAGCACCTAGCTGGGGTGGTGGCTGGCTTGCTGGGTGCCCTGAGGCAGAGAGAACCGTGTCCACGGCGCCCTCTGGTGGCTGCCTGAAGCACGGTCAGGGTGGACCTACAGGTCTGGCTGGTTGGGGTGCAAACCTACCCGGCAGCCACTTCCTGCAGCCCTGTGCATTCCTGAACTTCACTTTCCGCCACACCCCTTTCATCTCTCTTGAAAAATCTGGGTATTTAAACTGCAACTTAATTTCCCTTGCCTGCCACGGGAGCCAGAACTCCGGTGGTTCTAGTACCTTCCCTCGGGGACATGGAGTAACTACATGACTTTCTGTTCTTAGAAGACTCGTCTCTCTGACCACGCTATGAAGAAAGACTGACTTATTCAGCCACAATTCAGGAAAAGGTGCCTTGTCCCGAAGGCCCTCCCTCCGGAGTCACCTCTTTTCTCAACACCAATATATCCTGACTCTAGACCTCCTCCCTCAGACCCAGGGGTCTAGTCCCAGCCCTCCTCCCTCAGACTCAGCGGTTCAACTTCAGCCCTTCCCCGTCAGACTCTCCAGGCGGGCTCCTTTAGGACTGCAGCTACCTGCAGTCCCCTCCCAGTCCTCCAGAACCTGCCCCCTTCTTCCTCTTGGTCCCGCCCCAACCTGGAACCTTTCCCCGCCACACCCCTCCGTCCCAGTCCCAGGCCATTCGAGGGACCTATGGCTGCGGGGGGAGCCCCGCGAGGGTGGCAGTGGGGAGAGCCACGCGCGCTTGGCCGGGCGGTGAAGTTGCTCCAGCGCCTGGAAGAGCAATGCAAGGATCTCAGGCTGGTAATGGGGCCCCCGTCGCTGCGGGACCTGCTGCCCCGCACCGCACAGCTGATTGGAGAGGTGGCAAAGGCCCGGCGCGAGGCCAGAGGAGACCCCGAAGGTCCCGGTGGCGCCGGTGATTTTCTGGTCATCTACCTGGCCAATCTGGAGGCCAAAGGCAGGCAGGTGGCCGAGCTCCTGCCACCCCGGGGCAAAAAGGACGCAAACCAGGATGTTTTCCGGGAGGGCTCCAGATTCAGGTGAGTGCTAACCTACCTCTGAGACAAGTCACAAACTGGTGACTTCCGGATTGTGCCACCAGTCACCTGTTCCCTCAGACCCAAGGGTCCAGGTCCCAGCCCTCCTCCCTCTGACCCAGGGATCTGACCTACTCTATCAGATCAGACCCAAGAGTCAAGACCTTTCCTCCATCAGACCTAGGGGTTCAGGTCCAACCCTCCTTCCCATTATTCCCTACTTTAAGCACCCGTGCCGCCATACCCCCTTTCTGCCTTTGATGCATCAGCTTGCACCCGGGGTCCAGGCATGTGTCTCTCCTAGAGACACACATAGCCTTGTGAATGTAGGGAGCACAGACCTCCTGTTGGGGAGGCAGGATGACTGGACCCACCTATCCAGCCTGAGAAACAGGCCAGCCCCCACTCCCACCACCCCCTGCACCTGCCTGGGTTCTGTCAAGGATGTCTGTTCCAAGGACTTTGGACTTGCCTGCCCTCTGGCCTGAGGGACAGCTGCACAGGAGAACTGGAGTTGGACCCCAGAGCAAGGTCTAAACTAGTGATTTGGGTCTCACTCCCTAGCCTTAGTCGTGGCTTGCCTGGCTTATGATGAAATGAAATATATATATATATATATATATATATATATATATATATATATATATATATGTGTGTGTGTGTGTGTGTGTGTGTGTGTGTGTGTGTGTGTGCGCGTGCGTGTGTGTGCGTGTGTGTGTATACACATATATGTATATATTTATATATACATATATACTGTATGTGTACTATATATTATATGTGTATATACACATTCATATATGTATATGTGTGTATATGTGTGTGTGTGTATAATGAAAATGCATATCTCTTCTTTCTTTCTTATGTAGTTCCAGTTGGCCTTTAAACTCACTGTGTAGACCAGGCTGACCTCAAACTCACAGAGATTCACCTCCCTCTGCCTCCTGAGTACTGGGGTCAAAGGGCTCCGCCACCACAATCAGCCCAGAGTACTTAACTGGTTCTTTGGTTGGTTGGTTGGTTGATTGGTTGGTTGTTTTTAGATAGGGTTTCTTTGTGTAGCTCTAGCTGTCCTGGAATTCCTTCTGTAGACCAGGCTGGACCAGAACTCACAGAGATTCACCTGCCTCTGCCTCTCAAGTGCTGGGATTAAAGGCGTGCACCACCACTGCTCAGCTACAGATTTCTTTTTTATTACATGGAATTACCTTTCACTGTGTGAGTACACTGGTCAGAGTCAGAAGACAGATTGGCGGTGTTTTTAACAGCTGAACCAACTCTAGCCCCAATGGTTACAATTTTTGTTGTTTTCTTTCAACCTGCCTTGTTGCAGTCTGGTGTATATCCCACAACTAAAACACCTGCTGGAAAGATGGCTTTGGGCAGTGGTTCTCAACCCGGCATCCAACCACCCATCACAGGCTTCCCTAAGACCATCAGAAAACACAGGCGTTTACATTAGGACTCATAACAGTAGCAAACAGTTATGAAGTAGCAAGGAAAATATTTTTATGGTTGGGGGTCACCAGAACTGTATTAAAGGGTCTCAGCGTTAGGACGATTGAGAAACACTGGTTACCAGTAAGGAGGGCTTCCTGCTGTAGCGAGGACCCTGGTTCCCAGCCCCCAGGATGCATGGCTTGGCTCACAGTCACCTATAACCCCACCTCTTCCGGCCCCCACACATGTGCACATATCTATACACACAGACACACACACACACATTTGCACACACGTGCATACACACGCACACACAATTAAAAATAAAAGAAAATATTTTTTAAAAGATTTATTTTTATTTTATGTAACTGCTGAGCCATTTCTCTAGACCCAAAAGTAAATCTGAAGAAGGAGAAGGAGAAGGAGAAGGAGAAGAAGAAGGAGAAGAAGAAGGAGAAGAAGAAGGAGAAGAAGAAGAAGAAGAAGAAGAAGAAGAAGAAGAAGAAGAAGAAGAAGAAGAAGAAGGCCAAGTGCCAAGTGGTGGCGCACACCTTTAGTCCCCGCAATTGGGCGGGGGTGGAGGGGTGGGGTGTTTACAGGCAGGTGAATCTCTGAGTTCAAAGACAGTCTGGTTTACAGACTGAATTCCAGGACAGCCAAAGCTACACAGAGAAACAGCAGCAGGTGCTTTAATAGAGGAATATTGTAGCTGTCTTAAAAAAAAACCAAAGAACCAGTTTGTTACTCTAGGCTGATTGTGGTGCCAGAGCCCTCTGACCTCAGTACTCAGGAAGAAGAGGCAGGCTGATTTCTGTTAGTTGAGGCCAGCCTGGTCTACAGAGTGAATTTAAAGGCCAATTCAAACTACATAATGAGATCCCATCTCAAAAAAAAAAAAAAAGAGGGAGAAAGAAAAAAAGTACCGTCCAGTCTCAACCAGCCAGAGTTGCTGATGGCAAACTCACTGGGCTACACAGCTCTGCATTCTGGGAAGCGAGGTTGCTAAGAAACTGTCAGGAGCCCTACAGACCTGGCCATGGAAGCTATTAGTATAAATGAGAAATATAATAAAATCAGCATGCACTGAGTGCTAACCCAATATAATATGCAGGTTTTGTTCGATTTTGAAAATGATGGGGATAGAACCCGGAACCCAAAGCTTGGTAGGCAGGTGCTTTTCCAATGAGCCACGCCCCCAGCCCCTCACTGGGGGATTCTAGGCAGGGGCTCTACCACTGAGCCACGCCCCCAGCCCCTCACTGGGGGATTCTAGGCAGGGGCTCGACCACTGAGCCACGCCCCCAGCCCTCACTGGGGGATTCTAGGCAGGGGCTCGACCACTGAGCCACGCCCCCAGCCCCTCCCTGGGGGATTCTAGGCAGGGGCTCTACCACTGAGCCACTCCCCCAGCCCCTCACTGGGGGATTCTAGGCAGGGGCTCTACCACTGAGCCACGCCCCCAGCCCCTCCCTGGGGGATTCTAGGCAGGGACTCTACCACTGAGCCACGCCCCCAGCCCTCACTGGGGGATTCTAGGCAGGGGCTCTACCACTGAGCCACGCCCCCAGCCCCTCACTGGGGATTCTAAGCAGGGCTTCTACTGCCGAACCTTGCCCTGACCTGTGTCTTCTCTATACTCACATGTTTATTTCCACTTCACGGGTGAGGAACTGAGGAGACTTGGGAAAAACATTTGTTAGTGATTTTCCAATACTTTCATAGCTGTTAAGTGTCTGAAAACATATTATTGCCTTCTACATCCTGATCTCAAACTCAAGTCAGCCAACACACCCACTGGTGTGGAAGGCAGTTCTAGGCATTTGCTAAACACCGATGGCAGATGGTTACTCCCCGCCATCTCAGTGGGAGAGTCTTCTCCAGCCACAGAAGGCTTTGGGCCTGTGCTGTGCTGGCTGGAGGCCAAATTGTACCGTAGCATCCACATTTCCTTCACAGATGAGGAAACGGAAGTGCAGAGAAGAGAGGGGCGGGCCTTTGGTACATTGATTCATTAGAGGAAATCTGGAGGCCTTGCACCCGTAGGGACTCTCCGTACGTCATGTGTGATGCTCATATCTTTTTCCCGTAGGCGACAACTGGCCAAGCTGGCCCTCATCTTCAGTCACATGCACGCGGAGTTGAGCGCACTCTTCCCTGCAGGGAAGTACTGTGGACATCTGTACCAGCTCACCAAGGGTTCTGCCCACACCTTCTGGAGGGAGTATTGTGGAGTTCGGTGAGTGGGCCTTCACCGAGGGAAAGTGGGCTCCAAGTCCCTTTACTGCCCTGTCCAAGGACCGGAAGTGGGAACGAGAGCAGCTGCTTCCTGTTATACACCCTCTCTGTATCCGTAGCTATAACCAAACCCCCTTCCCATCCAGGTGCGTGCTACCTTGGACTGAGTTCCAGTCCCTCCTGTGTGCCTGCCACCCTATGGAACCAGGCCCCACCATGCAGGCCTTGCGGTCCACCTTGGATCTCACCTGTAGTGGCCACATATCTGTCTTTGAGTTTGACATCTTCACCAGGCTCTTCCAGGTCAGGGACGGTCAAGACTGGGCACTGGACCTAGAACCCTGGGTCTGAAGAAGTTGCTAGGGCCTGGACCCCTGAGTCTGAGGGAGGAGATAGGGACTGAGCACACTGGATCTGAAAGAGGGAGGCTGGGTCCGGATCACTGAGTCTTGGGGAGGAAGGGCGTATGGTTTCCTGTGTATATAGACAGTGTTCAGGGCCACCATGGATATGGGTAGGGTGGTGGTCTCTTGAACCCTGAAGGTCCTAGGGCATAGGCTACTTCCTTGGTCCCTTAGTGACCATCTCTGTCCCTCCCAGCCGTGGCCCACTTTACTGAGGAATTGGCAACTCCTGGCTGTCAACCACCCTGGCTACATGGCCTTCCTCACCTACGATGAGGTCCAAACACGCTTGCAGGCCTACAGGGACAAACCGGGCAGGTGAGAAAAGCAAAGTTCAATGGGACAAGTAGTCTAGCCCTGGCTAATGCGTGTGGGATGGGCAGTCTAGTTCTAGTGAATGTGTGTGGGGGGAATCCCTCAACTTCTAAGAGGCCAAGAATTGAGGTTCCTGGGAACCCAGATGTCAGGATCTCTGCAGCTGGAGGCCGTGGTGTTTTCCTGTAATTCTAGCACTTGGGAGGTGGAGGCTGGAGGGTGAAAAGTTCAAGGCCAGCCTGGGCTACCTGAGACAGTGTCTCAAAAGCAATACAAAGCAAAAACAAAAACAAAAAAATCTCCGAGTTAAGATGTCCAGTACCCCTGCCTCCCCTCCTGGGGCCTCCTGGGTTACCCCACAGCCCAGCGGATAAAGCAGTATCTGCTCTGCCAATGAGTTCTGAAAGTCCTGCCCAACATATGGCCCCATCTTGACAAGTTAGAGGCAATACTGTAACCCTGTTAAATGGTTTTGTTTTGAGACAGGGCTTGCTTCATTGAGCCCAGGCTAGCCTCAAACTTGCCATGTAGCTAAGGATGACCCTTGAAATCCTGGTAATCCTCCCTTTACATTCCTGAGTGCTGGGGACTGCGGATATCACCATTCCACTAAGGGATCTGCTGAGGTTTATTTGTTTGCTTTTGTTCCATTTTGGGTTTCTCTGTGTAGCCCTGGCTGTCCTGGAACTCACTCTGTACACCAGGCTGGTCTCCAACTCAGAGATCTGCCTGCCTCCTGAGTGCTGGGATTAAAGGTGTGCACCAGCTAGTTGGCTCTCCTTAATAGGCTGAGAATATGCTGAGCATCCACAGGCTGAGGGAAGCAATCTGGTTTCTCAGTCTCTGCAGGGCTGAAGTGTGGCAGCCTCTGGAAGGCGAGGATAGTATAGCAGCTACTCTCAGAGACCCCATTCTCTTCAGGCTAGGGGAGGGAGGGGAAGGAGGGCCTCTCTCAATCTGTCTGTCTGTCTCTGTCTCATACCAGACATGGCACTCAGTGGCAACGGCCTTGTCCAGATGAGTCACTATAGGTATATAAGGCATCTTGTAGCCTAGGCTAGCCTTCAATCAGCTGTATAGGGGGAAGGGAGAACCAGAGCGTTCAGGCACGGACAGACCCAAGCTTTCAAGCCCTTTCATCGGAGGTCAGGCCTGAGTGTAACTCGCTTACATTTTTTCCTGATTAGGCTCATTCTCAGGTGTGACCCATTGCTATGGTGGGCAATGGTATCTAAAGCTATAGCCACATGCCCTCTCAGTCTGTAACTGTGGCCCCTCTTCCACAAAGGATGAGGAAGGAGATACCTGGATCCCCGACAGGGCAGACATCTGGGTGCCCCAAGAAGGGACAGCAGCGACCACCCCATCTTTCCACAGCTATATCTTCCGGCCCAGCTGCACTCGCCTGGGGCAGTGGGCCATTGGGTACGTGAGCTCCGACGGAAGCATCCTACAGACCATTCCTCTCAACAAACCTCTGCTGCAGGTGCTCCTGAAAGGACAAAAGGACGGCATGTGAGTCCCCAGCCTGATAGGAAAGGGGTGTCAGCAAAATCTCCTTGGAGAGATTAGCACCAGCACACCAAGCTGCAACGCCACGAGATCCCAGCAGGGGGCGGCCGGGTTCTCAAGACCCGGAATGTCTACAGCCACGCAAAGTGCAGGATTCCTTCCGCAGACTGGGCTTAAAAGCCTGTGCTTCTAGAGACCGAGCCATGCTCTAGGGTCTAGATTGACAGGTCAGGGGCGGGGAAACAGACGAACCAGTGGTTTTCCACCTGTAACCTCAGCCGCCTCCGGCGGTTTCCTGAGGGAAGTCGCCCGCGGTGGCGAGGGGAGGGGCCGCTGCTCTCCAGGCTTCTCTCTCACCCAGATCTTTTGTGGTTTGCCCTGCTGGGGATGCTTCCTAGCTAGGCCAGATGCTACCAATGAGCTGCAGGGCTGGTGTGACATAGAGACAGAGAAGAGAGGGACAGATGGACACACCTGTTGCTTCTCATTGTTCACAAGGCTTCTGTTCTACAAAATAGCAAAAGCCTTGAGTCGTTACATACAAAACTGTTACTCGCCGGGCAGTGGTGGCGCACGCCTTTAATCCTAGCACTTGGGAGGCAGAGGCAGGCGGATTTCTGAGTTCGAGACCAGCCTGGTCTACAAAGTGAGTTCCAGGACAGCCAGGGCTATACAGAGAAACCCTGCCTCGAAAAAAACAAAAGAACAAAAACAAACAAACAAACAAAACTGTTACTCTCAAGGAACAGGCAAGATTATGTCATCTTCATGACTGTCATGTGCCTTTTTATATGTTATTTACTTTATTAGAATTTGTTTGATCTTTTGTTCTTTGTTTTGAAAATGTACTTCTCTTGAGCAGGAGTGAGATATGTGCTGTGTGTGTGTAAATATTCAGGATACAGGAGGCACCTGACATCTGTATTCTAAGCTACACTGTGAGATTCTTTTTTTTTTTTTTTTTTTTTTTGGTTTTTCAAGACAGGGTTTCTCTGTGTGTAGCCCTGGCTGTCCTGGAACTCACTCTATAGACCAGGCTGGCCTCGAACTCAGAAATCCACCGCCTCTGCCTTCCAAGTGCTGGGATTAAAGGCATGTACCACCACTGCCCGGCACACTGTAAGATTCTTGTTCAATAAGAAAAAGAAAAAAAATGTACAGATCATGCTGGGGGCGTGGCTCAGTGGTAGAGCCCCTGCCTAGAATCCCCCAGAGAGAGGCTGGGGGCGTGGCTCAGTGGTAGAGCCCCTGCCTAGAATCCCCCAGTGAGGGGCTGGGGATGTGGCTCAGTGGTAGAGCCCCTGCCTAGAATCCCCCAGTGAGGGGCTGGGGATGTGGCTCAGTGGTAGAGCCCCTACCCAGAATCCCCCAGTGAGGGGCTGGGGGCGTGGCTCAGTGGTAGAGCCCCTGCCTAGAATCCCCCAGTGAGGGGCTGGGGCGTGGCTCAGTGGTAGAGCCCCCGCCTAGAATCCCCCAGTGAGGGACTGGGGGCGTGGCTCAGTGGGAGAGCCCCTGCCTAGAATCCCCCAGTGAGGGGCTGGGGAATGTGGCTCAGTGGTAGAGCCCTTGCCTAGAATCCCCCAGTGAGGGGCTGGGGGCGTGGCTCAGTGGTAGAGCCCCTGCCTAGAATCCCCCAGTGAGGGGCTGGGGGCGTGGCTCAGGGGTAGAGCCCCTGCCTAGAATCCCCCAGTGAGGGGCTGGGGGCGTGGCTCAGTGGTAGAGCCCCTGCCTATAATCCCCAGTGAGGGGTTGGGGTGTGGCTCAGTGGTAGAGCCCCTCTCTAGAATCCCCAGTGAGGGGCTCGGGGCGTGGCTCAGTGGTAGAGCACTTGCCTAAAATGCTCAGGCTAGATCAACACTACAAAATAGAACACAGAATCCTGGAAGGACAGGGGTTTGGATTTCTTTCTTGAGTCTCAGGCTGGAGGTCACGGTTCAGTGCAGCTTTTCTAAGATGATCAAGTGTACAGTTCTGTCCCAGGGATTGGAGAGTACACTTGCTCTGGGAAGTCCCAATGTGGGCTTGTGGCAGGTCCTAATATACATCTGTGAGCACACATACACCTGCACATGCATGCATACACCTACGCACTCATGCACGCACACCAGGTAGATGAGGTGGGTGGGTCCAGCCAGGAGTCTCTGTGAGTCCAGCCCCTCAGAGCCCAACTCTATTCTTCCCTCAGCTTTCTCTTCCCTGATGGAAAGAACTACAACCCAGACCTGACTGAGCTCTGCCGGGCAGAACCCTACCAGCGCATCCAAGTGTCAGAGGTGAGTTCCACACTCATGTCTGCTACCCAGCTACTCAGCTCAGAGATCTGGGGACGTGGTGCTGGCTTGGATCCGTGTAAATATGAGCCAACCCTTGCTTCTCTGAGGCTCTCTGAGTTCCTCCACTGGGAACTGTAGCCTCTGCAGCCTCCTCTCCAGGGTTTTTTCTTGGATGTGGAATAAAGAAAAGAGCTTCTGAGATCATCAAAATAGCTGATGCATTTGAGCATTTATCAGCTCTGAGTCTGAGCAGATACCCAGCACCACAGAAGCCAAGATGTTTTTCTTTTTTAAGATGGAACCCAGAAACTTGTGCTTGTTACACTGAGCCACGCCCCCAGCCCCTCACTGTGGGATTCTAGGGAGGGGCTCTACCACTGAGCCACGCCCCCAGCCCCTCACTGGAGGATTCTAGGCAGGAGCTCTACCACTGAGCCACGCCCCCAGTCCCTCACTGGGGGATTCTAGGCAGGGGCTCTACCACTGAGCCACGCCCCCAGCCCCTCCCTGGGGGATTCTAGGCAGGGGCTCTACCACTGAGCCACGCCCCCAGCCCCTCACTGGGGGATTCTAGGCAGGGGCTCTACCACTGAGCCACGTCCCCAGCTCCTCACTGGGGGATTCTAGGCAGGGGGTCTACCACTGAGCCACACCCCAGCCCCTCACTGGGGGATTCTAGGCAGGGGCTCTACCACTGAGCCACGCCCCCATGTTTTTTAATAAGGAAATAACTTTATTGACTATACTGTAAAGGGCTGGGCAATAAGAGAAGTACTGACTATAGGCAGTGCAGCCAAGTCACTTCAGTTCCCAGGATCCCCGGGGTGGGGGAGGCGAGAGCTTAGTCATCTTCTGAGCTCCACGGGGCTCCATGGTACACATGTACACAGAGTACTACCGATATCTAGCCTTGGTTCTTGTGGGATCCATCCCCCGCCCCGTAGTGGTAATGGTGGTTATTATTATTTCAAGACAAGATCTCAGAAAGAAGGTTCAGCAGTTACGAGCACTGACTGCTCTTTCAGAGGTCCTGAGTTCAAATCCCAGCAATCGCATGGTGGCTCACAATCATCTGTAGTAAGATCAGATGCCCTCTTCTGGAGTGTCTGAAGACAGCTACAGTGTACTCACTTATAATAAATAAATAATCTTTAAAAAAAGGCACCCGCCTTTGATCCCAGCACTTGGGAGGCAGAGGCAGGTAGATTTCTGAGTTCGAGGCCAGCCTAGTCTATAGAATGAATTCCAGGACAGCCAGAGCTATAGAGATACCCTGTCTCAAAAAAAAAAAAACAAACAATAAAAAATTTAAAAAGACAAGATCTCTCTTGGTAGCCCTGGCTGTTCTGGAACTTGTTAGATAGTGGTTGTCTGCCTGACTGGCCTTGAACTTATAAAGTCCACCTGCTGTTGCTCTTAACCTGTGGTATCTAAGGCGTGCGCCTCAGTGACTGGCCCATGAGGTTTGGTACAAGGATTTTCTATATATCTGACCCTGGAGCTCTCAATCCTCCTACCTCAGACTCTGGAGAAATTACAGGCCTTTGACACCATGAAATTTTTTTACCCTAAGTACATCCCATTCTATATTTAAGATACCCTTTCTCTCTCTCTCTGTGGAATATATATACATTCCTTTATATATGTGTGTATATATATATATATATATATATATAGAGAGAGAGAGAGAGAGAGAGAGAGTGAGTGAGTGTGTGTGTGTGTGTGTGTGTGTATACTGGAACTTGCTCTGTAAACCAGGCTGGCCTTGAACTCACCAAGATCCACCTCCCCCAGCCTCCAGAGTGTTGGTATTAAAGTCATGTGCCACCACTGCCCAACTTTATATAACTTTTAAAATGTATTTTTTTAAAGATTTATTTAATATTATATCTAAGTACACTGTAGCTGTCTCCAGATGCACCAGAAGAGGGCATCAGATCTCTTTACGGATGGTTGTGAGCCACCATGTGGTTGCTGGGATTTGAGCTCAGGACCTTCAGAAGAGCAGTCAGTGTTCTTAACCGCTGAGCCATCAATCCAGCCCTAAAATCTATTTTAAATATTTATTTTTATTATTTAAAATTATTTTGTGTGTATGAGTATTTGCCTGTATGTATGTGCCCCATCTGTGTGTAGTGTCCACAGAAGCCAGAAGAGGGCATCAGATCCCCTGGAACTAGAGACCTTTTTAAAGCACCAGCATTCCCAAGTGACGACGAATCCAGAAAGCAAGTGTCTTGTCCAGGGCTGAAGACATGCTTGCTCTGGAGTGACACTTGGGCTGTAACCCCGAGGCTGGGTAGGCTAAGTCCAGCCTCCGGATGCGTAGTTAGATCCTGTGGCCAGGAAAGATAAGGAAATGCAGACAGCTGTGAGAGTCTCGAGTGCCCTGGCCTTCACCCTGGTTGTCAGTTTTCTGTGAGGGGTTGTGTTTTGTTGTTGGTTTGGTTTGGTTTGGTTTGGTTCAGAGACAAGGTTTCATGAACCCCAGGCTGGCCTTAAAGCTCCTGTGTAACTGAAGGGGACCCTTGGGCATGTCCTTTGTCCCCCACCC
The DNA here is from genome assembly GCA_036184795.1 of Tokudaia tokunoshimensis. Lineage (NCBI taxonomy): Eukaryota > Metazoa > Chordata > Mammalia > Rodentia > Muridae > Tokudaia > Tokudaia tokunoshimensis. Next base: position 43,751,350 of record BTHU01000006.1, read on the forward strand.
CCACCCCGCCGAGTTCTAGGCTTACAGACCTGGGCAAACACATCCAGTTATGTGGGGCTGGCACTAGAACCGGAGGCTCCGGAGCATCAGGCAGCCTTCTGCCAACCGTGCTAATCCCGGCTCCGGCCGTGAACTTGGGAGAGTATGCAGGCTGGCACAGAGTCTGAGAACCATCCTCCTAACCACCCCACCCCCACCCCTCCCCTGTCCACCCATTTTTCTCCCAGGAGCAACTGCAGCTCTACCAAGCCATGAACTCCACGTTCCAGCTGTGCAAGATCTGTGCTGAGAGAGACAAGGACGTGAGGATCGAGCCCTGTGGGCATCTTCTCTGCAGCTGCTGCCTGGCTGCCTGGCAGGTGGGGCTGCCGCTGCCCTCTGCCCCGCCCCCACCCCATCCCTACCCTAAAAGCCCCCTCTGAATCTCCCAGGGGCCTCATTGAGCATGTGGGCAAACAGGGTTCCAGAGGTCTGCTCGGGATCTCCACGTTGCTGCCTCCTCAGCCGGCTCAGGCTGAGTCCACCCTCGCTTCTCCCTGAGCTGCTACTTAATGAGTTTTAGAAAGGGCTCCTTTTCTTCCTTGCAGCAGACCTTGTGGAGTTAATAGCTTCCCTTACTGGACCTCGAATTCAAAGAATAGAACTTAAGATACCATCAGTCGTAGTGCACTGTGGGGCCAGTCCCGAAGAACCTACAGTGTAGGCCTCAGCAACTCTGCCAGGCTAGGCCCCGGTCTGTGTGTCCCTCCTGGATTCAGAGTAACCAGCCCCATCCCAACCTGCTACCAGCCTCCGTCGCCCCACCTCCCATCCCAGAGCTGGGCTCTCACTTGCCATCCTCTCCGCCCCCACCCCCTTGTTGGAGGTCATTTGAAGTCAGAAGGGACACAGGAGACAACAGGAGACAATGAGTGACATTTTTCTTCTTTGTCCCCAGCACTCGGACAGCCAGACCTGTCCCTTCTGCCGTTGTAAGATCAAAGGCCGAGAGGCCGTGAGTATCTGTCCGGCACAAGAGAGGCCAGTGGAGGTCAGGACTGCTGCAGATGACTCAAGAGACAACTGTCACCAGGAGTGGACACTGGAACCGGTGAGCAGAGGCAGGCAGGACCTGGAACCACTGTTCCCAGGGTCTGAGGGAGGAGGACTGATACTGAAGTCCTGGATCTAAGGGAAGAGGCTAGACTCTCTACATCTGGGTCTGGGGGCGGGGGGGGGGGGTTGGGACCTGGACTCTGGGTGTGAGGGAGGAGGGTCTTAGCAGGATACTTAGATGCTATCTCGCCTGCCTTTGTGCCTGCTGCCCTGGCTTTCCCTGGCAGTCTGGCCTGAGGGGGAAACCCTGAACCTGTTGTATGTGGAGTCTGCCCAGAGCCTCCTGCTGGCCCCTATGTGAGGAATATAGTTCATAATCCGCTTCCTCTGTCTCCTCTAGGTGACTCCCTCTGCTCCCCCACCGCCCCCTGAAGATCCGTTCCCCCAGAGACCCCAAGACAAAGGCTGGCTGACAGTGGTGAGTGAGGTCTGAGGTGGGTGACTGGGGTCTCACTTCACCCTGGTGTGGCCACACTGGGGGTCACAGGAACAGGCTCATACTCAGCACCAATGTTAAGATGTCCTCTCCACTTCCTTTTTTTTGAGGGGGGGGAGGGTGGTTCTCTGTGTAGCCATGACTGTACTGGAACCCACTCAGAGATCTGCCTGTTTCAGCCTCCCAAGTGCTGGGATTAAAGTCACCACACCACACCTGGCCTATTTTTATTTTTTAAAAATATTTTGTGTAGATGAGTGTTTGGTCTGTATGTATTTCTGTGCACTGTGAACGTGTAGTGCCCACGGAAGCCAGAAGAGAAGGTCGGATCTAGACCTGTTACAGATGGTTGTAAGCTGCCGTGTAGGAGCTGGGAATTGAACCTGGGTCCTTTGCAAGAGCAGACAGTGCTCCTAACTGCTGAGCCATCCCCCCTAGCCCACCTCTATTTTCTTTTCTTCTCTTCCACCTCTACTTCCTCCTCCCCTTATGCTCCTCCCACTTCTCTCTCCTTTCCCTCCTCCCCTTTCTCCTCCCCCTTCTCTGTCCTGATTCTTCTCTCTGTTCCTCCTCCCCTTTCTCCTCCCCCTCCCCCTCCTTTTCCTTCCTCCTCCTCTTTCCTATCCTTTTTTTTCAAGATTTATTTATTTTATGTACACTGTAGCTGTCTTCAGACACCAGAAGAGGGCATTGGATCCCATTACAGATGGTTGTGAGCCACCATGTGGTTGCTGGGATTTGAACTCAGGACTTCAGGAAGAGCAGTCAGTGCTCTTGACCGCTGAGCCATCTTTCCAAACCCTTTCCTATCCTTTCGAAGGCAGGTTCTTAGTATGCCTTCCAGGCTGGCTTAAACTTCCCACCCTCCTGCCTCAGCCTCCTGAGGCTGGGATGAAGAACGCATTCCTCAGCCCAGCTCCCACAGGCTCATTCCTTACAAAGCTCTGTCTTGCCTTGTCTTCCTTCCCGGGGCCCTTCTGAGAGACCTTCCCTGTCATCCAGCTGAGCACACACTGGCTGCGATCAATACCCAGCTGACTTCAAACAGCTCAGGAAATCCGGGAACATTATTCTACCCCAGCAAGGAGAGAGAGCCGGCAGGAGGGGGGCCGGAGCACCCGAGGAGGGAAGCTAAAAACAGATCTGGACCCATGGCCAAAGGCGAATGGAAACATTAGGAGGCACTCAGCTGGCTCCCTGAGGACGATGAGGAGGGGCCACAGCCAGGATGCAGCCTGCCGGTCACCTCCAGCCTCGTGGGTACATCTTGGCCTGGGCCACGCCCTCTGCCTGGCATGGGACTTCCTGTGCCCTCTGCACATTCCTGTGAGCTCCTACTACTTCCTTCTCCCAAACACAACAGGAAAGAGAAAGCCTTGGCCACACCCCTACCAGAAAGGTGACTATACCTGTGAGAACAGTTCAAATGTTCTCAGCGTTGTTGATCCTTTACCCACTCCTCCCCCTCCTCCTCCCCCTCCTCCTCCTCCCCCTCCTCCTCCTCCCCCTCCTCCTCCTGCTCCTCTCCCCCTCCTCCTCCTCCCCCTCTTCCTCCTCCCCCTCCTCCCCCTCCTCCTCCTGCTCCTCCTCCCCCTCCTCCTCCCCCTCCTCCTCCTGCTCCTCCTCCCCCTCCTCCCCCTCCTCCTTCTGCTCCTCCTCCTCCCTCTCCTCCCCCTCCTCCCCTCCTCCCCCTCCTCCTCCTGCTCCTCCCCCTCCTCCCCCTCCTCCTGCTCCTCCCCCTCCCCTCCTGCTCCTCCTCCTCCTCCTCCCCCTCTTCCTCCTCCCCCTCCTCCCCCTCCTCCTCCTGCTCCTCCTCCCCCTCCTCCTCTCCTCCCCCTCCTCCTCCTGCTCCTCCTCCTCCTGCTCCTCCTCCTCCCCCACCTCCTCCTCCTGCTCCTCCTCCTCCTCCTGCTCCTCCTCCCCCTCCTCCTCCTCCTCCTGCCACTCCTCCTCCCCCTCCTCCTCCTCCTCCTCCTCTTCACCATCATCAACACCACCATCATCAGATTTATTTAGTTTTAGGCAGGCAGTGGTGGCACAGGTCTCTAATCCCAGCACTTGAGAGGCAGAGGCAGGCAGATCTCTGAGTTCGAGACCAGCCTGGTCTACTTAGTAAGGTCCAGTTCACCCAGGGCTACACCGAGAGACCCTGTCTCAAACAAACAAACAAACAAACAAACCAAAGATTTATCTATTTTAGTGTTTTGCCTGTATGTCTGTGTGTGTGCATGTCTGGTGCCCAGGGAGCTCAGAAGAGGATATTGGATCCCCTAGAACTGGAATTACAATAGTTGTTAAGGCGCAATGTAGGTGCTGGGATCTGAACTCCAGTTCTCCATCTGAGCAGCCAGTGCTTTTAACCACTGAGCCATCTTTCCAGCCCCATTTAATTTTATGTTCCTGCTTGGAACTCACTCTGTAGACCAGGATGGTTTAGAACTCACAGAGATCCTCTTGCCTGTGCCTTCCAAGTGCTGGGATTAAAGGCCTGTGCCACCATGTTTGGCATCTTTCATTTATGTGTATGTGTGTAGCCCTGATGTATGTTGAGTACTATGTGCATAAAGATGTATGCAGTGTCTACAAAGGCCAGAATAGGATGTCAGATCCCCTGGAACTGGAGTTATAGATGATTGTGAGCCGCATGTGGTATGGGGGGCTTAATCTTGCTCTAAATCACCGGGCCATCTCTCCAGCACCCCTCCCATCACATTTTGAGGTTCTAAGGATTGAACCCAGGGACTTGAAGGACCCTGTGGTGGCCTTCTCTGTTGGCCTCCAGGCTGCATTACCACTGAACCATGCCCAGAGCCCCTCCCTCCCTTTTAAGGGGCCATGGCTTCTTTACATAAGCCATTATCGCGACAGCCTGGTAAGGTTGTGATCCAGTATCCGGAGACGCTGAGAGACCAGGCTCACAGGGGATGGACTTAGAACTGGGAACCAGACGCCAGGCTGCAGGTTACAGAGCCTCTGCCCCGCCTGTTCCGTGGTCTGTTCAGTCTGTGCAGTGCCTGTCTGTCCCACAGGCCCCAGAGGAGCTTTCCTGCATTCACGGTCATAGCTACTGTGATGGAGACTCGTGTTCAGTCCTTTTGTGTGTGAGCTTTCCTGGCAGGACCTTGCTACATAAAGCCAGGGCTCTTGCCTCGGCTCTCTGGGTAGGGTTTCTCTGTGTAGCCCTGGCTAGCCTAGAACTCACTCTGTAGACCAGGCTGGCCTCAGATTCAGAGATCCACCTGCCTCTGCCTCCCGAGTGCTGGGATTAAAGGTGTGCACCACTACTGCCCGGCGTGTATGTTCATGTTTTAACTTTATGAATGTGTTTACATAGATGTGTTTATATAGATGTCCCACACCACATGTGTGCAGTGCCCACAAAGGCCAGAAGAGGGCATCAGATCCTCTGGAACTGGAGTTCCAGTTGGTTCCAGGTGGTTGTGAGCTACTATGTGAGTGCCTGGAATCGAACCTAGGTCCTCGGGAAAAACGACCATTGCTCTTAACCCATCTCTCCAGCCCTGGAGTTTTGTTATTGGTGGTGGTGTTTTTGTTTTGTTTTATTGTGTTTTTTGTTTTGAGACAGGGTCTCTTATAGCCCGGGCTGCATCAAGTGTTTATATAGCCAAGACTGACCATGAATTCCTGATCCTCCAGCCTCTACTCCAGGGATTTCAAGTGTACACCACCACAGGCAGCCCACCTGGGAGACATTTGTGTGTGTGCTTGAGGCATGAGTGTGTACAGCCCTCAGATGCTGAATAGTGTCCAGGGGCCAACTGTCAGGAGTAGGTTCTCTCTTTTCACCTTGGGTCCTGAGGATAGCCCCAGGTCATCAGACTGGACAAGCACGTTTTACTGCTGAGTTGTCTTGACAGCCAAATCTGGGACATTTCTTCCATGTAGATGAAGGGGTGTGAGATTTGTTTGTTTATAATGGGCTGGTTTTGGTTTTGGTTTAGTGGGTTGGTTGGTTGGTTTTGAGATAGAGTTTCTCTGTGTAGCCCTGGCTGTCCTGGAACTCACTCTGTAGACAAAGCTGGCCTCAAACTCAGATCTGCCTGCCTCTGCCTCCTGAAGACTGGGATTAGAAATGTGCACCACCACTACCTGGCTTTGTTTTCTTTTGTTTACATTTTATTTTTTCTTAATTCTCTCTCTCTCTCTCTCTCTCTCTCTCTCTGTGTGTGTGTGTGTGTGTGTGTGTGTGTGTGTGTGTGTGTGTGTGTGTATGCGCACGCGCACACACACTCTCTTCTGTCTCAACACATTTGTAGGGGTCAGAAGACAATTTGTGGGGGTCAGTAAGTTTTCTCTTTCCACCTCGTGGGCCCTGGTGATGGAACTGAGGTCATGAGGCTCAGTAGCAGGCGCCTTTATACACTGAACCTTCTCCCTGGCCCAGGAAACACTCCCTAATCCCTTCCTTTCAGGCACCACTTGCCCTGCCCAGACTCCGACCTCCACTTCCTCTCTCCAAAATGGCGACAGTTCTATGGGAAGTCACCTCCAGGCCTCAGGCCAGGGAGGAGGCCACAGGGTAAGTAGAGATAAGTAGAGAGGCCCTTCATGTCACTTTGAGACCTCGGAGTCGGGGGGGGGGGGGGGGGGGGGGGGGGGAGGGGGGGGGCAGAGGGAAAAGACTGAGTCTCATGACACCAACAGCACCTGATGGCTCTCTCCATGGCAGAAGCTCCTGAAAGGGAAATCCCCTCCTGCTGGCCCTGCAGGACCCCCAGATGTGCCCAAAACCCAGAGGCCAGGTGAGTCTACCTTGCTTCCCCCAACTATTCTCTGTCCCTGATGTGACTGGATCTGACACAGTTATCATCAGGGCATTCAAGACCCTGTCTAAAAACAAAGAAGGAGAGGGAGTCTAGTGATATGGTTTTTGGTTGAGGATTTGTTTACCTCAAAGTCCTGGGTTCAGTCCTTGGGATTTTGTAAACTGAGTGGTGACAAGTGTCTAATCACAGCACTCAGGAGATGGAGGTAGGATCAGAGTCATCCTCTTCTACATAATGAGTTCCAGGTCACCCTGGGCTACATGAGATTTACCTTTTTAAAAAAATTCCAATTGCATTTATGTATTTCCTTTGTGGTGGGGGTATGGCATGTGCCACGGTGTATGTAGCGGGTTAGAGGACAACTTTTGGGAGTCCATTCTCTCCTTCCACCATGGGAATGGACCTCAAGTCGTCGGGTCTGCAGGCCATTCCTGCTAAGCTGTCTTGCTGACCTTCTGTCTTTAAACAACAACAAACGAGGTTTGGGAGGGAGAATCCAACAGTTAAGAGTGGGCCCTGCTCTTGCCCAGGACAGAGGTTCAGTTCCCAGCACCTAAGTTAGGTGACTCGTGATTGCCTGCATCTCCAACTCCAGGGAATCCCATCGCCCTCTTGTGAAATCAGGCATTGCACTCATGTGCACATACCCACACACACTAATTAAAAATAAACTACTTTCATTAAACATAAATAAGCAGGGCGATAGTGGCACACTCCCTTAATCCTAGCACTCAGGAGGCAGAGGCAGAGTTCAAGGCCAGTCTGCTCTATAGAGTGAGTTCCAAGATAGCCCAGGCCACGTGGGGAAATCCTGTGTCAAAAAAGCAGATAAATAGTAAGTGAGTGAGTGAGTGAATAAAAACTCTAACAGCCTTTTCTTCCACGTGGCAGGGCACCTGGACTGGAGGAAGAGAACCTTGGGGCTGGAAGGGGTGACAAAGCAGAAATAAATTGAATCCTGATCCTTCAATCCTCCGGTGTGTGAGGGAGACCAGCAATGCCACCAGGGGGCATCGTGGTTCTGGGGAAGGGTGGTCTAGAGACCTGATACCTGCCACTACCCGATTAACTCAGGAACCTGGGCCCCCTCCACCCTCAGATATTCTCACCCAGGAGCCCCTCCTCCATCAGAAATGGAGTCCTGCATCAGGGTTCTCAGCTAATCACGCACTCAGTCCTGCCCACCATACGGTCACCAGCTCTTAGGGCCCAATACCTAAACCCAAGAATCCCTCGGGGTGTTATCAGCAGTTAGAGACCTTTCTTGCCTACCTCACCCTTTCCTCTCACCCCTTCTCAAAAAATAATGCCACCACTGTTTTTAAGCAAGCTGCTGACTTCTCCAGCACTCTCATTGGCTCTGGAGGGACCCAGGCTCCATTTATTTTAGGTTCAACTACCCATGGCTTCCACACCCTCTCTTACCCATTCTCCACCGGGCCACTTGTACCATGCACCTACAGTCCAGTGGAGAAGATGGCCTCAGCTGGCCTAGGATGGGCAAAGATACTTGGAAGGGGACAGCAGATGTTTGGAAGCCAGAGTGAGGCACCTAGCCTGACCTAGGTAATCAGGAAAGGCTTCCAGGAAGAGGGGACATCTGAGATTATAGAGATGAGGAGTCCCTGTCCCATGGGAAGGGGACTAGAAAGCTTGACTCACAGATAAGTAACAAATAGTAACAAGTAACAAAAACCACTTCAGGAACACAAGGGAATTTATTGAGAGGATTTTTTGGGTCAGTCACAGAATCCCAGCAGCAGCTGGGATAGCTGGGTTTGGAAGGCAGCGAGCCAACACCGGTCACTGATGGAAACCACTCCACAGCACCGGTTTGATGAAGACAGCACAGTTTCCCCAGTGACCTGAGCATACTACAGTCACCTGCTGCTTGCACCTGTCACTAAGGCAGGGTGTCGCTGGCCATTTGCTCATCACTGGCTCATCAAGAGTCACTCAGAGTAGCAGATGATGGTGGGGATCATTTAACTGATTGGCATTGCCGCAGATGGGGAAAGGAGGATAGAGGCTCACTTGATGGTTCTGGCTCAGGATCGCATCGGAAGATGCAATCAGTAGGTCCCGGGACCTGGAGGTATTTGCAGAACCACCCCTGCCTAGAATCCCCCAGTGAGGGGCTGGGGTGTGGCTCAGTGGTAGAGCCCCTGCCTAGAATCCCCCAGTGAGGGACTGGGGGCGTGGCTCAGTGGTAGAGCCCCTGCCTAGAATCCCCAGTGAGGGGCTGGGGGCGTGGCTCAGTGGTAGAGCCCCTGCCTAGAATCCCCCAGTGAGGGGCTGGGGGCGTGGCTCAGTGGTAGAGCTCCTGCCTAGAATCCCCCAGTGAGGGGCTGGGGGCGTGGCTCAGTGGTAGAGCCCCCGCCTAGAATCCCCCAGTGAGGGGCTGGGGGTGTGGCTCAGTGATAGAGCCCCCGCCTAGAATCCCCCAGTGAGGGGCTGGGGGCGTGGCTCAGTGGTGGAGCCCCTGCCTAGAATCCCCCAGTGAGGGTCTGGGGGCGTGGCTCAGTGGTAGAGCCCCTGCCTAGAATCCCCCAGTGAGGGGCTGGGGGCGTGGCTCAGTGGTGGAGCCCCTGCCTAGAATCCTCCAGTGAGGGGCTGGGGGAGTGGCTCAGCTGTAGAGCCCCTGCCTAGAATCCCCCAGTGAGGGGCTGGGGGCGTGGCTCAGTGGTAGAGCCCCTGCCTAGACTCCCCCAGTGAGGGGCTGGGGGCGTGGCTCAGTGGTAGAGCCCCTGCCTAGAATCCCCCAGGGAGGGGTTAGGAGTGTGGCTAAGTTTTAGAGCACTCTCTCATCATGCAGGAGGCCCTAAGCTCTATCTCAGTCCCATCCAAAACAAAAAACAAAGAAACAAGTTCCTGAAGAGACAGACATGGTGGTTCACAACTATAACTCCAGCACTCAGGGATCGCACACAGGACAATCGCAAATTCAAGGCAAGCCTAGGATACATAGCAATACTGTCAACAACAATAACAATTAAAAAACGAACAAGCTCTCAGATACAGAAAAACGACTACTCCAATGATTTCTGCAGAAGTTGTGTGGCCTATTTTCCATCATGGTGGTGTGTGGTTCTGCTTCTAGTACCTTCTGTTGGTTATGTACCTCAAATCTCACAGATCGGAAGGGAAGAAACAAAGATCCCTACTTTTCATCTTTCCATTCTTCCTTCCTTGTTTTCTTGTGTGCTAGGATACAATCTAAGGTCTCTGGTCTGCCAATCAAGCACTCTGTCATCGAGGCACCACCCCAGCCCCTCAGTGCGGGGGGGAGAAATTCTAGGCAGGGGCTCTAACCACTGAGCCACGCCCCCAGCCCCTCACTGGGGGATTCTAGACAAACACTCTACTGAACCAAGGCAACACTACCCACTTCCTCAAGCAGGAAATGTCAAGATCTGATTATAGACGGTCTTGTGGGGTGAGAAGTTGTTTCTGCCATCTTTAGAAAATAGGATCTGCTCCAGCTGCCCTGAGGGGAAAGCCTGGCCAAGGCTGGCCTCCTCTGCAGCGCTCACTCCTAGTTCACGTGTCTGGCACGGCTTTCCCAGCTTAGATCACCTTGGCTCCCAGTGGCAGAACAACAAACACCTGCCACTGTCCATTTCCATAGAGGGCGTGGGGCTTCCAGCTGGGAGGGACTGCCCGAAGACAGGAATGGGGCAGATGGCAAGCATCCGGTGCCCAACAGTACCCAGCATGGCACTGCTGAGATGGCTCAGCGGTTAAAGGACTTGGCACCAAGTCTGACCAGTTGGATTGGCTCCCTGGAAGATACAGGGGAAGGACTCCAGAGGTTGTCTCTGACTCAGTGTGCCATGCCCCATATTAATGTTAATAATGTATTTTAAAAAGTCATTATTAAAGTCCATGTGTGGTGCACGCCTTGAATGCCAGCACTTGGGAGGCAGAGGCAGGCCGATCTCTGAGTTCGAGGCCAGTCTGGTCTACAGAGCTAGTTCCAGGACAGCCAGGTCACACAGAGAAACCTTGTCTTAAAACATCATCAACAAAAACTCATTATTGACTATCCCTTTGAATACCTTATTTTATTTTTAAATTCTTGTGTAGCTCTGCCTGGCCTTGAATCTACCATGTAGCCAAAGGTGACTGAGGTCCTGATCCCTCTGTCTCCACCACCCAAGTGCTAAGGTTACAGGTGTGTGCCACCATGCACAACTCTCGTCTTTTGGGGTGTGTGTGTGTGTGTGTTATGTATTGGAGTGTGTGATGTATTGGGATGAGTGTAATGTATTGCATGTGTAATGTGATATATTGGGGGATATATTGTAATGTAATGGATATGTGTATGAGAGAGACGGGTGTATATGTATGTGTGAGGTGCATGTGGTGTCTTGGGGTGTGTGGAGGTATGGGTGTGAGACGTATTGTTTTTGTGTGTGGTTTATTGAGGTGTGTGTGATATATTGGGGGTAATACTTTGGGGTGCGATATATTGTGTGTGTGATGTGTGTGATGTATTAGTGTCTGTGTGTGATGTGTTGGTGTGTGTGATGTCTTGGGTATGTTGGTGTGTGTTAGTGTATGTGATGTATTGGTATGTGTGTGATATTTGTGCATGTGTGTGATGTATTGGTGTGTATTGTATTGATATATTTGTGTGGCATGTGGGTATGATGTATTGCTGTGTGTGTGATGTGTTGGAGTGTGTGTGATGTATTGAGGTGTGTGATGTATTGGGATGTATGATGTTTTGCTGTGTGTGATGTATTGCAGTGTGTGTGCACACATATGTGTGGAAGCCAAAAGCTTACCCTGAGTATCTTCCGTAGTTGTGCTCCAGTCTGGCTGCCAAGCACGCCCTGGCCATCCACCTGCCTCTACCTCTTGTGTAGCAGTTTTCCTTCAAGTTAAAGCATTTCATCTTAGAGGAATTCACAAATCTCAGGAAGTCCCTGAAACTAACAAACTGTACCTGACCCCCAACCCCATCCTTATACGATCAGTAAGGACCACTGAGGAGAAGGGATGGCTTTCTGACCCTCAAGCCCCCTGCAGGCTGTGCAGTGACCCCTGGGTCTCACTCAGGTCAGCGTGGGCTTTGGTGATGGAACAGTCTTTGAGCCAACCCTGCTCCAGTAAGTGACCCCCCTTGAACTCATTTGTTCACTTTGGTCTGTCATGGGTTCTCTGTCCGAGATGGGTAGACATTTTTACATTGCTTCCCCAGGATTAGTGCCAAACACATTCTGCAGTGCTAGGCTTACAGATGCATGCCGCCCGTCCCAGCTTTCATGAGGAGGAACATGGGGGTCCAAACGCAGATCCTGAATCGTGTTCAGCAAGAACTTCACCGACTGAACAATCTCCCTTTAGTCCAACTTGTTTAACTCTGTAACTCAGACCAGCCTGGAACTTAATGTGGTTTTAATGACGTTGTTTGTTAAGAGCCCTGCTATGTAGTCCCTGTTGCTGGCCTAGAACTATTTAGATAAAACTGGCTTTGAACTTTTGGTGATTCTCCAGTCTCTGCCTCTACATGTAAAGTGCTGTTGCACACACACACACTTAACACATACACTCCACATATGTACTCCACACATAGCACATGCATACACACTCAAAACACATACATACACTCACACACATGCACACACACACACACACATGGTACATATACATGTGTGCATTCAGACACTTGTGCACATAAATAAAAATAATTAAATCCAAGAGAGAGAGAGAGAGAGAGAGAGAGAGAGAGAGAGAGAGAGAGAGAGAGCTCAAAGTCAACCTGGGTTACAGAGTAAGACTCTACCTCAAAAGAAAAAAGGAAAAATGGGGGGTGGATGGGTGATTTTGTGGATAAAACCCTTGACCTGCAAGCCTGAAGTGTGACTTCACATCCCCAGGACCCTCAAAGAGCCAGATAGGCAGCTTGTATCTGTGATCTCAGTGCAAGATGGGCAGAGGAGATGGGAGAGTTCCCAGAAGCACACAACCACATTATCTAGTGCACAGTAACAAAATATGTCTCAAACAAGGCAGAAGGAGAGGATCAGTGCTCAAGGCTGTCTTCGCCTCAGACTATCTGACCACCACACTTGATGCCATGTTCACAGCATGCAGGCATGTGCATGCATACACAATAATAACAATAACAACAGTAATAATAATAATGCCCAGGTGGTAGCCCACACCTTTAAACCCAGCATTCAGAGAGACAGGCAGATCTCTGTAAATTCAACCCAGCCTGGTCTACGGAGTGAGTTCCTGGCCAGCCAAGGCTACATAGTACAAAGACCATCCCAAAATGATGATGATGACGACGACGACAAAGAAGAAGAAGAAGAAGAAGAAGAAGAAGAAGAAGAAGAAGAAGAAGAAGAAGAAGAAGAAGAAGAAGAAGAAAAAAAAGAAGAAGAAGAGGAAGAAGAAGAAGAAGAAGAAGAAGAAGAAGAAGAAGAAGAAGAAGAAGAAGAAGAAGAAGAAGAAGAAGAAGAAGAGGAAGAAGAAGCAGAAGAAGAAGAAGAAGAAGAAGAAGAAGAAGAAGAAGAAGAAGAAGAAGAAGAAGAAGAAGAAGAAGAAGAAGAAGAAGAAGAAGAGGAAGAAGAAGAAGAAGAAGAAGAAGAAGAAGAAGAAGAAGAAGAAGAAGAAGAAGAAGAAGAAGAAGAAGAAGAAGAAGCCGGGCAATGGTGGCACACTCTTTTAATCCCAGCATTTGGGAGGCAGAAGAGGGGGTTCTCTGAATTCAAGGCCAGCCTGATCTACAGAATAGGTTCCACGACAGCCAGGGCTACACAGAGAACACTGTCTCGAAAGCCAGCCCTCTCCTAAAAACATTAATTAAAATACAGCTGGACCCAGAAACAGTGGCATCCCAACACTTGAGAGAAGATGGAAGGAAAATTAGAAGTTTATTGTTATCCTCAGCTACACAGCATTCTAAGCCAGCCTGGGCCACATAAGACCCTACCTTAAAACAGCAGTACATTTAGTCCATTCAGGTAAGGAGTGATTGTGCCTACTTTTGACTCAGGAGATGTAAATGAACTAAGTATGGGGCTGAAGACATGGCTGTGGGTATTTGGATGAGAATGGCCTATAGGCTCATGAATGCTTAGCCACCAGGGAGTGGAACTGCTTGTGAAGGATTAGGAGGTGTGGCCTCGTTGAAGGAAGTGTGTCAGTGGGCATGGACTTTGATGCCTACACAAGACCCAGTCTCTCTCTCTCTCTCTCTCTCTCTCTCTCTCTCTCTCTCTCTCTCTCTCTCTCTAGCTCAGGTACTGGTCTACCACCATTCATGCCACCGTGCTCCCTGCCATGATGCCAGGGGACTAAAACTCTAACACTTTAAGTAAGCACCCTAGTAAATGTTTTCTTTTTTTAACAGTTTGTGTAGGTTTAGATTTAAAAACAAAACAAAACAAAAACCTACTTTTAATAAGAGTTCTCAAACACTTCGACCCCCCTCCCCCAGCCCACCTTCCAAAGGTAGGGGAGAAAAGATGGTAAATAGCACAAGGGGGTGTGGACCCGTTCAGAAGTAGTTCTTCCGGGTGATTCCAACCTCTGTCGTCAGGATTCCAGCATCAGCAACCAGAAACAGCCAGGCTCCACCAAATCAGCATGAGTCAGCAGCACTGGCCAGGACCATTTGGGACAACAGGAGAGGCTCTCTGTTGTGCCTCTCTCAATGAAGACAGTGAAGATGAGGAGTGAAGACCGACAGAGCATCCAAGGCTGGCTATGCGAGCGCGCCATCACTGTCTGTGGAGTCCTATTTAGACTCTTTCCAAACATCACCTGTCTTCCCACGGGTCTGGCCTCAGCAAAGCACCACATGAAGTGGCCTCACCATGTGAGTCCGCATCACCTGACGTATCTGGAAACGTCCACTTAAAGTTTGCCCTTAGTCATGGTGTCTCTTCGCAGCAAGACAACAGTGACTATGACTGGTTCAGCAGCTAAGACACTTGCTGCTCTTCCAGAAGACCAGAGTTCAACTCCCAGCACCTGCATGGAGGGGCTCACAGCACATACACACATATATAAATAATCATTATGAAGTCTATGGAGAGGTGCACATAGTTAAGCAGCAGCTTCTCTACCTTTTATTGAAGGGACAGTGAGATAGAGTGGTGTGTCACATAGCACAGACCCCATGTGTGACACTGGCTTGTGAAATCCTAGGGCCTAATGATGTTGGTTTTGCTTGAGGATTTGCTTTCCCTATACTCCTGAGGATCGCATCGCCTAGCAATGACCTTATCTGACCGGATGCCCATTGTTAAGTGACACGTGACTGCTCATCTATACGGGTGAGGTAACAGGACAGAGTCAGAATATGACTTAATTCAGTACACAAATATTTATCTCCTAAGTCAGGTACTGTCCTATCACTGGTGGGCCACTGTGACCCTTGTGGAGTTCCTGTCCCCTTGGGGTACAGATTCTGTGCCAGATAATACAAGGCAAACAGAATTTATCCCCTTATGATAAAGGGACAAGGCTGGAAAACGCTGGGCAGCTGGGGGATCAGGAGCTGGTATCTGAAGCTCTCTAATGAGGCAAACATCAGGAGAGATTAGAAGCGAAAGAGGAGGAAGCCAGTCAGTGGAAGGATGCCCTGGCAGTGAGGAAAGGAAGTGCTAAGGTCCTGGGGTTGATGGAATAGTGCATCATTAGAGAGACCAGGGTGATTAAAACATTGCTTGAGAGGGAGATGGGAAGGAAAGTGGTATCAGGGAAGGCAGGGTCAGAGAAGGAAGGCCTTAGATCTAGGACCTCTCAAACCACAGAGAGAACAGTGGCTTGCACTTTCAGGGAGATGGAATCGTGGGCGTATTCTGACTAGAACAGTGGCCTGAAGTGACTCACATCTTCACAGGATTCTTCTGGCTGTTTTGTAGGACCTAATTGTGGGGGACAAAGGGAGGTGACATTGTGATACTAGTTTCTGCAAGTCCAGGGATGATGTGTTCTGTCTGTGCACTTGCCACGTGGCCCTCCTCCTCCCCCCAGCCCCACGGCCTGCTGACTCTTCTGCTATTTGTGTGTTTGTTTGTTCAAGACAGGTTTTCTCTGTGTAGCCCTGGCTATCCTGGAACTCATTCTGTAGACCAGGCTGGCCTAGAACTCAGAGATCTGCCTGCCTCTGCCTCCTGAGTACCTGTGACTTTATAAAGGTGCAAAGGAGGTGGCTGATGCCAGTCTCCAGACCCAGTAATCAGATGCACAGGCCAGAGACAGAAGGACAGGAGAGTCCCAGAGAACACTTAGGCACTGTGTAAGAAAGCCATCCGGGAGTGTAGACAGCATCTGTGATGCCGACTCTGGTTTGGGTTGTTTTAAAAGTTTTACTTTTATTTTGTTTATAATGCTCTTTTATTTTTAAAAGTCTATTTTATTTTATATGCACAAGTCTTTGCCTATATGTATGTACATTCACCACGTGTTTGCCTGGTGCTCACAGAATCCGGAGAAGACATCACATTCCCTGGAGATGGAATTACAGGCTGTTGTAAGCCACCTGATTGGAGGGTTCTGGGTCTGAACATGGGTCTTCTGCAAGAACCGTAATGGACCGCCTCTCCAGCCCTTTCTTCGCTTTTGAGATGGGACCTCATATAGCACAGACTGTTCTCTATCTCTTTTTGTTTGTTTGTTTTGATTTTTTTAGAGACAGTGTCTCACTATGTAGACTTGGCTGTCCTGGAACTCACTCTGTAGACCAGGCTGGTCTTGAACTCAGAGATCCTCCTGCCTCCACCTCGCTAATGCTGGGATAGCCACTGTGTGCTGTGCTCCATTTAGTGAGGGGCTGGGTTCTGATCCCCAAGACTCCTCTTGAGTGTTGGATACTCCTTCTCTCCTCTTCATGAAGTCCTCCTTCAACCCTCTTCTGTCTGTTGAATACGTCCCTGCAAATCTCTGGACCCCCGTGTCAGCCTTGTGCACCCTGGGATACATTTGTCTCCTCTGGAGTGGACCCCTATACCCAGTTAACTATGGGTAGCATTTTCCCATGAGCCTCTGGGCCTTTGAGTATGCACCTGGCAACCCTTTCTTGCCTGCTGTGGGGTGGGATTGGGATGTGGGACAGCCTGGACCTTCACAGCGGCTGGGAGTCACCCAGGGGAGATAAATGCATGCCAGGGTATGCAGGGTTGACACGGGAGTCCGGAGATTTACCGAGACCTATGTGACAGGAGGATTGACAAAAGACTTCCCGAAGAGGGGATGAAGAAGCCCCATGCAAAGGTCACTTTTCCTGGTTTCACAATTACTTCCTGTGACAGGGAATCCTAAAACAGCTTCGAGAGCCAGGCCAATACCTACAACCTAAGTCTTTCCTCTAGGGCTGATGGGTAAAAATCTTAGCTCCCGGGGAAGCTCACTGCTGGTCACCCTCAGACTGGCCAGAGACTGGAGGGGGAGGACCCTCTCTCAGCATGACCCACAGTGACACCACGCCCCATCCATACCAGTATCTCAGGCTGGTTTCTACCCGCTGAACAGAGGCAGAATCCTCCTTCTCCAGCCCCCATGCAGCATTCTTGGGATTTTGTTCCACACTGCCTCGGCGTGTGGGGATCCTGGAGTAGACTGATCTGTGACCCCTTACTTTGACCTGTGACCCTCTCTTCCATCCAGTGGCTCCAGGGGCCTGCTCTCCTTTTTCCCTCCACCACTCACCTGCCGCTGCGGGAACCCACTTCTCCTCCCCTCCCCCCAAGGTGGAGAAGGAATGGTGGGGAGAGAAGGAAGGCGGAAGGGGGGTGACATTCCTTGGATTCCCTCGATGGGGGGAGGCGAGGGAGTCAAGGAAAGCAGAGCAGAGGGAGGGGCACCCCATCCCCACCTCATCACCGAAGAGGCCGACTGGGACTGGGAATTGAAAACCCATTAGAGAAAAGATTGACCTGACCAGTTCCAGGCCACTGCTCCGTCAGAGGAGGGACGCTTCCCAGCAAGGTGGCTGGCTCTAAGGGGAGGGCATCCTAGGGCACTCAGGGAAGAGCCGGTCACGCTGGAGAGACTACAAAGAGAGGCCAGCACAGGCAATTAATCATATCAGGGACCGCTGGTCAAAACCGACAGTTCACAAACCAGGACGATGGCTCACCCTTGTAATCCCAGTACTTGGGAAACTGAGACAGAAGGCTTTCCATGAGCTCCAGGCCAGCCTGAGCTACAGTGTGACACCGTCTCCAAAAGGAAAATAAACTAGGAAAAAGATCCACCTACAGCCGAGGGCCACATGCCACCTTGGGAATGCGTGTCAAGACCCCGCAGGTGGCTGGGAAGGAAGGGAACGAGGCTCTGCGCGGTATCCCTTAGATCCCAACTCCGGGCACTGACTAGATTGATCGGTCGGTCCCCATGGCTGCAGAGGACAACCGCGGGCGTGGGCTACATGGAGCAGCAGCGCGCGCGGCGGTGCTGGCGGGTCCCCGCGCGCGAGGGTGGGAGGTCCGCTCAGGGCAGTGGGAGGTCTTGGCCCTGAGCCCAGCTTGGGGATGGGTGGGCGTGGCCAGGGGCGTGGTCAGGGGCCTGGCCTCCGCTGCCAGCTTCAGGGCGGCGGAGAGCCTCGCCCGGGCTCAGTCACTGCCGCTACTGCAGGGAACATGGAACCCCCTGACGCCCGCGCAGGGCTGCTGTGGCTCACCTTCCTGCTGTCGGGCTACTCAGGTATGACGTGGGGCTGAGAGCAGAGCTGAAACTTGAGGTTGGGGTTTGTGAAGCAGGCCCTTGGAGTTCCCGAGAAGACAAGGGGAATAAGCTTCCATTTCCCCAGGGATCACAATCTAGGGATTCCCCAGTAGGGAGGAAGGCGGGGAGGCCTTGGGGTGTACCGGACCTGAGAGCTAAGGATACCCCAGCTCTGGACAAACACATCTGAGACAGCTGTCCCTCCCCAGTTCTCTGGGAATCCTGGAGTCTACGCCCTGCGACCCCTAATAACCTTGGGTACCTGGAATATGGGATCTGTGGCCCCGAGTCCCTTAGACTGGAGTCCAGCCCCTCCCCTCCCCTCCCCCATAGTCAAAGTAGGTTCTGCTAAGATACTAAAGATTAGCATCCCAGAGATGTTCTCTAAGTGATTAAGCTCAGAGTTTCCTCAGAGAAACTAGGGACCCTGGGGCTAAAGCACTTTCTAGAACGTTGGGGTTTCCCCAAAATCCAGAGTTTAGGCTATCTCTAAGGGACCCGCCTCTCTCTACAAGGGCCGGGAGAACCGAGCCTGGCAGAGACCGTGGAACAGTGTTTCCGACTGACAGGGCCCCTTTCCTGAGGCCCCTGATAAGTCCACACACCTGCATGTGGTGAAAGGGGAGGAGAAACAGGGGCTGGGGACACTGGGGACAGAGTGAAGAGAGATCCGGGAGACAGGATATCTGTCTGCCTTGCTGCTCACATCCAGTCTGGGGCACAACTCGGCCCACAGCAGCTCTCCTGGGATAGGCTGGGGCCAGAGGTGGGTACCTGAGAATCCAGGCTCCTGGCACAAACGTGGTATCTAGTGGGAACCCAGGAGTAGCCTGTGCCAGGCTAGGAGGGAAAGGAATGGTGCCAGCCCAGAGGGTAGATTCTCAGCAAGAACCATGCTACCTGCCAGACCCCAACAGGAGTCCAGGACCCCCGTTCCCAGGTCCCTGGGATTCAGAGTCTATGCCTCCCACATCCAGCCTGCTATGCCTCAGGCAGCTAGTTGTCTACACTTTCAGCCCTTTCTCCCTCAGGACCCAGCCTCACCCTCTGCCCAAGTGACTCACCTCACCCTTTTCAAGCTTCTCTGGTAAAGAGATGGAGGGGGTGTTGTCAGGGAGCGGGTAGGGGGCTCTGGCGCCAAGCCGGGCAGGTCTCAGCCAGCCTGGCCCTCCCACATTCCTGAAACCTGCCCAGCCCTGTCCCCCCTTGCCACTCCCACACACCCATCCAGCTTCTGGCCCAGCTGCAGCCCACACCCCAGCCCCCCACACATGAGAGAGCAGAGGGCCCCCAGGAGCTACTGGAGAAGATAGTATGGGATCATGAGATAGGATGGGACTGAGATGGAGAAAGACCTGTTATTTAGCCCCAGGCTGAGTCTTGCCCTGTGTGCTGGAGGCCAGGGGGAGAGCCAGGCCTGGCCCTTCCTTGAGGGGACATTTGCTATAACTGGTGGAAAAAGCCAGGCTTTAGCTTGGAGTGCTGGAGAAGGCTTTACTTTAAGCCTTACAAGTCAGAGAGGCTGGGCCAGTGGCACAGAACTTTAATCGAGAGGGAGGCAGAAGTAGCTGTAGATCCCTGTGAGTTCAAGGCCAGCCTGGTTTACATAGCTAGAAGGATTCCAGGCAGCCAAGGCTACATAGTAAGACTCTATTTCTAAAAAGAAGAGTTGGAGAGATGCTGACAGGGCCCAGACCCAGAGAGAACCAAGGAAGGAGAGAGAATCTGCGTCCATCCATCCGAGGGAGGAGGCTGGAGTTTAGCCTCCTATCTGAAGGAGGAGGCGGGGTCTGGATGGCTATCCCTGTTGATGGTATTGGGTGGACACTCAGATACTGTACCAATCTGCAGGCACCCAGGCTGAGCTGCACGTGTCCGTACCCCCACGGGTAGAAGTGATGCGAGGAGAGCAAATCGCCCTGGACTGCACTCCACGGGAGCACCCTGAGCATTACGTGCTGGAATGGTTCCTCGTGAGTGCTCTATGCTGGAAGCCGGGGAGGAGGAGGGGAGGAGGGAGGATTCAGTGGCCTGGCCACCTTAGCAGCCATTAGCTCTGCCTACACTGATGGTCTGCTCAGAAGACCTTACATGGAGCCATCGGAAGCTGTCTTTCCACTTCACAGATGAGGAGGTTGAGACCTAGGAAGGCTTTGGCGTGCAGGGCAGACGTGAGGAAGCGGTTCCCCTTTGGAACATAGCGCTAGAGTAAGGGCCACCAGAGACAAGAGGGAAGGAGAGAAAATGAGAGACAGGGCAAGGAGAGTGAGACAGAAGAGACGTGGGGACAGAGGACGAACTGTGAGGGACACAGAGGAATACACTAGGACTCAACTTAATAGCACTTGGTTCTTTTCCTGAGGACCTGAGCTCCATCCTCAGCACTCCTAGGCTCACAGTGGCCTGCAACTCCAGCTCTAGGGGGTTTAATGCCCTCTTCCAGCCTCCACGGATGTCTGTACTCATGTGCATGTGCACGCAGAGACACATGTATACATATAAAAATCACAAAAATCAATATTTTTTAAAAAACAGTTTTAAAGAAGGATGACAACTGGGGACTGGAGAGATGGTTCAGTGGCTAAGAGAACTGACTGTTCTTCCAGAGGTCCTGAGTTCAATTCCCAGCAACCATATGGTGGCTCACAGCCATCTGTAATGAGATCCAGTGCCCCACTTCTGGTGTGTCTGAAGAGAGTGACAGTGTACTCACATACATAAAATAAAAATCTTAAAAAAAAAGCGTGATGACCATGAATAGTGTCATGCACCTATAATTCCAGCTCTCAGGAGGCAGAGGCAAGTCGACCTCTGAGTTTGAGTCAAACCTAGTCGACAAGTTCCAGAAAAACAGGATACACAAAGAAATCCTGTCTCAAAAAAGTTAAGTAAAAATAAAAAGAGGGATGAGAGTATAATTCACTGGTAGCTAGTAGAATGCTAGCCTAGAGTCCCTCAGGGAGGGGCTGGGGTGTGGCTCAGTGGTAGAGTGATTACTTAGCATGTAGCCACTAGGTTCTTTCCCTAGACCCAGAGAAAAAAATCTTGGAGAAAAAAAATAAAGAGGGGTTCACTGCCCAAGCTAAGACTTCCCTGTACACACCCACAGGTTGATGCTTCCGGGGCTCGACACCGTCTGGCTTCTGTGGAACCACAGGGCTCAGAGTTCCAGGGCACAGTCCACAACTCTCGCGGCCGCACACCCCCATACAAGGTAGACTCCCGTGGGCGCCTGATAATAGAAAAGGCCCAGGTGGGCGATGAACGGGACTACGTGTGCAGAGTGAAGGCTGGGGCAGCGGGAACCTCAGAGGCAACCTCAAGTGTCCTTGTGTTTGGTAAGTGTCCCTAAAACCATCCTGAGGAGCCAGGGGACCAGAGGAGGGGGCTCCTGACTCGAACATCTTTCCAACAGCAACACCAGAGGCTACGGAGGTGTCTCCCAACAAAGGGACGCTGTCTGTGATGGACCAGTTTGCCCAGGAGGTAATATGGACTGGAGTTACAATTAGTAGGTGAAGAATCCAAGAGTAGAACGTGTGTGTGTGTACGTGCACGGGCAAGTGTATAATACTGGAGATTGAACTCAGAGCTTTGAGCATGCCAGGCAGGTAGTCTACAGCCTCCCTGTTGTGGGGGTTTTTACTTGTTTTTGTTTTGTTTGTTTTTTTGGGGGGGGTGACCCCCATGTAGCACAGGCTATCCTGAAACTTTCCATGTAACCTTCTAAGTACTGAGGAGCCAGGTGTGTGCCATCCACCCATCTGTCTCCTTCTTTGTTTGGTTTAATTTGCAACAGTGTCTCATAACCAGCCCAGCATGACTTCAAACATGCTAGGTAGCTAAGGTTGACTTTGAACTCCTGATCCACCAGCCTCTGTGACTGATTCATGTGCTAGGATTACATGCTGGAGCTCACTTTGGTTGGGGTTCCGTGGAATAGGTCTCATGAGGCTCAGGCTGGTGTGGAACTCACTATGTAGCCCAGGCTAGGGTCAAACTGATGTTTCTATCTCAGCCTCTTGAGACCTACCTGGAATTACAGTTGGATGCCACTATGCTTGGTCTAGGTTTTTAATTAGTTATGGGGGGTGGGGGACACACATGCCACAGTGTGAGTGTGTAAGGCAGAGGACCACTCCTGAGAGCCACTTCCCTTCTTATTCCTCCACACGGTTCCCGGGATCTAAGTCGGGTCTTCCATCTTCCCACTATCATACTTATCGGCTGAGCGGTCTCACAGGCCAGAGCTTTGGGCTTTTTAAGTGGGAAGAATGGGAGTCAGGGGCTTCTGTTTCCTTTGCTGGGGAGAAAGAGCCCAGTGGGGCAGATCTGGGAAAAAGGGAAGCAGACTTGCACCCAGCCCAGGCCACGCCCGTGTCTTCCCCAGATCGCCACCTGCAGCAGCAACAACGGGAACCCGGTGCCTCGGATCACATGGTACCGGAACGGACAGCGTCTGGATGTACCCATGGAGGTTAATCAAAGTGAGCCTACAGGAGCCAGAGGGCGGGGCTGGGCGGGGCGGGGCTGGGCGGAGCAAGGGCTTCTGGAGGCGGGGTTAACTCACAGCAGCCTGCTCCACGTCTTCCTTACAGAGGGCTACATGACAAGCCGTAGTGTCCGCGAAGCCTCAGGTCTGTATTCCCTGACCAGCACCCTCTACCTGAGGCTGCACAAGGATGATCGGGATGCCAGCTTCCACTGTGCTGCTCACTACGACTTGCCCTCAGGCCAACATGGCCGCCTGGACAGCCATACCTTCCGCCTCACCCTGCACTGTGAGTCACCATGACCCTCAGCTCCTAACCTAAGATCTCATCCCATGAAGGCCCAACTCCCAGGCTCCGATTCCAGTCGGCGTCCTTACTCTACCTACTCACCTCATACTGACGTGATGCTGGGTTGGGTGGCTGACCTTTGGCCTCCAACAGTACCCCAAACAATCATAGTGACTCCGACTCCAGCATAGGGCCCTGTACCCCACAGGATGCTACACCATCTCCCTCTGAGTTGGGTTTCCATATGTCATATGGTCTTAAATCTCAAATTGTGCCTTGAGTCACTCTGTCAACTTCCCTCAACCTCTACCTCTGATGTTCTGAGACTAAGTCTGGGCCTATCGGGTGAGGTGACACGTGCCTGTCAGAGACAGGAAGATGAAGAGTTCAAAATCTAGCTGAGACTCAGAGAGGGAGCATATCTCAAAATCAAACAAAAGGAATACGACACACACACACACACACACGAAAAACAAATCTTTTCCCCCCTAAGACAGGGTTTCTCTGTGTAGCCTTGGCTATCCTGGAACTCACTCTGTAGACCAGGCTTGCCTCAGATTTGCAGATCTTTCTGCCTCTGCCTCCCAAGTGCTGGAATTAAAGGCGTGCGCCATCACTGCCCGGCTTGTAAACCTTAAAAAACTAAACAGAACAGACTTCTAAGCTTTAGATGCTGCATCTCTCCCTGTAAAAGTAAAACTGACCTTTCTTCCTCAGCGCAGCCTGCACACTTGCCATGACCTCACTTTCTGTCCTCCCACAGATCCCACGGAGCATGTAGAATTCTGGGTGGGGAGCCCATCCACCACGGAGGGCTGGGTACGTGAGGGCGATGCTGTCCAGCTGCTCTGCCAGGGTGATGGCAGCCCCAGCCCCGAGTATTCTTTTTTCCGCCAGCAGGTAACTCACTAAGCCTGTTAATACTAACCTTAGAAACCTCTTGTTGGTCTTCAGTGGGTGAGGGAGATAGAGTCCAGGGCCTGATGCATGCTACCCAAGGGCTCTCCCACTGAGCCACGCCCCAGCCCCTCGTGGGGGATTGTCGGCAGGGGCTCTACCACTGAGCCACGCCCCCAGCCCCTCATGGGGCATTGTCGGCAGGGGCTCTACCACTGAGCCACGCCCCCAGTCCCTCACTGGGGGATTCTAGGCAGGGGCTCTACCACTGAGCCACGCCCCCAGCCCCTCACTGGGGATTCTAGGCAGGGGCTCTACCACTGAGCCACGCCCCCAGCCCCTCACTGGGGATTCTAGGCAGAGGCTTTACCACTGAGTCACGCCCTCAGCCCCTCACTGGAGGATTCTAGGCAGGGGCTCTACCACTGAGCCACGCCCCCAGCCCCTCACTGGGGGATTCTAGGCAGGGGCTCTACCACTGAGCCACGCCCCCAGCCCCTCACTGGGGGATTCTAGGCAGGGGCTCTACCACTGAGCCACGCCTCCAGCCCCTCCCTGGGGATTCTAGGCAGAGGCTCTGCCACTGAGCCACGCCCCCAGCCCCTCACTGGGGGATTCTAGGCAGAGGCTCTACCACTGAGCCACGCCCCCAGCCCCTCACTGGAGGATTCTAGGCAGAGGCTCTACCACTGAGTCACACCCCAAGCCCCAGCTGCTAATTGTGACAGAGTAGGGGTGTTTGGCTTGGTGAGGACCTTTGAGCTGAAGGACCTCTGACCCTGACTTGAGATGGTTTGGAGGATGCAGCCAACTAGTGTGACCTCTTGACCCTTGGCATGAAGAGACTCTAACTAAGTAAGACCCCTGACTCCACCCCCATTTCCCTGAGAGCAGCTACTGAATCTGGTGCCCCATCCTCTCACTCAGGGTACCCAGGAGGAACAGCTGAATGTCAACCTCAAGGGAAACTTGACCCTGGAGGGGGTGCGTCGGAGCCAGAGCGGGATCTACGGCTGTAGAGTGGAGGATTACGACACCGAGGAAGTGCAATTTGTCAAGAAGCTAATGCTGCACGTGGCCTGTGAGAGCTTTGGGAGGAGGGAGGATAGGGTGTGGCCAGGCTTCATCCGCTCCTCTCCCTCTGAGTCCCAACCCTGCCCCCTCCAAACTGCCTCACAGATTTTCCAGAGTGCTATATCCAGAGCACACCCTTGACTCTCTACCGTGTTTAGAGCGTGCCGTGGCTCCCCAGCGTTTTCTAAACAAAGATCCAGTCCCTCTTGAACCATCTGTATTCACCCAAGCAGCTTTACCATCACTGACTCTCCCGTCCCTACCCCGCCCCCTTTGAGACTGCAACTCCAGCAAGCTTCTCTCTTCCTTGCCAACGCCTCAATTTTAAGTCTATTGATTTCTAACTTGACTAGATCCTGGGTTTTAAAGAAGCTTTTGAGTTTACTTCACTAGGAGGAAAGCTCTGTTCTCTCTCTCTCTCTCTCTCTCTCTGTGTGTGTGTATACATGTGCACACATCCTGTGCATGTGTGCGCCAAGGGTAGAGGTCAGCCTTAGCTGTCTTTCCTCAGGATTGACACCGTTTTTTGAGAAGGATCTCTTCATTGACCTGGAGCTCTCTAACTGACCTAGACTAGCTGGCCAGCCACCATGTCCCAGAGATCCTTTTACCTCTCTGCCTCCTTAGCACAAAAATTAAACTTGCATAGCTATACCTAGCCTTTTTTATGTAGAACCCGGGGCTTCTAGGCAGGTGGATTATTGTTAAGCCACATCCCTCACTGGGGGATTCTAGGCAGGGGCTCTACCACTGAGCCACGCCCCCAGCCCCTCACTGGGGGATTCTAGGCAGGGGCTCTACCACTGAGCCACAACCCCAGCCCCTCACTGGGGGATTCTAGGCAGGGGCTCTACCACTGAGCCACGCCCCCAGCCCCTCACTGGGGATTCTAGGCAGGGGCTCTACCACTGAGCCACGCCCCCAGCCCCTCCCTGGGGGATTCTAGGCAGGGGCTCTACCACTGAGCCACGCCTCCAGCCCCTCACTGGGGATTCTAGGCAGGGGCTCTACCACTGAGCCACGCCCCCAGCCCCTCACTGGGGATTCTAGGCAGGGGCTCTACCACTGAGCCACGCCCTCAGCCCCTCATTGGGGGATTCTAGGCAGGGGCTCTACCACTGAGCCACGCCCCCAGCCCCTCCCTGGGGGATTCTAAGCAGGTGCTCTACCACTGAGCCACGCCCCCAGCCCCTCACTGGGGGATTCTAGGCAGGGGCTCTATCACTGAGCCACGCCCCCAGACCCTCACTGGGGGATTCTAGGCAGGGGCTCTACCACTGAGCCACACCCCCAGCCTCTCACTGGGGATTCTAGGCAGGGGCTCTACCACTGAGCCACGCCCCCAGCCCCTCACTGGGGGATTCTAGGCAGGAGCTCTACCACTGAGCTACACCCCCAGCCCCTCACTGGGGGATTCTAGGCAGGGGCTCTACCACTGAGCCACACCTCCAGCCCCTCACTGGGGAATTCTAGGCAGGGGCTCTCCCACTGAGCCACGCCCCCAGCCCCTCACTGGGGGATTCTAGGCAGGGGCTCTACCACTGAGCCACGCCCCCAGCCCCTCACTGGGGGATTCTAGGCAGGGGCTCAACCACTGAGCCACGCCTCCAGTGCTTCCAGCCTACATTTGGTTGTTTTTAGTTGGGACAGTCTCCTGAAGCTAGGCCGGCTTACTTACTACGTAGCCCCACTACAGTAGCAGAGACAGAAGGCAAGTGCCAGTTCAAACCCTTTTAGTCACATTAGTGTGTGTTATAGCAGTAGCCTTGATAAGACAGAGGTGTCAGGGGACACAGGGTTGTCACAGTCTGAGTTCACAGAAGTGTGTCCCCTGGGTCTGCAGGTAGAGACAGTACTTATGGAAAGTTTCTTTGCATTCAGAATCAGCAAGGATGAACAGGAACCCAGGTTTGACTGTAGTTTAAAAAGGCCTTGGGGTGGGGCAGGGGCAGAATCCACAGTGATCCTCAGTTAGGATGAAGGAGCTGGGCCTGACTGTGTGGTGTGCAGGGAAAGGGCATGGCCTTGGGTGAGGGGCTCCTTACAGCTGAGGGCATTCCCACAGAGGACTGACAGCTGAGGGCTGACAGCTGCTGGCTCTCGCAGCAGCTGGAGGAACCAGTTGTCAGTGTTGGAAAAGAAATCCCGAGATCAGGGTGTCCACAGCCAGGGTGCGGGGGAGCCCCTGAAGGAAGGGGCCGCACAGATGAGAAATGACACTGAAGGAAATCCACAGAGCTGGAAACTTCTGCTGCAGGTAGAGAGAGGCAGTGCAAAGGCCCTCGCGATGAACTCCAGAAAAACTAAGCCTAAACATGGGGTCTCTGAGTAAGCAGGTAGAGAGGAAGAATGGCAGTGTTCATAGACTAGGCAGGCTCTGGCAAGCTGTGGCAGTGTGGCCGTGATGTCAAGGGGACTGGGGTACCATGACAGGATTTTAAGGAAAAGCAAAGATGGACCAGTGTCTTCTTTAAAAACACCCCTTGGGCTGCTCAGTGGAGGAAGACAGATAGAGACAAGTGAGGAAATGGGCAGACAAGCCCAATGACCTGGAATTTGATTCTTGGGTCTCCCATGAAGGAGGGAGGGAAGCATCTCCAGCAAGTGTCCTCTGACCTTC
Organism: Tokudaia tokunoshimensis; assembly: GCA_036184795.1. NCBI lineage: Eukaryota > Metazoa > Chordata > Mammalia > Rodentia > Muridae > Tokudaia > Tokudaia tokunoshimensis. The sequence continues at coordinate 43,778,731 of BTHU01000006.1, forward strand.
ATACATGATCCATGGCATTCATGCATGCACACACGATAAACAGTAGAAATACAACTTTTAAAAAGTGAGGGATAATTCAGCAGTGGTCCCAGCACTTGGGAGGTGGAAGCAGGTGGATATTTATGAGTTCAAGGCCACCCTGGTCTAAAGAGTAAGTTCCAGGACAGCCAAGAAAAACCTGTCTCTAAATAAATAAATGAATGAGTAAAATAAAAAATAAAACAAGTGAGGAAAAGTGTGGAGAAGGTGAGGACAGGGTAGAGTGGGGTCACATAAAGAAAATCTTTTTTTCTGTTAACAGTTGCTATGTAACCTGGACTGGCCTGAAACTCAAATCTTCTAGCCTCAGCTTCACAAGTGCTATAATCAGAGGCACAATTCACCAAAGCAGCCAGAATTTAGTTGTTGTATTTTGAGACACTAACAATTGACACAGGGTCTTAGCCATGCTAAATGCTCTATCCCCTGTGTTTATACATAGCCATGAGCCCACCAAGTTGTCTGATGAGTTTAAATTATCGTTACATTTTAATTCATTGTGTGCACGTGCATATGTGCGTGTAACTTGAAGGAGTGTAATCTCCTTCCACCCTGTGGGTCCACAGGTGTGAAGTCAGGTTGTGTGGCTTAGTGATAAGTGTCTACTCACTGAGTCGTCTTGCTGGTCCAAGCCCATCAAGCTTTTATGGAGATGGGATGGGTTGGCACAGAAGACAGAGGAAAAAAATTTGAGTTCAAGCAAAACTTGGGGTGGAGAGTTGGAGGCACAGCTGTGAAGCAGAACTGCCTAGAATCCTCCAGTGAGGGGCTGGGGGCATGGCTCAGTGGTAGAGCCCCTGCCTAGAATCCCCCAGTGAGGGGCTGGGGGCGTGACTCAGTGGTAGAGCCCCTGCCTAGAATCCCCCAGGGAGGGGCTGGGGGCGTGGCTCAGTGGTAGAGCCCCTGACTAGAATCCCCTAGTGAGGGGCTGGGGGCGTGGCTCAGTGGTAGAGCCCCTGCCTAGAATCCCCCAGTGAGGGGCTGGGGGCGTGGCTCAGTGGTAGAACCCCTGCCTAGAATCCCCCAGTGAGGGGCTGGGGACGTAGCTCAGTGGTAGAGCCCCTGACTAGAATCTCCCAGTGAGGGGCTGGGGGCGTGGCTCAGTGGTAGAGAATATGCCTAGAATCCTCCAGGGAGGGGCTGGGGCGTGGCTCAGTGGTAGAGCCCCTGCCTAGAATCCCCCAGTGAGAGACTGGGGGCGTGGCTCAGTGGTAGAGCCCCTGCCTAGAATCCTCCAGTGAGGGGCTGGGGGCGTGGCTCAGTGGTAGAGCCCCTGCCTAGAATCTCCCAGTGAGGGGCTGGGGGCGTGGCTCAGTGGTAGAGAATATGCCTAGAATCCTCCAGGGAGGGGCTGGGGCGTGGCTCAGTGGTAGTGCATTTACTTGCCTGGCAGGTGGGAGGCCCTGGGTCCTATCCTGAGCACTGTAAAGCCTTTGCAGATCAGATAGCACATTCTTTAGAGCGGCTTTTCTGGTAGCTGCTGATGGGTCCGGGTGGAAAGTAAAGATGTCATTGTACTGGAATCGAACAACATGGCGTTGTCTGCCCCTGGTAACCCTCTAGAGGACCTGGTTGGACCTTGCGAATGTGACCATGTTTTCCCCCCTGCAGACCTGGATCCGTTGGAGCTGAGCGTTCCTGAGAAGCTCTCTGTGTTCCTGAACAGCACTGGCACGGAGGTGAACTGCTCCGCCAGAGGCCTGCCTGCTCCTACTGTGCGCTGGACTAAGGTGACCGGAGGAAAAAGTTGGAGGACCTCGGGCACCACCCGCCCCGCTTCTGTCTCCCCTCCTCTCACGGCCCTACCTGCCTTTCTTCCTTTCCCTTCCCTAGGATTCCGTGACCCTTGCAGATGGCCCCATGCTCTCTCTCAACTCTGTGACCTTTGACTCAGCTGGAACCTACACCTGTGAGGCGTCCACACCCACAGTCCCCCTCCTGAGCCGCACACAGAGTTTCCAGCTCATGGTCCAAGGTTTGGATGGTTGGGTGGTTTATGTAAATATTTTTCTTATGTTTGTGTGTGCATGTGTGGTATATGTGCATGTGTGTACATGCCTGAGACCAGAAGTTGACTCTGGGTGTCTTTCTCTATTCCTCTCCATTTTTTTACCGGGGAGGAATGAGTGTCTGCGATGGGTTTCACTGTGTAGCCCGGTCTGGCCTGGAACTCACTATATAGATCAGACTACCTCAAAGCCACTGAGGTGCAGTTGTCTCGGCTTCCCGAGTGCTGGGATTCAAGGTGCATGCTGCTGTGCACAGCTGCATTTCTCTGTTTTTGTGTTTATTCGTTTCGGGCAAGTTTGGTGGTCAGAGAACAACACTTCTCTCCCTCTATTACATCGGTCCCAGAACTCAGGCTGTGAGGCTCGGCGGCTTGCTCTTTCACCTGCTGAGCCATCTTGCGAGCCCCCTCCACCTTCTTTGAGACCAGGAGCTCAGTGATCAGGTTTATGGCTGTTCAGAGAAGTCCAGGAATCCTCCTGTCTCTCCCCTCCCCCGCCCCAGTGCCAGGGTTAGAAATGCTCACCCCTACTGCCACCTTCTGTGTGGGTGCTGGGGATCTGAACCCTGGTCCTCACACTTGAATAGCAAACACGCTTGCTTTCCCCGGTCCCTCCTCTATTTTCTCCTCGTTGCCCTCCCGTGTCTCCCACTCACTGTGCCGCGCTTCCCTGTCACCCACAGGAGCACCAGAGTTAAAGCCAAATGAGATAAAGCCCAAATCAGGGAGGAGCTGGACAGAAGGCGATGAAGTCATGCTGACCTGCTCTACCCGGGGCTTCCCAGAGCCCAAACTCACTTGGAGTCAGCGAGGCGATACTGTAAGGGTCTTTCCTTGCCACCCTGAGCCCACCCCAAGTTCCACAGGGAACCCTGACCCTCAACGATCCACGTGTCATATCCCCCAACACTCCACCTCAGCCTTCCCCCCTAGCCCTTGATCCCGAGGGACGGGGCCTGATCCAAGCCTCCACAGCCAGCAGAGCCGCCCTTTGAGGGTAGAGGCTGGAAGAGCAGCTCCCTGACCGTGAAAGTGACCAGCGCCCTGAGCCAAGAGGGCGTGTCCTGCAAAGCATCTAACACCCATGGCAAGAAGGACCACGTCTTCCACTTTGGCTCTGGTAGGTAACCAAGAGGGGAGCAGTGGGGTGGACTCGCAGGCGGCCCTGATCTAGCTCTAAGTACATTGTCATTGTTTTCTCCTTACAGTAGCCCCTCAGACTGCCCAGGCTGGAGTGGCTGTCATGGCCGTGGCAGTCAGCGTAGGTCTCTTGCTACTCGTGGTCGCTGCTTTCTACTGCATGAGACGCAAGGGGCGTCCCGGCTGCTGCAGGCAAGCAGAGAAAGGGGCTCCGTAAGTGTTTGCAAGCTTCGAGTCCTTTTACAACCTCAGCCATGTCTTGCCCTCAGCCAAACACAACAGCTCTGTGGTGAAAGGAGTCTCAAAGCCATCAACTACCCGGCCTCTCCCACCTACCTTCACCCATCTCCAATCGAAGGATGGCTTTGCCTACCTAACCCAGAGTCTCACCCAAAGCCACCTTAAATCTCCAGTAAGACCTAACACCATCTCCTTCTTATCACTCTCCATTGCAGGGCTCTACCTAACTTTAGCTCTAGTCTTGTCTAGTTTGTCTGAAGTATTGTGTCTGGAACACAGACTTTAGTATACTAGGCAAAGCCTTTACTCCTGAGCCACACCCCTATGGATGGTGGTATCCCACGCCTTTAATCCCAGCACTTGGGAGGCAGAGGCAGGAGGATTTCTGAGTTCGAGGCCAGCCTGGTCGACAAAGTAAGAGAAATGTCCTACAGGCTTGATTTGGAGGCAACTTCTCAGATTAGGGTCTCTCCTCTCAAATAACTTTAGCGTATGTTAAGTTGGCATCAAACTAGCCAGCATACTGGGGAATTCTAGGCAGGGGCTCTACCACTGAGCCATGCCCCCAGCCCCTCACTGGGGGATTCTAGGCAGGGGCTCTACCACTGAGCCACGCCCCCAGCCCTCACTGGGGATTCTAGGCAGGTACTTTCCATGCATTCTAAGCCCCATTTTGAGACAAGGTCTCAGTGCTGTCCAGGTTTGTCCAGGTCGCCCTTGAACTTTCAGCTCTCTTTACCCTCCCAAGGGCTGGGATTAGAGTCACAAGGCCCAACTTCATCTTCAAACTAGACTTTGTCTTATCCGAAGTCCCACACAGTACTGATTGCATCCAAATGCTAGTCATACACTGACCTGCTCATTAAAGCCATACTCCCAGTGTCAGTCTTCATAGCCACAGCCCAACAACCCCCAGTCTGTGGCTAGTTCCAAACAGTCTATACCCAGTCTTTCTACAATTGTCGCCTGTAACCAACCAAATCTATCTGCATCTCACCTCATCTCCAACCTGCCATAGCATCATCAGCTTCTGTCCATAAGCATCCCGGGATGGTCTTGGATGTTTCAAACCCATCCTCAACCTCAGCAACCAGCCTCACCTCCTACACCGAACCCAACGCCATCAGCACCCCTACCCACTCCTACTTCCTTCTCTAGCAGTAACCATTTCACCATGTCACTGTCCTTCCTCAGGCCAGCCAGGGATCCGGAGTTGAGCCACTCTGGGTCGGAGCGGCCAGAACACACGGGTCTTCTCATGGGTGGGCCTTCCGGAGGCAGAGGTGGCAGTGGGGGCTTTGGGGATGAGGTGAGTGATGGTCTGGGTGTCCAATGGGGAACCAGCTAAGTGCATGACCAGCTTTGTGGGCTCAGGCTTAGCTGCCCATTCTGTCCCCAGTGTTGAGCCTGAGGACCTCCCAGAGGCAGTCTCTGGATCTGGAACTTTGGGCATCATCTGAGGACCGGCTCTGAGCACACCTCCGCCTCAGCGCACGCCTCCGCCTCCTTCCTTCTCCAGCCTCGGCCCTCCCTTCCTTCCTCTGCCTGCTGGGCAGGGACTCACAGTGGCCAGCGGCCTTGGGAGGGAAAGAGGGAGGTGGGGGTTGGGAGGGGGCCTCCTCCAGGGAATGTAACTCTCCCAGGCCCCAGAATAGCTCCTGGACCCAAGCCCAGGGCCGGGCCTGGGACATGGCGCTGCGGGTCGGCAGGCTGGAGTATTTTTACCTCTTGTCTCCCTTGCTGGGCACTACCCCCACCTGATACCCTGCTGTGTAGTCTGACACTGGAGTCCCCAACCCACCCCATCCCTGCCCTCATCCTCAGCCCATCATTTGTGAACACTGGACTCTGAAATAAATGCTGCCTGTCACGTGGACACTTTCCTACAGCCAGGTTGTCTTCTCGGGGAGGAGGATAAAGGGGAAGGGAGGGTACAAGCCATTTTCCCCTTCTACTACTGCTGGCTGGCTGCCTCCTCACACACCTTCAGGAAAGGTCTGATGTCAAGCAGAACAGTAGGAGACGGCTGGAGAGGGTTGGAGAGCCCTAGCATGGACCAAGCATCAGCTGGCTGATGCTGGAAAAGAGACACCCGGGTCGAGCAGCAGCCTGGTCACTGTGAACCAGGGCCCAGTGTCTGCTTACGAGCAAGATCCTTTCCCCTTAAGGAAAAATTCCCAGAGTCCCTAGGGGCTGAAGCTAAGTCTAGAAAAATTTTCTTCCCTTCTTGGAGGAGCCAGGGCCTCCCTGGGGAAGCAAGGGGTGATAAAGGCAATACAAAAGGGACCTGGGACAGAACAAAGAAACCGACGGACTTTCTGAGGTCCAAACAAGGACTGGAGAGAAGGATGGAGGCCTGGCATGGTGATACATGCCTGTCATCTGAGCAACTGAGATGCAAAAGCAATTGGATAGTGAGTTTGAAGCCAACCTGGGCTACACAGTGAGTTCCAGGCAGGCTGGGACTACAGAACGAGATTCTCAAAATAACAAATAACAGGGGTCAGTGAGCCAGCTCAGTAAGGCTGCTTGCTACCAAGCCTAATGATCATGTAGCCCAGGCTGGCTTTGAACTCACACTGTATAGCTGAAGATGGCCCTAATTTCCCAAGTCCTGGGATTATAGGGTATGCCACCACAGCTGGCTTTCAGTTCACATTTTTAATATATTAGTCACCTGTCCCCTTGGGACAAGTTCCAGTGAATTCCAGAAACAGAGGCAACTGAGCCATGTGTGAGTGTGTGTGTGTGTGTGTGTGTGTGTATACATATGTACATATATGAATGTATGTATACACACACACACTTTCTCTTATATACATACACCTATGATAAATCCCACTTTACAAACTAAGATCAGTAAAAACTTAGTAGCTATTAATAAAAGCCAGGTGCAGTGGCTCACATTTATAATCCCAGCACTCAGGAAGCTGAGGCAGGAGGATTGTCATGAGTTTAAGCCCAGACAGGGCTATAGTGTGAGAGCCCATCTAATAAGTGAAGTAAGGAGAGAAGGAACAGGAAGAAAAGCGAACAGTCATTAGTAAAATAGAGGGCTGGGGGGTTGTCTCAGCCAACAATCTTCACTTTGTAAGCATGGAAATGTGAGCTCACTCCCCAGCCCTGCGTGTGCAGCTGGACATGGTCCTACTGCTTGGGGTCCCTGGAGCTTGCCAGTCCAGCCTGTTTGGCAAGTTTCCAGACAGTGAGAGACCCTGTTCTCAAACACCCAAATGGCTGTGGATGGAGAGGTGGCTCAGTGGTTAAGGGTGCTTGCTGCTCTTGCAGAGAACTGGAGACTTATTCTGCATCCATGACAGGCAGCTCACAACCACCTGTAACTTCAGCTCCAGGGGATCTGGCGCCCTCTTCTGGTCTCTTCGGCCACCTGCAGTCACTTGCACATACCCATGTACAGACATATACATAACTAAAAGTTAAAATATTTTTTTTAGGTTCATAGTGCCTAAGGCACACCTGAGGTTGTCTTCTGGGGTTGTCTTCTGGCCTCTACATGTACACACACACACACACACACACACACACACACAATCACATATGCACATTCACACAAATTAAAATGAATAATTATAAGGACACAAAGTAAGTCATTGCTAAAAATTGTTGTTTAAAACAAAAGTTATTTTAAACCTGTGAATTATTTATATCTGGAATGTTCCATTGAACATTTTTGGACTGAGACTGACCATGGGTTACTGAAACCTTGGGAAGAAGGGAAGGAAACTGGATTAGGGAGGCCACCTGTAGTTGCTAGACCCCAGGCTTTGTTCAGATCCTCCCACCTCTCTGTCCCTGTCGGCAGAGCTCTCTTGTCCTTGTATGTGTGGCAGAGTTGAAGATGGTGTGTTTGTGAATCAGCTCGCTTGTTTGTGACAGGGTTTCACGGAGCCCAACTGGCCTCAAACTCTCCATCCTCCTGCCTCACACTCTAGAATGCTGGGACAAACAAAAGAAGGTGAGATGGTTCAAGAGGTGAGGGTTGGAGTCACCAGGCCAGAGGACCTGAGTCATCCCCCAAATCCACCCAATGGAAGGAGGACCACCTCAAGTTGACTTCTCCACGAGCAGCCACACATAATACTAAAGAAACAAATGTGGGGGACAAGGGGAGTGAAATTTTGATTTAAGTCCAGCTAGGCATGGAAGTTCATATCTGTATTCATAGTAGAACATTGAGGCAAGGCAGGAGGATTGCTGCAAGACCAAGTTCATCTAAGGTTATGATGTAAGGAGACCCTGGGGCTGGGGGTGGAGAGACAAAGTGCAGTGGTACATACTGGGAATCCAAGCATTTGAGAAGCAGAAGTAGTAAGCCCCATACTCCAGCACTTGGAGACAGAGGCAGAGGGATCTCTATGAGTTCGAGGCCAGCCTAGTCTACAGAGAGAGTTCCAGGAGAGCCCAGGCTGCACAGAGAAATAAATACTATCGTGTGTGTGTGTGTGTGTGTGTGTGTATCCTACTCCTACACACACATACTAAATAAAATTTAAAGTTAGATGTATAACTGGAACATTCAAAGGTAAACTACCTTCGGGCACATTGGATTTAGGGGCTGGAATCCACTTCCATCTCTGAGACAATATCACTGACTGGGGGAGGGAGCTTCAAATCCTGGCTCCCACAAGATCAGGGTTGCAGAGCAGGTAATTACTCAGAACAGGAAGCCTTGGCTCTGTGCCTAGAGGGCTCTGGATCTGGAGTTCTACCTCTGAGACTCCTTGACCCTAGCTGGAGGTTGACTTCACAAGTATGAGACCCACCCAGTTCTCTGTCAACAAACCAAGCTGCTCTTGGGCTGACGCATGCCTCATAGGCATGAAATCTGGTAGCACAACACTCCCTGGCTTCCTTCCTGAGCCTGCCCTACCCACAAAGACTGGTCTAAAGGGAGCCTGGCCCACTTGGTGGCAGTCCAGAAGAGCAGGTGTACAGGGGAAAAAGATGGCCAAACAAGCCGGACTTCTTCAGGGTTTTTGTTTAAAAGATTTATTTTATTTATATGAATACATTGTAGCTGTCTTCAGACACACCAGAAGAGAGTATAGGATCCTATTACAGATGATTGTGAGCCACCATGCAGTTGCTGGGAATTGAACTCAGTACCTTTATAAGAGCAGTCAATGGCCGGGCGGTGGTGGCACACGCCTTTAATCCCAGCACTTGGGAGGCAGAGGCAGGCGGATTTCTGAGTTCGAGGCCAGCCTGGTCTACAGAGTGAGTTCCAGGACAGCCAGGGCTACACAGAGAAACCCTGTCTCGAAAAACCAAAAAAAAAAAAAAAAAGAGCAGTCAATGCTCTTAACCTCTGAGCCATCTCTCCAGCCCCCAAATCTTCTCCATCTTTAGTTGGGTCAGGATAAAAGAGCTTCAGAAAGACAGCAATGGGTCTGCCGGGCAGCTGTTTGGATAAAAGCTAAAGCAGTCTGAGCATCTTCATTTGGTTTCTAGAACCATGATAGAAGGAGAGGGTCAACTCCCTAAATTTGCCCTCTGACCTCCATGCATGCTCTGCTCTCTTCCCCAGAAGAAAAGGGGGACGAGGGAGAGGAAGGGGAGGTTATAATCCAGGACTTTTAAGATGGCTCAGCAGGTAAAGGCACTTGCGACCGAGCCTAAAACCTGAGATCAATCACTGGAAACCCACAAAATTGAAGGATAGAACTGCCTCCCACAACTTATCCACACGCTGTGGCACATAGGCCCCTCCCAACCACAAATAAAAAAATAAGTATAGACATAGACATAGACAGGCACGGGCATGGGCACGGGCATGGGCACACAGACACAGACACAGGGAGAGACACAGGCACAGACACAGACACAGGCACAGGGAGAGACACAGGCACAGACACAGGCACAGACACACACACAGACACAGGCACAGACACAGACACAGGCACAGACACAGACACAGGCACAGACACAGGCACAGACACACACACAGACACAGGCACAGACACAGACACAGGCACAGCCAACACAGACACAGGCACAGACACAGACACACGCACAGGCACAGGTACAGACACAGGCACAGACACAGGCACAGACACACACACAGACACAGACACAGGCACAGGCACAGACACACAGGCAGACACAGACACAGGCAGAGACACAGGCACAGACACAGCCACAGACACACACACAGACACACACACACACAGACACAGACACAGGCACAGACACACACACACACACACAGACACAGGCACAGACACAGGCACAGACACAGACACAGGCACAGACACAGACACAGGCACAGGCACAGACACAGACACAGACACAGGCAGACACAGACACAGGCAAAGACACAGGCACAGACACAGGCACAGGCACAGGCACAGACACACACACAGACACAGGCACAGACACAGGCAGACACAGACACAGACACAGGCACAGCCAACACAGGCACAGGCACAGACACAGGCACAGGCACAGACACAGACACAGGCACAGACACAGGCACAGGCACAGGCACAGACACAGGCACACACACACACAGACACAGACACAGACACAGACACAGACACAGGCACAGACACAGACACAGACACAGACACAGGCACAGACACAGGCACAGACACACACACAGACACAGACACAGTCACAGACACAGGCACAGGCACAGGCAGACACAGGCACAGACACAGGCACAGGCAGAGGCACAGACACAGACACAGGCACAGGCACAGACACAGACACAGACACAGACACAGGCAGACACAGGCACAGGCACAGGTACAGACACACAGGCAGACACAGGCACAGACACAGACACAGACACAGGCACAGGCACAGGCACAGACACAGGCACAGGCACAGGCACAGACACACAGGCAGACACAGGCACAGACACAGACACAGACACAGACACAGGCACAGACACAGGCACAGACACAGGCACAGGCACAGACACAGGCACAGACACACAGACAGACACAGGCACAGACACAGACACAGGCACAGGCACAGACACAGACACAGGCACAGGCACAGACACAGGCACAGGCACAGGCACAGGCACAGACACAGGCACAGGCACAGGCACAGACACAGGCACAGGCACAGACACAGGCACAGGCACAGGCACAGACACAGGCACAGGCACAGGCACAGGCACAGACACAGACACAGGCAGACACAGACACAGGCACAGGCACAGCCAACACAGGCACAGGCACAGGCACAGGCACAGACACAGACACAGGCAGACACAGACACAGGCACAGGCACAGGCAACACAGGCACAGGCACAGACACAGACACAGGCACAGGCACAGACACAGGCAGACACAGACACAGACACAGGCACAGGCACAGGCAACACAGGCACAGGCACAGACACACGCACAGGCACAGGCACAGGCACAGACACAGACACAGGCAGACACAGACACAGGCACAGGCACAGGCAACACAGGCACAGGCACAGACACAGACACAGGCACAGGCACAGATACAGGCAGACACAGACACAGTCACAGGCACAGGCACAGGCAACACAGGCACAAGCACAGACACACGCACAGGCACAGGCACAGACACAGACACAGGCCGACACAGACACAGGCACAGGCACAGGCAACACAGGCACAGGCACAGACACAGACACAGGCACAGGCACAGATACAGGCAGACACAGACACAGTCACAGGCACAGGCACAGGCAACACAGGCACAGGCACAGACACACGCACAGTCACAGGCACAGACATATATAGAGAGAGTTAAGGGGTTGTAAGCATTCATTGTTCTTTCCTGTAGAGGACCCAGGCTTGTTTCTCAACACCCATATTGCAGTTCACAACTATCCATAACCCCAGTTGGGGATCTGCTGCCCTCTTCTGGCCTCCACAGGCACCAAGAACTCATATGGTTCATATCTATCCAGGCAAAACGCTCATATACATAAAATTAAATCTCTAAAACAAAAAAGTCATCAAGGCTCTCGGTATGGTGGTTTAATCACAGCACTACAGAGGCAGAGGCAAGCAGATCTCTGTGAGTTCAAGTCCATCCTGGTCTACATAGGAAATTCTGTAGCCAGTCAGGGCTACAGAACTACATAGTAAGACCCTGTATAATGGCTGGTTTTGTGTGTCAACTTGACACAAGTTAGAATCATCAGAGAGGAAGAAGCCTGAGAAAATGCGTCCATAAAATCTGGCTATAAAACATCTCAATTAGTGATCAATGGGAGAGGGCTCAGTCCATCGTGGGGGATGCCATCCCTGGGCTGGTGGTCCTGGGTTCTACAAGAAAACAAGCCAGGTAAGTCACAAGGAGGCAGCCAGTAAGCAGCGCTCTTCCATGGCCTCTGCTCCTTCCTCCATGTTCTTGCCCTGCTGTGTTCATGTCCTGACTTCTTCAGTGATGGACAGGAATGTGGAAGTGTGAGACAAATAAACCTGTAGCTGGTCTCTGCCATTTGTGGGTTCTTCTTTTTCCCACCCTTTATCCACACCATGCCCCGTTTCACCTGCTATCACTAGACAGGAGAGAAACAAGGCTAGAGGGGGAGAGAAAGAGATAGAGGTCCCTGAATCTATCGGAGCTCTAGCATTTATTTACCCTCTGAATAGTTCCCAGAATTCCAAACATCACACAGTCGCAGAAACTAACTGTGGCTGACGAATCCACACTTGTGCTAGAGCACGAAGCAAATCATAATCAGTTGCTGCAGACAGTCTGAAGCAGCCTCTTATCCCCACACCCGGGATTAAAATAAAAACATTGTCATAATACTTCTGCGATTTTTTAAAGGAACCAAAATTCCAAACTTGTCACTACATAAAGCCCTTTCCTCCCCAAGTTGCTTTTTTTGTCACAGTGTTTCATTGCAGTGATGGACACCCTGACTTGGAAAAAAAACAAAAAACAAAAAACCAAGTTGAAGCCTCAGTGCATTTATTCAGTGCCAGTTATCCACACAGCTAGTAGCCTCATGCCACATTCATTCAGCCTGAGATATATCTATATCTATATCTATCTATCTGTCTATCTATCTATCTATATGTCATGTTGCATAGCTACTAAAAATGCCAACAAACCTCACATTGCCCCTTCTCTGATGGTGGTTTGGAAAGGACTGTGCCTTAGTTTACTTTTCACACATGGTGACTGTCACATGTTGATCATGGATGATTAGAACTGGCTCTGTAGATCATTCTGGTTTCGAACTTGGTGAGATCTTTCTGCTTCTGCCACCTGAGTGCTGTGATTAAAGTTGTGCAGCACCAACCCGACCCCCTTCCTGAGATTCTTGTGAGCAAGGAACAAAGACAAAGGAATTTTGAATAGTGTCCATTTTGGACCCGCCTTGCCTTTTTGTAACCCTGACTTTTGGGACCAAGTCATTTTCCCTCCCCATGACTCAGTTTCCCTACCTCCACCATGGTTTGATTGGGGGGATTATTTGGTGCAGTTTTACATGAGTGCCTGGTGGATAGGCAAAGCTAAAACCCTTTAACAATGTTGTTAAAGGGATATGACAGCAACTCAGAACGCAGAGAGCTAGCTTGACTTGCAGTTCAATCCTGAACACTCCACATGGCCCAGAGAGTCAGTGCGTGCCTACAATCCCAGGATTGTAACCCTCTGCTGGTTAGCCAGGACATGAGACACCATCTCATAAAACAAAACCAAGGTGGGTGGAATGACTTCGAAGGTAAAGCACTTGCCACCAAACTTGGCCATGTGAGTTGGGGCCCCGGCACCCACTTGATGGAAGAACCAACTCAAAGCAAGTTGTCGTCTGTCTGCCCTTCAGAAGCGGGCATGGCCTGCACGCACACAAAATAATTAGCAAGCAAACAAACAGGAGCACTAACAAGAGTGGGAAGCAAGTAGGTCAGAGCCAGCGTCCACTCCTTGGGCCCTGCCACTTAGGAGAGGGACTTCATGTATGTGGCAGGCTGGAGAGGGGCCCTATCCCAGCCCAGGTGGTGCTTTCACAGGAAACCTCCCAAATGCCTGGCCCTTGGGGAGGACTTGGCTGTCAGGTACTCCAGTAGCTGTTCCCCTCCCCCATCCCCAACAAGTGGACCTTCTCATTAGCTCCCTTCGCGGCCCTGGGAATGTGAAAAGGCAGGTGGGGGTGGAGAGGAGTGGAGCGTCTAGGAAGAGACAAAAGGGCCGCCTCAAAACCAGCAACAAAGACCACAGGATTCTGGTGAGATAGAGAAAGTGGGACAAGGACAACCGGAAGGGACTGGTAGGGCCGGAGGACAGACTGACTGGTCCAGCCCCGCCCAGCGGTGTTCGGCCTGCTGGGTATGTTTATGCTGCCCCCTAGCGGAAGGCTGCGATATAAAAAAGGATACTGGGTGGGAGGGACGCAGAGGCCAGATGCAGGGATAGAAATATTAAGAGTGACACAGAGAAAACTATGAGACAAGAAATAGAAAGTGACAGGGACGTAAAGAGAGACGCACACAGTCAAAGGAATGCAACGAGACACGGGGACTAAGTGACATAGGCACGCGGACAGACAAAGAAACACAAGAGCAGAGCCACAGAGAAACAAGGGGATGCGGAGGGAGACTCAGATAGAGAAGAAGAAATCTGGAAAGAAATGATGCGGCGACACGAGATCCTAGGGCAGAGATCAGAAAAAACGGGGTCCACTAAGAAGTGACCCCGACCTACCACAGCAGCAGGACTAGAAGAAAGGCTGGGGCAGAGGTGTGGTCTCGCCAAGGGGCGGTGCCTCGAGAAGGGAGGCCCTATGAGAGCCCACATACTCAGGCTAACCAGAGGGCAGTGGGGCGTGGTCTGGGCGAGGAGGCATGGCTTCTCCTGGTGGGAGGCAACCGGAAGTTTAGAAGGGGGTGTGACTGCGTCTCATTAGAGCGACCAGTAGGGGGCGCAACGGGTCTTCCCGGGTTGCATGTGGGCGTAGCTCCCTGGCAAGTGGGCGTGGTCAAATAGTTTAGTTCCAAGAGAAGGCGGCGATAGAATCGTGGGGCCAGACAGGTGTGGGACGCGGGATGGGCGGGGTCATAGCTCTGGGAGGGGGCGGAGCCTGAGCCCTAGGATCGCCTTGGCGAAGAGGGGCGGGGCCTGTGACGTCATGAGTCCGGCCCGCTGGAGCTAAGCGAGGGGCCGGGGGGCGCGGATCCTGAGAGCCAGGCGAGGGAAAGCTGGGCCGAAAGAACTGATCGGGGAGCCGTGAGCGGCGGAAGCCGGCCTGGAGCCGGACACTTCAGACCCCTGACTGCCCTCCCAGCCGATCGGTACACGAAGAGTGGTCCCTAGGCACCCTCTGCCCGGGCCCAGTCCCTCCCCGGGCCCCCCATGGCCCGGGCCGCAGTCCTCCCGCCGTCCAGATTGTCACCGACGCTGCCGTTGTTACCGCTGCTGCTACTGCTCCTGCTTCAGGAAACAGGTGAAAACGCGCAGATGCCTTCTTCAGTCCTCAGAAGGGAGGGAAACGGGCATCGTCCCCCACCTCACTCCCCGAGGCCCCTTCCCTCGTGCCCCCTTCCAGGCTGGCCCTACTGATCGAGATCCCCTCAACACACCGGGCTCTCTCTCCGAGTCTCCTAACCTCCCTCCCTGCACCCCGCTTAATCACAAGTGCCCTTTCTAACCCGGGTTTCTGTCCCCCTCCACCTCCCTCAGCGTGGAAGGGGTTAAATCCTCTCCATCCTGTGCCGATCACTTATCCGGAATCTGGATTTCCGTCTCTGCTCTCCCCCACCCCTTAGGAATGTGGAGAATGTTCCCCCCCACTCACACTAGCTGGAGGGTCGTGATGGTGAGGAGGGACGACCCCCGCCACCGTTTTTCTCTTTTCCTTCTTGCTGGGTTGGGCATCTGAGGCCCGGGGAGAATTGGGCGCGAGGGGACCCACGGTCGAGGTTCCCTAGACGAGGGGTGGGGGGAGTTCAGTCTTTGGGAGCCCTTGGCAAACCAATGATAAGAGTTGAGGGCACCGTGGAGCGGGGAGGGTACGAGTCTGGGGTGCAAGCTTCAGGCCTCAGGGAGTTTACCGACACTGACCTCTGGGTTCTGGGGAAATTAAGAGGTTCTGCCTTCAGGATCTCAGAAGGCAAGCCTGACCGGGGTCTAGGTAGAATTGGGGAACAGGGTTCAAACTTGTGGGTCTTGTGTTTAACTGTGGATAAAGAGCTCTGTTCGCTGGGGTCCAGGTGCAGTTGGGGTCCAAAGGCACTTACCTTGGCAGGTTCGCATTTAACTGTAGGCAATGGAATTTAATGATCAGGGACTCTGACCTTTACCCCCCGCCCCCAAATATAATCAAAGGCTAAAGACTCAGTCTGAAATTGGGAACTTAGTTGGCTGTGTCCCAGGTAGAGTCTAGAGCTTGGGAGGTTTGCAGTTTTCCTCCCCTTCCCCCTTTCCTTGTGAGTGGCGACGTCCCTGGGGAAGTTTTCCGGTATCGCTTTCACCTAGTTTGGGAGGGGCGGGGCGGGGCTGGAGCGCTCTGGAGTCCCGACTCCCGGTTTCGGGACCTTATCTCTCCTTTGGTCACGCCTTTGTCCTCGAAGCACTTGGAGAGGTAAATGGGAGGAGCCTCTTAAGACAAGCTCCCCTTTTCACACACACCCCCCAAGCCCTGGAGGGGAGAGGCTCCGAGTATGGGGATCTGCGAAGCCGGGGGTGGGGGATGGGATGGGGTGTAAACAGGTGTGCTGACCTCGCCCCGCCCCTAGCAGGTGACCTGACTGTTTCTTCCTAACTACACACTATGGGATGGGGAGCGGGGAGTTTCTGGAGAGTTTGCTCAAAACGGGGATCAGAGGGATCGTGGGGAGAATGCCTATCACTTTTGGCCTCATTTTTCTTTCCACGCCTCCTTTGAGGTCATCGGCCTTGACCTCCCAGATAGATGAGATCAGTACCTGTCCCTCTGGGTGAATTCTTAGAATCCACCCATGTGGCATCTCACTACAGATTCCACAGCCCCAGAGCAAACCTTGTTCTTCCCCAGTCTGCAAACGAGGAAACCAAAAAGGACACTATCTCCACTCCGTCCCTTAGAAGCCTTTGAAAGCCAGCAACCTAGCAGCCATTCCGGGCAGGCTCCCCAAAGTGCTTCCTGTTTCCTAGACCTGCGGTGACTGTCCCTTCTCTGCTGAATCCCTGGGGAGATTCCCAGGGGCTGGGCCTTTCTTAACCCACCCTACTCCTATGTCCACTTCCTCATTCTTTCTTTCTCTCTCCCTCTCCTTTTTCTTTCTCTCTTCATTCCCTTTCCTTCTCTCTCTTTCCATTACCTCCCTTCTGGCTCTCTCTCCTCTCTGTTCTGTTGTTTGTCCTTCCTTTGCTCACTCCATCTCTCCCTTGCTTTCACTACATCCCTTTCCCCTGGCTCTAGCTGCTCAGCCCCCCTGCTTCCTGGCCTCCTCTGGGAATGGCGCTTGCACCACCTGGACCTCCGGCCGCCCGCCTGAGCCGCCCGCCCCACTCTCCTCATCTAAGTCATCCAGGCAGCCCCACACAGTGGCAGGGGAGGGGAGAAGAGGGGGTGACTGTCTCTTCTCCTTAAGGAAGGGGGACTGAACCGAGAAGAAATGGAGGTGGGGGAAGGGACAGGATAGAGAGTGGGGATATAGAGACAGGAGCCAAGAGAGGGAGGGGACCGGGAATCAGACCTAAGGATGGAGTCATGCTCAAAGAATGAAGGAAGAGTGCAAGGGAGGGCATAAAGATACTGAAAAGGTCTGGGGAGGGGTGTAGGCAGGGACACTGAAAGGGCAGAGAGGTTTGGTGACAGGAGAGGAGACCAAAAGACCCCAGCCAAAGGGCTGTGGAGATCCTGTGACTCAGAGAGGTCAGAGCACAGGCCAGTCTCAAGGCCAGCCAGCGTATAGGGGTCCCAGGGAGTTAAAGACACAGGAGGTACAGGGAGTCTTGCACAAGGGCCAGCTCCCCTGCCCCCGCCTGGGATGCTGTTACATTTTTAATGCCCCAGCAATGCTGAGAAATAGAGCAGGAAGGGGAGGAGAGAGGGACCAGGAGAGATAGCCCCGGCAATGAGGAGCCGTGGAGAGGTGTGGGTGCTGGATACATAGAGACATGGAGACCCCAGGGTCACAGAAACCTAAGATGGGGATGCAGAGTGAACACCTGTAACTACAGCACTCAAAGAAGGCTGAGGCAGGGGGATTGCAGGGAGTTCAAGGCCAGGCTGAGCTACATAGGAAGACCTTGTCTCAGGAAAAAACAGAGTGGCGGAGTCAGGCCTGTAATCTCAGTGCCAGTGTGGGGGAGGCTGAGGCAGCAGACTGTCTTACCCCCAGGGCCGCCTCGGCCTGTAGAGTGGAAAGAATGGGAAGAAAAAAGAGAGAGATGGGCTGGGCCGTGGCTCAGTGGATAGAGCGCTCACCTAGCATGTGTGAAACCCTGGGTTCCAAACTCAGCACCTCCAAAAGCAGGCATGGTGGCTCAGGAATGGAATCCAAGTGTGAATTCAAAATTGCATGGTTATGTTGTGAAATTGAGGCCAGGCAGGGTTATCTGAGTCCTTCTCTCAGAAAAAAACAAGGGAAGCAAACCAGTTGGCAGAGTGATTGCCTAGCATGCGTGAAGCCTGAGATTCAGTCCCTAGCACCCTGAAATCACCAGTGGGAGTGTGTACCTGTAATCCTGCAGATGGAAGGTAGAGACCAGTGCTTCAGCAGTTCAAAATCATAGTTGGCTCCATAATTAAGTTCAGGACAGCCTGGACTACATAAGATCCTGACTCACACGAAACGTAAGCCTTTTATCCCAGCACTCAGAAGGCAGAGGCAGGCAGATCTCTGAGTTCAAAGCCAGCTTGGTCTAATTAGAGAGTTCAGGACAGCCAGAGATACATATTAAGTCTCTCTCTCTCTCTCTCTCTCTCTCTCTCTCTCTCTCTCTCTCTCTCCCTCTCCCTCTCCCTCTCCCCTCCCCCTCTCCCTTCCTCCCTCCCTCTCCCTCCCTGTGTGTGTGTGTGTGTGTGTGTGTGTCTGTGTGTGTATTATATTTAGAGAAATAGGCAGGTACTCTAAGGAATGGGTCAGGGAAAGAAAAGACAGACCCTAGTAGAATCCGAACACAAACAGAGTTGAGAATCTCCTAGAGCTGGGATGCACACTGAGGTGTCCACCCTCTTGGCAGGATGTAGGAGTGGTCTATCCCAGCACCCAGCCAGGAAGAGCCTTTGAGAGCTTGGCCCTGATGGGTCTGTACCTCCACAGAGAGGTCCTCTGGGACCCGAGCCCCAGCAGCAGAGGGAGACTGCGCGTCCAAGGGTCCAGAGGGGCCTTGGGAGGCTCGCAGAGAAATCCAGACACAGCCCAAGCCACGCACCCTGGCAGCTCTGGCTGAGAGTTCTCACCCCTCAGACAGGCTCCAGATGTCCGTGGTGGGGATGAGAACTATGATTAATGTAATTAATTAATTACCCAGGTGGCTGAGGCAGCAGCTGATGCTGGTCCTCAAAGCCCTCTGGCCTTGAAGGGTTTGCTCCAGCCCTGCCCCACCCTAACATGGGGGGTAGGACAACAGCATGTTTTATAGGTGTGCATTGGCCAGCATGTTCTGGAGGAGCCAGCCAGGCCGGAAATCTAAGAAACTAGGCGTCCAGACCCTCCTCCAACCTCCTCCCTCAGACTATTATACCCTCAGGTCCAACCCTGCCCGTGTCTTTCCTCGATCTAGGCTTTACTTATGCCAGAGGCAGTCTCTACTTTGGCCTGCAGGAAGCCTGCTAGTCCATTCCCCAGGGGAAAGAGGAAGTGTTTTTGAGGACCCAGCTGACATCTCTATAGAGCTGTCACCAGTTGGAGGCAGAGAGAAGCAAGTGTTCCCACTGGCCATTCTCTGGCCACTGTCTCTGGGCGTGGTGTTAGCTGTCCGTGTCCCTGCAAGGTCGCCTGTACAGCTACTTGCTGAGAAGCCCGCAGGAAATGTGTTTCCAGCCCTAGGCCGTGCATCTTCCTGGCTTCATGACTTCATGTCCCCTGCTTTCCCATCTGACACCCAGAATCCCTGGATCCCCCTCACCACATAGACTTCAAACTCCACAAGTCCCCACGCGCCTGTCTTCCTCCCCAAACCCAGTGTCCTGCTTCCATTCCCACTCGGGAGAAAATCTTCCCTCTAGATCAGCAGTTCTCAACCTGTTTCCGATGGTATTAGGCAGCCCCAATCATAAGTTTATTTTCATTGCTATTTCATGACTATAATTTTGCTACTAAGCGGTGGTGTCTCTGTTCCTAAGGCTATTAGAAACAATGTGTTTTTCAATAGTCATGACCCACAGGGTTGGGAACATATGACCTAGATATCTCTCCATCAATCTTACCCTGATCCAGAGGCCTTATTTATTTATTTACTTACTTACTTATCTACTTATTTTTTTCACTTTTTGTTTTTTGGTTTTTGTTGTTGTTTTGTTTTGTTTTGTTTTTCAAGACAAAGTTTCTCTGTGTAGCCCCGGCTGTCCTAGAACTCACTCTGTAGATCAGGCTGGCCTTGAACTCAGTTTCACCCGCCTTGCCTTTGCCTCCCAAGTGCTGGGATTAAAGACCTGCACCATCGCTGCCTGGCACCAGAGGACTTTTCCTGACTTATTGACCTTTCCAAACTTTATCCTGATCCTTCCCCTTGTTTACAACTCCCCGGCTCCCCAGAACTCTCAGAAAAGCCAATTCAGCTGCTGCGTGTGCTGTTGGAAGACGGGTGTTCATAGGCTGGCAGAGGCCAGGCTCTTCCTGTACCAGCCTCCCTCCCCAGGCTGGGGTCAAAGGTGTGAACCCCCATACTTGGAAGTGCAGCACTTTTTGGTTGTCCATTATTCATTCATTCAGTACATTTACAGAGCACCTTCAGAATAGCTCTGGAATACAGTCATGAGTGGAGCGGAGCTGTCCTCCCTGTGGCTCTGCTGGGGATGTGGGTGCTCGGTTCTGTGTTGGAGGGAGCAGGTTAAGAATATTTGTTATCATTATGGTGACCAGACCCTGCCTCACTGAGCTAGATAAGGAGGGAACCATGCTGACCTGCTACAACCTGTGCAAAAGCCCCGGAGGCCAGGCCTCTGGGCCAGAAGATCAGAGAGGAGAGGTTGGAGAGGACACCAAGGGGCTGGGCATGAACACGCAGGGTTCTGAGTGGGAAGGGAACTACTGAAGGCCCCAAGCAGTGAAGAGGGCTACCAGCTTCCGAAGGTCCTCTCTGGCTATTTGTGGAGGCGACCCAAGCAGGGAAGACTGGCGAGTTAAGCCAGAATTGGGACCTGAGGGAGTACACATAGTCTGACTGAAGAAAAAAATTTTAAATCTGGAGCCTAAAAGGATGCGCTTCCTGATGGCGTTTACTCCAGGAGATGGGAGAGAATGCATCAGGCCTCTGTGCTGACCTGCTATTAAGGGGTTAGAAGGGCCTTAAAAATGGACTAGTACTCAGGAGGCAGAGGCAGCCTGTGAGTTTGAGGCAGCCTGGTCTACAGAGTGAGTTCTAGGACAACCAGAGCTACACAGAGAAACCCTGTCTGGAAAAACCAAAGCAAACAAATAAAAAAAAAAAGCACTACTCTTGGTGGTGGTGGTGTGGTGGTGGTGGTGGTGGTGGTGTGGTGGTGGTGGTGGTGGTGGTGGTGGTGGTGGTGGTGGTGGTGTGGTGGTGGTGGGGTGGTGGTGGTGGTGGTGGGGTGGTGGTGGGGTGGTGGTGGTGGTGGGGTGGTGGTGGTGGTGGTGGTGGTGGTGGTGGTGGTGGGGTGCTGGTGGTGGTGGTGGGGTGCTGGTGGTGGTGGTGGGGTGCTGGTGGTGGTGGTGGGGTGCTGGTACAACTATGTGACCCTAGTATCTTGAGTTCCAGGCTAGCCGAGACTATGTAGTCAGACCCCATCTCAAGAAAACAAAACAGGATCCAGGGAGATGGCCCAGCGGGTGAAGGTGCTTCTGCCAACCTTGACAGCCTGAGTTCTGTCTCCAAGACCCACACTGTGCATTGGCACCCCACTCCTACCCCACACCTAAAGAAATGTAGTGATTAAACAAACAAACAAAAACCACTGTTCATCTCACACTGAACACCTGTTCTTTTATTCAGAATTAGAAACTTAGTCTGGAGGCCTTGGGGCCGTGAGATTCTTGTCATTTGTATGTTTTCATTTATGAATTTGAGACAGGGCATCCCTGGATAATGCAGGTTAACCTAGAACTCTCTGGGCCCAAATCCATGATCCTTATGCCTCTGCCTCCTTAGTTATGGAAATATGAAGGCCGCTGAGCCTGGTTCATTTTGTGTGTGTGTGTGTGTGTGTGTGTGTGTGTGTGTGTGTGTGAATACAAGTGTGGACATCAAAGGACAACGTTCAGGAGTCCGTTCTCTCTATCCACTATGTGGTTCTCAGGGATTAAAATACGGTTGGCTATCTGTCTTGGCTGTAATCACCTTTACCCGCTGGATCATCTCACCAACCCCTCCTGACACCTTTCCAAGCCCACGTTTCTGCCCTTAATGTCCTTCTGCGTAGCTCCAATGTGTAATCCCAGCTCTTCCGGATGGTGAGACAGGAGGATTGACATGAATTCAAGGCCAACTGAAGCCAAACATTTGAGACCCTGTCTAAATAAAATAAAACTCGGGCGGAAGCAAAGGAAAGCCCGGCCAGATGTGGCCTGTGGGGACAGGCACTGACCCTGTGACCCTTCCTGCAAAGAGTATCAGATCTTTTACTGCAATTGTTCCAGGGAACCCTGCAGGGTGACTTAAATGTCTCCATTTTACACATGGAAGAACTTGGGATTGAAAAGGTCAACCAGCCCAGAGGCAGCAAGCAGCAGGAAGTTTCACATCTATCTGTGTTGCAATTCTTTGAAAAAGTACTCCTGCTCCTGCTGCTGCTTGTGGTAGGGCTGGAACCCAAAGCTTTCCATCTGGTATACGAGTGCTCTACCACTGAGTCACGCCCCAGCCCCTCACTGGGGGATTCTGGGCAGGGGCTCTATCACTGAGTCACGCCCCCAGCCCCTCACTGGGGGATTCTAGGCAGGGGCTCTACCACTGAGCCACGCCCCCAGCCCCTCCCTGGGGGATTCTAGGCAGGGGCTCTACCACTGAGCCACGCCCCCAGCCCCTCACTGGGGATTCTAGGCAGGGGCTCTACCACTGAGCCACGCCCCCAGCCCTCCCTGGGGGATTCTAGGCAGGAGCTCTACTACTGAGCCACGCCCCCAGCCCCTCCCTGGGGGATTCTAGGCAGAGGCTCTACCACTGAGCCACACCCCCAGCCCCTCACTGGGGGATTCTAGGCAGGGGCTCTACCACTGAGCCACACCCCCAGCCCCTCCCTGGGGGATTCTAGGCAGGGGCTCTACCACTGAGCCACGCCCCCAGCCCCTCACTGGGGGATTCTGGGCAGGGGCTCTACCACTGAGCCATGTGGATCTGCTCTGTGGCAGAAGATGAAGCCCTTTTTGTCTAGGTGGTCTGCTGGGTTTGAGTGGGAAGGCGTATCGGAGATGGTGTGACTCTCTTAACTGATGATCACTTGTTCATCCTCCCTGGCACTGTCTGACTCCAGGATTGGGTTCTGTCAGATTCCCTCAGCAGTACCACCAAGGTTCTTCTTTTTTAAAGATTGTTTGAAGTGAATTGGTGTTTTGCCTACATTCATACACTTGATCTTAGCCAAAAGGCCGAGAAGCGATTTTGCCTACATTCGTGTCTGCGCACCATGTGTGTGCAGTGTCCAAGAAAGAGTTGCGTTTGGGATGGTTGTGAGCCACCATCTCAGGGAACCCCAGCCTGGTCCTCTGCAAGAACAATGGGTGCTTTTAAGTTCTGGGGATTCTAGGCAGAGGCTCTACCACTAGGTCATCTCTCCCATCCCTGGCTTTTTTTTATTTTTATTTATTTATTTATTTATTTATTTATTTATTTATTTTTGAGGCAGGGTTTAGCTATGTCTGCCTGGCTGGCATGGAACGTACTATGTAGCCCGGACCTTCTTAAAACACACAGAGATCTGCGTGCCTCCACCTCCTGTGTGGTAGGGTTAAAAGCTTTTGCTACCACATCCGGGCTTCCCTGGGTTCTCATGTGTGAGGAGGCCAGGACGGTACACTCTCACCACTGTCCGCTGAGAGGGCAGCTCTGCTTAGGGCGCTCTCTCTCTCTCTCTCTCTGGCTGTAAGCAATTGCTCATAGAGACAAGTGTTTGAGTCCCTCACCTCAGGGTTCACTGTCAATGGCCACTTGTAATTACCCGGCCTCTGTTTACAAGGCTCAAGTTTCCTGTGGTCCTAGGCCTAGTGCTCTCCAAGCATTCCTTGGTCCTCATAACATCCCTGGGGTGTGCGACACTGTCATTATGCCCTCATTATGCAGCTGGGAAACTGAGGCACAGAGATGTTAAGCCCTGGATTTAAACCCACACATTATTGTGCCCTGGGTCTTCGTGGAGTACTTCCTCCAAAGCCAAGACACAGGCTTCCTTGTTTCTATATTTGTTCACAGTGGGGAGACGGCCTGAAGAGCTGGCTCATGCAGGAAGGCTTGCTCAGTTGCAGCCCAGGTGCCTACAGCTCTGATTCCATGGGCTTTGCCGCCCCCTTCTGACCTGCACAGGTACCTGGACACTGTACATAGATGCACACACACATATACACATAAAATAAAAAAATTAATATTTTTTAAAGTGAGATATTGGGGGCTGGAGACTTAGTTTGGCAGTTAAGAGCACTGACTGCTCTTCCAGAGGACCTGAGTTCAATTCCCAGCACGATATAGCAGCACACAACTTTCTGTAACTCCAGCTCCAGAGAATCAAATGCCCTCTTCTGGCCTCCGTAGGCACCATGCACACCTGTGATGCAGACATACAGAGACAAAACATCCATATACATCAGGTAATTTTTTTAAAAAAAAAATTTAAGTAAAAATATAGCCAGGCAGAGTAGTGCACACCTTTTATCTCAGCATTTCTAAAGGCAGAGTCAGGAGGATCTCTAAGTTCAAGGCCAGCCTGGTCTACATAGTGAGTTCTAAAACAGCTAGGGCTATGTAAAGAGAATCTGTGTCCAAAAGAACAAAAATAAATAAAGTGGGAAAATAGGAGAAGGGGCTCATAAGACACCCCCCCCCCAGAGGAGACATTGGCAGTTGGTAGTCAGGAAGGTTGCTGAGAGGGGGAGTGGCAAACAGTGGGATAGCCTCGGGCTTGTAGTCCGTGTTCCAGTAGATAACCCCACAGCCATGCCCATGCAGAGCACCAGAAAATAAGACATCAAAGTCAGAGACAGACTGCTTGGGAAGAAAGGGGTTCAACGAGAGCCATGTGGGGGTAAGAAGGTAGCGGGGTGGGATTGGGGGGGGCAGTCACCAGACTATATTGTATACACGTAAGAAACCCTCAGGGAAAAACGAATGTAACTCACCTAGCATGTATAATTCGCTGAGTCAAATCACCATCATTGTAAGAGTAGACAGAACAGCTGGGGAGACTGAGAGATGGACCAAATACTTTCTATGTCAGTATGAGGACCAGAGTTCGGTCCCCAACACTGAGGAGGCTGAAATAGGGATCCCTGGGATTTGCTGGCCAGCCTAGCTGAAACAGTGAACTCTCACCCAACGAGTGACCTTTCTCAAATAATGTGGGGAGCTGAGAGGTGGCTCAGCAGTTAGGAGCACTCTGCCTCCTGGCAAGGTGGCATACACCTTTAATCCCAGCACCAGGGAGGCAGAGGGAAGCAGATCTCTTTGAGTTTGGGGTCAGCCTGGTCTACAAAGTGAGTCCAGGATAGCCAGGGCTCTGTTGTACAGAGAAACCCTGCTCTCTCAGTCCCCTTAAAAAGAGCACACTGCCTATTCTTCCAGAAGATCCAGCTTCCACATAGAGGTCTAGAACTACCTCTAACTCCAGTGTCTGGGACTCTGACACCCCCTTCTGGCCTCCACCGGCACTTCATGCACATGGTGCATAGACTTAACACGCAAGCAAAACACCCATCTCATAAACTAAAAATAAATAAACCTAAAAAATAAAACTAAAAAGACAAGGTGGGTCAGGTGTGGTGACACACAGTTTTAATCCCAGCACTGGGAGGCAGATCTCTGTGAGATCAAGGCAGTATTGACTACAAAGTGAGTTCCAGTCCAGCCCCGGGCTATATAGTGAGACCCTGTATAATGTAAGTCAGTCAAGTAAGTCAGAATCTCATCTCTGCCTTGGCACTGCCTGTCCTGGAGATCTCTGGCTTGTTCCCTCTCCGACAGGACTGACCTCTTTCCTCTCCCCCCAGGAGCCCAAGATGTGCGGGTACGAGTGCTTCCTGAGGTTCGGGGCCGCCTAGGAGGCACTGTGGAGTTACCGTGCCACCTGCTCCCACCCACGACAGAGCGCGTCTCTCAGGTGACCTGGCAGCGCCTGGATGGCACAGTTGTGGCTGCCTTCCACCCATCCTTCGGCGTGGATTTCCCCAACTCACAGTTCAACAAGGAGCGTCTGTCCTTTGTCAGAGCGAGACCGGAAACAAACGCAGACCTGCGGGATGCCACGCTGGCCTTCAGGGCACTGAGGGTGGAGGACGAGGGCAATTACACCTGCGAGTTTGCCACGTTCCCCAACGGTACCCGCCGGGGGGTGACCTGGCTCAGAGTCATAGGTGAGTGGAGGGGACCCTGGCTATTTCTCTGTCCTAGCTTTCAGGTCGACCATCCTTAATGTGTTGGCAAGCGTCTTTTGTTTTGTAGAAGTTTGTATGTTTGTTTTATTGAGATGGAGGGGTGTGTGTGTGTGTGTGTGTGTGTGTGTCTATCCCCTGCAATGTTTAAAGATCAGAAGACGACTCTTGGGAATCAGTTCTCTCCTTATACCACGGGAGTCCTTGGGGTCAAACTCAGGTTGTCAGGTATCCATCTTGGCAGCAATTGCCTTTACCTGCCGAGCCACATTGTCATTTCCAGCCTCTGCCTGTACTGTACCTCAGAGTGCTGGGATTAAGGGCATGAGCCATCACACCCGATTTCTTGGGTCCTGGGGACAGAAACAGCACTTGGGTGCATAGTAGGGTGAGCACTCTGCGAACTGAGCTACATCCTCAGTCCCAGTTTTCTGGACCTCTCTTCCTTCCTTTTAGATAGGCTCTCTTAAAGCCCGGGCTGGCCTTGAACTCACTCTGTACGGAAGGCTGGCCTTGAACACTGCATCCTCCTGCCTCCATCTCTAGTGCTAGAATTCCAGGAGGGTGCCAGTGCACCCAGCTTTGACAAGTGCTTACTAAGCACTTACAGGGTGCTAGTTGCTTACTCTGTCTGCCAAGGATGCGGCAGACAACAAGGTATTCTTTTTTTTTTCCTTGAGTCTGGGGCTCAATATATAGCTCAGACACTGGCCTCAAATTCCAAACAGTCCAGCTGCCTCAGAGCTGGGTCTATAGGCATGGGCCATTACACTCTACTCTGGTTTCGTCCTGAGAACAAGAACCACGGAGGTTCTAGGGGAGCAGTGACTTGGTGAGGAAGGCCAACTTGTCAAAAAAAAAATGTAACTGGGTGGCAGATTGGAGAGGCAGGAAAGGCTCGGGAAGCAGGAGATGAGCTGTCGGCATAGGGTTGCCTTGGCTGGGCACAGGGTGAGGCAGTACAATAGAAGAAGTTTTAGGCAGTTACACCGCTGTCCCTGGATTGAAGGAAACAGAACCAGAAGGAACACACCCAGCCATGGGGCTGAGAGAGGACTCCATGGAAGAGACCCGGCAGGCGCACGGCAGCTCACAGCCATCTCTAACTCCAGTTCTCAGGAATCCATCGCTGTCTTCTCTCCTCTGGGGACACCGCACACGTGTGCACAGACCCCTACAGGCACATCACCCATACAATGCACAGACAGCAATAAAGGACTCTCAGCTTCCTGGCTTCAACGGGAGTGGCCTGAGGGCAGAGACTTCTAATGCTAGAAAATGCCCTGCAGGGCACAGCAGTCCAGCCCTCCAGACACCACATGACCCAGTGTCGGTCCCTGTTTCTGGCTTCAGAGAGTTGGAGCTTCCCTGGAGCCTCACTGGACTTCCAGAACAGAAACTTCCTTTCTGAGGGATGCAAAGAGGACTGCTTCCATAGTTCAGAGTACAGCTCTTGCCAGTTCCGGAGGAACAGGTCTGTTATGCCAGCAGCCCAGGAGGCTGAGGCAAGCTTCAGAAGGTCAGCCTGGGCAGCTTGGACTCTGTGTCAAGGTGAAATTTTTCCACCTCTTAATTTTTTGTTTCTTCAAGACAGGGTTTCTTTGTGTAGCCCTGGCTGCCTGGAGCTCACTCTGTAGACCAGACTCACCTCGGACTCACAGAGTCTGCCACTGCCTCCCAAGTCTTGGGATCAAATTTTAGAAAGGACTGGCTAGGGATGAAGTTCTTTGCCTTGAATCCCCCAGTGAGGGGCTGGGGGCGTGGCTCAGTGGTAGAGCCCCTACCCAGAATCCCCCAGTGAGGGGCTGGGGGCGTGGCTCAGTGGTAGAGCCCCTGCCTAGAATCCCCCAGTGAGGGGCTGGGGGCGTGGCTCAGTGGTAGAGCCCCTGCCTAGAATCCCCCAGTGAGGGGCTGAGGGCGTGGCTCAGTGGTAGAGCCCCTACCCAGAATCCCCCAGTGAGGGGCTGGGGGCGTGGCTCAGTGGTAGAGCCCCTGCCTAGAATCCCCCAGTGAGGGTCTGGGGGTGTGGCTCAGTGGTAGAGCCCCTGCCTAGAATCCCCCAGTGAGGGGCTGAGGGCGTGGCTCAGCAATAGAATACAAACCCGGCATGCACACTGTTCTACATTCAATCTCCTATGCAAAATAGAAGCAGGGCTAGAGATGTGGCTTAGTTTTTGGAATGCTTCCCTGTGATGCACAAAGCCCTGGGTTTGACCCCTTGCCACATGAAACTAGGGATAACAGCACATTCCTGTAATCCCAGTGCTTGAAAGGTAGAATTAGGATAATCAGGTTGAAGGTCATCTTCAGGTGTATAAAGTGAGTCGATGCCAGCCTGGACTATAGGAGATCCTGTCTCAAAATCAAAATATACACGCACGCACGCACGCACGCACACACACTGCAAAGCCCTTCTCCCAAGCCTCATAAAACTCTCTACTCTTATGAAATAGCACAGTCAAGTACAGTCAAGACATACTTCAAGCTGGGGATGGTGGCACACACATTTAACCCCAGCACTTGGGAGGCAGAGGCAGATAGATCTCTGTGAGTTTGAGGCCAGATGGGTACACAGAGAATCCCTGCTTCAAGCCAGTCATGAGGGACTGAAGCAGGATTCCTGGTTTGAAGCCAGCCTGGGCTACATAGCCAGGTCCTACTTTGATAAAGCAAAATAAATACATAAAAGGGAAGCTGGGGTTGCTGCTCAGTAGCGAGTGTTTCTCTGGCATGCACAGGGTCCTAGATGTGCATGCCTAAGCTGTCGTGTGAAAGGGAGGGAGACAGGAGAGAAACGGGAAGCCATGGGGGTGGCTCAGTGGCAGAGCCTCGCCTATTATTTGTGAAGTCCTCAGTTGCATCAGTAGTATTGAAAGAGAGAGGTAGGGAAGAGGGTCAGGCTTACTTTTAGAACATCGATTAGGCCATAGGTATGGTGGATACAGCAACATCTGCCTCTGGAGAACCTAGTGGAGTCGGAGCCACAGAGGCCAGAAAAGTCCCCTTGAGGGATCTAGCCTAGAGTTGGGGATGGGTTCTGAAGAGTATAGAACCCCAACTTAGTACTGTGCACCCTAGCCAGGCTCCGTGGGCAAGAGGAGCTTCCCAAGGGAAGGGTCTGGAATATCCCTGTGGGCGCTGATGGGCAGGACAGATGGGTGGACGGTGGTCAGGAGGAAACTGGATAGCAGAAGGGAACAGCAGACTGACAGCCCAGGGGATGCCTGCCTCGGTGGGCGGGTCCTGCAGCACACTGGGGACCCGTGAGTCCTGGCTCCAGAGACAATACTGGATAAGAGACAAACGAGGGAGTGGGCCCTGCTGACTCCGTTCGAGCTTTTTCCATGTGTTCCGGAAGGGTAAGGTGAAAGGGCAAAAATGGTCAGCTGGGGAATCCCTGTTGTGTTTATTCCCGTTTGGAAGCACAGTACAATGGCTATCACAGGAAAACAAGTTGGACACTTGGTTTATTCTTTTCTAGTGCTGGGGATGGGACCAGGCGCCTCAGCATCGTAGATAGGAGCTTTTCCACTTTTTTTGTTTGGTTGGGTTTTTGTTTTTGTTTTTTCCAAAAAGGATTTTGGGTTTTTTGTTGTTGTTGTTGTTTTTTGTTGTTTTGAGACAGGGTTTCTGTGTATCCCAGGCTATCCTGGAATTTGCTCTGTAGACGAGGCTAGCCCTGAGCTCAGAGATCTGCCTGCCTTTGCCTCTGGAGTGCTGGGATTGAAGGTGTGCACCACCATCGCCCAGCTCAGGCTAGACTTTCAAACCATAGACTCAGCTATAGAATTTTCATTTTCTTTCAGGCTATGACACGCTGTCCCTGCTTTTGATTTTAAGAATTAATTTTAGTAACTTTGTTGTTCTGTTTTGGTTTGGTTTTTTTGTTTTGTTTTGTTTTGTTTAGACAAAAAAATTTCATGTGTTTCAGGCTGGCCTGGAATTTGTGCAGCTGAGGCTGACCTTGAACTTCTGATCTTCCTTTTACCTCTCCACTATACCCCATTTATTCTTTTGATTATTGATTATTGAGACAAAGTCTGAGTATATAGATCAAGCCATCCTCAAACTCAACATCCTCCTGCCTCAGCCTCTCCCAGGGGTCAGATCACAGGTTTGTGCTACCAGCCTTAGCCTGTACATCTTTCTGATAGGGCTCAGTGGATATTGTAAAATGGCCTTCATGGGCCTGGCTTGGTGTTGCACACCTTTAATCTCAGCACTCAGGCAGAGGCAGTTAGATCTCTGTGAGTTCAAGGTCAGCCAAGACCACATTGTGAGATCCAATCTCAAAAAAGTTTATGTATATATCTATTAAATTGCATATAAATAACATAACAATGATATATAATACAATGTATTATAAATATAAAATATGTAATATATAACTTATATATTATAATATACATATATGTATATAGTATATATATATGTATATGTATATAGTAAAAAATTACTGAGACTAGGATAATGTATGCCACACGGATCCTAAACACTGGGTACATCAATTTCTTTGATCCATGCATCAGTCCCATGTGACATCAGAGAAAATGATTTAAATGGCTGCCAAAAGATCTGCATATGCTAGGCTAGTGAGCTGGGCTCTGAACCCAGGAAGCAGAGCCTGACTGTGTGGTTCCTTGTTGTGTATCCTAAGTTCGTCCTGTCTGGTTCTGTCTGACCCTGTGTCCGTGTCCGTTCCCGTTGTTGTGCCCCCACACCCCCACCCCACCCCGCCTCCCGCCCCTGTTGAGACGTTTGTTAAGTGACTGAAGTTGTGAGTCACATGCCTTCTTTGGTCTCCCTAGCCCAGCCTGAGAACCACGCAGAAGCCCAGGAGGTCACAATTGGCCCCCAGGCAGTGGCCGTTGCCCGCTGTGTCTCCACGGGAGGCCGCCCCCCTGCCCGAATCACCTGGATCTCATCCCTGGGTGGAGAAGCCAGAGATATTGAGGAGCCGGGACTCCAGCCTGGCACCGTCACTATCATCAGTCGATATTCCTTGGTGCCCGTGGGCCGAGCGGATGGCGTCAAGGTCACGTGCAGAGTGGAACATGAGAGCTTTGAAGAGCCGAACCTGCTCCCTGTGACCCTCTCCGTGCGCTGTGAGTGTGCCAGCAGGTGGCTTCCCTCACAATGCTGTACATGCAGGCTCCGAGTTCGGTCTGCCTCAGTCTCCACCAGCCAAATACTGCCCGTGGTCTGTTCTAGAGATCCACCCTAGTCTGAGTCTCCCAGGGACTGAGAGGTGCACTCGCTACTGCGGGTTCCTGCCTTCCGGAATTAAAGACAGACTGAGAGGGCGTTGAGAGCCCAAAGGTTCACTCACTTCGCGGTTTTGAGAAAACAGAAAAATATGCTGAGTGGTGGTGGCAGCTCAGGCCTTTAATCCCAGCACTCGGGAGGCAGAGGCAGGAGATCTCTGTGAGCTTGAGACCAGCCTGGTCTACAGGGCAACCTGGGTTGTTACACAGAGAAATCCAGTCTTGAAAAAAAGGAGAAAAGTCTGGGTTTGCCTGCAAACAGCTGTCCCCTGCATCATCTTCTCTGACTTCCAGGGACACCAGGTAATGTGTGGTTCCCTGAAAGTCTTTAACTATCCTAGGCCACAGTCTACACTGCTCACCAGCTCTGTTGCCACACTATTTAATCACTGATTCACTTTTGGAGACAGGGTTCCATGTAGCCTAGTCTAGTGTCAAACACCCCAGACAGCTGAGGACCTTCCGCTCATCGCAGACCCATAACCTATGCCTGTAGCCTGTCGTCTCCACACAGGGCTCTCTCCTGCCTGGATCACCTGGATTTCATCCCCGATCAGCCGCCCAAGGCTTTCCAATTCTTTTGTTTCAGGACAAGTCTTGTGTAGTCCAGGTTGCCCTCACGTAGCCGAGGATAACCACTGCTTGAAACTTCTGACACACCAGATGCTACTTCAGGAGTGCAGGGATAGGGCTGGAGAGATGACTTGGCGGTGGTTAGGAGTACTGACTGCTCTTCCAGAGGTTCCTAGTTCAATTCCCAGCAACCACATAGTGGCTCATAACCATCTGTAATGCCCTCTTCTGGTGTGCCTGAAGACAGCTACAGTGTACTCATATAATTAGTAATAAATAAATACATAAATAAATAACTACACACACATGCACGCACATAGGAGTGCAGGGATTGCAGGCATGAACCCCTACATCAGGTTCTATGAGTTGATAACCACCCCTCCCAGCACTGTTTAAACTTCCTTCATCTGACCCCTGCTCTCCCATGCTGTTGCCTTTGGCCCTTAGAGGCCTTGGGGTTCCCCAAGCCTTCCCAAAGTGTCCTAGGCTTCTGCAGAAACTGCCTACAGTGACAGCCCTCAGTTTTGTTCAGGGACACCTCCCAGCACTCTCCACGCCCAGGCTGAAATTCTTACACACACACACACACACACACACACAGAGCTTCATTTTTGTGTTTTGTTTGAGTCAGGGTCTCATGATGTAGCCCTGGCTGGCCTTGAACTTTCTGTGCACCAGAATGTAGGGCAGGGTATTGGGTGCATCGAGAGCTGGAGACACAGGCAGCTATGCATCTCCTGATGCGGTGCTGGAAGCTGAATTCCCAATACAACAGTTTGTGCTCTTGACCACTGACCCATCTGTCCAGCCTTTGTTTTGAGAGGGCCTCTCATGTACCTGAGCTAACCTCAAGCTCTCTCTGTAGCTGAAGATGACCGTAAACTCGTCTTCCTGCTTCCGCCTCCTCAGTGCTAGGGTTACGAGCGTGACCCACGCCACTCACAACTAGTATTTGCAGTACCATCCTGTCAACTCACTGTGGCAGCCGACTCAGGATCCCAGTGGGATGGTTGTGCCCTCAGCTGTGTCATAGAGTCCCCCGCCTCATCTGCAGTGCCTCTTTTCGCCATGTTCATGAGACCATCAATGTGAACCTGGCTACCCTGGCTTCCTGTCTGTCTACACTGGCCACCCCAAACTGTCTGGATATACTCTATGCATATTGTATTGCACACACGTGTGTGCGGGCATACACACCCATACACAGGGTACCTGTAGTTGCTTTCTTGGCCCTGCCTGAGCTGATATCCAAGTGGCTTCCCAGGTTGGGTCTACACTGGTTAGAGCATACACAATGTGGCCTGCTGACCCAAGTTTGTTATGACGAATGGATCTCTCGATACCAATGCTGCTAACTTGTTCCCAGTTCTGGATTCCACCTGTCTCTGAGTCAGTCATCCTTTTCTCCCAGACCCTCCTGAAGTATCCATCTCTGGCTATGATGACAACTGGTACCTTGGCCGCAGTGAGGCCATACTGACATGTGATGTACGAAGCAACCCGGAGCCTACAGGCTATGACTGGAGCACGTGAGTGGTGTGAACCTAGGATTGGGTCAGAGGAAGGGAGGAAGGCTGGAGCCTAGGCCCCTGGATCTGAGGGAGAAAAGATGAAGCTTGGACCCCTGGGTCTAAGGAAGAAGGCTGGGGCCTCGACACCTGTGTCTGAGAGAGAAGGATGGGGTGTGCATCTCTGGGTCTGAAGGAGAACAGATGGGGGGTGTACATCCCTGTGTCTGAGGGAGGAGGGCTAGAGTATGCACTCCTGTGTCTAAGGGAGGAGAGCTGGGGTGTGCATCTCTGGGTCTGAGGGAAGAGGGCTAGGGTCTAGTAGATGTCTGGGACTGAGGGAGTAGAGCGCCTGGCCTCCCAGGTCTGCAGAAGGAGGGCTGACTGTTGGAGTCTCCGGGGCAGCCTGCTCTCCCTGATGCCTGCTCTGTTACTCACCTCACCCCACACCCTTAGGACCTCAGGCGTCTTCCCAGCCTCTGCAGTGGTCCAGGGCTCTCAGCTGCTTGTCCACTCTGTGGATCGAATGGTCAACACTACCTTCATCTGTACAGCCACCAATGCTGTGGGGACAGGCCGTGCTGAGCAGGTCATCCTGGTGCGAGGTAAGAAAGCCTTGTGGTATTTGAGTTTAAAGCCCAATGGTTTCTCCCTTTGGGGCTTGGGTCCACTTTGGGGTCTCACTGATGCTTCCCTCGGATGAAAGAGAGAGAGTCAGACTCACCTCTGTCTGCACAGATGAGCATATAGTTCAGCTTGTCCATTTGGCCTGCAGGTGTAGGCTGTGACCATAGACTATAGTTGGAGGTGACCAGAGAGGAGTATTAATGGGGGCCTTTAAACTAGGGGCCTATACCTAATCCAGGGCTTAAGCTGGGCGTGGTGTAGGTCTATAGTTCCAGCTCTTGTTCAAGAAGCTGAGGCAGGAGGATTAATGTGAGACTAGCCTGTGCTACACAGTGAGACTCCTATTTTTAAAAATGCTCCAAGTTCATTGAGAAGAGAATCAAGACGTTGGCTTGGGTCTGTGGTGAAGGCAAGGTCTCATGGCAACTGTAGAGCTTTGTCCCTGGGAGGAGACAGGACTGTCTTAATGCCCTTGGTTCTTGTAACCACTGATGAATAGACCCACACAAAGCAAGAAGCAGCTTGCTCAGGCATGAAAATCATAGCCAAGATCCTCAGCTGGAGACCCAGGGCTGGGGATTCTCTTGGAGCCTGGACATTCAGTCACCCAGACGTGACCCTATATAGTTGAAGCATTTGTCACTGAGACACATCCCAAGAAAGAATGACACTGGTCAGGGCCTATGACATGCCACAGGAACCAGGAAAGAATGATTTTTAGAAACACCCTTAGCCAGACTTAGTAGAAAGTATGACAGAAGAGAAACAAGTTCAGAGCATACCGGGTCTACAGAATCAGTTCTGATCTAGACTGAGCTACTGAACAAAACTATAATCTCACAAAATAAAGCATAAGAAGAGGCCTAGAGAAATGGCAGTGGTGGAGACCCTGCCTAGGATGCCCAGTGAGGGGTTGGGGGTGTGGCTCAGTGGTAGAGCCCCCGCCTAGAATCCCCCAGTGAGGGGTTGGGGGCGTGGCTCAGTGGTAGAGCCCCTGCCTAGGATGCCCAGTGAGGGGTTGGGGGTGTGGCTCAGTGGTAGAGCCCCTGCCTAGAATCCTCCAGTGAGGGGCTGGGGGCATGGCTCAGTGGTAGAGCCCCTGTCTAGAATCCCCCAGTGAGGGGCTGGGGGCGTGGCTCAGTGGTAGAGCCCCTGCCTAGAATCCCCCAATGAGGGGCTGGGGGCGTGGCTCAGTGGTAGAGCCCCTGCCTAGAATCCCCAGTGAGGGGCTGGGGCATGGCTCAGTGGTAGAGCCCCTGCCTAGAATCCCCCAGTGAGGGGCT
Source organism: Tokudaia tokunoshimensis (assembly GCA_036184795.1). Lineage (NCBI taxonomy): Eukaryota > Metazoa > Chordata > Mammalia > Rodentia > Muridae > Tokudaia > Tokudaia tokunoshimensis. Next base: position 43,814,071 of record BTHU01000006.1, read on the forward strand.
GGGGGCGTGGCTCAGTGGTAGAGCCCCTGCCTAGAATCCCCCAGTGAGGGGCTGGGGGCGTGGCTCAGTGGTAGAGCCCCTGCCTAGAATCCCCCAGTGAGGGGCTGGGGCGTGACTCAGTGGTAGAGCCCCTGCCTAGCATGTTGGAAACCTTAAGTTCAATCCTCAGTTCCTGCACAAAAAACAAAGACGTAGTAGCACCGGTGTAGGTGCCACACAGTTTGCCTATGCAGACACATGGATCTGAAGTAGTGACCCTACCAGGCAGGGCCTGAGCCCCTCAGAAACACAACAAATGGCTTAGAGGGAAAGTGTAAGATAGAGCCTGGCCCTGTGATGTGCTGGACTCGCCTTTCTTGAAAACACACCCTTGCTGAGACACCCAAAGGCAAGCTGACGGAACACAACCTCATGTTGCTGGTCAGCTCTGAACCCTTGGGACATGTGCTCATAGCAAAGCAATGTCAAACGGACCACAATTCACACACACAAACATGCTTCCTCACACAGCTGAAGAAATTCCAGAAGATGCCTCTGCATTCAGAACCTCCATTAGGGAGACTCTTGGGTCGCTAGGTCTGCTGCCAAGCGATACTATTTAGGTTTCCTCTGTAAAGAGAGGTTACTCTCAGCTCAGGGAGCTGGCGGGTGCGAACCTCACCTAGTCACAGCCTCCTTGCTGATGCGTACAGAGACAGAATAGGACATCACAAGGCAGACAGGGAACAAGTGTATACATATGTCCTTTCTCTCATCTTTTCAGACAGGGTTTGGGTATGTAGCCCAGGCTATCTCTGGCTCTGAATCCTCCAGCCTCCACCTCCAAGAGCTGAGGTGACAGTATGTACTGCTATACCCAGCTTGCTTAGTCTCAGCCTGACTGTCAGTCAGATGCTCCTGTATGCTACGTGCAGAGAGAAACCTTGGTGGGCTGGAGAGATGACTCAGTGGTTAAGTGTGTGGCTTGCTCTTGCACACTACCCCATACCCCCCGTTTGATTCACATCACCCATGTTGGACAGTTAACAGCTACCTGTTAACTCCAACTACTTCATCTACAGACACACACACACGGGGGGGGGGGGGAACTTGCGGTGGCCAACCCAAAGAAAATCCACAGTATAAGAAAAACGCCGGATTCCCAGAAAGGTAGACCACCTGTCATGGGACACTATTCCTGGGGGATGGTTGTCCCAAATAGGGAATCATGAGTTGTACTGAGGTTCCTTACTGGAGCAGAAATGACACAAGGACAGCTGCATCACCAACACCCGCCCCAGCATGGGTGACAGCTCACAAAGCTGGGAGCCTGGAGCCCCCTGCCTGGCCTGCGGGCAGCTCCCAGGGGCGAGATTGTTCTTTCCAGGCAGCTCAGTTTTTATCTCTCTTCATCTCTGGGAGGCTCAGCTTTCATTACCTCTTACTTATGCTTAGAGGGAGTGGAGTGGCCTTGCATCTGGGTCTTCCTGTAACCTTTTAAGCCCTTTCTTTTCTAAGCTTAAGGTGATTCCCTGGGGATGGAATGTTTTCCCTCCTTTGACACCCTTTCCCTTAAGGTTTCCTCCAAGACGCGGGTTCTAATTTCAGGTGAAACTGCCACATGACACCAGCATACTTGAGGACATCATTGCTAAGACAAGCCCCAAATTTCACACCAGCAGAAAAGGGCACACTGAGCACCCCAGAAATCAGTGGCTGGGCTCGGCATGCGGCACACACCGCATTCAGGAAGGCAGGCGGAGGCAGGAGAATCAGATAGATGTTCAAGGCCAGCACTGGCTCCTTAGGGAGTCCAGAGCCGGTCTGTGCAGCCTGAGGACCTCTCAGAAAACCAAACAAGCTGGGCATGGTGCCTCCCTGTAATCACAGCACCTGCAAGACAGAAGCAGGGGGGTTTCTTTGAGTTGGAGAGCAATCTTGTTTATACAGCAGGTTCCAAACCAGCATAATTTTAAAAAAAGAGAGAGAAAAAGTAAGGCTATAAATCCAAATGGCAGAAGTTGGAGTGGCCAAGTCACACCGGGGAAACTCAGATTCAGGTCCTGCCGCTCTCCAAGGTACTGAGATAACGCCCACTCCCCAGACCCACAGCCTTAGTTCCCACGCATTGACAGTCTTGCATGAGCATGGCTTTAGATTCTCAAGTAGGAAAAACATGAGTGAACAGGCTGCGCCACATGGCAGGCCTTTCTGCAGCCGACTCACAGTCCTTGACTCAGCTCGCTGACCCAGGAGTAGACTGCCCAAGCTTCAGGGCCCTCCCTCACTTCACGGGTGCACCCACATTTCCAATGTAGCAGCCAGCAGAGCCTCCCTCACTGACCAGCACTCAGAGAAGCCTCATTCCTGCCTCTGTGCGGTACTTATAGTCAGACATACTGTCAAAGTGTCCTTTTGGGGACCACACACACACACTAGATGCAGGTCCATATATAGAATATGCTATTTGCATAGAACTTTCACGAAACCCCCCAAACTATGACTTTATTTGTATGTTTTTATTATTTTGTTCCTTGGATTTTGGTTTTTATGTGTTGTTTTGAGGCAGGGTCTCACCGTGTAGCTACAGTTGTTGGGGAATGCATTCTGTAGATCAGGCTGGCCTTGAAGTCAGAGATCTGCCTGCCTCCACCTCCTCCTACATGTTGGGATTAAAAATGAGCAATATCTGAACCCAGCACAATTCTCTACTTGAAAACACTACTCAGAACCTGGGTGTGGTAGCCCAGCCCTGCAATTTCAGCACTTGAGAAATAGGTTGCATGGGGCTGAGCAACTTCTACTCCTGGCTACCACAGGCTCACTGATCAGGGACTTTCAGGCGTCTCCTCCTGTCTCCCTTATGGGCTGAGGACCATCATGACAGCCCCACAGGACTCTTATGATGCAAAAAAGGCACCTTGGTGGGTGAGGCGTCGAACCCCTGTACTGTTGATTTCCTTCATGTTCCCCTGCTATGGTGGAGCAGGTGGGGACAGAGCTGTGGGAGGTGAGCATGAGACCAGCAGGGAGCAGGGAACAGTAGGAATAGCAGCGTGAGGTGGGGAAGATGATCTGAGACCTCCCAAACCAAGGAGAGGCCTTGATAGGATCCTCCCATAACCATATTCTGGACCCTCGTGGGAGAGAAAAGGGGGCCTCTACTTACAGTGGCCTCCCATCCTGCACCTCTGTGCATACGAGGGGCCAGCACCATATCCCTATCCATCACTGGCTTCATTGTCTTTTGTTGTTTTGAGGGAGAAACGGAGACAACCAGGCCTCAAACATGGAATTTTACCTGAACTTCCTCAATAGGTGTGACTACAGGTCACAAAAAATGGTTTTAATTTGTAGTGTTTGGTGATGCTGGAGATTGAATACAGGGCCTCTAAGCAAAGGAATGTTCTACCACTGAGCCACGCCCCCAGCCCCTCACTGGAGGATTCTAGGCAGGGGCTCTACCACTGAGCCACGCCCCCAGCCCCTCCCTGGGGGATTCTAGGCAGGGGCTCTACCACTGAGCCACGCCCCCAGCCCCTCACTGGGGGATTCTAGGCAGGAGCTCTACCACTGAGCCACGCCCCCAGCCCCTCACTGGGGGATTCTAGGCAGGGGCTCTACCACTGAGCCACATCCCAGCCCCCACTGGGGTATCCTGCCGTTCATCCCCAGCCCACCAACACTCCTCTTTGTAGAGTTTTTTGAGAGTCTGGAGTCTCACTACGTGGTCCAGGCTAACCTTAATAGCATGATCCATTTTCTTCACTCTCCTAATGTTAGGATAGCAGTCTTGTGTCCCCACACCTTGCTACAATCTTCATTTGGGGGGGTGGGCTTATTGGTATAGATAGCTATCTAGGCAGCATCAGCTGGCAGCCCCTCCTCGTCTAGTGCCCATCCTGAAGTGAAGGGTTACAGATACTCCTTCCTCTTCCTCATCACCTTCCTCCCTTCTCCCAGCTAGTCACCTCCTAAGTTCTAGTCTGGTCACTAACCCATGTCCTGGGTCTCCCCCATACCTTCACACCCAGATGTGTCCTCTTGACTCCCTCTCCTCTTTTTCTCTCTCCTTCCTTTCTCCTCAGACACCCCCCAGGCCTCCCGAGATGTGGGTCCGCTGGTGTGGGGGGCCGTGGGGGGAACATTGCTGGTGCTACTTCTGGCTGGGGGGTTCCTGGCCTTGATCCTGCTGAGGGGGAGGAGGAGGCGCAAGAGCCCTGGAGGAGGAGGAAATGAAGGCGACAGAGGATCCTACGATCCAAAGACTCAGGTGTTTGGGAACGGGGGTCCTGTCTTCTGGAGGTCAGCATCTCCTGAGCCCATGAGGCCAGATGGCAGGGAGGAAGAAGAGGAGGAGGAGGAAGAAATGAAAGCAGAGGAAGGCCTCATGCTACCTCCACACGAGTCACCTAAGGACGACATGGAGTCCCATCTGGACGGCTCCCTCATCTCTCGGCGGGCAGTTTACGTGTGACCCCACGACGTAGACGCTGGACACATGGGAATGCCAAGTCCCTCCCCCACTGCCAACCACACCATTGCCAGCCAGAAACGATGGCTAAGGACCGGTTGGACTGGTTCTTCTGGGGCACACTGGAGTTGGAAGGGCACCGCCCCTGCTTTCAGGATAGAGGACACGTAGAACCACACATCAGACTCCTATCCTTAGGACCTCATGGAGTAGGGGACTCCAGGAGCGCCATGGCGCACACTCAGGACTCCTCAGAGCTTGCTTTCGGCCCCAGCCTAGCCCTGGCCCCGAAACACTCAGGAGCTAATAAATGCCTTGTCAGAAAAACTCGGGGGTGTTTTGTAATACATCAGACCCCTCTCTCTGTGTCCCAGGGAATGACTGGGTGGGACAGGGACCACTCAGTACGAAGGAAGAAAAACCAGCTGGGGCCCAGATTGGGAGATCTTAGGTCACTTGTACTCAACCCTCCCTGAAACTGCAGGGATTTAGGACGGGGGCTCTGAGACTTGAGTGTGGGGGAAAGGGCTTGAACTCGTAGATAACAGGCCCGGCAGGTGAGCAGACTGGCCTCAGAGCTGAGCTTCCTTAAGAAGAGCAAAGCTAGCTGCCTTGGTCCTGGGTCCTAATGATGTTGGGGGGGGGGGGACACAGATCTCCTTTCTCTGGTGTAGAGGTTCCTAGGGATGGAGGGTGGCTTCTCTCTATATTTGAGGACCTCAAGGCCATATAGGCATGCATCAGGTGTTGGCAATGCCCAGATGGCCCCACCTTGATGTCCTCAAAGCAGCCTGTCTTTGGGTGCCTGTCCACCCTCCTAGCAGGGTTTGGTTCTGTGGAAGTTATCAGCAATTCTGATATGCCTCTGTGCCCCCACACCATGTACACACACACATATATATACACACAACACACAGACACATATGTACTCAAGCACAACATACACACAGATACACCACATGTACAACATGCAGACACACCACACACATGTAGACACATATACTCACAACACATACAGAGAGATAACACCACATATACAAAACACAGACGCACCACACATACAACATGCACACAGACACACACATATACTCACACTGGCACACATATACTCATACAACATACAAATACACCACACAGACAATATCCACACCTATTCTAGCTAGAAGTCTTTTGACTTTCGGGGCCCCAGAGCATTTACTCCTGAGAGAAGGTAAACTATCTTCCCCACATACCTGTGGCCTCTTGGTATCAGCTAGGATCAGATGCTGCCTTCTGGGTGGGTGGAGCAGCCAGGAGGCCTGGTCACACACACGTCCTCAACCAGTAGTCACAGACCTTGGATTACCAAACCTGTGCCTGCCATGCTGGGGACACAAAAGTGGCCCAGATTACAGAGCCTTGTCCTGTGGGAACGCAGCCAGCCAGCAACAATGGCAGGAAATGCTGAGTGTTTGGTATGGCCCTGTGTAGTGCACACCAGTTAGCCAACACACACACACACACACACACACACACACACACACACACACACACCTGTAACCTTCTGGAGGATACCCGGATGGAGAGCGGATGCTGACGGCCTCCTTGACAGCTTCCCCTCCATGTGGGAAGCACATTAATGTCACGGGTGACACCTGTAAGGTTTTGAATTCTTGTCTGTTAAGAGTGTTCTTGGTGAACCTGCCTTGTTCTCGGCCGTGGAGGGCAGGGTGGGCAATTTGCTTGATTTGCACACAGATCCTCTCTTATATGCCTGCTGCGGGACCCAGGGCAATGGATCTGTGAGGAATCAGGTCTTTGTTGCGGAAACTCCGCCATTAGGAGAGGTTGGGAAGCCTGGAGCTCTCAGCCCTGTCTCCTGACGGGCCGGAGGACATCGCGTTCCAATAATAATAAGGGGTGCTTCCTCCCCCACGCCCCATCCTTCTCTCTCCTCTTCAGTCCAGCCCAGAATCACTGCTGTTCCTGTTTCGTTCTTTAAATTTTTTTTACAGCAGTCCTCAAATGCTGCAGCTGAGGCTGACCTTGAACCTCTTCCTGCCGCGTCCGCCTTGTGATGGGGGAGGGGTGTCGTTTAGTTTGTGTTGGTCTTCGAAGCAGCCTTGGCTATGTAGCTGTAACTAGCCTGGAGCTCACTGTGTAGCCCAGGCTGGTTTCATACTCTATAATCCTCCTGCTTCAGTCTTTGAGGGCTGGAATTGAAGGTTCCTCTAAACTCAGAGCTGGCTCTTCTGCCTTAAAAGTACCCTGCTCCCTGTCTGCAGTACCCAGAGGTCTCTAATGCTCCTTCACAGATTAGCCCTGGCTGGCCGGCTTAGTGGGTCCAGCATTCTATGACTTCCTTGTCCCCCCTTCCCTACTCTATACATGTGGCCAGTTCCATCTTGACATTAGATAGCATCAAATCTGCTTGTTTGCTGTTGTCCAAGGCCACCCTGAGCTACAGGAAACTTCAGCTCCATGAGAGTGGAAATTTCCTGCTTTGAGTATACCTCTTTATAGATCAATGTTCCTGAAATCAGGCTCACAGGGTGATTGGATAAAGCCAAGCCCCTGGCCGTGACTGCATGGACAGGGCAGGGGATGTCCTCAGGCATACATAGAACGCTTGCCTAACATGTTTGAGGCCCTGAATTTAGTTCTTAATGCAGCCAAAAGGAAACACACAGGACTACCCGTAGGGTGGCACGTGCCCGTAATGCCTGCACTTGGAAGGCAGAGGCACAGATTTATTCTGGTTTACAGAGAGTTCCAGCCAGCCTGGCCTACAATGTGAGACCCTGTCTCAACAAATACATAAAACCATCATTTTGGAAAGTCTGGTGTATGTGTTATCTGAAGCACAGGGCTGGGAGAAGCATCTGTGAGTTTCTCATAATGACCCCATGCTGTCTCTGTCCTGACAGAGTCACCCAGCACGGCAGGAGCAGGGGCTACGGGTGGCATCATAGGAGGCATCATCGCTGCCATCATCGCCACCGCAGTGGCTGGCACAGGCATCCTCATCTGCCGACAACAGCGGAAGGAGCAGAGGCTTCAAGCTGCGGACGAGGAAGAAGAGTGAGTGATGGGAGGGGAGGAGGGTTCGGGAGGAGGGACTGCAGAGCTGGGGAGCACAGAGTGGGAACCGAAGGAGATTGATCGTTAAGACACTATAAGACAAAAACCCCTCCATAAATAACAGAGATGTTAAATGGGCTGGTGAGGAAAGATTTTTTTTTCTTCTTCATGAAGTGTGGGTGTTAGTTTGTCTCTAAGATGCCGCCGGCAGAGCCCAGGCTCCCATCATCTTGTTGCTCCCTAGGGTTTGTTCCCTAGAGCTTCAGATCTTAAGGACTGCTAAATGTGGGAGGTAGAATTCGGAGGATTAGAAGTTCAAAGTCATGCTTCCTCTGTTACATGAGACTCAAAGAAAAAGCAGCAATGAAGAAATAAACAAAAAGTTGTACAGTAGCCAGGGAGATTAGTCTGTTTTTAAGAATTTGAGTTGCATCCCTAGATGCTTGTTGGGGAAAAAAATCATCTCTGTGAGTTCATGGTCTGCAGTGTGAGTTCCAGGACAGCCAAAGCTACACAGAGAAACTCTGTCTAGGGAAAATAAAACACAGATTTCTTTTAACTTTGTGGTGTGTTTGCTTGCATGTCTGTCTGTATACTGCGTGCATGTGTGGTTCCCAAGGAGGTTATGAGTTGCCATGTGGGTCCTAGGAATCGAACCAGGGTGCTTTGAAATAGCAACATGTGTGCTTGGACCCATCTCTCCTACCCTGTATTTATCTTCGTGATAGGATTCCACTCTAGACCAGGCTGGCCTCCAACTCAGAGATCTGCTTGCCTCTGCCTCCCAAGTGTTGGGATCAAAGGTGCGCACCACCACCCACCTGGCTTGTTGTTTACATTTTATAAAATTAGAATTATTATGTGTTTGTGTATGCTTACATAGAGGCCTTGGTGTGGATGTGGAGGCCAGAGGACTTGTGAAGTCACAGGGTACCTCTTTTATTTATTTATTTAATTTTTTTTTTTTGGCGTGTATTTTGGGGATAAAACTTGTCCTCAAGTTTTCAAGGCTTTTATCTGCTGAGCCAACTTGCTTGCCTGGTTTGTTTGTTTGTTTTTGTTGCTGTTTTTCTCTTTTAAAGATTATCTTCTTGCCTGGCCATGGTAGCACAAGCCTTTAATCCCAGTCTTCAGGAGGCAGAGGCAGGTGGATCTCTGTGAGTCTGAGGCCAGTCTATAGAGGAAGTTCCAGGACAGCCAGGGCTATACAGAGAAGAAACCCTGTCTCAAAAAGATATATTATTGGTGTTTGTGTCTGTTTCTCTTTGTGTGTATGTGTGTGTGTCTGTGTGTCCCACATACATCTGTGTGTATGATTGTCTCTGTATGTGTGCCCTCTGAGACCAGAAGATCTTAAATCCAGGAGTTTGCATTATAAGCTGTTGCAAACCCCCTGATGTGAGTGCTGGGAACTGAACTTGGGTCCTTCGGAAGTCAGTCAGTGCTCGTAACCTCTGAGCCATCTCACCAGTGCCCTTTTAAACATTTAGCCCAAGCTGACCTTGAGCAGCTCATGATCCTCCTACATTGGGAGGTGTGTGTGTGTGTGTGTGTGTGTGTGTGTGTGTGTGTGTGATAGTATTATCTTGTTGGAAGTCAAAGGTTCTTTATTTCCACCGTTTGGGTCTCAGGTCTTCAGGCTTGGTGGCAAGCCCCTCCACTCATTAAGCACCATTTTGTTTTTTATCTGTGTGTGTTGATAACAGCTTAATCAAATGTGTATTACTAAATAAATGCTCACACATAGAGAAGGCAGAGGACAACCTTGGTGACATTGCCCGGACTCCACCTGCCTTGATTGCACGGATGGCCTGCAGTTCCTCATTTAGCTGGAGCTGGCGCTGAACTCAGAAACCTTCCTTAGTAGTAGGAAGCAGGTGTGGGTCACACACCTGGCTCACATGCTTGAAAGAGAATCTTCTGAATTCTTTCTGGAGAGCTCTGGGACTGGGACTTGCTCGGTCTGACTCCCGCATGGCACTGACTGGGGCAGGGGCAGGGATGGTGCTGAAAACCCCTGTAAAAACAGCATTTCCTACTTGGCCACTGTGGCCAGACTAGCAGCAAGGGCCACTGTGGCCAGTCCTTTGTTTCTCTGGAGAATCAGAGGTACCTCCTGTAAGAGGAGAAACTGGGAAAGGGGAGCTAACGTCCCGTTGATCTGCCTCCTACCCCTAACCCCTGCAGACTGGAAGGACCTCCCTCCTATAAGCCACCCACCCCAAAGGCCAAGCTGGAGGAACCAGAGATGGTGAGCTGTTCTCCTAGAACCCAGGCTACCCTGCCTCCTGCCCTGTGGTCAAGCTGGGAGGGGGCTGTTGGCCTGGGATGGGGCTGGCTGGGAGGGGCAGACATGAGGGTCCTACTTTACCCTTGTGTCCTTCCACAGCCCTCTCAACTCTTCACTTTGGGGGCCTCAGAGCACAGCCCAGTGAAGACGCCATACTTCGATGCTGGTGTCTCTTGTGCTGATCAGGTGGGAGCTTCTGGGTAAACCAGGGTGGGCTTAGGGGGTGTCGTAAGGGTTGAGGGTCAGGGTTGGGTAGAGTGGAGTGACTAGAACATATGAGTTGCCCAGGGCTGTGCCTGCAGCAGAGATAGCACCCTGGAGCCCTCCCCCACCCCACCCGGTGATGATGGAGACATCATAGACCATCTCCTTGGTGGTCAAAAGTCAGATAAGGAGGTCAAAGCATCCTGAGAGACCTGATTGGCACTCCAGGTTAAATAAAATATATGTTGAGGTCAGAGCTGTGTACCATAGCTCCACCTTGTAATCCCAGAACTTGGCAAGCTGAGAGAAGAGAATCACCATCAATTTAAACACAGTGGATTCAACCAACCTGGGCTACAAGGCTAGCAGGAGCTCAAGAGTGAGATTTTGTTTCAAAACAACCAAGAAAAGCAGCAGGATCGGTGACTCTGCAGTTTAGAGCTTGCTGTGTCCTGAGGATCAGAGTTGTGTCTGAGTCACATACTAGGCTCCCCAATGCTTGTGACTCCAGCTTTAAGGGATCAGATACCCTCCTCTGGCTTCTGCACTAATACTAGCACACACACACACACACACACACACACAACAAATATTTCCAAAAATCTAGAAAGAAAGAAAAAGACCAAAGCCAAGCCTGGAATGGGGTACACACCTGTAATCTCAGTATTTGGGAGTCTGAGGCAGGATTGCTATGTTTGGATCCAACTTATGCTACCTAGTGAGACTTTGTATAAAATAAAACAAACAAAAAAGTCAGTCAGATCACTACAGTGCACACTTCTCATCCCAACACGACGAAGATAGAGGCAGGAGGGTCAGGAGTTCAAGGTCATCCTTTACTACAGAGAACACCTTGAATTACAAAAGACCTCTTCTCCAAACACACAAAAAGATTAAGGTCAGGCTGGGGTTTTAAGTCAGTTGGTCCCGGTTTTGTTTTGGTTTGGTTTTTTTGGTTTATTCCACCACCACCACCCTCAGCGTGTACAAAGCCCTGGGTTCAGTACTCAGCATCTTGTAATTATGGCAGCCCAGACACTGATTCTAACACTTGGGACACTCGGGAGACTGAGGCAGGCAGTCTGGCCCACCAGAACAGCCAGAGCTATATAAAAAGGAGAGAGAGAGAGAGAGGGAGAGAGAGAAGGAGGAGGAGGAGGAGGAGGAGAGTTGAGTTCTTGGGTATGGACTGGGCTTCAGAGATCAAAGAAGATTGAGAGATTGAGACAGGGTGAGGAGGGCAGGTCAGTGCTGGGCTTGGGTTAGCGGTGACTGTCCAGGGAGAAGGGATGGCAGTGCTGTAGTTGGATCTGATTGGCAGGGGCCAGGTCTGGGATGCCATCTTGAGACTGAGGTGACCTTGACATCTTACTTGCTCCCCACTTCTAGGAGATGCCTCGGTATCACGAGCTGCCCACCCTGGAAGAGCGGTCAGGGCCCCTGCTGTTGGGGGCTACAGGCCTGGGACCTTCTCTTCTGGTGCCTCCAGGACCCAATGTTGTGGAGGGAGTTTCCCTGGGTCTCGAAGATGAGGAGGAAAATGATGAGGAAGAAGACTTCCTGGATAAAATCAACCCTATTTATGATTCCCTGTCCTACCCCAGCCCCTCTGACTCCTACCAGAGCAAAGACTTTTTTGTGTCACGGGCCATGTATGTGTGAGGGAGGCACAGGGGCTCTGACCTCTCACCTTTCACCCTTGACCCATCAGCTTTCCACCAGTGATCTAGGACACTCTGACTTCCAGGCAGGCGAGGAACAGGTATCACCCATGCAATCCACCTGTGACTTCTTAGTGGCTCCACCATGACATTCAACCTATGATTTCTGAGGCTGGCAAACCTGCATAAGTGGAAACCTGGGAATTTTATCTCTAGAGACAGGGAGCTCAGAATATTCTTCAGCACCACCTGGGACCTCCTCAAGGACTCCTAAGACTGACCCTTTCTTTGACCATGCCACTCTCTGAATACTTATATCTCAACTACCCTTAAAGTCCAAAGAATTCTGGACCTTGCACTTGTCCTCAGGCAATAGAGTCCTTACAGAAGAATGGGATCAGGGGTTCCCTGCTGCTCAGACCTGAGCCCTCCAGGCAGCAGGAGCTTACTGATCCCTCCCCACCTTGCTCCCCATCTCCACCCACTCCTGCAGGCAGGAATCTCAGGGTTTGCACCCTCTCATCACCTGGTTCCCCAGATCCTGTCTCCAGAGCATGAATTCCAGGTCCAGTGCTGGAGGGGAGAGTCTAATGCAAGTGTGCCTTGCCACCCCAAGTTTGGGAGAATCTGCTCTTATCCTGGAGACTGCTGAATTATTTTAATCCCTACCCAGTGAGATGAGAATTACACATCCCTCTTTAGGGGAGTGTGTGTGTGTGTGTGTGTGTGTGTGTGTGTGTGTGTGTGTGTGTGATGGAGAATCTGGGTTGGGAATATTATTTTGTAAGCATTTCCTACATAATATGAGTTTATACTTTGATAAAGTCTTGTGTTTTCTGTGAGATGTGAAGGGAGTGGGGTAGCACGTGAAAGAAATGAATGAGGGCTGAAGCTTGAAGGCATCCGTGATCCCTAAGTCAATACAGAATAGATTCCCCCTCACTGCCCAAAAAGTAAAAAGATGCCCCCGAAATTAATGAGTAAAAAGCAAACCCGCATCAACTAAAAGTAAAAAGGATAGGTATGCAAGAGGTGTCTAAGGTCATGAGGCAAATAATATTTTCAATGAAGCCCCCAAGGCGTGATGGGTAATGTAGCTAAACGAATGAGCCAGAGGCAAAGAGACAAGAAACGGGAGCCGTGGGCATAATGGGTAGTAGCCAGAAGGTAAACGATTCCAAGACGGTTAATCAGAGAAAGGCCAGAGGGATGGTAAAAGTGAACAGGCAGAACGGGCTAAGCTGAATCTAGGGATTGAAGCGCAATGAATGGGGGAATGAATGCTGGGTAATGGGAAAGGAATGAATGGGCCAAAGATAGAAGTCACGGTGACGCAAGGAGCAGACGGCATGATGGGTAGAAAAGGGGGGTGTTTAAGGCAGCTGTTGGTGTTAAGAGAGAAGGCGGGTATTGTGGGTAGGTAGATGCGGGCCAGTTTTCACAGAACTGATTAGAAACTTTCCCGAGGCACTGTGGGAAGGGGCAGCACTTCCGGCTTTGCAGTCAGAGACCCTGCCTCTCCACCGCGTTGCCTGTTGGGACGCGAGACCTGACCTTGCTGCCTAGCAGCGTCTGCAGCGCAACGCACCTCTACCAATGTCCTTTGACCCTGGTACTTTAGCCAATGAGAAAACTATCATAACACGTCACCACGGTCGGCCCATTAGACATACTGTGGCTAATTAGAATGCTTGATGAGCCAAAGTCCACCAATGGTCACGGCATTTTCTGGGGCGGGGCTCCGCGCCTCCAAAAGGAAGGCGGGACAATGAGCAAGTAGGCGTTTCAGTGCGTGTGATATCGACAAATAGCGAACTAGCTTCAGCCCCGCGGCGATCCGAACCAATGAACACGGGATACACGAGCCAATAGGAAAGTAGAGGAAGCTTCACTCTGATTTCGACTGGTAACCAATAGAAATATGTATTTCAATGAGAAGGGTGGAACTTCCTGCCAAATTTCCAATAGAATGTTCTTCTTCTAGGGCGGTGGGCGGATCTCGGAGGACACCGAACCAATAGGTTCCATGGGGCGGGGAAACAGCGGCGGCGGCAGCTGCGGGTTCGGTTGCGCATAGCGCACGGGGTAGGAGCGGAGCCCAGGCCGGGAACAGGCGCCGCAGCTGCCGCCAGTGAGAACCGAATCCGCGTTGGGTGGGAAGTGCCTGAGGTCGCATCTGGGGGTGTGCGTGTAGCCCCTGACCCCTGCCCTCTGACCTTTCCCCTCGCAGATACCATGGGGAACGTGTTGGCTGCTAGCTCTCCGCCCGCAGGGCCGCCGCCGCCACCTACGCCGTCTCTCGTGGGGTTACCGCCGCCGCCTCCTTCGCCGCCAGGCTTCACGCTGCCGCCGCTCGGAGGCGGCCTGGGCACTGGGTCAAGCGCTGGCCGCGGTTCGGAACGAACTCCCGGGGCTACGGCCAGCGGCGCTGCGGCGGCCTCGGACGATGGGAGCTGTGGCTGCCTGCCCAACCCGGGGACGTTCGAGGAGTGCCACCGGAAGTGCAAGGGTGAGGGGCGCCGGGCCCTAATAGCCCCAGAGAAAGGGAAAGGACCCCCGGAGGATTGGCGCGCATCGTTGCGATCAGTGAACAGAACGTTAGGAGCTGAGGATGGGTTGGGAGGATGAAACCTTGAACTTGGCGCTCAGAACTGCGATCAGATGTTGAACTCCTTGGGGGAAGAACGCCACAGCAGGAGAGAGAAGTCTTAGGGTACCGAGAGCCAGGGGACCAACACCACCAAGACTCAATAGTGTGGTCAGGAAGTGAATTATAGCCCAAGGTCACGGTGTCAAGAGGTGTTCCCAATGTTCCCGAGAGGGGTTCAACCCAAGGATCCTAGCCTAGGGTCATTTTGACATTTTGATCATAAGAGCGGTACATTCTTACTTTTGATATTCAAATATGAGTTAACTTACTAAATACTGAGAACAGTTCTGTGTGGTGAGAACTCTAAGCATGAAAAGTTTGACAAGAAAGTGAGTTTCCTATGTTCAGGTGACTACACTGGGTTTAAAATATTCATAGGACCTGGCCCCGTTTAGTAGGCCGAGGTTCCTCTAGTGGTGTGGTCGGTTAGTGAGATGTGGGTCTGTGGAGAGAGCTTGGGATGGGAGGAAAAGAATTTGGAGTGTGACAGCATCTCTCTTCTGCAGAGCTGTTTCCGGTTCAGATGGAAGGTGTCAAACTTACAGTCAACAAAGGGTTGAGCAACCGTTTCCAGGTGAGCCTTTCTGGTGCCTTGACCCTCCAGAGATCACAACAGCAGTACTCCACCATGCATACAGATCCCCAAGATTCAGATAGCACTCCAGTGGCACCAGGGCAGAGGCAGGAAGATCGTATCCCCAGACCAGCATGCGTCGCAAGACCGTGTATCAAAACCTAAAAGGCAAATTAACAGTGAGACTCATCCAGAGTGACTACTCAGGGGGAGTGGGAGATTAAGGTTTAGGGGCCCCGAATTCTTACCTGCAGAGTCAAGCAGGAGTGCAGACCATGAGTGTGGTGCCTGCCCTGGCTCCACTTTTCTCACTAGTAACCTTTAATCTTGTTGGGTCCGGCCTGGTGTTTGTTTGAACCCTGGGCAATGATGCTGCTAGCCGTGGCCTGCCACCCAGTGTTCACGTCACACCTCTAGTTTGCATCCCCCAGCCATCGCCAAGACCCCACCGCCCACTCTTTTCTCCCAGGTGACCCACACAGTAGCCCTCGGCACAATTGGGGAATCCAACTACCACTTTGGGGTCACATACGTGGGGACGAAGCAGCTGAGTCCCACAGAGGTAAGATTTCTTTAGTCATTCTAACATCTGTTAAGGAAATCCAGTGGCCAGGTGACAGACTTAGGGGTTTGGAGGGGGGCAAGTGAGTGGCGAGGGCTATGGAGGTGTTGAGACATGGGTGATTCCTTCCTACAGCAATATCCCTAATATACCGTTCTTTATCTGATCCTGGGCTGGGGCGGGACAACTTAGTGATGACCAGGATGCTTGAACCAGATACAGCACCTAGAATGTCAAGCTCTTTGCTTGGGTGTTCTCTAGGGGGCACTAGAGATCCACAGAAATTTGGCGAGGGAGATGGGTGCTTCTGGTCTGTTCCTCAGGGAATGGATAGTGGGTGTAGAGTGGGATTCGAGTGGGAGGTAGAGGTCTGAGTTAGAGTTCTCCTTATGCTACCTGTGGTTTTTGTCTGTGTTTTTGGAGACACTGAGCTGTGGCTGAGGATGATCTTAAACTGTCAGTCTTCCTGCCTTTACCTCCCCCAAGTGCTGGCATTGCAGGCTTAGGTCCTCGTTCTCAGTTTTATCTAGTGCTGGAACTTGAACCTGGACATACTAGACAAGCATTCTTACTGATACATCTTTAGCACTTTTTTGTGTTATTAATGTTAATGCATGTATGTATTTCTGTGGAGTATGCATGTGTATTTGTGTGGAGAATGCATGTGTGTGGAAAAGCCAGAGTGGGGCATCTGACCCTACACTCACTGTTCAGGCTTAGGCAGACTGCCAAGCGGGCTCACAGTACCCACCATCTCTACAGGGTTAGAGTGACAGGCATGTGCAGCCATACGTGATACTTAGACCACAAGATGCATGTGGCAGGGATTTGAACATGGGTTCTCACGATCGCATGTAGGAGTGCTCTTACCTACTTCATACCTATCCAAGCCCTTCCTGGATTCGAACTCTATGTAAACCAGGCTGGAATCCAGCTCAGGTCTTCTTGCCCTCCTGCCTGTCTCCCAAGTGCTGGGATTAAAATGCGTGCCACCATGCCTGCTACTTTTTTGTTTTTAAGTCTCTTTATAGTCTTGCACCTCCACTAGCAAGCAGATCTGCTTGGCATTGCCCATCTGTGTACCATAGGGCCCTAGTGTTTCAAGGTAGGAAAGGCCTTGCGCTTGGAATTGCATTTGTTTGTATGGTGAGGAGGCCTGTGGAGGACAGAGGACAACTTCTTTCTTTCCACCTTGTGTGCTCTGGGCTTGAACTGCTATTCAGGCTTGGTGACAAGCACCTTACCCTTTATACTGTGCATCTCATTGGCCCCTTGAGGTGTTTTGAAGAATGGAGTGGGTCTGTATCTAAGAGTCGAGGCTGGGCTGTGGCATAGCTTGGAGATGAAGTGTGGGAAGCAAACGGCCTCTTAGTAGTTGGAGAGAAAGTATGCTATTGTGGCAGGGAGGACAGGCAGTCCACCATGGAGGTCTTACGTTGTCAAGCAGGAAGCAGAGCTTGCCCAAATGCAGCCTGTCATCCTAACACTAGGGAAAGTGACAGAAGCAAGACCAACTTCCAGGAGTGAACAAAGTGCAGGCTGATGGTACAGACCTGTAATCCAGCACTTGGGGGCACAGGCATCCGCCATGACATAGCTGGTGCAGTGACTAGCTAGTTAGTGCAGCTAATCCAGATGATACAAGCTGCAGTTACCTGGGGAGAGAAAATTCCAACGCCAGACTGGGGCCACTTTCTAGAATGACAATAGATGTGGGAGAACCAGGCTCACTGTGGGCAGTGCTGCCCCTGTGCTGGTCGTGAGTGCTACAAGAAAGGCTGAGCAAGTCAGTACGTTGGGCCCTTCCACAGGCTCAGCACCTGCCTCCATGGTCCTGCATTGAGTTCCTGCCTGACTTCCTTCAGTAACAGACTGTAGTGTGGAACTGTAAACTGGAGGAAATCTTTGCTTCCCCAGTTAGCTTTGGTCCTGGTGTTTATCCCAGCAATAGAAACCTCACTTAAGACATAGTTTGAGGCTACCCTGAGCAACAGGAAACCCTGTCTTTAAAAAGGGGGAGGGGGTGACTGGAGAGAAGGCTCAACGGTTAAGAGCACTGATGATAGCTCATCCAGAGGTGTTGAGTTCAATTCCCAGCAACCACATGGTGGCTCACAGCCATCTGTAATGAGATCAGATATCTTCTTCTGGTGTGTCTAAAGACAGCAACAAGTGTACTCATGTACTTAAAATAAATATTAAAAGAAAAAAATTAAAAAAAAAAAAACAAACAACGGCCACTCAGTGTATCTGGACTGTGCCTAGCTGTGGGGTTCATCACCCAGTAGCTCCAGGGGCAGGTGTGCTGCTGAAATGATGACCCAAGTGGGTGCAGTGTCAGCACTGAGGGGGCCTCATCATGGAGGCGATGCGAATGTGATTGATGCTCAACCTCTAACCATCCCTCTGTCCAACCCACAGGCGTTCCCCGTGCTGGTGGGTGACATGGACAACAGCGGCAGCCTCAATGCACAGGTCATCCACCAGCTGAGCCCCGGCCTCAGGTCCAAAATGGCCATCCAGGTGAGTCACAAGTGGATATAGCCTGTCACCCCCATAGGTGCTCCCTCCCGTGGTCCTCACACTGCCCCTCCCCCGCAGACCCAGCAGTCCAAGTTCGTGAACTGGCAGGTGGATGGCGAGTACCGTGGCTCCGACTTCACGGCTGCTGTCACACTGGGCAACCCAGATGTCCTGGTGGGTTCAGGTAAGAGGTGGGGGCTTCACTGGTGCTCCTGAAGCCTTGATCCAGATCCCCTTCCCCACAAGGCACGTGGAGCCTCTGAGCGGTGGCAGGGTAGGAGTGACGAGATCCTTGGGTGCTGAGGCAAGCTTGTGATCCCAGCACTCATAAGGCTGAGCAGGGCAGGTGTGAGTTTCTGGCAGCCTGAGCTGTGAATCCCTCTCAAAAAAATAAATAAAATAAAAGGCAAACCACAAAGCCAGGCATGGCCACACCTGTAATCTCAGGACTGGGGAGGGTCAAAGATAGATGTTGGATCCCTGTCCTGGACGGGTACCTACCTTTTTTTTTTTTAAACTTTATTTGGTGTGTATGTTTGTCTGCAATATGTGTGTGGGTGTGCACATGCACACACTTGAAGTGTGCCTGTCGCCCTCAGGGCCAACAGAGTGTGTCCAATCCCTCGAGGCTGGAATTACAGAATGCTGTGAGTCACCTTATAGGTGCTGGTGATGTCTAGATCTTCTGAAAGAGTCTACAGTGCTCCTAACCGCTGAGCCATTGTTCTGGCCTGGCGGAACATGCCTTTAGCCCTAGCACTAGGGACGCAGGGGCACTGGACTGCTTGAAGGCCAGTCTGGTCTGCATAGTGAGACTGTCTCTGAAATAAAGAAATCTGGGCGTGATGATACAAACCTGTCATTTCAACACTCAGGAAGACTTGTGCAAGGAAGGCCAGCCTGCCCTGAGAGTGTTCAGTTGGTGTGGTCAAACTCCATGCCCAGTGCAACAGTGGGAACGATTGAATTTGTCTGGGCATATAGATCCAGAGGGATGAGAGTTTGTCCTGGCAATGAGACATGACAGCAAGTGGCGGGTCTTGCAGCAGAAGCAGGAAGCAGAGCGAGAGAGACCACTAGAAATGACATTAGCTTTGAAACTTCAGAGTCTGCCCCTGGTGACATATTTCCTCAGCAGGCCATGCCCAGGCCTCTCCAAACAGTGCCACCAACTGGGATGCCAGTGTTAACAATGCCTGAGGCTATGGGGGCGTTTCTCATTCAGACCACCATACCTGGTCTATGTAGGTTGGGAAAGGAAAGTGAT
The DNA here is from genome assembly GCA_036184795.1 of Tokudaia tokunoshimensis. NCBI lineage: Eukaryota > Metazoa > Chordata > Mammalia > Rodentia > Muridae > Tokudaia > Tokudaia tokunoshimensis. The sequence continues at coordinate 43,833,315 of BTHU01000006.1, forward strand.
AAAATGGTGGAGTGCAGAGGTAAATAGAGATGGCATGTGGCACCATGGTAAACTTCTTGGATTTCTACAATGCCATCAGGCAGTAACCATCGTCGGGGGACATAGTTCAGCCCTGGGCTACTGCTGTCTGCCCAGCCATGTGCACCCTAGAGACACTGGTGAGGCTTGGTCACTCTAGCCCTATAGGGTTAGACATGGCCTAAGTAGTACCAGGGGATGGAACTGTTGTAAGCGTATCTCCCTGTGGTACTTGGACTTGGGTTTTGGTCATGGAACAGGGCACGGTATTCCCGTGTGCAGACAGAAAGATAAGACAAGCCAAGATGGGTACCAGTGACTCTTGACGTCTGCCCCCTGCCCTGTTCCTTTTTTGTGGTGTGCAAGAGTTGCTGATCTCCTGTCTTAACTGTCATTGAATGCAGGTGTATCGAGCCTACCCCGTAGGGTGTACTTAAGTTTTGACTACGATATAGTGGACAAAAGACCCGAGTTACCTCTGGGGAGTGTCTGTCCCAGCATGGACCTCCAGATAAAAAGCACATAGGGACATTAGCTGTACACTGGGGTGAGGCTTGGCACCTGCCGAGATCTACCAGTGAGGTGCTCATGGAGTGATAGGGTTACAGTTCCAATACCATAAAAAAATTATTTTCTTCTGTTTTGCAAGATAGAATTTCCCTGTGTAGCCCTGGCTATCCTGGAGCTTGCTTTGTAGACCAGGCTGCCTCGAACTCGCTTCTGCCTCCAGAGTGCTGGGATTAAAGGTGTGTGTCATCATACCTGGCGATTGCTTTGTTTGTGAGGGCTGGCCCAGAACTCAACTGAGTTCTCGCCTGCCTTTCTACTGAGTGGTACGATTAGAGTATACAACTCTACCTGGCAAGTATGTATTTTACCCCCCAAAACAAATATTCATACAATGCATGTGTTACTATTAGGATAAGTCACACATGGCGTAAGTTCAAATGATTGAATACTTTCTGGGTGGAGATTTCTCCATTCAGGGTTTCTCTGTCGTGGAACTCACTCTGTATACCTGACTAACCTCAAATTCAGCGATTTTGCCCTCCCCCCACTTCCCCCTGCCTCCTAAATACCAGAATTAAAGGTGTGCGCCACCACTGCCCAGCAACTGATTGCTGTTTTATTTATTGACTTTGTTTATCACTGTGTGTCACTGTATGTGGAGGTCAGAGGACAACATTCAGGAATTGACTCTCCTTTCACTGTGGTACCAGCGATGGTAATCAGCTCTGCGGCTTACCCGGCAGGCTCTATTTAATCTCTGTGATGGCTGCTAACAAGGGGCCACATCTGTACTGGAGTAAGCCAGACAGCTTCTCCAGAAGGCCGGTGCCTCACCCAAGAAGTGAGAAGAGGAAGGGTGGCCTTGGTCTTGGTTGTTGTCTAGTTTTTTGTTTTTGTTTTTTTTTAAAAGGTATTCCCGGCATGTCTGCGATGGGAAGGTCTCTGCTGGAACACAGAGCAGCTGCCTACGGGGGGTGGGGGTGGGGGCAACCTGCCCATCTCCATAGTGACTGGTAGTCATTCAAGATGCTGTCGGCCAAACAGGACAGCCGTGGCTACACAGAGAATCCCTGTCTCAGAAAAAAGAATTAAAACTGTCTGCCTTGATCAGGCTGGGAGCCTGCCTTCCTCCACCATGGCCCAGCCTGCCTGAGGTCTGCTCTTACCTTGGCTCTGACCAGTCTTCCATTCTCAGTTTCCATGATTCTAGTCCCTTTGAGCCACTTAGGTTCGTCCATTTGCTTGAAGAACATGATTTTGTTAATCACTTCTGAAGTGCCAGACTTTTTGTTATTCGTTTATCTATTGGTAGGCCTCAGTGTGTATACTAGGCAATCTCTCCACCACCGTGCCCCAGCCCCAGACTGTTGCTAGGGGATTTTAGGCAAGGGCTCTTCTACCAATGGGCTGCCTCTCCACTATAAGTCAATTCAAATGTTTCTGGGCTTTCAGCCGTAGGACATGACTTTATCAAGACTGTTCTTGAATAGGTGGTGTGTAGCCACATGTAGACAGGCCTCCCAAGTTTTACCCATCTGAAACACTTTCATACATTGCAGGAAGACCTCATTTGGAAACTGCTGCTGTAGTCAAAACTCCAATGGAAAGCTGTGGAGATAAGCATGGTAGAAAAGGCTGGGCATACAGAGCAGCCTGCGATAGACGTTAGAATCAAGCTGTAAGCTGTTGTGGCATTGCACATGGAGGCTAGGGCAAGGCTCAGTGATAAAGCCCTACCTGCTGACCTGCGTACTCGCCTAGCAAGAACAGAGCCCTCCATTAAGTCCCTAACAATCAACTAACCAAAGTAGGAGAGGAACACACCCCAAAACCAGCACTCAAGAGGTGGGAACCAGGAGGACTTCACCTCCAGGGTCATCCTGAGCTAATTAGCGAATTCCACATCAGCTTTGATTAGACTTTTGGCTTAGCTTAGCTAAGCTTGGTGGCTCACAGAGGCAGAAGAATCCCCGCAAGTTCTGAGCTGTCCAGGATTGCACAGAGAGCGAAAACAGCAGTAACAGCAACAGAACAAGGTGGGCGTATGGCAGAGCTGAGCAGGTCAGGCACCTGCTGCCAAGCCTGACTTCCTAAATTTGATTCCCTGGGACCCATAGAAGGGGACCAATTGCACGAGTTGTCCTCTGACCTACACACACCTGCATGCTTGCACAGCACCCACACATGGTTGCACAATGATAGGAATGGGTATGCCATCTTGAATAGAAGACAGTGGCACACATCAACAACTTGGGAGGCCAAGGCAGAGGAATCACCCCATCTAAGGCTAGCCAGTGCTCCAGAGCAAGATCCTTTATTGTTTATTGAAATGGGGTCTCTGTGGTCCTGGCTTTCCTGGAAAAAAGGTTGTGGAGAAGGTGGGCCCCAGACTCACAGAGGTGCACCTCCTTCCACCTCTATCTCATGTTGGGATGGAGGGCCCACCTGGCATAAGAATCTACTTTTGAAAAGACTAAATAGGTCAAGAGGCCTAGAGAGGTGACTGGGAGCACCGACTGGTTTTCCAGAGGACCCATGTTTAATTTCAAGTACCTGTATGTCCGCTCATAACTGCCTGTATCCAGTTCCAGACAATTTCATAGCCTCATCTGGCCTCTGTGGGCACCAGGCGTCATAGAGACATAGGTGCAAGCAAAGCACCCATTACACATAAATCTGGAGAAAAAAATCTTTAAGCCATAATAAGATCAAAGTTGGTCTATGGTGGTACTTTAACCTGGCTATATGTTGGGCTGGGGCAGGGCCATGTACTCAAGGCAGGCCTGGGTCCCATTAGTGGGACGCTGACTCTGAAAAGTCCCACAAACTTCTAAGAGGAACCATTGTAAGTCAGAGCCTTCAAATTCAACCCATTTAGGAGAAGGCTGGATGGGGCAGGTTGACGAGGTGTCTCATGTTGGAGCATTGTGAGGAACCTGGATATTTATTAAGCACTGGAAAACTATGGGAATCCTCAGTTTACTCTTCTATGAGATACCCTGTACGGCTGTGAGGTCTGTAGGGACAGGTTTCACCTTTGTGGGAGATGTGGAGGCTATGGGTAGAGAAATGGCTTTCTCAGAACAGTGGTGACCCAAGGTTAAATGTTGGTAGAGATGCACTTGGGGTTGGCATGGCCCCTTGCAGCTGTGAGTGGGGGAAGGGACTTCTGCCTTGCAGTTCCTGTCTGTAGGTGGCCATTCAGAGGACTCTCAGTTTCCTCTTAATTAAATGAGTTGATACTGGTGATCAGAAGTTTGCTGGGATTGACTTGATCCTGTTCTGAAGCTAATGGTCCCCTGCACATTGAGGGACCATTCACATTGGCCTCTGAACCTATGAACCCCCAGCACCTGCCTCTGTCCTAGCCGTAGACTTCTGGAACACACCCACCCAGGCCCCGACTGGGAACTCTGGGCCCTGCCGTGTTCACACGTTGCAGAGGGCAGGGAGGACTTAGTTCCTTGCACAAACTGCTCCACATGTAGTCCTGCACAATCTTCTGCCAGATGTGCCTCAGGAAAGTTTTTCCTGTATTACTGTATTCCCGGCTGGCCTGGCACTCACTCTCTCCCAAGTCTTGGGATCACAGGTGTGCATATTCATTCCCGTTCTGTGGGAGATCACCCTCTCTCTGCCGCCTTAGCCAGCCTGTCTGCCCACCCGACCTTGGGGCCCTACCCAGGAACTCTGCTCTTCTTTGTTTCCCATGTGTTCCAGTCGTTAGGTTTTTACTTTTCTTTTTTCTCCCCTCTCCCCATTCTAGGGGTAGAATTCGGAGGCTTCTCCAGGCCGGGCAGCTCTGCTGTCCAGCCACGCCTCCAGCCCCTCCCTCCCAGCTCCCTACCCTGCCCTTAAACCACAGAGCTTTGGGCTTGGGGTGTAGAAGGGCCTGCTTCTCCATGTTCTGCTGAAAGGTGGCTTGCCTTTGTTCTCCCTAAGTGGTGGCAAGTATGTGCTACTGTTTTGTAGGTCATAGCCCAGGAGACACAGGGCAAGGAAGATCTGCAGGGACTGTTATGAGGTTTAGAGGACAAGAGCCACTGGGGAGGTAAGGCCAGGCCGGGTCAGGGCTGATGAGTCTGAGCGCCCTCTCCTCCTGCAGGGATCCTCGTGGCCCACTACCTCCAGAGCATCACACCGTGTCTGGCCCTAGGTGGAGAGCTCGTCTACCACCGGCGGCCTGGAGAAGAGGGCACTGTCATGTCTCTAGCTGGGAAATACACACGTGAGCCTGGGGCGCACTTAGGGAGGAGGCTGCGGCCTGTACCTCTGGGTGAGAGGGAAGAGAGTGGGGTTTCCGGGTGCCCACATCCCTTGATACCTAGTCCTCACCCAACTCTGCTCTCCTAGTGAACAACTGGTTGGCTACGGTAACTCTGGGCCAGGCAGGCATGCATGCGACGTATTACCACAAAGCCAGTGACCAGGTGAGCTGGAGGGAGTGCCTAGCTGTGAGTCCCGGGCTGGGTCCCAGGCTGGGTTTGCTGGGGCGGTGGTATACCCAGGAGTCCTAATGGGCAACTCACTGTGTGTGCTGGGCCCTCCCTCCCCCAGCTGCAGGTGGGTGTGGAGTTCGAGGCCAGCACCAGGATGCAGGACACCAGTGCCTCCTTTGGGTATCAGCTGGACCTGCCCAAGGCCAACTTCCTCTTCAAAGGTAAGGAAGGCCTCCGTTTCCCTCCTGGGAAACAGGTCAGATATGACTCTGTGGTAGAGGACATGAGAAATAGGTTGAAAGTATGTGGGGGAGGGGCAGTTGTATAGCTCCAAATTACTCAGGGCCACTTGTCAAACAGTGGGGCTCCTACCCTGGCACATCTAGTAGATGTTGGGGGCCACGCTTTAAACCCTCTCTTCCCGTTCCCATCTAGCAAGCTTTCTGGCCCTCCCCACTCACTCTTACCTTACTTGGGGTTCTTCTGTTGCTGTGATGAAACACCATGATGGTAAACAGCGTGGGGAGCACAGAGTTTCTGTTGGGTTACAACTCCGAGATCACATGCCTGTCACTGAGGAGATGGCGCAGGACTCAAAGCAGTAAACTGAGGGCAAGTTGCTGTAGAAGGTCATGGAGGAGCGCTGCTTGTTGGCTTCACCTTATGCCTTCCCCATCCTGCTTTTATATCCTCAGGACCATTAGCCCAGGGTGCCCCACTGAAAACAATACAGGTATTCCCACAACAATCACTAAGAAAATGCCCTACAGGCTTGCCTGCTGCCCTAGCTAATTAAGGCATATCTGTTGAGGTTCCATCAGGTGGCTCTCTTGAGTTCAAGGCCAGCCTGGTCTACAGAGTGAGTTCTGGGACAGCCAGGGCTACACAGAGAAACCCTGTCTTGGAAAACAAAGAAAAGAAAAAGGGAGGAAAATGACTAGCTTGTATAAAACTAGCCAACACAACTTGGGAAACTGGGATTGCAGGAGCATGTAGGTAATGACAACTGGGTCCAGAACCTCATTCTGGGCAATGACATGGGCGGTGTTGACACTTGAGGGACTGCTGTGATGGTCTGGAGCAGCCTTGGTTGTGACCTCAGCAGCCTTCCCTGCAGTGGGTCAGGCCAACGGAGTCCAGCCCTGCTGCCTCCATCCCATTTATTCTTTTTTTTTTTTTGGGTTTTTCGAGACAGGGTTTCTCTGTGTAGCTCTGGCTGTCCTGGAACTCACTCCGTAGACCAGGCTGGCCTCGAACTCAGAAATCCTCCTGCCTCTGCCTCCCAAGTGCTGGGATTAAAGGCGTGCGCCACCACCACCCGGCTCATCCCATTTATTCTATTCCTTACCTAGAGAGAGAGCTAGGCTCGAGCCCAACCCAAGCAACACTAGCCCTGTGTGTTCACGGAACCACCATTCCAGGGTCCCCAGAGTTAGAAACAGGCCCAAGTAGCTGCTTTACAAGTGACAGGACATAGACTTATGGGTCTGTTGTGGCTACCATAGGGGTGGTGACCAGGCACATTGAGCCACCCAATCTGCCCCACTCTTGGCCCACAGGCTCTGTGAACAGTAACTGGATCGTGGGTGCCACGCTGGAGAAGAAGCTTCCACCCTTGCCTCTGACACTATCCCTCTGCGCCTTCCTGAACCACCGCAAGAATAAGTTCCTGTGTGGCTTTGGCCTCACCATCGGCTGAGCCCTCCTGTCCTTCCTCTGCAGACCACCGCTGGGCCGGCTGCCCTCCCCTTCTCTCCCTTTCTCTTGGGGTTGGGGCAGTGGGAAGGAGGGGGCCTACCCCATGCCCAAGGATCCCCAGCGCCAGGGGACAGTGTCCAGGGAGCCTGGGGTCCCGGAGGGAGCTCTGGGATCTGAAGGGCACCCTGGCAGAGGCGCAGAGGCCGCTGTACAGGCTCAGGGAGGAAAGACTTGATGTCCCTGTCCTCCTGAGGGCAGCAGGGGAGCGCCAGGCCGCCTGTCACTTCCCCTTCCATCCCTCCATAGAAATCATGTTTATAAGTTATGGAAAACCGGGACATTTTACAGAAAAACAACTCAAAAACAAAAAATACACATGGAAAAAAAATAGGATGTGGGAGGCCTCAGTTTTCTCCAGTTGTTGACGTGGTTGCCAGCAGGCGGCGCTGAGGAGTCGGAGAGCAGGGCAGCACCAAGCAGTTTAGGCCAGGCTCGGTCACACCCTCTGCTCTACGGGGACACAGCCGGAACATCATAGGCCTGGCCTCACCGGGAGGGTAGCTCCAGGTCATTTGCCCCTGTGCAGCCTGGTCCGAGAGCTGGCAGAGGACTTTGTCTCTGCAAACAGGGTGGGGGCAGGGAGACGGGGATCAGGAGCCTCCCTGTCCCAAAAAGGACTGACTTTCTCCCAGTGGGAAGGTCAGAGGTCTCAGAAACTTCAGGAAGAAACCAAGTTCCTGGAAGTTCAGCACAATAAGGAGAGTAACTCAGAGGGGGAGGAAGGAACCCTAGGACCTTCCCAGCCTGAAACAGGAAATGTGAAGCTTGCTTTTTGTAATTTTGTTGAAGCTGTAACTTGGCCTCACGTGTCAGGCAGGTGCTGTGCTGTTCTGTGGTGCTACGTTCCAGCCCCTGCTCTGATGTGTGTGGTAACAGCCTCAGATTGGGCTGTGCACTCTCACCGCTGCACCTCATGGCACCCCACAGGAACAAAGACTCAATGTCCCTCTAGACAGCAACACTGAAACCCTCTCTACTGCCTAGGCTGGAGATGGGGGCTGGCCCTTAATAATGAAAATCATCTCACCACTCGCAGTCCTTGCCAATGTTTTCTGAACCCAAAGCTAACAGGCCTGGGCCTGGCCAGGCACCCTGTACCCTTGGAACCAGGTGTTCCGCCTCTTCCCATCCTGCAGAATCATGTGTTGCCATGTCTGGTGCCAAACCTTGCTATGTGGCTTCTCTCCTGCCACCCTCCCTGATCAGCAGCTGGGAACAGGGAACCTTGTGCAGGCAGTGTTTCTAGCAAGCTTGCTAGTGGTCTGTGCACCCTTTGCCGCACCTGACTTTGTTTCTATCACCTGAGCTCAGGGGAGCCTCTCGCCTCAGCTTTGCAAGTGGCTAGGACTATAGGCAGATGTTCCCATAAATAACTTCTGGCTTGTCTTTAAAAAAAAAAAATATGTGCATTGGGGTTTTGCCTGCATATATGTCTGTCTATTTGAGGGTGTCAGATCTTGGTGTTAAGGTTGTGAGCTGCTATGTGGGTGCCGCGATATGAACCTGGGCCCTGTGGAAATGCAGTCTTAACCTCTGAGCCATCTGTCCAGCCTCTGCCCTTCTGCTTTTATGAGGAAAAAGAAAAGAAATGCTTGAAAAGGGCAAATGCACATGCAGCGGCGCTGCACACCTGCAGTCCCAGCATGCTGCAGCAGAGGCAGAGGACCTTTGTGGTTCTGAGGGCAGCCTGAGACTCCTATCTCAAAACAACTTTAGAAAATGTGCTCGGTAGGGGTGGGGGTAGCTCCCCCTCCCAAGGTTACACATCTGCCAGCCGCCAGAAACAGGACAGAAGCATCAACGCTTGGGTTCCCAGGGCTTGGCTTAATGTATGGCTTCAAATGCATTGGGAGCCATCACTGAACAGCTCCCGAAGGAACTGGAGCTTGTCCCAGCCCGGGTATGGGGAGAGTTCACCTGTGACTGAGGAATCAACAAAGAGGGGCCGGGGTTAAAACTCAGGCTTCACCCCAGAAGCTGAGCCTCTTAACAGCCCCCTACCCATTCCCATTTAAGCCGCCAGTCCTTACGATGCTCCAGACCCCACGGGGAAAGGGAAGAAGCGGTGCTCAGTGCCCCAGTACCGAGGCCTGGGTTATTCTATGAGCTCCCTTTGGGGGCGGGGGAGGGTCACAAGGCACTCAAACTCCACCCCTTTCCTCTGCCCTGCTGTGAAGGGGGGGGGGTGAGAGAACAACTCGCCTCGTGACGGGACTGAGGAGGGGGGCGGGGCAGGGGGGAGTCCTATAATTGGACAGGTCTGGGATCCGGTCCCCTGCTCAGACCCCGGAGGCTAAGAACTTGTCTCGGAAGGAGCTGGTAAGACAAGCGGGACTGGGGATTCACCCAGGGGCCTTGTTAAGGTGCGGGCTGGGCAACTTGAGATCCCCTGGAGTCCAGGAAACAAGCATAAGAATTGGAAAAGTAGGAAGCATGATTGAAGACTTAGGTGACAAACTAAGAACGTGAGGTAACTAGTCTTTGCCAGAGTCAGAACGGATGGAGGAGATGGAAGGGTCCCCCTCCAGGAGTACGGGAGGTGCACGGCATACTGGCTCAACTAGGGACCATCCTATGGGTAAAGAACCCGGGAAGAGCCTTAGGCTACGTTTATATAAATACCTAGTGATTTCCATCACAGTCCCCAAGTAACCCGAGCTGGTTTCAAACTGAGGATCCTCATGCTTGGGCTTCCAAAATTCTGGGATTTTGGGAGGGTACCACTTCTGCAGGGATGGAACCCTGTTAAATTAGCACAACATGGAAAGCAGGGCTTAGCCGGGAAAGTAGAAAGAGGAATGTAAACTGGACCACCCGCTGTCCCTCTGTGAAGTGGAATTTGAACCCTAGGAAAGGGAGCTGGAATTTTTGGCAGCGGATCCACCCCGAGTTGCCGAGATAGCGAATACGGGGGGGGGGGGGACCTTTGGGAGAAGCGCGTGCTCTATTTCGGAGATGTTTGTGATGGCTCACAGATCTGAGAAGGGAGGTAAGTTGGGGCTCTCTGGGTGGCCACGGTTCCCCCACCCTGGTGTTCAAAGACAATTTTTCCCTCCACAGACAGGCCAATCACAATTGGGAAGATGAAGGCTCTGTGGGCCATGCTGTTGGTCACATTGTTGACAGGTATGAGGCAAGGGCTTGCTCTGGTGGCTTTCCTGCCCCTCTGGACTCTGTGCTAGCCCTAGATCTCTTCTGCTGGCAGGTTGGAGCTGGGGCGGTACTGAGACCTCTCTCGAGATTCACTAGCCCTGGGCAGCTGTTTTGTACACTCTTTAGGCCTTCGTTTCCCCTATCCGTGAGAGAGTTGGTGGTTCAGTGGGTAAAGGTGCCTGAAGACTGAACTCTGAGACCAGCATGGTTGGACGGAGAGCCAATTCCCTCTAGTTGTCCTCTGACCACCAAGGGCACACACAGACACAAATAAAAGGTTGAGCTGTGTAATTTATTAGTTGCTTTTAAAAGGGAGGTATACATTTTCTAATTCCATACCTGCCTAGTCTCAGCACTGTACTATGTAGGATACAAGACAATGCATGCATGTAGACTCCACTGCCTCCAGACCCAGTGTTGCTTCAAAGAGACCCAAGAGCACTGTAGGTCCTGACCCAGCCTTAAACTTCCTCTACACAGGATGCCTGGCCGAGGGAGAGCTGGAGGTGACAGATCAGCTTGCATCGCAAAGCGACCAGCCCTGGGAACAGGCCCTGAACCGCTTCTGGGATTACCTGCGCTGGGTGCAGACGCTGTCTGACCAGGTCCAGGAAGAGTTGCAGAGCTCCCAAGTCACACAGGAACTGACGTGAGTACCCAGCTCTTTCACCCCGGCACCCGCTGAATATCCAGATCCAGGGTCTCTTCCTATCTGGGCACCTACCCCCTTCTTGTTTCATTTCTCAATTAGTGTGTAAGCCAGGTTGGTCTTGAACTCTGAATTCTCCTGCCTTCTTTAGCCTTCTCGATGCTGGGATAAATAGGCGTTTATTTATTTACTTGGTCAATTGGCTGTTGGCTTTTTGAGACAGAATCCCAATCTGTAACTCAAGCTGGCTTCGAAGGCTCTGCAATTCTCCTGCCTCAGCTTCTCAACTTCTGGGGATACAAGCGAGTACCACCACACCTTGCTCTGTGGTTTCCCTCCCACCCTAGTTTCTGGCCCTTCTGTCTTCTGCCTTCATCTCCTTCCTGTGTTTCCTCTGGGCTGCAGGGTACTGATGGAGGACACTATGACGGAAGTAAAGGCTTACAAAAAGGAGCTGGAGGAACAGCTGGGCCCAGTGGCAGAGGAGACACGGGCCAGGCTGGCCAAAGAGGTGCAGGCGGCACAGGCCCGACTCGTAGCCGACATGGAGGATCTACGTAACCGACTCGGGCAGTACCGCAACGAGGTGCACACCATGCTGGGCCAGAGCACAGAGGACCTGCGGGCGCGCCTCTCCACACACCTGCGCAAGATGCGCAAGCGCTTGATGCGGGATGCCGAGGATCTGCAGAAGCGCCTGGCGGTGTACAAGGCCGGGGCACGCGAGGGCGCCGAGCGCGGTGTGAGTGCCATCCGTGAGCGCCTGGGGCCACTGGTGGAGCAGGGTCGCCAGCGCACAGCCAACTTGGGTGCTGGGGCCGCCCAGCCCCTGCGCAATCGCGCCCAGGTTTTGGGTGAGCGCATCCGAGGGCGGCTGGAGGAAGTGGGTAACCAGGCCCGTGACCGCCTCGAGGAGGTGCGGGAGCACATGGAGGAGGTGCGCGCCAAGATGGAGGAACAGACGCAGCAAATACGCCTGCAGGCCGAGATCTTCCAGGCCCGCCTCAAGAGCTGGTTCGAGCCGCTAGTGGAAGACATGCATCGCCAGTGGGCAAACCTGGTGGAGAAGATACAGGCCTCTGTGGCTACCAACCCGGTCCTCTCCACCCCAGTGCCCCAGGAGAATTAATGAGTATCCATCTCCTATCCCCTGCCGCAACATTCATGATCAACCAGGTGGCCCTGTCCCAAGCACCACTCTGGCCCTCCGGTGGCCTTTGCTTAATAAAGATTCTCCATGCACATGCTGAGTGTCCGTGAGTGATTCCACACAGCTTCAGCCTCAGATTAATGTTTTTGCTTTACATAGCACACATTCCATGGCCATGTTACTGACTGTAGAGGGAGGCCATGTGCTATAGTTAGGTCCTAGGACCTAGCAACACATGAAAGGACAAGTGATCTGCCACTGAGCCACGCCCCCCAGCCCCTCACTGGGGATTCTAGGCAGGGGCTCTACCACTGAGCCACGCCCCCAGCCCCTCACTGGGGGATTCTAGGCAGGGACTCTACCACTGAGCCACGCCCCCAGCCCTCACTGGGGGATTCTAGGCAGGGGCTCTACCACTGAGCCACGCCCCAGCCCCTCACTGGGGGATTCTAGGCAGGGGCTCTACCACTGAGCCACGCCCCCAGCCCCTCACTGGGGGATTCTAGGCAGGGGCTCTTTTTTTCTTTTTTCTTTTTTTTTTTTTGGTTTTTCGAGACAGGGTTTCTCTGTGTAGCCCTGGCTGTCCTGGAACTCACTGTATGTAGACCAGGCTGGCCTCGAACTCAGAAATCCTCCTGCCTCTGCCTCCCAAGTGCTGGGATTAAAGGCGTGCGCCACCACCGCCCGGCTCTTTTTTTTTTTTAAAGATTTTTTTTTTTTAAGATTTATTTCATGTACATGAGTGCATTGTAGCTGTCTTCAGACACAGCAGAAGAGGGCATGGGATCCCATTACAGATGGTTGTGAGCCACCATGTGGTTGCTGGGAATTGAACTCAGGACCTCTAGAAGACTAGTGCTCTTAACTGCGGAGCCATCTCTCCAGCACCCAGCACAGGCTCTTCTATTTAGCCATATCCACCCTTCTTTTTAGTCTGAAATGGGCTCTCAACTGATTTTCCTTGCACTTCCTCTAGCCTAGTATGGCCTTGAATATTTGAATCTGTCTTCAATCGCTACAGGAATTGAGAAAGGTGTGTACCACTTTATGTCTGTCTGCTGAGCTACTTTTCCCAACTTAAACACCTGCTCCACAGCTATGCCGTGAATCAACATGTAAGAGACCAGTGTCGCCAGGCGGTGTTTACTTTTCTCCTTGCCTTATCCCTCCTCCGCTCCAGTCTATCTGATACCCTCTCCTTGCTTTGTCTCTCCAGTTCCCTTCTCGGCCCTCTTTTCCGGCTTCCTGTTTTCCTGCTCTGTTATCTCACCCTCCCGCGGTTTCTTTTGCTCTGGGCCTTTGGTTGGCTTCTCTACGGTGGCTCTTGAAGCCTCCCTCAGCCGTTCTCCCTTACTCTTATAAGTTAGCTGAATTTTTGCTCTCTGGATCATGGGGAAAGCCCCATTCTTTCTCCACTGCCTGTGCTGCGTGCCTTTTGATTTTCCCAGCAAGTGTATGGGGAGCGAGTTGAAGCTGGGACACAAAACCATTCTCCCCATGACCTGGCACTCAAAGGGGTCACGGTAGAAGCTGGAGAGCCCCTGGCTGGCTTCCCTCCCACCCCCTCAGTTCTCAGGGACCCAGCAGGGCTCCCGCTGACGGGCAGGCTAGGGCTTGAGCTGTGTCTTGGGTCAGGCCAATACTTCAGAACTCTGGCACACCCTGAGCCTGCAGCTTTCCCTGGCATCAAACTCAGCATTATCTGGAGGCAGATGGTTCATCTCCCACAGATGATTCATCAGGCCCAGTGAGAAGATGGGTCAGTGGGCTGAGTGACAGGGCTCTAGACAGCCACACTTCATGCCCAGAGGCTAGGAACACAGCCCCAGAGCCTCATTACCCGCAAATATCAAGATGAGGGGAGAGTCTAGAAGGCATGTCTCCCTCTGAAGACCTGAATTATTGCGATGTTATTTGAACCACGCTGGCCTTGAACTCTGAACCCTCCTGCCTCTTCCTCAAAGGTTGGAATTACAGGTTCGTGCCACCAGGCCCAGCTGAGAACTCAGTTGTGAATTCTGCAGAAGAGAGTTTGTTTTCACTGGTTTGAAACAAGGCTTCATGGACCCAGAACTACTCTCTTGCCAACTCACTGTAGAGCCAAGGATGATCTTGAACCGTGGTCCTCCCGGCTCCGAGTCATCAGTGCTGGGTAGACAAGGTGTGATCCTAACTCCCCATTTTATGTGGTGCTAAACAGATGGAGCCCAGCGTTTCCTGCTCTCTAGACAAGTAACCAACCCAGCCACATCCTCCACAGCACATTGTTGTTGGCCTCAGTCTCACTATATAGCCAAGGCTATCCCTGGTCTCCCTGTGTCTAACAAGTGATGGTGGGATACAAAGATGTACAACCAGGAGCAGAGTCTTACTTCTTTTTTTTTTTTGAAAGATTTATTTCTTTATTTTATGCATATGAATACACTATAGCTGTCTTCAGACACACCAGAAGAGGGTGTCGGATCCCATTATAGATGGTTGTGAGCCACCCTGTGGTTGCTGGGATTTGAACTCAGGACCTCTGGAAGAGCAGTCAATGCTCTTAACCACTGAGCCATCTCTCCAGCCCCAAAGTCTTACTTCTAAACAAAGGAGGAGCCCACCTTCCTATGGGCAGACCCAGAGGTGGGGGCAGGGACCACAGATAGATCTTAGAGAACCAGGATTGTGAAGGGAACCATGGAGTACTGGGCTGATCCTACTAAAAATTAGTCAACTGGGCAGTGGTGGTGCATGCCTTTAATCCCAGCACTTGGGAGGCAGAGGCAAGTGGATTTCTGAGTTCGAGGCCAGCCTGGTCTACAGAGTGAGTTTCAGGACAGCCAGGGCTACACAGAGAAACCCTATCTTAAAAAAGACCAAAAAAAAAAAAAAAAATAGAGAGTCATCGGGATTTGTAAGAGCCAGGGGGGTGAATGGTTCATACCTTTCAGGACCTCAGAGTTCAAGGCCAGCCTGGTCTACAGAGTGAGTTCCAGGACGGCCAGGGCTACACAGAGGAATCCTTTCTTGACAAAACAAGAAAAAAAAAATCAGAGTTGACTGACTAGTAGTTTACGGACCTTAGAGTGGTCCCTTACTCGCTTACCCTCCCTGTGGCCTAGGAAGCTCTTGTTAAGAGGGGGATGGAATTGGAAACACCAGGCAGAGTAAGGGGGAATCTGTTACATTATTCAGATGGGTGCTTGAGGACTGAGCAGGACTCCTTTCAAGAAGCAAAAGGGTCAGGTCTGGCGCCCACAGGGACTGGAAGCTGTGAGTTGGCCCCAGAGATGTCGCAACCCAGCCCGGGTCGAATCTGTTCCACCCCTTTCACAACCATTCCCCTGTTCCCCCACACACACCGCCCCCCAGCTAACACGTGGGTTGCAGGGGCACCAGGCCAGCCAACCTAGAGTCTGGGCCCCTTAGCCACCAACTGCCAGGGGGGTCACTGGCGGTCAATGACAGCTCCGGAGGAGAGGGAAGGGCCTTGGACTCTAGCCTGAGGGGAAGGGATGTGGTAGAAGGAGGGGCAGGCAGAGCCGTGGGCTTGGGGCCTGCAGGGGCCTGCAGGGGCCTAGGAGGCTAAACAAGAGCTAATAATGGGGTGGGGGGTGCTGGGTGGGGGGGCACTGTGGAGCTCTGCAAGCTGAGAGGCTGTGCAGTTTTGACTAGCTAAAGAGGCAACTTCTAAAGAGAGGAAATGAGGGGATGTCAAGACCCCAGAGAGCCTCAAGGAGGTCTGAGGGTGTCCAGATGCAAAGGCATGGGAGGTGACCGGAGCCGGAGCGCAGCATCCTGGACAGAGTATGAGCTGAGGCTTGTGGGCAAGCAGAGGGTAGAGAAGAGCAGACCTGAGGATGCAGTGTGAGCTGGGGGTGAGATGGCGGTGGGAGAGTTGTTTGTAAGACCCCCACTAAGGTGAGACAGCCTGAGAGAGAGGGTGAGTAGGCAAAGCAGTGAAGGTGGGGTGAAGATCAATGAGATTTGGGAGTGAGGGTGCTGACCAGTGAGGAGCCTTAGGCCTAAATAAAATGCGTGGATGTGGGATCTGGCTCCCAGTATCCACCAGTATGGCAGAAGAGAATGGACTGGTTGTGTTGGTGCATGCCTGTAATCCTAGCACTCACTAGAGAAGCAGAGGCAGGAGGATCACAAATTCCAGGCCAGCCAAAAATCCTATGTCAAAAAAATAAAAAAGTAGGTGGGCACAGAGACAAGGGGGAGGCTCAGGGGGAGGGCGATCAGTCTGCCCCGCCCCCCGCCCCAACTGGTTAAACCTCTGTGCAGGAGCCTCCCATTCCTGTGGGCCTCCTGAAAGATCCTTAGATTCAGGTTAGTGCATGGGAAAGTGTTCCCCCCGCTTCCTCCAGCTAAGGGATTGCGGTGGTGGGATGATGGTGGTGGGCGGTGGTGGATACTAGCGATGCCCCCCTTCCCGCGTGCGTCTGCCTCCAGGGTGCCCCTCCAGCCAGCCAGGATGAAGCTCTTCATCGCACTTCCTGTCCTGATTGTGGTCGTAGCCATGGCTTTGGAAGGTAAGAAAGAGGCTTGGAAGTGTGAAGCTGGTCTTGGGCCTGCGGCCCAGGCTGAGAGGACCCTCGAGGGAAAGCTCTGAGGTCCCTTTCTGTGTCACCATCCCACTACCGCCCTCCGATCGACACCCACCCCAGATGCCAAGTGCCTTACTTTTCTGCCAAGGTAGGTGCTGTAGAAGGCAAGACGGTCCAGAAAAGACCTAGTAACCAATGACCTAGGACACCACCCTTTGGGATTGGCTAGAAGGGGCGGAGCATAGAAACAGGCAGTGCAGTAAAAACAAGTGTCCAATACCCTCCTCCATGCTTCAGGTTTGCTTGCAACCCTCTCGCTGCAGGCCCAGCCCCCGCCCAGGCGGCCCCTGATTTGTCCAGCACATTGGAGAGCTTACCGGATAAACTGAAGGAGTTTGGAAACACGCTGGAAGATAAGGCCCGGGCAGCCATTGAACATATCAAACAGAAGGAAATTATGACCAAGACCCGGTTAGGACCTTTCAGGGCACGGGGGCGGGGGGGGGTGGTGTGTGTGTGTGTGTGTGTGTGTGTGTGTGTGTGTGTAAAAAGCCTAGCGGACAGTTCCACACTGACACAGAGTGATTGATGCTTTCCCTGAAGTCATAGAACTGGATCTCAAAGTGCTTGGAGTGTGGGGACAGGCTGTGTAACTCCCAGCCATCTGTTAGAGATGGAATGTGGGGACAGGCTGTGTAACTCCTAGTTTCTGTTAGAGATGCTTCCAGGTGGTAGTGAAGGGCCAGGCTTGGCGGCTGACTGGTTAGGATAGACCCTGACCCCTCCTTTGTGTACTCTAGAGAGACAGGACATGACCTTGAGTCTCTGGGACAGAGAAAGAATGTAGAAGAGTTGGGGCAGGGTCACATCTGAAGCTGTGTAGGCCTGGGCTCTGCAGTTTACACTGACCAAAGAGAGATTAGGGCATGCGGGTTAAGACCCCAGCAACCAGCCGGACTGTGGTGGCGCACACCTTTAATCCCAGCATTCATGAGGCAGAGGCAGGCAGAGCTCTTTGAGGCCAGCCTGGTCTATAGAACTAGTTCTAGGAAAGCCAGGACTACACAGAGAAACCCTGTGTCAGCACCCCTCCCCCTAAAAAAATGTCCCCAGTGAGATGTCCCAGAGGCAGGCGGATTTCTGAGTTCGAGGCCAGCCTGGTCTACAGAGTGAGTTCCAGGACAGCCAGGGCTACACAGAGAAACCCTGTCTCGAAAAACCAAAAAAAAAAAAAAAAGAAGAAAGAAATAGGAGTTTGAGTTTGAGCCAGCCTGGGCTTCAGGCAAGGAAGGCTCTGCCTCAAAGTGAAAACAACAACAAAAGCAGGAGGTGAAGACACCCTGAGAGACACCTAGTATGCTGTAAACAAGTTGGTTAGCCAATTTGGCAAGTAGACAAATCATTCATTTAAATTGAGGTCTGAGTTTGATTACAAATATCAAGCCAGGCCTAAACTTGACAAAGCAAGTTTCCTGTGGAGGGAACGTGCAAAGGCCCTGAGGCAGAAAGATCTGTAGATAAGAGAGAATGTCCTCCTAGAGGGGGGAGAATTTGGGTCAAGGACAGAGGCCAGAATGAGCAGTGACGTGACGCCTTGGGCAAGCACGGGCTAGAGAAGGGGTGGGCGAGCGGGCGGGAAGCAAGAGACAGCAAGTCTTGTGGGGCATAGCTATGCATGTTTTTAATTCCAGCCAGGGAAAAATAAAAACAAACAAGATTTAAAAAAAAAAATAAAAGTGATAAGAAGATGGAAGGAGACTGAGGAAAGATTATTCAGTGCTTGAAATGCCTGTGAGGATCTGAAGTTGATACCAGAATCCACATCTTTAAAAGTCAGTCATAGGATTCAGTTAAGAGCACTTGCTATTCCTGCAGAGGACCAGGGGTCTGTCCTCCCACCCCCCCACACACACACACCTATGTCAGCACAGCTCCCAGCAGCCTGTAACTCCAGCTCCAAGGGATCCAGTCCCCGCTCCCGGATCCACAGGCACTGGAGCACAAATACAGAACAAAATAAAGCTTTAGGCCGGGCAGTGCTGGGGCACCCCTTTAACCCCAGCACTCCGGAGGCAGAGGCAGGCAGGTCTCTGAGTTCCAGGATACAGAATTAGTTAGAGGATAGACAGATAGATAGATATGCAGAGAAACTCTTTCTTGAAAAACCAATAATAGTAATAATAATAATAGTGAGTGAAGTATGGTGCCACATGCTTTTCACCCCACTAATGGGAAGGACAGACAGATGGAGCCCTGGGGTTAGGTTATGGGAAGGACAGACAGATGGAACCTAGATCAGGGACATGCCTGAGGAAGACCTGAGGTTGGCCTTCATCCTCTGTAGTCGCCTGCTAGCCGCCTCTCACACAGTGCCTGGCTTTGAAAGCCAAGTCAAGAAGAAGTTCTTTGAGTTTTGGTTTAACGATGCTCCAATATGGGCTGGGGATGCAGCTAAGTGCTTGCCTTGCGTGCGCAAAGCCCACGGTTTGGTCTCCAGCACCACATAAAACACCAGCATTTGGGAGGTGCAGGCAGGAGGATTCAAGGTCATCATCCTTAGCTACATATTAAGATGGAGGCTAGCCTGGACTACATGAGACCCTGTCCCAAAACACCCACACAAATTCTCTGGTCTATGTGAGGGAACTGAGGCAGAGACACTGACCCCCACAACCCAGGGTTTTCATCCCACAGACAGGATGAGGAAAGATAAGGAAAGGAACAGGAAGGGAGTGGGAAGCAGAGGTCTGGGTCCCTGGGAGGGTACAGTGAGCACTGACCCTGTCCCCATCTCTCTCCAAAGGACCTGGTTTTCAGAGACATTCGACAAAATGAAGGAGAAATTAAAAACCACGTTTGCCTGAGCACCTGGCGGGCCATCTGGCAGCAGCAAGGACGTCTATATGAGGTGCCAGGTCCCTCTTCATCGCACACCAATAAAAAACCTGTAGAGGATAAATGCTTCCTGAAGTGCTTTGGACTGGGGTGGAACTGAGGGATAATGTGAAGACTGGGTCCATTTGTTTGTTGTTCGTTTATGTATTTTTATGTGTGTGGTGTTTTGCCTGCATGTTTATGTGTGCATTACCCACTGAAGCCAGAAGAGGGGCCTTCTCCTGAAACTGGAGAAGGTTATGAGCTGCCATGTGGGTACTGGGGATGGAACCTGGGTCCTCTGGAAGAACAGCCAGTGCTCTTAAGTGCTTCAACATCTCTCCAGCCCCCCAGCCCTGTCTGCATACTCTTCACGTTATAATTCCCCAAAGAATCTTCTTGAGAACCCTATTCACGTCAAGCATTGAAGCTCAGAGAAGGAAAGTCACTGGTGCAAGGCACACAATCAGACAGCAGGGTTTAATGCATACCCTGGCGTGGTGGCTTGTTTACACTCTCCTGCTTTGGTGTGATCCAGATGAGGCTGGGTTTGACTTGCCAGTGCACAGAGTAGGCACTCATTAAACTGGAAGTGGATAATGCAGAAGACTAGGAAACAGGGTAGACGGGATGGACATAGGAGGGAACCAGAAAGACGGTAGCCACCTATAGATCACCACGTCACCTTCTCCACGAAGTCCTTCCAGACTGACTTCTCCATTGCAGCTTTACCATTCTCCATTGCTACTTACCTTCTTGGAACTGTTACCATGAGCCCCAGACTGTTACCATGTGCCCCAGATAACAGGGCCAAGACTGTTGTCACCAGTGGGTCTGTAGCCACTGCCCAGTTTTGCTGACCACAGTGCCAGTGCCATTATTGAATAATATTTACTCAAGGCAATGATTGCTTAATTTAAACACATCAGATTTTTTGGCTTTGAGGTGTCTTCTTTTGTTGTTTGCTTTGGTGTTTTGAGAAGGGGTTTCAATAATTGGCTCTGGATGACTTTATAGACCAGGCAAGCCTCACCAGAGCCTCGTGCCCCAGCGCCCTCAGCCTCCAGAATGTTGTAACTGTAGGGATGTGCCACCATGCAGGGCCTGGTTGTCTTTTCGTTACTGTTTAGTTAGTTAGTTATTAAGACAGGGTTTCTCTGTGTAGCCCTGGCTGTCCCAGAACTTCCTGTAAACCAAGCTGGCCTACACCATATGTCTCTGCCTCCGGGGTGCTAGGATTAAAGGGCTGTACCACCACCACCCTGCGCTAGGCCTGCCTTAACACACTGCATTCACACAGAAACCAGGACCTGACACATGCTAGGCAAATACTCTACCACTGAGCCACGCCTCCAGCCCTCACTAGGGGATTCTTTCCTACCTTATTTCTTGTCTCCTTTTTGAGGCTGGGTCTTGCTCTATATTTCCTACATAAACCAGGCTAGCCTGGAACTCACAGAGACACCCCCCACCCCCGACTCTCCCATTCCAAGTGCAGGGATTAAAGGTATGTGCCACTACCTCTGACTCTTTGGAAATACTTTCAAAAAAAAACACTTTTTTTTTTATTGCAGTAACGTTTTTGAAAACTCTGCTAATTAAGGTTGAAGTCCACTAAGACAAGATAGCCTGCAGGCCCTGCGCAATATGGGAGAATCTCCTCCTTGCCAACCTTCTTCTCTGACCTTGCCTGGGGAGTTCTAAGCCCCTATACTTGCCTCAACTTGAAGAATGCCACATAGTGTTAGTTAGATTAGAGGCTCAATTTCCGTTTTCCTGACCAAACCTTGTTCAGTCAGCACCTGAGATTCCTGAAATGCTTCCCCATGCTAATGAGGCACTTTGGAATCCTAAACCCCCAGCCAGTGACCTCTGCCCGTCCTGTATGTCCCTACCCTCAGTCCCCCAAAACTTTAAGCCCTCAATCACCCTAAGTAAAGTTATTGTGCCTAGTGACAGCAGGTCTGGTGTGGCCTTTCAGCTTACACACTCACAGGGCTTCTGAATGCTCCCCATCTCCCTCAGCATCTCTACTTCCTTTACCCTTGTAGATTGCATCAGCTGACAACTCACAAGGGTGGGGAGAACCAGGTAACTTATTATGTGTGTGTGAGTGTGCGTATGCATGTCTCCAGTAAATGTGTTGAGGTCAAAGGATGACTTGCTTGAGTTGCTTCTCAAGGTCCTCGGGATTGAACTCAGGCCATGGGCCTTCGTGGCAAGTACCTTTATGAGATGGGCTGGAGAGATGGCTCAGTGGTTAAGAGCACATACTGACTTCAGTTCCCTATTCTCTATAACTCCAGCTTCCACAGGGACACCTGTGTACAACACCCTCACAACATATACATAATTAATTACATTTATTTTTTATTTTTAACATTAGTTTTCAGTTTTTTAAGATAGGGTTTCTCCATGTAGCTCTGGCTGTCCTGAAACTCTGTAGACCAGGCTGGCCTCGAACTCAGAGATTTGCCTGCCTCTGCCTCCTGCGTACTGGGATTAAAGGCGTGCGCCACCACCGCTTAGCTACATAATTAATTTCTAAAAGATTTTTAATTTTTTTTATTTGATACAGTCTCATGTAGCCTAGGCTAGCCTCAAACTTGGATGATGGCAAACCATGCATCTTCCTGCCTCCACCTGGGTTATAGACTTCTGCCACCTTGCCTAGTTTTATGCAATGCTAAAGACGGAACTCGGGACCTCATGTGTGGGGGGGGGGTGAAGGGCTCCACCAATGATGCCGCATCCTCAGCCTCTCTTTCACTCCAGATTTCCTTGCCAGAGCCCCAAGCATCCATCTGGAAAAGTGAGCAGTTAGAGACCTGTGGAAGATGGGAAGGGGAGGAGGTACTGCAGGGGCTGTGAGGAGGCAGGGGTGGGGCGGAGCAAGCTCATCAGCATGAGTAAGATTCTCAATCGTGACAAGGTCAGGGACCAGGAGGAGAGAGAAGACACCTGGGAGGTTGAGGTCCCAGGATCACCAGGAGCTTGAGACCAGCCTGGCTATAGTACAACTGTCTCAAAAACAAAAAGAGAGATTAAAGGAGAGTTAGGGCCAATTTTGCTGGCACTATCTCTTGAAGACAGTTCAGGTCTCAGGGCTGCTCCCAAAACCTCAGACATCCACTAGGGTGGCAGGATCACCAGCCTGTTCCGTTCTCCTTACCGACTCCTTTCTCCCCCAGCTCCCTCCCTGGCACACTTGTTTTTCAGTCGCCTTTGATGTCCACCCTGAACGACCTTCACCCTGTCACTGTCCCCAGGATGAGCAAACATTGCAGGCAGCAAATAGCAAACAGCCCACAGCCACCCTGTATGCCGACTTTGACTTAAGGGCAAAGGGCAGAGACCTTCCTCAGCCCCAGCCCCCGCCCCCACCTCTCACCCCTACCTTAGCCTCCCTCTTGGGCTGTAGGGTTTGCATGGGAAAGGTCATAGGCTGTCCCAGCATGGTGAAATAGTGAAAGACAGCTAGATTCTGACCCCGATCTCATCACCAACTACTGTCTCAGTTTCTTTCTCTTTTTAAAGATTTTATTTATTTATTTATTTAATGTATATGAGTACACTATAATTGTCTTCAGATATACCAGATGAGGGCATTAGATCCCCTATGGATGGTTATGAGCCATTATGTGGTTCTGGGAACTAAACTCAGTGCTCTTAACCACTGAGCTATCTTCCAGCCTTCAGTTTCCTCTTATGTGAAAAAAGAATGCTAGGGAGGAGTGTGGCTTAGAGCCCCTGCCTGGAATCCCCCAGTGAGGGGCTGGGGGCGTGGCTCAGTGGTAGAGCCCCTGCCTAGAATCCCCCAGTGAGGGACTGGGGGCGTGGCTCAGTGGTAGAGCCCCTGCCTAGAATCCCCCAGTGAGGGGCTGGGGGCGTGGCTCAGTGGTAGAGCCCCTGCCTAGAATCCCCCAGTGAGGGGCTGGGGGCGTGGCTCAGTGGTAGAGCCCCTGCCTAGAATCCCCCAGTGAGGGGCTGGGGGTGTGGCTCAGTGGTAGAGCCCCTGCCTAGAATCCCCCAGTGAGGGGCTGGGGGCGTGGCTCAATGGCAGAGCTTCTGCCTTGAATCCCCCAGTGAGAGGCTGGGGGCGTGGCTCTGGTAGAGCTCCTGCTCAGACACAAAGCCCTCTCTTCAGTTCCCATCAATGAGAAAAATATTTCGAACCTGTGGAGAACACCAAAGCAACTCCTCTGGGCCTTGAGCACAGTATACATAGGGAAGCCCACACCAAATAAAGACCATCCATCATACTTGGGTTCAGTTAATGGAGTACTTGCTAACTTGCACTTGGCCCTACATTCGATCCCCAGCTGTGAGCTAAATGATGGCAAAGACCAGTGATCTCAGCACTGGGAAGACAGACACAAAGGTGTTCACAGTTCCAGGCATGGAGGCCTTCATCAGGAAAAGAGAACCCTTATTTAAAAGCCCAAAGCCTTGTGATGTGATGTCCCGCTAGACCCCTGCCTCTGCTTCTTGTGTGCTAGGATTAAAGGTCTGTGCCACCATGCCTGAGATATATTTGGGCGGGGGGGGGAGTTAGGGGTTCTTCAAGACAGGGTTTCTTTGTGGCCTCAGTGGCCTGGAGCTCTGTAGACCAGACTGATCTCAAACTCACAGTGATCCATCGGCCTCTGCCTCCGGAGCACTGGGATTAAAGGCATGTGCCACTACATTGGTTTAAAATCTCTTTTTCAAAAAAAAAAAAAAAAGAATAAATAAATAGCACCTGAGAACTACGGTATGGCTGCACCCCTCTGGTGCCCTGTCCTGTCTCGGGTCAGCCTACAAGGCAGGGGATGGGAAATCAGCCACACTTAGAGTGCAGAGACTCAGCAACTTGCACCTAGTCTCAATGCTGAGAAGAGATGGAGTTTGACTATTAAGTCCACCTCCCTTCGGCGTTTCTGGGGAGTATGGTTTCCTAAGTCACCCAAGCTCAAACTCAATAATCCTCCTGCTTCAGCTTCTTGAGTTCTGCAGTCTCAGACATGTGCCCCGTGACTGTGTCCAGCAAGAGGTCTCTTTTCATAACCAGACATGGGGATCTAGGGTTCAGTGGTTTGTGCTTCTGTTTTCCTTTTTCCGATGTGGAAAAACAAAACAAAACCACAGAACATAAAATTTACCATTTCAGCCAGTTTCAGGTGTCTAGGTCAGCAGTGCTGAGAACATTTACACAGTTGTGCAACAGACCCCAAAATCTATTTCTAAAATGTTTGCATCATGGCAAGCAGCAGCTCTTTGTGATTTTTTTCTTCTGTCAGCAAGAAACCAACATATGAGGAGCCATACCTTATCAGTGTGAGGTTCATCCTTCCTCAGGCATCTGGGGGCAGGGTCCCTCTGGACAGTTCCTCCAGCTGCAGCTAAAAGACCATCAGGAAATTTTTTTTTTAAAGTTTTACTTATTTATTATTTATATGAGTACACTGTTGCTGTCTTCAAACACACCAGAAGGGAGCATCAGATCCCACTACGGATGGTTGTGAGCCACCATGTAGTTGCTAGGAATTGAACTCAGGTCCTCTGGAAGAGCAGTCAATACTCTTAACCACTGAGCCATCTCTCCAACCCCCAGAAAAATTTTTATATGTATAACTTATTTGTATTTCATGTGCATTGGTGTTTTGCCTGCATGTATGTTTGTGTGAAGGTGTCAGATCCTCTGAAACTGGAGGTACAGGCAGTTTCAAGCTACCACAGGGTACCGGGAATTGAACCCAGGTCCTCTGGAGAAGCAACCAGTGTTCTTGACCCCTGAGCCATCTCTCCAACACCCCCATCAGGGATTTGCTGCATGGAAACAAAGTCTGCCTGCCATGCAGGCACTGGGGGGTCACCCCAGCACTGGGAAGGCAGAGGCAGGAACACCAGAAATTCAAGGCCAGTCAAGGTTGCCCTGAATTTATGTCTCAGTAGATAATAAGCAAACAGGCAATTACAGGGTACCCAGTTACATTGCAACTTCAGAGGGGTAGGTGCTGTTTAAGTATTAATTTGGTAAAATTCCCAAATCTTGCATGGAACATATTTGCCTGACTGCTCTTCCGAAGGTCCTGAGTTCAATTCCCAGCAACCACATGGTAGCTCACGACCGTCCATAACGAGATCTGACGCCCTCTTCTGGAGTGTCTGAGACAGCTACAGTGTACTCATATATAATAATAAATAAATCTTTAAAAAAAAAGAAAAGAAAAGAAACTGTAGATCTCAAGAGCCTGAGGCAAAAGGTTTATGAGTTCATAAATATCATGAGCTATATAACAAGACTTTGACGACACGGGTGGGGGAGGAGGAGGAAGAGGAAGAGAAGGAAGAGGCAGCCAGCAGTGGCAGTCACAAGATTGCTCCACAGGTAAATGCTCCACAGTGAATTCTAGCAGTGAAGTCTAGCTACTGGAGTTTGATCCCTGGGATCCACAGTAGGAGAGAAGCAACTCCTGGAAGTGACACATCCATAGACACACACATACATACACTTACAAACACACACAAGAGACACAGAGAGATACACATACAAACACACACAGAGACATAGATATACACAAAGAGATATACATACAAACACAGACACAGAGACACACAGAGAGATACACATACAAACACAGACACAGAGACACACAGAGATACACATACAAACACAGACACAGAAACACACAGAGATATGCATACAAACACACACAGAGAGACACACAGAGATACACATACAAGCACACACACAGAGACACAGAGAGATACACATACAAGCACACACGCAGAGACACACAGAGAGGTACACATACAAATACACACACAGACACAGAGACACAGAGAGATACACATACAAACACACACACACACAGAGACACAGATACACATAGAGAGATACACATACACAGAGATACACACAGTCACACACAGAGACACACAGACACACACAGCCACATACACAGAGACACATACATACACACATACACACACACACACACACACAATAAATAAACATAGTTTAAAAAGCATTAAAGGGCTGGAA
This sequence comes from Tokudaia tokunoshimensis, assembly GCA_036184795.1. NCBI lineage: Eukaryota > Metazoa > Chordata > Mammalia > Rodentia > Muridae > Tokudaia > Tokudaia tokunoshimensis. The sequence continues at coordinate 43,859,428 of BTHU01000006.1, forward strand.
AGACGGCCGGAGAGAGTCAATATTAAGAGCACTGACTACTCTTCCAAAGATCCTGAGTTCAAATCCCAGTAACCACATGGTGACTCACAACCATCTGTAATGAGATCTGACGCCCTCTTCTGGTATGTATGAAGACAGCTACAGTGTACTTACATATAATAAATAAATAAATCTTTAAAATAAAAAAAAGGGGGGGGCTGGAGATATGGCCCAGCAGTTAGGAGTCCCTCCTACTCTTGCTGGGGACCTGAATTTGACTCCTAGCTCCCACATCAGGAGGGCCACACCCAGCTCCACGAGATCTGATGCATACACTCTAGCCACTGTGAGCCCCTGCACTCACATGCACCTACCCTGACACAGACAGACACCCATACACATAAGTAAAAATACATTTTTTACATGTTAGCTAAAAGAACTCAAAATCCAAGCCACATGGCTACATAATGAATTCCAGGCCAGCCTGGGCTACTTAAGATCCTGTTTCAAATTAAGATAGAAGGAACTCCTCACACACTGATCTCTTAAGTGTAAATTAATGGGCTCAATTCTCAAAGGAAGAAACTGAGTCCAGGAAAATTCTGGTGGCATGTGGAGTCAGTATTGGGGCTTCCGTCTTCTCTGAGGCCAGAGCAGCACTCTGTGGGAAAGAAGGGGCGGGCAAGGGCGGGCATGACCTCTGTCACTGCTTCCATCGCTTTAAAGTCCTGCCAAGGGAGGTCACAAGGGGAGGGCTCTCTCCAGTGCTGCCTGTTCCTTCCCCGGTGACAGAGGGACTGAGTCCCCAGAAATGTCCCTGCTGAGATGCAGGCCGCAGGCTCTGCCATCACTCTGCCTCTCTGTGTTGTTCCTGGCCTGCTTTGTAGGTGAGGAGTTGAGGGACTGCTGCAGGTGGGGGTGTTCTCTGGGTGGGGCATGACTGTGGCTTCATCAGTGGGAAAGTAGCCATGTAAGAGGAGCGCAACACACACACGGTTGCCCACACTAGCACACACACGCACACACACTCACATGCACACTTCGGATGCTAGGGAAACACTCTACCACCGGCTTGTTTTGTTCTTTGGAGACATGGTCTCATGTAGCCCGGGTGGGCTTTGAACTCCAGCTACAGCTGAAGATGATCTTGAATTCCAAATGTTCCTTTCTCTATCCTGGATGTGTTCAGATTACAGCACACCTCACCACACCTGGTTTATGTGATACTGGCATAGATCTCAGGGCCTTGCATATGCAAGGGAAGAACTCCTTCCAGCAAAGCCTTTCCCTCAGCCCTTTGAGCCCAGCTGCAGTTGTGACAAATGTATATGTCCACCATGGGCGTAAGTATGCTTTTGTTGCTATTATTTGATACCGTTTATTGTGGGTGTGTTGCTTTTGTAGTTTTTTTGGTTTTATTTTGTTTTGAGACAGGGTCTCAGGTGGCCTAGGCTGGTCTTGAACTCCTGATCTTCCTGATTCTGCCTCCTAATCACCAGAGTCACAAGCATGCAATACTTCCTGAGTGAACATGTGTGTGCTTGCTCTCTCCAGAGTACACGTATGAAAAATTCCAAGTGTGTGGCTACAGATGAGGCTGTCTCTGTGCATGTGTGCTCACCCATAGCTTTGTATTTTGTTGATGCATTCAAAATTGTATCTCAAAAGCAGAATACATTGGTATGGATCTGTAATCCCAACTATTCAAAGTCTGAGGCAGGAGGATTGCAGGTGGAGGTTCCTCCTGACAGTTTAGTGATACTCAGATTTTTTGTTTGTTTGTTTTAGGGTTTTGTGTGTGTGTGTGTGTGTGTGTGTGTGTGTGTGTGTGTGTTTAAGTATACATGAGTATAGCACACTGTAGCTGTCTTCACACACACAGAAGGATGCCATTACAGATAGATGATTGTGAGCTATCATGTGGTTGCTAAGAATTGAACTCACGATATCTCAAATATCTCAATGCTCTTAACCTCTGAGCCATCTCTCTAGCCGCACGCTGACAGTTTTTAAAAGTACAGAAAACTGGGACCCATGAGGTGACTCAGTGGGTAAAGGTGCATGCCACAAAAGCCTGGGGACCCAAGGTTAGTCCCTGGAACCCATATGGTGGAAGGAAAAAACAGGCTTCTGAAGATTGTCCTCTGACCTCCACACGAGGGTCATGAGACACAGAAGACCTCACACACAGAAACACATATTACACACACACACACACACTCTCTCTCTCTCTCTCACACACACACACACATACACACACATAAATAATTTAACTTTTTTCTTCTTATTTTATTTTTATTTTATGTGTGTTGGTGTCTTGTGTTTGTCACATTTGTCTCTGTGAGTGTGTCAGACCCCCTGGAACTAGGGTCACAGACAGGTGTGAGCTGCCATACAGGTGCTGGGAACTGAACCCAGGTCCTCTGGGAGAGCACTGAGTCCTCTTAGTGAGCAACCAGTGCTCTAAAAAGTTGAGCTAGCTTTCCAGCCCATTTTTCTTTTAATTTTCAGACAGAATGGCCCGGAGTTATAGCTTAGCACGCATGAGGCCTTTGGTTCAACATCCACTCCCATTAAAATAAATCAATTAATGAAAATAGAATCATCTAACAAGCCATGCCTAAAAGGCACATGTATGTCTAAAGTCCCAAACTGGGGACACTGAGACAAAGGGACATTTTGAGGCCAGTATGGGCTACATAGGAAGATTCATCAACTAATGAAAAAAATTAGGAAGCTCTGCGGCGGTGGCGCACGCCTTTAATCCCAGCACTCAGGAGGCAGAGGCAGGCGGATTTCTGAGTTCGAGGCCAGCCTGGTCTACAGAGCCATATAGTGGCTCAAAACCATACATAATTCCAGTCCCAGGGAACTCGGTGCTCCCTTCTGACCTCTGTGGGCACCAGCTACATACACGGTGCACAGACAGACAGACAAGCTGAGCACTCATACACAGGAAATAATTCCAGTAACTCACGCGGCCGAGGCAGGAGGATCTCTGTGAGTTTGAGGTCAGCCTAGTCTACACAGTGAATTCCAGGTGAACTGGGGTTTACGATGAGACCCTGTGTTAAAATACATATCTGTGTTGGAAAGAAGGGAGCAGGCATCTCCCAAGATAACGCTGGGGGCGTGCCCAGCGCCTCCCCTGTACTCCTCATATGTTAGCCCAGTGTCCCTTTCCACAGAACAGGAAATGGTGGCGTCATGGATGAGGCTTGCTTCATAAGGGACTTGGAACTAGAGTTCATGTGTTGTCTGGGTGTGTTTCCTGGAACCCCAGTACTTGGGAGGTAGAGGTAGGAGGATCAGGAGTTCAAGGCTAGCCTCAGCTACGTAGGCAGTTTCTGGATAAGCAGAGGATGTGTCTCAGTCAGTAGTGAGCTTATGTAGCCCAAACCTGGGTTCCAGCCCTATCCTGTCACAAAACAGACACGTGCTTATTCACCCATCAGCTTGACACTTTGGAGGTGGAGTTGAGAGGATCAGCAGTTTGAGGTCAGAGGCCATTCTTGGCTACTTGAGGTCAGCTAGGACTATAAGAGGACATGTCTCAAGACAACAACAACAACAATAATAATAATAACAATAATAATCATAGGCTAGAGGGATGGCTCAGTGGTAGCTCAGCAGTTAAGGGCATGTACTGTTCTTGCAGAGAACTGGAGTCGGTTCCCAGCCTTACAACTGCCTGTAACCCCAACTCCAGGGAACTCAACGCCTTTGATCTCCACAGGCAGTGCTCTTGTTTATGTGCTCACAGACACTGCTGGAGAGATGGTTCAGCGGTTAAAAGCACCAACTGCTCTCTCCTAGAGGTCCTGAGTTCAATTCCCGGCAAACACATGGTGGCTCAGAGCCACCTGTTATGGGATCTGATGCCCTCTTCTGGTGTGTCTGAAGACAGCAACAGTGTACTTACATACATAAAATAAGTAAATAAAGGGCTGGAGACATAGGTCAGCAGTTAAGAGCACTGACTGCTCTTCTGAAGGTCCTGAGTTCAAATCCCAGCCACCAAATGGTGACTCACAACCATCCGTAATGAGATCTGACACCCTCTTCTGGTGCATGTGAAGACAGCTACAGTGTACTTACATATAATAATAAATAAATCTTTAAAATAAATAAATAAATAAATAAGTTCAAAAAAATATTAAAAAACATGTATACTTGTGTGCCAGGTCTGGGCCTGAGTCTCTACTTAGGTGTGTGGGTGCTGGAGCAGGAGGACTCTGTGTGTGTGTGTGTGTGTGTGTGTGTGTGTGTGTGTGTGTGGTGTGTGTGGGGGGTGGGGGGGGTGTATGTCCCAGAGGGACTGGGAACAAAGCTGTCCACGGTAGAGGATAAATTATTAGGAAGCTTTTGCTCCTCAGGACATGGAGGAGACAGCTAGTTTTGTAGGAAGGACTGGGAGGCAGGGGCTGTTCTAGGTTAGTTGCCATCCTTGGGCAAGAGGGTTAGGTGGTTAGAGGAAAGAGGCACCAGGTGGGAAGTGGAATTGCATACAGAGCAAGGGAACCTCAGGAGACAGACAGACAAGGGAGAGAAGGCTCTGGTGCCAGAGGGTCTAATAGGCCAGGATGGGCAAAGTGTGCAATATACTGGGTACTTTCCTGTTTACTTGCTCCTACATTGTACAATACTCTTCAAAAAGGACATCATCGTGTCCCCTTATACAGGATGGGAAACTGAGTCTAGGCCAGGTGAAATCAGGTATGGCCTGTAATAAGGGGTGATGTGGGTGTCTAGGTACAAAGATAAGTCCACCTGTCCCCAGGAGTAACATGCGGGGAGAGAGAGGAATGGGGTTCTGAGATCTCAAGCCCCTCTGTGGTTTCCCCCAGCATCCGTGTCTACAGAAAGCCTGAGCCCCACGCCTAGCCCTGAGAGCAGCCCCTGGAGCCTGGTGAGGGCCAGGGTGATGGAGATGGTGGAGCCACTGGTAACCAGAACCAGGGACAGATGGCAGTGGTTCTGGTGAGAGAGTTCTGGTGATTGGCTGGGAGGGGACACTAGAGTTAGAGTGGAAAGAGAGCCTGTGACTAGACCCTGGGTCTAAGGGAGGAGGGCTGGGGCCTGGACTCCTGGGTCTGAGGGAGGAGGGCTGGGGCCTGGACTCCTGGGTCTGAGGGAGGAGGGCTGGGGCCTGGACTTCGGGGTCTGAGGGAGGAGGGCTGGGGCCTGGACTTCGGAGTCTGAGGGAAGAGTACAAAGACTCTGGAGCCTTGAGTCTGAAGAAGATCAGAAGTAAAAGGGATCGAACCCCTGTAGTATCTGTTTTGTTACCTGAGATATCCCCTTTACACAGGGGCCCTGGAGCTGTCCAGGGCTTTGTGCAGACCTACTATGAAGATCACCTGAAAGACCTGGGTCCCCGAACTCAGACCTGGCTGCAGAACTCCAGAGACCACCTCCTAAACAAGACCCACAGTCTGTGTCCCAGACTGCTCTGCAGAGACTGGACTCAGGGTTAAAGTGCCGCACACCTCCCTCCCCTGGCACCCACAATAAAGGTGTTTATTCTTGATCTGTGTCACCGGACACATGGCTCCTCTTGAGGCCAGAGGTCAAACTTCGTCATATCTAGGAGTTAATAAGTGGAAAAGCTGCCACCTGGCTGGGAAGAACACAAGGAAAACTTTAGGGGAAGGGGCCAAAGTGATAACTCTCCCCCTGCCCACAGAGTTCCGGCTTGAAGTGAACAGGAGACTTCCAGGCGCCGGCTCGGATTCAGGAGGCGAAGTCTTGGAGGGCGGTATGGGTCAGATGACCCACATCCTTACAATGTCCCTCTCTTCCTAGAACATGCAGACCTTATACAGTATTCCAACTGGGTTCCACAAATCCAGGAAGCCCTCCACAATACCCAACCACATCTATCTCTCTCAGGAATTGGGGGATTGTCTCTCTTTTGTGGGAGACAGTAGGGGGAGACTTTAGGGATTGATCCAAGGACCCAACGTGCCAGGTGACTCCCCATCACTGAGCCCCAGCCCCAGCCCCAGCCCTCTTTTTCAAATTACATTTATTGAGGGGATGAAAAGGTAGCTAAGTGGTTAATGTGACAGAGTGTCAATTATTACATTTGTGTGTGTGCATACACACACACACACACACACACACACACACGCGCGCGCGCGCGCCACGTGTAGGGTGTCAGAAGACAACCTTCAAGAGTTTGCTCTCCCCCTTTACGTGGGGAATAGAACACAGGTCATCAGCGTTGGCGGCGAGCTCTCTACAGGGCGGGCCAGCTTTCCAGTTGTCCTGGAGCTGTAGACCAGACTGGCCATGGCAGTACACACCTGCGATCCCAGCACTTGGAAGATCAGGACACCCTCAGCTACACAGAGCATTCTTGGGGTAGCCTGAGCTACATGAAACCCTGTGTGAATAAAAACATAACAAAGCCTTTTCATTTTCGGATGAAAAATCTTGCTAAGTTGTCCAGTGGATCCTGGACTCCCTCTGAATTCTTGATCCTCCTGCCTCAACCTTCTGAAACAGCTTGAGGTTACAGCCCTGCCCAGTTTATGGGTGACTTCTCAAAGTGGGACTCCCCTGTGGTTTGACCTGACAGGGAATGTCACTGGCCATTACCCTTCCAGGCCTCCACCCCACCCCCTCTGTGGCTCTGTTGGCCAGGACTTTGGCCTAGGACGGAGGAGCTGTCTGATATGGAAGGAGGGGGCCCTCCAGAACTATAAAGCCTGCCAGCCCACTGGAGTTATCCAGGACAGTTCCTTCCTGCCCATTACATTCAGGTAAGAGGTGGACCGAGGAGGGGTGGGGGTAGAATATAAGAAGGGGCAAAGATTCCTAAGTCAGAAAATCCCAGGAATAATAGCCTTAGATGTCTGTCTTACAACATGGGCTTGAAAGGCTTTTCTTTCTCTCTCTTTCTTTCTTCTTTTCTTTCTTTCTTTTCTTTTTTTTATTGAGACAGGGTCTTACTATGTAGCCCAGCCCAGGCTAGCCTTGAGCTTCCGTTCCTCCTGTCTCAGCCTGACCAGGCATGCCTTCTTTCGTGTGCCTGACTAAAACCGTGGAGTTTAGAGTCGTGCTCTATTTCTATTTGTTTTACTTGGCCCTTCTCCCAGGTTTCATCTCTATCTCTTTCTAAGACATCTTTTATTCATTTATTTATTGTGTGTGAGTGGATGTTTTGCCTGCATGTGTGTCTGTGCACCACATGTGTGCCTGACTCCCTAGAGAAGCCGGAAGAGGACAGTGGAGCCCTTGGGACTACACTTACAGCCGATTGTGAACCGCCTTGTAGGTAGTGGGAATCAAACCCAGGTCCTCGGGAACGGCAGTTAGTGCTGTCCCAGCCACTGAAACTCCCACCCCCACTGTTTTCCTGCCTGGATCTCAGCCCCTGGCTGTCTCAGTTCCTTATTCCCAAAATGTGATGATTTTGTGCCCTGATTCTATAGCCCTTGGTATGGGAGAGACAGGCGGGCAAAGCAGAGACGAGATGGAGACTCTGAAGATATTGAGTCAGAACAGAGGTGCCAGAACAGTGTGACTCTGTCTCTGTCTCTCTCTGTGTCTGTCTGTCTGTCTATCTCTTTCTCACTCTGTCTGTTTCTCTCTGTCTCTGTCTCTCTCTCCCTGACAGACAGGGTTTCCCTGACTGTGCCTGGCTGTCTAGACTAGATTTATAGACTAGGCCGGCCTTGAATTCATAGAAATCTGCCTGCCTCTACTTCTGGAATGCTAGGGTTAAAGGTGTGCCCCACCCTGCCTGGTGACCTTGGATTTCTGATTCTCCTGCCTCCACCTCTGAAATACTGGGATTACAGGATGGTGCCACCACTGCTTGCCTGACGAAATTACCTTTTCATTTATGTATGTATGTATGTATGTATGTATGTATGTATTATGTATATATGTATGTATGTATATATGTATGTGTGTATGTATGTATGTATGTGTGTGTCGGTGTGTGTGTATGTGTGTGTTTGCATGTGCCATAGCACACATGTAAAAGTCAGAGGGCAATTTACAGGATTTGAATTCAAGTCCCCTGGCTTGGTGGCAGATACACTTACCAGCTAAACCATCTGGCACAGTGTGCCCAGCACCACCCCCAAGGTTTTAACAAAGAATTTATTTGTTTTTAAAAGGTTTGTTTATATTTCCTACTAGTCCAGGGCTGTTTAGGCCTCATAACAGCTTTCATGAATGAATGAATGAATGAATGAATGAATGAGTGAATGAATAAATGGATTAAAAGGTGTGTCTCAGTTTCCTTGTCTGCCTTTCACTAGCATGTGATGTTCCTACCACTGAGTGACGTTCCTACCACTTTAAAAAAAAATGCCCCTTGCCATTCTATCACATGACTGTCATCTCAGCACCCTAGAGACAAAGGCAGGAGACTACTGCGAGTTCAACTCCAGCCTAATCAACTTTGAAAGAATCTACTTTTGGGTTTTTTATTTTTGTTTTTTGTCTTTTGTTTTTTCTTCCTTTCTTATTAGAAAGGAAAGGCAGGCAGGGATTGCAGGGATTGTCAAAATCTGAAGAGCCGAACCAGAATTGTAGCTCAGAGGGTAGGGTGCTTGCCTGGGATGCTCAGGGTTCTAGGTTGGAGTCTCAGTACCATGTAAAACTAGAAATAGTGGCACACACATGTGATCCCAGCATTCCAGGTGTGGAAGCAGGGCAATCAGGAGTTCAAGGTCAGCCTAGTTTGTTTAGTCAATTTGAGGCCAGCTTCGGCTATATGAGACTTTGTGGTTTTTGTCTTTTTGGTTTTCTTTTTTTTAAGGTGGGGCCTTGAGACATGGCTCGTGGTTAAGGTACTTGTTGCTCTTGCAGAAGACTTGGGGTTTAGCTGGGCTTTGGTGGCACTCACTTTTAATCCTAGCACTGTTCGAGGACAATCTGGTCTACAGAGAGTTCCAGGACAGCCAAGGCTACAGAGAAACCCTGTCAAAAACAAAGAACAAACAAACAAACACACAAAACCCTTAGGTTTGGTTCACTAACATCTCTAATTCCAGTTTCATGGAATCCAACCCATTTTCTGGCCTCCACAAGGACTAGGCCTACTAAGTGCATTTATATACATGAAGGCAAAACAGCCATATACATTTATTTTATTATTATCATTATCATTTTGTTACCGTTTTTTCTAGAAAGACACTCTCTATAGCTCAGGTTGTCCTAGGATTCACTCTTGAACCCATAGAGATTCACCTGCTTCTGCCTCCCAAGTTCTGGGATTAAAAGCATGCATGACTATGCCTGGCTTTGCACACACACACACACACACACACACACACACACACACACACACACACAAACACGGGTGTAATGAATGAATGGCACACACCACCAACCCTAGTGCTTGAGAGCTCAAGGCACTTGACTCTCTGAGTTGGAGGCCAGCCTGGTCTACATAGTGAGCCCCAGGCCAATCAGTGCTGCATAGTGAGACCTCGTGTTATCCCACTCCTCTTTGCCACCCCTCCCGCCTAAAAAAACAACTCACTAGAGTAGAGTTCCAGGAGAAAACTCATCTGAATTAACAGGTTTCAAATCATTGTTGGGCACGACTAGAGACAGAATAGAGTCCCACCCACTCCTGGCCAATAGGACCCAAGGAATGCATTGCCTAGTGATCCCTCTGTCTAACACAACCCTGTCCTCAGTGCTCCAGGTCCCGGACAGCATGGGGTCTCGGTTCTTCCTGGCTCTATTCCTGGTCCTCCTGGTGTTGGGAAAAGGTAAGTGGGTGGGGCAAGTAAGGAAGCGGAAGGACTAGGGTAACCCTCAAGCACCTCTCCACCTTCCCCAGACATTCCTTTATCTTCCTCACTTGCTTCCACTCCCCCAAAGTCTCCTCAGCACCTCCAATCTAGCTATCATGCTTCCCACAGAGGTCCAGGCAACCCAGGAAGATGATGCGGGCAGCCCGGCTCTGCTGGACACGGTGCAGGAGTCCCTCTTAATTTACTGGAGCACTGCCAAGGCGGCCGCCAAAGACCTGTACCAGAAGACATACCCGACCAGCATGGATGAGAAACTCAGGTGTGTCCCTCCCAGTGGGGACAGATCCTGGCCTACGCCCTCAGACACAGGAGTCTATGTCCTATCCCTCCTCCCTCAGACCCAGGGAGGGGTCCAGGTCCCAGCCCTCCTCCCTCAGACCCAGGAGTCCAGGCTGCAGCCCTCCTCCCTCAGACCCTTCTTCCTTAGACTCACAAGTCTAAGCTCTAGCCCTCTTACCCCAAAACCTAGAAATGCAGACACTGGCCTCCTCCCTCAGACTCGGGGGCCCAGATTCCTGCTTCCTTTTTCAGGCTCAGGGTTCGAGCCCCTCTCCTCTCAGGGTTCGACCCTCTCCCCTTAGACTCAGGGGTCCCAGTCCTTAACCTTTCTCCCTTACACCAAGGGGTTTGGACCCCAGCCTTCCCCCCTCAGACTAAGGACTATGGCTCTCATCTCTTTTCTTTCAAATGCAGAGGCCCCAAACCTAGCTTTTCTCTCTCCGACCCAGGGCTCCAGCCTCTAGGTCCTTCTTCCAACCAGTGCCTGTGCTCTTTCCTTTCCAGGGACATGTACAGCAAGAGCTCTGCGGCCATGAGCACGTATGCGGGCATTTTCACAGACCAGCTCCTTACTCTCCTCAAAGGAGAGTAGTTGCTATGCAAGCCCTAAGTTAGGGGAAAGGAAAACTGGACACCCCTCCTCTTCGCTATCGCCACTTGACCATGACGGTCCTACATCACCCTGTCCCAGCAGCTCCTGGCTTCCTGCTCCCAACTCTAGACCAGATTCTTTCAATGAAAGAATAAGTGAGTCCAAGTTTATTGGCGTCAGTGTGACTTCTTTTCTGAGTTTCCCAGAGCCAAGATGGAAGGTCTTTGGAATCTAGTCCACATTTGATGAGTGTGGTTTCATGACATGGTGGTTAGCATCCTGCATTCTGGACCTTTGTAGACCCCCCACCCCCGCTCCCGCATGTCTGAGGCTTCCACTTAAAACTGGTCCATTGGAATGAATGGGAAATACTAGCCAGGCATTTGGGCTCACACAGGTCATCCTAGCACTTGAGACCAGAGGCAAAGGATGGTAGCTATTCTGAGTCCAACCTGGGATACATAGCGAGTTTTAGTTTTCTTTTTAAAATCTCTCTCTCTCTCTTTCTCTCTCTCTCTCTCTCTCTCTCTCTGAGACAGGCTCTCTATGTAGCCTTGGCTGTCCTGGAACTCATTGTATAGATTACAATGGCCTCGAATTCAGAGATCCACATGCCTCTACCTCCTGGTTGCTGGAATTAAAGGTGTGAGCCACCACCCTGCTTTTTTTTTCTTCTTTCTTTCTTTCTTTTCTTTTTTTTTTTTTTTTTTTTTGGTTTTTTGAGACCGGGTTTCTCTGTGTAGCCCAGGCTGTCCTGGAACTCACTGCGTAGACCAGGCTGATCTTGCCGGGCAGCGGTGGCACATGCCTTTAATCCCAGCATTCGGGAGGCAGAGGCAAGTGTATTTCTGAGTTCAAGGCCAGCCTGGTCTACAGAGTGAGTTCCAGGACAGCCAGGGCTACACAGAGAAACCCTGTCTCAAAAACCAAAAAGAAGAAAAGAACAAAAACCAAAACAAAAAACAAAAGCAAACAAGCAAACACCTCAGGGCTGGGGATTTTGCTTTGGCCATGTGAGTGTCTTCTGTTCAAACCAGACAAAGCAGGGGAATGAGTTGTCCAAGCAGATGTCACAGAGGAAAGGCCTGGTGGGGCTCGCAAGGCACTGCTAAAGTTAAGAAGTTGATACTAAGGTTGTCAGGGGCCCTGGAGGACACACACACTGAAACCTGGCCTCTTGGACAATTCCAACATATTAACCTCATATGCGTTTTATCAGAAATCTTGCTAGATAGGGGGACAGGACATAGCAGAGAAAAAGCCAACCATGCTTCCATGCAGTCTCTGACAAAGAGCCGATGGTGTTGGACATGGTGGCACCCATTTATAATCCCATTACTTAGGAGGGAAAGGTAAGCAGATCTCAGTGAATTGGAGGTCTGATTGGTCTACAGAGCAAATTCCAGGATAGGTGGGGCAGAAAAGAAAGACCCTGCGCCCCCCCCCCAAAAAAAGCCAATAGTACCCTTTTGATGATTAGAGTTTTGTGATATGTTTCATGTTCTCTTAAGTGCAGCTAGCCCAGGTTCTCAGGACTCATCCTGAGGACTGAGGACAAGACTGTGCTCCTCACTCCTGTGTTCTATAGGTGGCGCTGTTGGTCCCCCAGAGGACCCATGGCCTGAATTTCTCCTAAACTGTTTGGCAATAACCTACAGCCAGTCTTTCAATACTCCTGGAGCAATTTTCCCAGGTCCTGAGGCTGGGCAGCTGTGAGTCCAGTAGAAAACAGGGACTGGAAAGGAGGGGCAATGGGAAGGTTCCCAAGTCCCCAGGGCCTGGGAAGAACTGAGGCTGCCAAGCTCTAGGGGTGCCTGGGAGGGGGAGACTCATGGGGAACAATTCCCCCTCTGTCCAGTGTTTCCCACAGATTCAAGCCAAAGGGAACCACTGCCCAGGCAAATTCTGTTCCCGGCAACTCCCAGTGCCATCCCCCAAATACTTTTTTTTCTTAGATCCTCACCACCTCCGTTTAGGACCCCACAGTCCAGGTGCCCAGATTCTGCCTAAGACTGAGTGATCTGAACTCTGGATTTCTTCTCTCTCAGACTTAGGACTCAGTACTTTGAGTCCTGTCTCTTGAAGATTTAGAAGATGGATGTGCCAGCCCACTTCTTTAGAGACTAAGAACACAGTTCTTGATGGTGTTGGGCGCCCCCTAACGGTGGGTAGAGTGAGTCTGTTCTGTGACCCACTTAATGTTATGAGCTGGCATTGAGTGCAGGCACAGACAGACCTGTAGTCTCCCTGTGATGACACCTGGCCAGCTTCCAGGACATAGCGAGAACTTGTTTGAGCAACAAGTTGTTCTTGTTTTGTTTTTTTCGATGTTTTGTTTTGTTTGTTTTTGGGTTTTTTTGAGACGGTTTCTCTGTGTAACAACACTGGCTGTCCTGGAACTCACTCTGTAAACCAGGTTGGCCTCAGCCGGGCAGTGGTGGCACACACCTTTAATCCCAGCACTTGGGAGGCAGAGGCAGGTGGATTCTGAGTTCGAGGCCAGCCTGGTCTACAGAGTGAGTTCCAGGACAGCCAGGGCTATACAGAGAAACCCTGTCTCGAAAAACTAAAAAAAACAAAACAAAACAAAACAAAACAAAACAACCCAGGCCGGCCTTGAACTCAGAGATCTGTCTCCTCCCTCTGCTTCTCTCTCTCTCTCTCTCTCTCTCTCTCTCTCCTTTGTTTTTTGATTTTTGTTTGTTTTTTGAGACAGGGTTTCTCTGTATAGCCCTGGCTGTCCTGGAACTCACTCTGTAGACCAGGCTGGCCTCGAACTCAGAAATCCGCCTGCCTCTGCCTCCCAAGTGCTGGGATTAAAGGCGTGCACCACCACCGCCTGGCTCCCTCTGCTTCTCAAGTACTGGGATGAAAGGTGTCCAAAAACCCTGGTTTTATGAAATGCTGGATATCACCCCAGGCACCATGCATGCTAGAAAAACACTCTACCCCAAAATTTTAGCTTAACTTTATGTGTATGAGTGATTTGCCTGCATAGATGTGAGTACCTGGCAGCAAGGAGGTCAAAAGGGGGAATCCAGTCTCTTAGAACTGGAGTTACAGATGTTTGTGGACTGCCATTTAGGCGCTGAAAATTGAACCTGAAAACTGGGTTCTCTGGAAGAGCATTCAGTGCTCTAAACCACTGAGCCAATGCTCCAACCTTCTTCTTCATCCTCCTCCTCCTCTCTCTGTGTATTTAATTTTATTTATTTAGTGTATAAGTGCTCTGATCTGCAGGTCAGAAAAAGGCATCAGATCCCCTTGTAGATGATTGTGAGCCACCACATGGTTGCTGGGAATTGAACCCAGGACTTCTGGTAGATCAGCCAGTGCTCTTAACCATGGAGATGTCTCACTAGCCCCTTCTGTATATTTTTAATGGTACCTTCTTGCCAGTGTGCTGATCTTCAGGTAAGTCACCTTCTGTACTCGGAGCTTGGTTTTGTAATTCAGCAATGATGATCCCTAAGACAGTGCTGGGGACACATCAGGGACCACAGCAGTCCTAGGGCTGGCCTGAGAAGTGCAGGTAGACTTACTCCACAGTGGGAATACTGGCACCCGCTGGGCATAGGTGCAGCAAGGGAGGAGACTAGAGAGCCTGGAGGACTTCCTCGAGGAAGAGGTACTACCACAGAATGGACATCTAAAGGACAGGAGCTTACTTTTTACATTTTATTGTGTTGGGGTTGGGCATGTGCAATAGCACATCTGTGGAGGTCAGAGGGCATCTTTCAGGAGTTGCTTCTGTTGTCTCATAACATGGATACCAGGGTTTGAACTCCCAGCTACTTTATCTTTACTCTTTTGAGCAACCATTGTTGGGTGTGAGTATGGGGCAAGTAATAGAATTCTTAACTAGGTGGAGGGAAGATGGTGAGATGAGGAAGATGTTACTTATGAAGTAATACCTGTTAGCCTATCAAGAGTCAGATCCAGATAGATCTTGTTTGTTTGTCTTTTCTTTTCTTAATGATTTATTTATTTTATTTATATGAGTACATTGTAGCTGTCTTCAGACACACAAGAGGGCATCAGACCCTCTTACAGATGGTTGTGAGCCACCATGTGGTTGCTGGGATTTGAACTCAGGACCTCTGGAAGAGCAGTCAGTGTTCTTAACCGCTGAGCCATCTCTTCAGCCCTTTTTTTTTTTTGGCTTTTCAAGACATGGTTTCTCTGTGCTAACAGTCCTTGCTGTCCTGAAACTTACTTTGTAGACCAGGCTGGCCTCGAACTCACAGAGATTTACCAGCTTTTGCCTCCCCCAGTGCTGGGCTCATTTTAAGTTTTTTTTTTTTTTTAAGATTTATTTATTTACTATATGTGAATACACTGTTGCTGTCTTCAGACTTTCCAGAAGAGGGCGTCAGATCTTGTTACGGATAGTTGTGAGCTATCATGTGGTTGCTGGGATTTGAACTCAGGACCTTCAGAAGAGCAGTTGGTGCTCTTAACCACTGAGCCATCTCTCCAGCCCTCATTTTAAGTTTTAAGTTATGATTTTGTTTATCGTACATGTGTGATTATGTGGATACCAAGACATACTTGTGGATGTCAGAGGTCAATTTATGGAAGCTGGATCTTTCCTTCCATCATGGAAGTTCCAGGGACTGAACTCAGATCCTTAGACTTGGCCACAAGTGCCTTTATCCATTGGGCCACCTTGTTAGCCACAGGTGCAACTTTTCTCCTTTTTCTTCTCCTGTTCCTCCTGTTCCTCCTCCTCCTCCTCCTTTTAAAACAGGGTTTCTCCAGTTCTAGCTTTCCTGGAACTCATGGTGTGGACCAGGCTGGCCTCGAACTCACAAAGATCTGCCTGTCTCTGCTTCCCTAGTGCTGGAATTAAAGGTGTGCCACTAACCAGCTCAGATATATTTTCATTTATTTCTTCTCCTTTTTTTCTAGACTGGGTAGCATGTAACTCAGGCTGACCTAAAACTTGATGGTGGCTTTGAAGCCCAGGCCCTCCTACACAGGTAGAAGTTCTGCTTAATTTCATTCACTGGCTTCTGCCTTCCCAGGGCTGGGACTAAAGTCAAGAACCAACACATCCAGTCCTTGATTGTGGTCTAAGAATCTTCGATTTTGTAGCTACTACAAAATTTGAGCCGGGCGGTGGTGGCGCACGCCTTTAATCCCAGCGCTTGGGAGGCAGAGGCAGGCGGATTTCTGAGTTCGAGGCTAGCCTGGTCTACAGAGTGAGTTCCAGGATAGCCAGGGCTACACAGAGAAACCCTGCCTCGAAAAATCAAAAAAAAAAAAAAACAAATAAAATTTGAGAGATTTATAACCTGGTATAAACCCTGGGGAAACTGAGGCAGGATAGGAAGATGAAAAGTTAAAAGTGAAGGAAAATGGGAAGAAGAAAAGGCCTCTGTCTGGGGGCCTGGTTTGCTCTTCCTGTTCAGAGTCAGGAAACATAAGAACTCAATGAGGAAGTGAAGACTGCCTACGGAGAGGATTCATATTGTCCCAGAGTGTAATTGTTGAACGGGTGTGTCCCCACAGACTCAGAGCTGTGGACTCCTGGTCTTCAGTGGGTTGTACTATTTGGGGACACTCGAAGGTGAGGCCTTACTGAAGGAAATATGTCATTCGAAGTGGGCTTTGGGAGTTAAAAGCCTCCTGACTTTCTCCCTCCCTCTCCCTCTCTGTGCTTTATACATTCATTTGAAACTCATGGTTTCTTGCTCCAACCAGTGTACATGTTGCTTGCTGCCATTCCCCCAACCCCTGCAACGATGTACTCTCTCTTTGGAGCTATAGACTAAAATAAACTTTCTTCCAAAACTTGCTTTTGGTCATGGTGTTCTGTCACAGCAACAGGAAAGTAACTAATACAGACTTCATCAGGAACTATGTAACACAGGCTGGCCTCGAACTCAGAAATCTGCCTGCCTCTGCCTCATAATTGCTGGGATTAAGGCTTAAGCCACCACCCTGCATTGGTGTTTTGCCTGCATGTATGTCTGTGTGAGGGTGTCAGGGACCTGTGTCCTATGGAAAGCAGTCAGTGCTCTTAACCACTGAGACATCTTTCCAGGCCCTTATGTTAAAGATTTTTTAGTTGGAGCTGCTGAGATGGCTTAGTTGTTCTCTAGAGCACTTGGGTTCTGTTTCCAGGACCTACATGACCACTGACAATAGTCTGTAACTCCAGTTCCAGGGGCCTAGCGCCCTCTTCTGGTCCTCGACGATACTAGGCACATACTTGGTGCACATCCTTACATGAAGACATAAAATAATGAATCTATTTTTTTTTTTAAAAGAGTGCTTTAGTGGGGATATAGACACTCTCACCAATTAAGGGGGCTTGTTTCCAGAGGTGTTCAGTTCCCAGCCTTCCAGGTGGGGATTTTACAATTGCTTATTGATACAGGGTGTAGCTATACAGCTCAGGTTGGCCTTGAATTTAGAAATTCACTGACTTCTGCCTTCCCAGGGCTGGGACTAAAGTCAAGAACCAACACATCCAGTCCTTGATTGTGGTCTAAGAATCTTCGATTTTGTAGCTACTACAAAATTTGAGAGATTTTTGTAACTGATATAATTCACTAACTTCGTAGCTAATAAACTTGAGAGATTTTGTATCTAACGTAAAATCACGGTGTTCTAGTGTTGTGCCATTGAAACATTTGTGAACCCCTAAAGACCCCAAGGAGCCAAATCCAGTGCAATCGCGTTAGGGTCTCTTTATTCAAGCTCTTGTTGAGGTATAGCCTAGAAACTGGTGCTAGTTACTGGTTTATTAGTTTATTTGAGTTCAACCTTAGGTCAGGTTCTCTAAGATGGAGTTTGAACCCCATAAGATTTGGTCTCTCACTTGTTTAATGTGCTGGGACATAAACAATAATCCCAGATAGCACTCCTGAGGAGGAGGTTGGAAGATGTCGCAAATTCTATGCCTACCACAGCCAGGGCGTCAAGACCTTTAACCAGCAAAGCGAGCAAGCAAAGAGAAAATAGGGTTATTAAGCTCATGTCTGTCTGTCTTTTGTGTGTGTGTGATTTTGGTCGGTTGTGTTTTATCATCAGTATTCTGGAGGCTAAGGCAGAAGGATCAGGAGTTGAGGCCGGCCTGGGCTACAGAATGAGATCTTCCTGTCTTTGTGGTCTTTTGTGTTTAAAGATTCGAGGTTTGTTGGAAAGCATAGACCCCCTACTGGAAGACGAGTGCTAAACTAAGCTGCCTAAAAGCGGCTAGGGTCCCCGCTGGAGGTGGTGGTTCAGCGGTTAAGAGTACTCTTCCAGAGGTCCTGAGGTTACTTTCTAGTAACCACACGGTGGCTCACAACCATCTATAAGGTGATCTGATGCCCTCTTCTGACATAAAGACACAGTGCTCATATAAATAAAATAAATAATCTTTTTTTTTTCGAGATAGGGTTTCTTCTCTATGTAGTCCTAGCTGTCCTGAAACTCACTCTGTAGACCAGGCTGGCCTCGAACTCAGAAATCCGCCTGCCTCTGCCTCCCAAGTGCTGAGATTAAAGGCGTGCACCACCACTGCCCGGCAAATAAACGAATCTTTATTTCAGAAAGGTGACTAGGGTCCCATTTCCTGGTGCTGTGTCCGTAAGAAAGCAGATACGGCTTAAGTATGAATGAACTACAATCTCCGAGGGTTGATGACGAAAGCTTAAGACAAAAAAATCGCATCAGAAGTGAAAAGAACAAGGTAATGACGACTCGTAGGTCGAAAAACTGCAGCCAGAGAAGGGTTTTCTCTTTCAGAAGGACGTGGCTCTAGCGGGTTGCTACGAATCGCTACGGTGGCCGGAAAAGCTCCGAAACCATCGACTGTGTAAAACCTACGAAGAAACGGCGATCCGAACTGCGGTAGAATTGCTTGGAACGACCATTCAACCAAAAAAAATTCAACTTGGCCGAGTGTGTAAAGCAGAACCCATGAAAAGAGGATTTTAGACTAGAAAGTTCAAGTACTCGGAGAAGTCACTCCCTGCTAGATCAAAACAAACATCCTGCGGTGAAAAGGGGCGGAAGTCGAGTACGGTGGCCCAGCCGGTTCTTCAAAAGGGCGTGGCTTGAGGCGCTCTATTCTGTTACGGAAGCCTGGTGGGACGGGCTAAATGTGAAATCTCGCGTGATCGCGCTGGCGCCGTCGGGGACGAGGCGGGGCTGGCGGCGGGGGCGGGGACCCGGAGCAGGAAGATGGCGGCGGCGCAGGAGGCGGACGGGGCCGGCAGCGCCGTGGTGGCGGCCGGGGGAGGCAGCTCTGGCCAGGTACGGAGGCCGAGAGGTGCCTGAGGGGGCTCTTCCCCAGCGGGGGGCACTCCTGCAGGGAGTGTCTTGTCCTTTTTGGAGGAATCGGGTGCACCGGGGGCTCCATGCCCCAGAGGGACCTTGAATATTGGGCCCTGGCGGCGCCCGGCCGCCCAGGAGGCCGGACGGTGGCGGGAACCCGGCCCTGTTGCGCGCCAGGTCTCTTGCAGACTCGCGCCGGGCGTCCAGCGGACTCCTTGCTCGAGCTGAGGAGACGGTGGCGCGGAGGGGTGCAGACTTGTAAACCCAAGCGTCCTAGGTCCTCGACTGTGTAGTTCCCGGCTCCAACACTGTTCCTAGAGAGGTCTGGTGTTCCGGGTCCGCTCCGCAGTGGTTGGTTAATTGGGAGTTTTCAAGCTCTGGGCAAATACGGTAATTGTGGTGGATAGAGGGCATGGGCTGCGGAGGCCGACCGACCCATTCACAGACAAGGATCCGAGGGACAAGACGAAGGCGCTTATAGAAGGTCACCAAGGTTAGCTTTGGTATCCGTTCTATGGAAAAGCTGAGGGTGGATGGGCGCTTTTAGCCGAAACTGATCAAATAGAGAAATTGGTCCTGGAGCGTTTGCCTTCTAACCCATTACCACCCAAACTAAACTGAGAACTCAGAGCATACCAGTTCACTTAGACACCATGCAGGCTTCTGCTGGAATTGATGGAGTGACAGCAAGGTGCTGTCGACCCACCCACTGGGATGTCACTGACATGTAGGAGGCAGCTCAGGGGTGAGGAATACCGACTGGGAGGGGTGCATGAAGCTGACTGGATGTGACCTTGGACAAGTTTCTTCCTTGGGTCTTTATTTCCCCAGTGGTTAATGGAGGAGTTGGGTGAGAAGGCCAGCATTATGACTGTAAAGATGTAGGTCTCCAGCCATGTCCCTGCAGTCAGGGGAGTGGGAGAGGAGACAGACTAGGGAAGTGACAGAAGTCGGGATGAGGGAATGAGGGGCTGTAGGATCTCAAAGGAGGGGGGCAGATACACTCACTTGATGAGGTAGAACCCGTCTTTTCTGGACTGAGCCTTTCTGGCATTTCCAGCCAGACCTTGGATGCAAGCAGCTCAAGACATTGTTGGTTTATCCCTGTGTGGTGAATACACTAGCTGGCTGTGCAGGGACTTCCTAGCCTCTGATCCTTGGGACTGGCTCCTTTAAGTTTCTGTTGATTATTGGGTGTCAGTGGCATGAGAGACTGTTCAGCTTCTAGCCACATGTAGAACCTCTCTGGTTCCCATCTCTGTACTAACTCTTTTGTTTGTGACTTCTGTGAGGGTCGTCCTTTGATGCTAGGGCTGGTGATGACCCTTCTGCTTCAGCCTCTCAAGTACTGGGATGACAGTCACATGCTTCTAATCCTAGCTCATGCTTGAAAAGTTTTAATACTCATCCTTTGACCTTCAGGATAAAGTACACTTTTTTCTTTTTCTTTTTCTCTTTTTTTAAAAAGCAGATTAAGATCTGGCATGAACTGGTTTTTTTTTTTCTTTAGACTAGACTAGGCTTTCTTTGTTCTTTTTCTTGCTTTTGCTTCTCTCTCTCTCTCTCTTTTATTCTCTTCTCTTTCTTTTTCTTTTTCTTTTTTTAATTTTTGAGACTTTCTTTGTCGCCATCTCAAGTTTTTGTAGCCCTGACTGGTCTAGAACTCATAGAGTTATGCCTGTCTCAGTCTCCCAAATGCTGGAATTAAAGGTGTGCCCACTATACCCAGGTTTGTTTGTTTTTGTAGTTCTGGAACTCACTCTGTAGCCCAGACTGGCCTGGAACTCAGAGATCCATCTGCTTTTGCTTCCAAAGTGCTGGGAATAAAGGTGTGAGCCACCTTTGTCCAGCTTAAAAATACCCTTGGTTATTGACATTTTGAGTTGGCAAATTCTTCAATGGGGGGCTGCCTTGTGCACCTTAGGATGCTTAGCACTGCCCCTGGTATTTGCAGACTGTCAGTAGCATGTGCACCCTTTCCTGGTTTGATAATCAAAAATGTCTCTAGAAGTTTCTAAATGTTCTTGGGTGGGGGCAGGGGTCACGGAGGCAGGATCACTTGAGCTGGAAAGCCAGCCGACTGGAAGAAAGGCGTCTACTGTGAACCTCACCTCCTAGAGTGCTTCCAGTCTTGGAGTCTCCGCCTGTCTTCGTCTTCTCTCTTGGGTCTTCTTGTGTGCTCTGTTACACAGTCAAGTCATATGCAGGACCATATAAGATTGGCCAGGTTTTGGTTTTGTTTGATTGAAGACAAGAGTCTCACCATGGAAGCAGTCCAGCCTCAGCCTCAGACTCAGAATCCTCCCCACTACCTGGATGACCCTTAGTCCTCAGAAAGAAATCCTCTCAGACTGGGTCAGCGTGCCCTTTGGGCTCCCCATGGGTTCCGATGGCCCAGCCTGCCCACTGTGTGTTGTGACTGTCTCCTCCACTGGACTTTTGGTCAGTACTATATCTCTAGCCCTCCTCAGCTTAAGGACAGAGGAGATGGTAAGTTGGAGGAAGTTTGGTTTTGTTCTATTTTATTAATGGTATAGGCAGTGAATTCCCAGGATTCCTGCATGCCTATGAAGCCCTGCACTGAGCTACAGCCCTAGCCCATCACTGACAGGTGCTCTGCACTGACACATCTCTGCAGCAGTGAATGGTTGTTGAACCAGAGGCCGTGCTGAGATAGAGTCCGAGGTGGTCACGGTGGATCTGAGCAGTCCTTGAGGACATGGTCCTGTAAGTGGTCATAACTTTACCAGGTTGGTGGGTGTCCTGGAGGAGGGTCTTCGCGCTCAAGCGTGCAGAAATGAGCCAGCAGGAGCTGTGCTTCCCTCCCCACTGCCTTCACCCTCTCTGCCGCCCTCCCCAGCCTGCAGACCCTTCCCTTGCCTGTGTCCCGGCAGCCTGCTCCTCCTCAGACTGTCTCCGCACTCATTCCTTCAGCTGATGCAGGCAGTGGGTAGAACAGGCTCTGCTTTCTTGGACCTCATGTGTCTCCAGTAAGATGTGGAGAAGCATAGATGGGGACACAGTAACAAAAATACCTGGCCGCAGATGGCAGAGCCTTAGATATATAGCTGGCGTGTGTAGGGGAGTGGGCAGTGGCTATGTGGGAGAGCTGCCATTCAAATAGGCTCTTGGGGAAGACGTCTCTGAGAAGGTGGCACTCTATAAAGATCTGAAGGAGGGACAGGAGGAATCACAACCCTGTAAAGGAAAGGCCATTGATGTAATGGAACTGGACTGTGCAGGGGCCTGAGGTAGAAGCTGCCTGGTGTGGGGAAGGGCATCAAACAGATGGGTTAAGCATATGGCCAGAGGAGCAGGGAGGCAAGTGTGTACCAGGCTCTGGTGAGGAGTGGGTTGACTCTGAAGGCAGGGGAGCCCCAGGAGGGTCACCTCTCTGTTGAGGTTTGACTTAGATACCTTTACATTTGTCGATGTCAGTGTAGAGTGTGGTGGCATTTGATATACTCTGCAGTGAGTGTATCCGTTTGGTATGAGTAAATTTGTCTCTGAGGGCTGGTTCCAGGGTTCCCTTCCGTCAGTTTCAAAATCTCAGATGCCCAAGTCCCTCTTGTAGAATACTGTTTGCATGTAACCTGCATGCCCCACTTCCCATGCCCAGCGGGGTGGAATTGCTGTGGAAGTCACTGCTAGGTTGTGTTGGTTAGAAGGTGACAGTAAAAAGTCTGTAAACGCAGGACAGAAGCAGTTTGGTTTTGTCTTTTTTTTTTTAATGTGTATGAGTGTTTTGCCTACACGTATATATGTGTACTACATGTTTGCCTGGTGCGTGCAAAAGGTCAGATCCCTTGGAATGGATTATAGACGTTAGTAAGACATTGTGTGTTGCTGAGAACCAAACTGGTCCTCTGCAAGAGCAGCAAGTGTTCATAACTGTTCACCCATCTCTCCAGCCTGTTTATTGGTGTTTGTTTGTTTTGAGGCAGAGTCTCTTATATAGCTCTCACTATTCTGGATCTATGTAGACCAGGCTGGCCTTGAACTCACAGATCCAACTGCCTCTGCTTCCCAAGTACTGGGACTAAAGGCGTGCACCACCACTCAGCTTTGCTGTTTTGTAGAGAGAGGATCTCATGTGTAAGCTAGGACAGCCTTAGGCTTAAGGCAGTCTTCAGCCATTCCTTCTCAAGTTGGCATTACAGGTGTACACAGTTGAAAACACTGGGGTTGGGAAGGCCGATAAGATAGATGAGTAGATAAAACGGTGACCAGATAATCCTGCCAGCCCGTGTTTGATCCCTGGAACCTACATAAAAGTTGAGGGAGAACTTTATGTCCCTGAACTTGACACATATGCACCATACATATGTACAATAATAATAAGTAATTATTTATGTATTTATTTGAGACAGAATCACTGTGTGGAGCATTAACTGACCCAGAACTCCACATGCAATCCAGGTTGGCTTCAAACCCACAGAGATCTTCAGAGTTTGCTTCCCAGATGCTTGGATTGCAGGAGTGGGCCATCACAGCAGCTAAACATTTTTTTTTTCAGGATCTGGACATTAAGAGGCTGGACTGCTCTTGCAGAACACCATAGTTCAGTCCCCAGCACCCACATTGGACAGCTCACAAGTCACTCACTGCCTGTAACTCCAGCTCAGGGGCTTAGCAATCTCTTCTGGCATCCAGGGGAACCTGCGTCAAATGTATGTACCATGTGCCTGTACTCAATTCAAAGGAAATTCTGGACAACGGTGGTGCACACCTTTAATCCAAGCACTTGGTGGGCAGAAGCAGGAGGATCTTTGAGTTGGAGACCAGCCTGGTCTGCATAGAGAGTTCCATGAGAGCCAGGGCTACATAGACCCTAACTCAAAAAACAAAGCATTTAGCCATAGATAGATAGATAGATAGATAGATAGATAGATAGATAGATAGATAGATAAAAATCTTTGGATGGCTCAGCAGCTAGGAGCATTGACTGCTCTTCCAGAGGACCAAGATTTGATTCCCAACACCCACATAGTGGTTCATAACCCTCTGTAACTCCAGTTCCATGGAATCCTATGACCTCATCTGGCCTCTTCAGGCACTTGGTATGTACATGATGCACAGACATACGTGTAGGCACAACACCCATATCCATAAATATTTTTAAATGGGCACTTGTTGTTCTTGTCCATTCACACACGAAAATGGTTTAGGGACCGGTGTGATGGAGCAGTGGGCAAAGGTGCACGTTGGCGAGCCTGTCAACCTGAGTTTGATTCCTGGAACCCATTTAGCAAAAGTACAGAACCAGCTCTCACAAATTGTCCTCTGACTGACACACACATGCTGTGGCATGTGTTCCCATCTCCCCATAAGATAAGAAACATTAAGAAGAAAAAGAGAGGCCGGGTAGTGGTGGCGCACGCCTTTAATCCTAGCACTTGGGAGGCAGAGGCAGGCGGATTTCTGAGTTCGAGGCCAGCCTGGTCTACAGAGCGAGTTCCAGGACAGCCAGGGCTACACAGAGAAACCCTGTCTCGAAAAAAAAAAAAAAGAGAAATGCTGGTATTTACTTCATTTCTTGTCTATGAGTGTTTGCCCACATGTAAGTATATGTATCACATGTATACCTGGTACGTGTGGAAGCCGAAAGAAGGTATCAGACCCCTGGAACTGGGATCACAGATAGTCGTAAGCTGCTGCTTGAGTCTCTTCAGTCAGAATTCTTCCTTGCCCTCCCAGTACTGGAGATGGGACCCAGGGTGTGCTGTATCCTGAATTCTGGGAGGACTGAGCCATGCCCCCCACCCCACCCCTGTGGTGAAACCTAGGTGGGCAGTAGCTCAGAGCCGACCCTGTTTCCTCACATGACAGCAACCCTTTGAGGGGCTTTCTGACTGTGGCCATGCTCCTGTGTATGAGGAGCATACCTCATGGGTTTGGTCTGCTTGTCTGTGGACGTCTTCCCAGCTGGATTGCCCATCACTGTAGGGACAAGATCTAGAAGCAGCCAGCTGTGACTTCAAATCCTGGCCTAGTCCCCACCTCTCTTCCTGACTCTGAATCTATCTAGACTTGGTAGAAACCTGACCAAACTCAGCATCCTCAGAGTAAGGACCTGATAGCTGGACATGTCTGTTGGCCCTCATACTTTCCCCATCATTAAAACACTTTTCCCTGTGTTCCCCATGTTACTGTTTCAGCCTGAGAGACTTACTGAGATGTCAGTCCAGTCTTTGTGGGTTCCTACTTTTGTCCTGGTGGCTGTCACCTGCTGATTCCTCCAAAACATATTTCTACTAATCTTATTTTAGGAAGAACATTGAGTATACCATACAAATGACTTGGCAGTCACTGGAATACTGCCTGTATGTTTACTTTAAAACAGACATACAGACAAACAGATAAGGCCAGGCGTGGTGGCACATCCCAGCTAGAGGCAGGTAGATCTCTGTGAGTTTGAGGCCAGCTTGGTCTACAGAGCAAGTCTTGGACAGCTAGACTTTTACTGACTATTACACAGAGGAACCCTGTCCTGAACCCCCCCCCAAAAAAAAAAAATACAAAACCAAAAAAGAAAAAACAGCCGGGAGCAGTGGCGCACACCTTTAATCCCAGCTCTTGGGAGGCAGAGGCAGGTGGGTCTCTGATTTTGAGACCAGCCTGGTCTACAGCTCAAGTTCCAGAATAGCCAAGGCTACACACAGACACCCTGCCTTGTAAAAACAAAAACTTTCTGTACAAAATCAAGCAGATAGATGATAGGCTGATGGTTGATAGGTAAGTAGGTAGATGATAGAGAACTAGATAGGTAAATAGTTGGTTTTCTTTTGTCTTTTTATTCTCTCACCTCTTCCTACCGATTGCTGGGGTTTTGGGCGTCTGCCCTGTACATGGCTTCTTTACTATTTGCTGTTCTGAAGGTGTGTTTCCCTTTTCACTCTGCAGCCTGGGCCATCAAGCTCCTGAGCTTAAGCTTTCACCTAGCTGAGGGCCTGGTGCACAGTAGGTTTGCGTAGCACACAGTAGGTATGCAGAACAGTCCTGGGAACCCATGGAGGAGAGCATTTCTGTTCATCCTGTACCAGTGTTTTCACAAGCCTGTTCTCAGGACAGAAGGGGTGACATGCCTAATGACATGATGTCTCAGGCAAGAACCGTGGGGGAGAGGCCGGGCGATGGTGGCGCACGCCTTTAATCCCAGCACTTGGGAGGCAGAGGCAGGAGGATTTCTGAGTTCGAGGCCAGCCTGGTCTACAAAGTGAGTTCCAGGACAGCCAGGGCTACACAGAGAAACCCTGTCTCGAAAAACCAAAAAAAAAAAAAAAACCCCGTGGAGAGGACTACAGCTAAAATCTACTGGGTCCAAGAGTCATCCCCTCCCTGTCACCTCGCTGGTGCTGTCCTGCACTTTGGGACATAACAAGGAGGAGCTCTTGCTAAATGGGGGAGAGGTAACAAGCGACACCTGCCCTGCTCCTTGGCTGCTCTGTTTCCTGCTGTGGGATGATAAGGAAAGATGGGCAGGATTGGGTTCAGGGTCCTGGGGGAGAGGACTGGGCAGTGGAGCCTGGGGACAGTGGGTATGGGTGGCCCAGGGGCAGGGAGGCACTGTATGTGCCGACTTTACAAGTGTGGATCAGATGCTGATTCCCTGCTACGCCCATGGTGGTGTGACCCCCCCCCCTTTAAAAAACATTGTATTTTATTTTATTTATACATATGAGGGCTTTGCCTGCATGTATATATGTGTGCCCAGTGCCTATGGAGGTCAGAAAAGGATGTTAGATCCCCTGGAACTGGAGTTACAGATGTTTGTGAGCCCTATGTGTGTGCTGAGCCATCTCTGTAGTCCTCAGGTCTTACCTTTTGACGGCTGACAGGATGGGACAGCCAGTGGGAGAGATTAACACAGGACTGGAGCCAGCAGTGTCCAAAGAGTGGCTTCCAAATGGCCCTGCCCTGGACTCTCTCCTTCCTGTCTGTCAGAGTGAGTGTCTGCTTCTGAGAGACCTCTTGTTGTGTTTTGAGACGGCCTATGTTATCTTGTGTTTTAAGACATATTTTGAACTCTTGCTCCTCCTGGTTTTACCTCTGAAGTGCTGAGATTATAGGCACGTGCCACTCTGCCTGGTGAGAGATGATTTCTTTCCGTTTTATCCCCACCTGATTCTCTCTCTTTGTTGTCTTGCTCCTGAGTGACCCAGACAAGCACCTTAATGTCTCTGAGCCCTTGTTTGCTCAGTTGCAGAGTGCAACTGTATTCAGAGCTTGGTGCCCCACAGGGGGTTCAGATGGATGTCTGTATACCAGCTCACGGAGGTGAAGTTCTGCGCCAGTCTGTCTGTCTCCCTGTTGGACTGCCGCTGAGCAGGGGCTCAGAGCCCTCATGCCTGGGGAAGGATCTGTGGATCAGCCCAACTTTCCGTAGGAGCCCCCTTCTTCCATGGTAGTCAGCTGTAGAGTCCTAGAACAGCCGTCCATGGACAGTGCTCAGCTCACACTGTCAGACTGTCCCTCAGCTGCTGGCTGCATCTGTGCCTGCTCCCTGTCCAGTGTACTGTGATTTCATTCTTTGCACCTGAGTCTCGGGCCTGGCCACAGCTCCCTCTTCGCACCTGCCTCTCAATGCTGCCCCCTTTGGGTCGGTGCTGATAGACGGGTCCCTATAGACTGGAAGGCAGCTCAGGACTGTCCTCAGCATTGGTATCCTTGGGGAGCAGTTTCCTCTGGAGCCCTTTCTACCTGGGGACTACTGGTTGTACCTGCTGTGAAGTCTCAGCCTCTGAACTCAGGGTACCCTAATCAGCCCCCTTACCCTACTCTCTTTTCCCCCACAGGTGACCAGCAATGGCAGCATTGGGAGGGACGCGCCAGCCGAGACCCAGCCTCAGAACCCTCCACCCCAGCCAGCCCCCAACGCCTGGCAGGTCATCAAAGGTGTTCTGTTCAGGTAAGCATGTAGGCTTGGGGTTCCCACTCTGCAAAAAGCAAGGCCTGGGATAGCACATCTCTACATTGGTGGGGTGCTGTATACACAGTGCCAGAGAAGGACCTTGTGAATAAGCCATAGCCTCTCTCAGTCTCAGCCCAGTAACCACCTTCTTTAATGGTAGTTGCTGAGCCCCTAAGAGCCCTCCTGGACAACATTTAGACTAAAATGGATTTGTTTTATTTATCTATTTTTGTTTTGTTTTGTCTGAGACAGTATTTTTCTATTATGTAGCCCTGGCTGTCCTGGAACTCACTCTGTAGACCAGGCTGACCTTGAACTCAGAGATCTGCCTGCCTCTGCCTCCTGAGTGCCAGGATGAAAGACATTCTTTCTAAGCCATATGTCACGTCCCTTACTTCAAGACAGGGGTCTCACTACCCTGCCAGACTGGATTGAACTTGCTGTGTAGGCTACACAGGCCTTGAGCCTTTGGTGATTTTTCTTTTTTTTCCCCCCGAGACAGGGACAGGGTTTCTCTGTGTAGCCCTGACTGTCCTGGAACTCACTCTGTAGACCAGGCTGGCCTCGAACTCAGAAATGCACTTGCCTTTGCCTCCCAAGTGCTGGGACTAAAGGCGTGCGCCACCACTGCCCGGCTCTTGAGCTCTTATATTACATTGAGTTACTAATTTTATGGGGTGTAAAAAGGTGCACATGTGGACGTTAGAAGACAGTCTGAGGAGTCAGTTCTTTCTTCTACCATTAGTCCTGGGGATGAAATTCCACTGGCTGGTCAGGCTCCGTAGCACACACCTTTACTCTCTGAGCCAGCTCACTGGCCACATCCTCGAACCTTGATCCTCCTGCCTGGTTTCCAGATACTGAAATGACAGGCCCGAAGCACAAGATCTGGCTGAAAACTCAGTTTGTATCCTGAGCAATGGAGTCTCACCAGACCTTGGAAGGGGAGAAGATTTTATATAGGCAATGAGAGAATCTGCCTTAGTAGATTTTTCCCTTAAACTTAGGAATTATCTGTGCCATTTTACGACATAGTGTGTATTAAGTAGCTGCTGAGCATATGCTCAGGTCACTGATAGAGTGACATTCTAAGTGTGCGGAGCGCGTCTGTGCTCAGGTCACTGATAGAGTGACATTCTACGTGTGCGGAGCGCATCTGTGCTCAGGTCACTGATAGAATGACATTCTACGTGTACGGAGCACATCTGTGCTCAGGTCACTGATAGAATGACATTCTACGTGTACGGAGCACATCTGTGCTCAGGTCACTGATAGAATGACATTCTACGTGTACGGAGCACATCTGTGCTCAGGTCACTGATAGAATGACATTCTACGTGTACGGAGCACATCTGTGCTCAGGTCACTGATAGAATGACATTCTACGTGTACGGAGCACATCTGTGCTCAGGTCACTGATAGAATGACATTCTAAGTGTACGGAGCACATCTGTGCTCAGGTCACTGATAGAATGACATTCTAAGTGTACGGAGCACATCTGTGCTCAGGTCACTGATAGAATGACATTCTACGTGTACGGAGCACATCTGTGCTCAGGTCACTGGTAGAATGACATTCTAAGTGTACGGAGCACATCTGTGTCCTCTGTTGGCAGTGGCCTTAGGCTAACGTAAGTGAAACCGAAGTTTTATGTCCTATTGATTAGAAACAGTCTTAGCCTCTGCTGGCCTGTGACTCCCTTACCGTGGTCCTCTTGGCTCACAAGAGACTCAGCATAGTACAAGTTTATACTTAGTCAGTGGAGATGCAGGCATTTATTGTTGGTTTGAAAAAGGGTCCCACTCTCTAGTCCAGTTTTTACACATGACGGCCTTCCTGTTTCAGCCTACTAGGTGCCAGGTTTACCGTGTGAGCTACCAGGTATAGCAGATGTATTTAATGTTTACAGACATTGGGAACTACCAACATTTTGTCTAAAATAAAGGCTTGACTGACAATGTTGAGGGAATCAGGGAGTGCAGCTAATATTTGGAAATGTTATTCACTAACATCTCATTAAAGGCACACACCACCTCTCCTGGCTGTGTTTGTTTTTGTCTCTTTTGTATGAAGGTTTGAGACAGGGCTTTTCTGTTTAGCATTGGCTATTCTGAAACTCACTCTGTAGACCAGTCTGGTTTCCAATTCAAGAGATCCTTCTGCCTCTGCCTCCCAAGTGCTAGGATTAAAGGTGTGCACCACCACCACTTGATAGTATTTTAAAACTTAATTTGGAGCTGGGCAGTGGAGGCGCACGCCTTTAATCCCAGCACTTGGGAGGCAGAGGCAGGAGGATTTCTGAGTTCGAGGTCAGTCTGGTCTACAAAGTGAGTTCCAGGACAGCCAGGGCTACACAGAGAAACCCTGCCTCAAAAAACCAAAAAAAAAAAAAAAACTTAATTTGTATGTGTGAGTGTGTGGTGGTGTGTGGTGGTGGTGGAGTGGTGCAGGTAGGGGTGGGAGTGTGGGCATGTGTAAGTATGTACACTCAGAGGTCAGACCGTTTTCAGAACTCAATTTTCTCCATCTAAGACCTGGAGATCAGGCTCAGGCTCAGGCTCGGCAGCAAGTGCCTTTGCTCACTGAGCCATCTTGCTGGCTCTTTTTTTTGCTGTTGTGCTTTGTTTTGTTTTTGACAGGTGTTACTCAGGCTGGTCTTGAAGTTGGGACAGTCTTCCTGCCGAGAATCTTGAGCGCTGGCGTCCAGGCCTGTGCTACCACGTCCAGCGTTATTAGTATTCTTTCTTTTTTTTTTTTAAAGCATGGTCTCAGTTAGTTTGAACTAGCCTCAGATTTATAGCTGAGGATGACCCCCATTTTCTATCCCCGCACCTCCACTTCTTACAGTTTTCTTACATGGCAGTTACAGGCATGTACTACCATCTAGTATGCCACGTGTTGTACTGGGAATGCCACCCAGAGCATCAGGCATGCCAAAGCAGGTGCCCTGCCAACCACACTATACCCCATCCCCTTGTTCCAGTCTCACACTTCAGTTCCCACCTCAAGAGGAAGTCCTAGGGAGTCCGTGAGAACCTGTCACCAGAGGGAGGTGTGGCTGACAGAAAGGGGAGTGACTGCCGTTTTAGAAGGATCTAGTCTGCAGCGGGCACGGCTCAGCACTAGAGTACTCGTCCAGCATGCTTGAACTTCCAGGGTATCTTCCCAGCGCTGAAAAGAAAAGAAAGAGGAAAAGAGAAGCTTTCATGACCTCCATTTCCAGGCACATTCTGGAGGGGACAGAACTCCCTGCCTGTGGCTCCCAGGTGTAAAGCTGTGAAAGAGGGATGGATGCTCCTTACTGTTCAGCCCCAAACCTGGGTGTCCTGCCATTTGTGCCAGGCCTCTCAGCCATGGAGCCCTGTTACTTATGCTGTCTCCCCACCCTGCCCTGTGCTTTCAGGCTTTCTTTTTATTTGTGTGTGTGGGCGTGCACGCTCATTTATTTATTGTATGGGAGTGCGTGTTGTTGATGCACAAGTGAATAGCACAGCATGTGTGTGGAGGTAGGAGACTGTGTGAGTCTGTCCCACTCTCTGCCGTGGAGCTTCCGGGTCCTTAGGCTTGGTGGTAAGTACCCAGCTGGCAGAGCCATCCCTGGGCCCTAGTCTTTAGTTTTGTTTTTTTTGTTTTTTTTTTTTCGAGACAGGGTTTCTCTGTGTAGCCCTGGCTGTCCTGGAACTCGCTCTGTAGACCAGGCTGGCCTCGAACTCAGAAATCCTCCTGCCTCTGCCTCCCAAGTGCTGGGATTAAAGGCGTGCGCCACCACCGCCCGGCTATTCTTTAGTTTTTAAAAAAGTTGCCGGGAATGGTGGCACATGCCTTTAGTCCCAGCACTCGGGAGGCAGAGGCAGACAGATCTCTGTGAGTTTGAGGCCAGCCTGGTCTACAACGTGAGTTCCAGGGCTGTTGCACAGAGAAATCCTGTCTCAAAAAAACAAAACCAGCCAGGCGGTGGTGGCGCACGCCTTTAATCCCAGCGCTTGGGAGGCAGAGGCAGGCGGATTTCTGAGTTCGAGGCTAGCCTGGTCTACAGAGTGAGTTCCAGGATAGCCAGGGCTACACAGAGAAACCCTGCCTCGAAAAACCAAAAAAAAAAAACAACACCCAACAAAACCAACTGTTATAAATCCATGTATTGATCGACTGTGTATATTCATGTGTGCTGTGCTCTGCACGTGGAGATGGGAGGGAAACCTGGAGCCAGTGCTTTCTCACCACAACTGACGAGCTCAGCTGTGAAGATGGCTAAGTCATCTTACCAGTTCCCTCTTAAGATTGATTGATTTATTTTGAGACAAGCCTGGAACTCACTATGTAGATCAAGCTGGTCTCGAACTCCTAGAGATCCTCGAAGCCGAGTGCTGCCTCTGCATCCTAGGTGTGGGGTTAAAGTTTTTATTAGCATATATTATTTGTACACAAGAGTGGTTTCCCTGTAACATTTGCACATGAGGGTATAATGTATTTTGATCCTATTTAGGCCCTACTACTCTACTCTCTCTTGTGTCGTCCCCCCACCCCGTTTATACAGTGCTGTGGAGTAAACCCAGAGCTTCGTGTGTGCTAAGCAGGCACTCTGTCAGCTGCTCCTCATGCCCAGTTCTTTAGGCCTCTTTGTCCATCGTCCCCTCCCCTTTTAACTGAGATGCTATCTCAGTATGTAGTTCAGGTTAGCCTGTAACTTGGGACTGCCTGCACTCCCTGAGTGCTAGATCACAGACTTGCACCATCACGTCTGTCTTACTTTTTGTTTTCAGGCTCCAAGTGACAGGGCAGGGCCGTCAGCTCTCTCAGGTGTATGCCTTCATTTCCTCACAGCCAGCAGCACCCTCCCCCTGCTTTTCATTAGCTGCATATCTGGACATCTGCACGTTGGTGCTGAGGGCTACTTCCTTCTCAGGGGCTCTGGTCCATCCTCGCAGGCCGCTTCCTTCCTTAGAAGGCTGTGGGTAGCTGCTCACAGGCTATCTCATCTGAAGTCTTCTGTGTGTGTGTTGCTATGGGTAGAACAAAAGGCCCCAAATATACTAGGCATAGAGCTTCTTTTTAGTTATTATATTTATTGTTTGTGTATGAGGTTGGGGGTGGGGGATGTGCTGCCATGGACAACTTTATGGCATTTGCTTTCCCCTACTTTTACATGGTGTGATGGTTTGTATGTGCTTGGCCCAGGGAGTGGCACTGTTAGAAGGGGTGGCCTGTTGGAGTAGGTGTGTCACTGGGTGTGGTCTATAAGACCTGTATCCTAGCTGCCTGGAAGCCAGTATTCTACTAACAGCCTTCAGATGAAGATGTAGAACTCAGCCCCTCCCGCACCATGCCTGTCTGGATGCTGCCCTGCTCCCACCTTGATGATAATGGACTGAACCTCTGAACCTGTAAGCCAGCCCCAGTTAAATGCTGTCCTAAGAGTTGCCTTGGTCATGGTACCTGTTCACAGAAATAAAACCCTCACTAAGACACATGGTCACCAGGCCTGCATAGTGAGACACTTATGGTGGCCATCCATAGCACAAGCCCTAGCTTTGAATTTTTTTACTTACTTATTTACATATTGAGACAGGGCCTGGCCTCATCATGTAACTGTCTGGCCTGGAACTCACAGAAATCCCCTTGCCTCTGCCTCCTGGGTGCTGGAATTAAAGACACTTGTTTGTTTTTCTTAATCAATGTTGCAGTATGTAACTCAGGCTGACCTTGAATATGCTGTGGTATTCAAGCTCCTACCTCACCTCCAGGGCTGTGATTGCCAGAGTGTATGTCTGGTTGGTTGGAGCTTCCTTCCTTCCTTCCTTCTTTTCTTTCTTGCTTTCATTCTAAGATGGCTTTATGTGTATAAGTATTTATTTTGCCTGTATGTGTGTATCTTTGTACCCTAAGTGTGCCTGGGGACTTCAGAAGTTAGAAAGGGCATCAGATCCCCTAGAAGTGGAGTAACTGATAGCTAAGTCCCTGTGAGGGTATTAGGAATCGAACCCCAGTATTTAAGGAGAGGAACAAGTGCTGCTAACCACTGACCCATCTCTTCAGCCCCAAGATTGTGTCTGGTAGCGCACACCTTTAGTTCCGGCATTTGGGAAGCAGGGGCAAGCTGATCTCTGAGTTTGATGCCAGCCTAGGATAGCTAGAAATACACACAAAGAAATATGAGCTCCAGGGAGTTTTTGTTTTGGTTTGTGTTTTGATACAGGGTCATGTGCAGTCAGAAATACTTTTTTTTCTGGGCACAGAGGCTTTATTTGAGGGGCGGGAGGGCAACAGGACTTAGAAATTAGCATTGGGGCCCTTCTTGCCTTTAATCCCAGCACTCAGGAGACAGAGGCAGGCAGATCTCTCAGTTTGAGCTGGTCTACTAGAGCTAGTTCCAGGACAGCCAGGGCTACACCTATACAGAGATAACCTGTCTCGACCCAACCCCCCATTCCTGCAACAAAGGCTATTTGGAATGGGGTAGAGAATTTAGTACATACGTTTATTTTCTTTCTTAAGTAAGTTTTTCTTTTGTTTTGTTGTGTTGTGTTCTTGAGACATTGTCTCGACCCATAGTCCAGTCTGAGTAGCCCTCTTACCTATCAAGTGTTGGAATCACAGGCATGAGCCACCATGCTGCCTTTACTCCAATCATTTAGGAAACCTTGGGGCAGTCCCTTCCCTGTAGGCTTGGGTGCACAGAAGAAGAGATTTCTTTAAAAGTTCCACAAGCCCTCTGAGAGGGTTCCTGAGATGATGTACAGCTATCCTCACATGCACTCCAGATGTCTAGGACCTAAACCCTAGAAAGTGCTAGTCTAGCCTGCCTTGTTTGACACATGGGGACAGAAGGCTAAAGGGCTGAGGTTCCACCGCACCCGCTTCTGAACGGGGCAATGCTGCTCCCACACTCTCCTTGGAGTATTTACCAAAGTGGGAGCTTCCCATGAAAGCAACAGGGGCCCCCAGAGAGCACTGGTTCTAGACCTTTGTCAGCTATGTGCATCGGGGAGCAGATGGCTCAGCTGGGCTGCAGCCCCTGAGACCCCAGACCCCAGGGCTCCTTGGTTTCAACAGGCAGAGGCAAGTCCTTGTGCCCAGTCCTGCCCTAATAGGGCTCAGCCGGGAGGTACCAACCCACCGAGCTATCACTCTCAGTACTTTTCCACTTAAGGTTTTTTTTTTTTTTTTGCAGTTTGAAACCCAGGCCCTTGCACACACCAGGACAGTGCTGTGTCTGAGCTCCACCCTGAGAATTGCACATGCCTATTTCCCCTGATGAAATAATAGGAGCAGCTGACACGGGGAAAGCAGGCATGGGGTGGGTGCCAGGCTTCTGTGCTGGCAGTGCCGTCACAACTCAGTGGAGACAGCTATATGCTCTTCACACCCCGCTTCAGAGGTCACAGAATGTCGGAGTCTTGCCCGAAGCTGGGTGGTGGTGCACATCTTTAATCCTGGCACAAGGAGGCATAGGAAGGTGATCTCCGGAGATCACCTACAGAGAGAAGCCCTGTCTCAAAAAGAAACAAAAGAGTCTTGCCTGAGAGTGAATGTTGGCAGTACATGCATGAGCCTAGCAGTAACCCCAGCTACAGACTGAGACTGCCTCAAAAAGCTAACCCAGGACTCGGTAGACCAGTGCACAGCATGAGAATCTTAGTGCAGTCCCCAGCACCCATGTGTGCCTGAAGGATCTGAGTCAGGACATTTGCTGGGGCTTGTTTCCCAACCTAAAGTCCAAGCTGTTCTGTTTCAGAAGATGGTGTGATAGTGTTGTCCAAGCTAGTCTTGCCTCTCTGGGCTCAAAGGATCCTCCTACTCCAGACTCCTCAACTACGGGCCTGTCACCAAGCCCAGTTATCTTCTTTCCTTAGTATTTTTGACCTATTGTTGGTTGTCTCTTCTGATGGAGATAGAGATAGCCCATTGTAGCCTTCCTATGACAGTATTATTGCAAATACACAATATATTGATACAGTGTGTGTGTGTATGTGTGTGTGTGTGTGTGTGTGAGAGAGAGAGAGAGAGAGAGATGAGAGTAGAACCTTGCACCTTGCATATGCTAGGCAAGCTCTTGACAACTGACCTGCATGCTATTCCCATGGCTCTTTTAGTGTAGTCATTAAATTTGTTAAAAAAAAAAGCTTTATTGACTAATTGTAGTTTTTTATTTGTTTCATCTTA
Source organism: Tokudaia tokunoshimensis (assembly GCA_036184795.1). Taxonomy (NCBI): domain Eukaryota; kingdom Metazoa; phylum Chordata; class Mammalia; order Rodentia; family Muridae; genus Tokudaia; species Tokudaia tokunoshimensis. Next base: position 43,895,406 of record BTHU01000006.1, read on the forward strand.
ATTTAAAAAGAAAATTGGCCAGTGATAGTATATGCTTTTATTCCCAGCACTTGGGAGGCAGAGACAGGCAGATCTCTGTGAGTTTGAGGCCAGCATGGTCTACAAAGCGAGTTCCAGGGCAGTTACCCAGAAAAACCTTGTTTTGAAAAAAACAAAATAAATAAATAAGCAAACATAAATAAATAAAGTGAAATGAAAATTCTGAGAGAAAGTGTTTGCACGTGAGCATATATGTGGTCCATGTGGCTATATGTGTGCTGAGATCAGTGGAGGGCATCCTCCTTTAGAGCTGGAGTTATAAGTGGAATTAGTTTTCTGTTGCTGAGATAAAATACTCTGATAAAAGGAACTCAAGGTAGAAAGGTTTATCTGGCTTATATTCCCAGGTTACATTGAAGGAATTTACGGCATGAACATAGAACCAAGACTTTGGAGGGGCACCTCTTGTTGGCTGACTCACATAACAGTGTTTGGATACAGCTTTTTACATAGCCCAGGACCACCAGCCTAGGCATGATCCCACCCACAGTGGGCCCTCCGTGTCAGTTAATGATGGAGACGGTCCTCCACAGACATCCTTAGGCCCTTCCTTTGTCTGGGTCCTGTTTTGTTTCGCTTTGTTGTTGTTTGTTTACAGTTGTATTTTACTTTGTTGGGTTTATTGTTGTGTTGTTTTGGAAGCAGCTCTGGCTGGCCTTGAGCTCACTGTGTAGTGAAGATGACTGTGAGTTCTTGTTCCTCTTGTTTCCACTTGTTGAGGGTTAGAGTCACAGGTATGAACCACACATGGTAATTAGCTTTCTCAGGCCTTTTTGGTTCTTTTGCTTGGGACAGGGACTCTTTTTCAGATTCCAAGCTATATGAACCAAGGTGAAGAAATCTTAAGTTCAAGGCCAGCTCAGACAACTTAATAAAATTCTGACTTACCTAGTGGTTTACCCCTTTAATCCCAGCTCTCGGGAGGCAGAGACAGGCAGATCTCCGTGAGTTCGAGGCCAGTCTGGTCTATAGAGTGAGTTCCAGGACAGCCAGGGCTACACAGAGAAACCCTGCCTCAAAAGAAAAAAGGACCCTGGCTGCAAAGGAAAAAAATAAAATAAAATATCTGGGAATCCCGTCAAGTGCTAAGTCTAGAATCCCCCAGTGAGGGGCTGGGGGCGTGGCTCAGTGGTAGAGCCCCTGCCTAGAATCCCCCAGTGAGGGGCTGGGGGCGTGGCTCAGTGGTAGAGCCCCTGCCTAGAATCCTCCAGTGAGGGACTGTGGGTGTGACTCAGCAGTAGAACACTTGGCTAACATGTGAAAAGCCTTAGTCACTCTCTATTAGCACCAAAAAAAAAATCACTACCATCAAAACCTGACTTTTTTTTAATGGCTGAAAGGCTAACCCATTACCTCCAACTTCTTTCGTCTTCAGTTGAAATTGGAAAGTAATTGCACTAAGGTTTCCTGCAGTACAGTAGGAAGATTCTAGATCTTTTGGATATTCATTAGGCCGCCAAAGCCTGGGGCACCTTGATTGCCTTAGATCTCCCAGCTCTGAGTTTGAGTGGCTAAGCCCTGTGGCCCATGCATGACATGAGATCGGGAGGGATCAAGGTGGCTCTGCTTGTGGGGGCTTCTAGAGCCTCTGTCCTGCAGGGCACTGTGTCCTCACTAATCCACCACTGCTTTCTCAGCCGCCTCAGAGAGTGGGGTTGGGTTTGCAGGCTGACACACTTTACTCCAGCACAGGGTCTAGGACTTACTTGCCTATGCTTCCTTCCTCAGGATCTTCATCATCTGGGCCATCAGCAGCTGGTTCCGTCGGGGGCCGTCCCCTCAGGACCAGTCGGGCCCAGGAGGGGCCCCACGTGTCGCCAGCCGAAACCTATTCCCCAAAGACACTCTAATGGTAATGCTGGGTGGAAGGCAGGTAGAGGGGAGGGACAGTGATGGTGAGGACAGGCAGAATGGGACAGTTCCCAGCTGCATCAGCTCTGTAGACACATGGGTCCCAGATGCTCTAGCCCATCGGTGCAGGTGACTTGTGACACCCGAGGGACACTGAGGAAACAGGACTCTCGGGAGCTCATACAGTAGACTTCCCGGTTGTTGTGTACCTATTGCAACAGGGTCCCCGGGTGCTTTCTTTCAGAAACGTGTTTGGCCTTTGTGGTTGTGGGTGACAGGGTGACTGGAATCAGTTCAGGTTCCTGAGCTGACAGCACAGCCACCAGACGCTTTCTCGTCAAGCTCTTCTACATCCTACATCCATCTGTTCTCTGCTTAGCTCAGCCTGTCAGCAGGCCACTATTGAACAGTGGATCCTAGGGACGGGGACAGTTGGTGGCAGCCTTGGGCTGAGGAGAAGGCTCCCCAGGCTTGCCTCCCCCTCTGAGGCACTTGATTTCCTTGCCCCCGATCTGTCCATTTCCAACTGGGACGTCATCCATGGTGGTCCTGCTTCCCCTTGTCCTTAAGTCCTTCATTGGTAGTCTGGGGTTCCTTGGTGTCACAGTTCAGGGCAGAGCCGGCATATAACAAAAGCCAAAGTTGAGTTGGCCAGCTTCTGTCAAGCATTGTCCACAGATAACATTACCAGCATCTGACCAGTGTGCCCACACCCTCCTGCATTGCACAGAACTTGCACGTGTACATCTCAGAGCACGAGCATTTCACAGACTTCAATGCCACCTCAGCCCTCTTCTGGGAGCAGCACGACCTGGTGTATGGTGACTGGACCAGCGGAGAGAACTCCGATGGCTGCTACGAGCACTTTGCAGAGCTTGACATCCCACAGGTGGGTCCTCCCCACAATCCGCCTGTCTCAGCCTGGGTTCTCCAAGCTCTCTAGTGTCATGTGGTTCCCAGCTTTAGCCAGTCAGGCATCGGTACCTGTCCCTGACGGGTCCACTCAGCACAATGATGCCAAAGGTATAGTTTCCAGGTTATATGACTAAACAGTGACGGGGCATTTCCTGTTTAGAACCCAAGCCAGATTGATGGGTGGAAATGTCTATACTCCATACATTTGAGAGGTGTTGTAGCTGATCGTGTTAGCACTCCTCTGTAGTCTCCCAGCACTTAGACAGCTGAGGCAGGATTACCATGAGTAATTATGGTAGGCTGTGAATTATGGGAAGATGTGTCTTAAAACAAAAAGAAGTTTTACTGCCCCATGTAACTGTTACTGTCTCATGTAACTGCTGCTTGTGCTGTGTGTGTGATAGATGAAACTGGGCTTAGCAGCAGCGGGGTGGCTTTCTCAATCAAGGGCGACAGCTACTGAGAGATTGCTTCTGCTCCCTGGCTCTGCCTCCCAGGAAGGCTTCCTCAGCCTGTTTCAGTGTGTTTTACATCTCACGGCCACTTGGGCTTCTGTAGTCCCGGTAAGTCATGCTGGGTCCTCTGCACAGCTGCTCCCCACCAGTCCTTGAGCTTAGGAGGGTGAGGCTGGGCCTTGCAATCTCTGTCTCCATCATGTTCCCACACACAAGCCCTCAACAGCTTTGTCTTGTTGGGTTTTGTTTTTTTCCCCTCCATTGTTGGCAGTTGAATATAAAGCATCTATTTTGTATGCTACATAAGGTTCTGTACAGCTGAACCATAGCCCCTGCCCTTGGATTTTATCTTTGAATCTTTTTGTTTTGTTTGTTTCTAGATAGGGTCTCTGTGTAGCTCTGGCTGTCCTGGAACTCACTGTGTAGACCAGGCTGGCCTCGAACTCAGATATTCACCTGCCTCTGCCTCCCAAGTGCTGGGACTAATGGCGTGCGCCACCGCCTCCTGGTGGATTTTCTCTTCTCTTCTTTTCTTTCTTTTTTTTTTAAGGAGTTATTTATTTTATGTACATATGAGTACTAAGGGCATCTGATCCCATTACAGATGGTTGTGAGCCACCATGTGGTTGCTGGGAATTGAACTCAGAATATCTGGAAGAGAAGTCAGTGCTCTTAATCCCCGAGCCATCTCTCCAGCCCTTATTTTATGTTTTTAAAAATATATATTTATTTTATGTATGTGAGTACACTGCAGCCATCTTCAAACACACCACAAGAGGGCATTGGATCCCATTACAGATGGTTGTGAGCCACCATATAGTTGCTGTGATTTGAACTCGGGACCTTCGGAAGAGCAGTCTTAACCGCTGAGCCATCTCTCCAGCCCCAAGGATTTTATTTTTTTAGACAGTCTCATGTAGCGCAGGCTAGTCTTGCTGTGTAGCAGAAACTGGTTTAAAACCTTCATTCAGCTGCTTGGATTATAGGAATGTGCTATCACACCTGACCTCAGCCCCCCTTTTTTACATAGGGACACTGAATGTCCAGGCTCTGAACTTTGAACACACTCTGTAAATCTCAGTCTCCTGAGTGAATGACACTATAGGCCTGTGCCCAGGACTGCTGCTCCTGCAGCCAGTGTGCACATGTTAATTCGTGGTGTGGTAGAACTCTTGTCCTTTGTACCCAGTAGGCTTTGGGAATGGGGGATGAGAGATGCCCATCTCTGAGTGGCTGGATCTGCATGGGCAGACACGGTCTGTGACTCCAGTCATGCTATGGCCATACTGTCAAGCTCAGGCCCTTTCTGGAGGTTCAGGAAATGATGGGGGACCAGCGAACTGGTCTTGGGGACTCAGGTTTCACCCTCAAGAAGCAGCTGGTGGGCTTGAAGGGCGGGATCCTGTGTGGGCCAGGCTCTGCTGACAGTCACACACATCAGGCTCAGCTCAGATCCTCCTTTCCTTCCCCATTCCTAGGAAGGTGGGAGTGAGGAAGGCTTTGGCCAGAAGGGCAGTGGGGTGTGGCAAACGGCATGGAAGGTGGAAAAGTGGGTCATGAGCTGACAGACTGATTATTTTTTCTTCTGGTTTTTTTTGTTTTGTTTTGTTTTATGGTAATATGGTCTTCCTTGTGCCTAAGCTTGCCTTGAACTCTCAATCCTCCTGCCTCAGTTGGAATTAGGCATGCATTGCCACAACTGGCTTTCAGAAAACTGAGTTCTGACTCCCTTGCATCCTGTCTCTAACCCCTGGGTGTGAGTGAGCCCCAAGCCTCATCAGCACAGCAGGGTCATATTGTGACCTGTGGCACTGCAGGGCTGAAGTGCTTTGTTCCTGTGAACTCACTAGTGTAGACGTGTGCTCGTGGCCTTTAGAGCAGGGCTGGGCGGTCCTTGCTGCAGTGCTGGATGGCCTCCATCACACACTTGGGTTACTGAGTGTCTGGTTCAGCTGGGACCCAGTCTTCACTCTGTCCTACTCCAGCATTTGGGACAGAACCATTCGGCTGACCTCTGTGCCTTGAGTCCTCAGTAGCTGCTAGAGAGTTGGAAGTAAGTGGAAGCCACTGCAGGCAGGTGCCATGTGGCCTTGGCATTTTCTAAGCTTCACTCACCCACCACTCACCTTCTCTTGTAGAGTGTACAGCAGAATGGCTCCATCTATATCCATGTCTACTTCACCAAGAGTGGCTTCCACCCAGACCCCCGGCAGAAGGCCCTGTACCGTCGACTTGCCACCGTCCACATGTCCCGGAGTGAGTTACTTCCCTTCTGGTCTTGGTGGACCCTGACTAGAGTGTTGTATGCCATCTCGGGTCTTGTGGAGTAGACAGGAGCCCTGTGCTCTGGACTCAGGATTGATGAGACAGGTACTGGCCTCACTCATGTTACTATCTCTGGGACACCCAGGAACCTGCTAGCAAGAGCAGGAGAGTCTGGGTGTGATGCAAGCCAGGATCCTAGCTAGGGAGCTGAGGGGCTAAGACTGAGACAGAGTCATGAGTTCGAAGCCATCCTAGGCTTCTTAGTAAAAGCAAACAGATAAGAAAGCAGGTGGAGCTTAGATCTGCCGAGTGGAAGGTGGTGGTCACGAAGCTTGTCTGGAGCAGGGAGAAGGAACTGATCAGAATTTGAGATGGAGCAATGGGTTTGAAAGAGCAGCTGGGGCTCAGTTGACAGACTGCCTGCTTGCCATGCAGGAAGACCTGGGTTGGATCCCCTAAACAGCAAACTAGCTGGGATGGTATACACCTGTGATTCCAGCATCGGAGGGGGTCGAGGAAGACCTGATGTTCAAGACCATCCTTGATCCCTCATTAGGGAATTCAGGGCCTGCTGGATTGTGTGATACTGTCTCCAAAAAAGATAAGGAAAAGAAAGGAGAGAGAAAGAAAAAAAAAAGCAGCCCTCTTTTCTCTAAAGGCCAGTGATTTAGGCAGCATTGTCCATGGGGGTAGGTGCCTATAGCTTCCTGCTGCACAAAGTCTTAGTGGAGAAGTAAAGAAGCCACTTGGTTAATTATAGTAATGGCGAGAAACGTGCTGAGCAGCGTCTGGTAGTAAGTACCTAATCCCAGCACTTGTAAGGCTGAGGTGAGAGGATGGTGAGCTCAGGACCATCATATCCAGATACAGAGTAAATTCCAGGCCATATAACCAGACCACATCTCAAAAACAAAGACAGTCGCTAGATGGTTGGGTCAGAGTCTGTGTCCCCAGCATCCTTATCAACTGCCAAGGCAGCACAGTAAGCTAAGCCCTAGTTCAAGGAAGAAGCCTTTCCTTGGTACATACAAAAAAGCAACTGATGTCTTTCTCAGACCCCCACATGCCCACATGCTCCACACTCGCTTGTGCCCACACAGGCACGTACATCACACCAAGAGAAAGGCAAAGCAAAGTAATAATACCAAATTCATTTTATCAACATGGAGTTGGTGGACAAGTGTGGTATTTTACATTGCTTGGAGAGACAAGTGTCACACATAGCTTATGCCCGGTAGCGGTGACTCCATGCTGGATGGAGCAGCTTTAGAAGCTTGGTCTTCCAGAACAGGGCTTCTCTGTTCCCATAGGACAAGGGCAGGTTCTTATTAGAATCCTGTCTGTCTGTCTGTCTGTCTGTCTATCTAAGTTTATGTGTGTGTTATACCCGCATATATGTATGTTATACCTGCATATATATGTATATATATGTGTATGTGTGTGTGATATATATATATGTATGTATGTATGTATGTATGTATGTATGTATGTATTAGCTTGTAGGAGACAAGAGCTATGATCTTAGCCAGAGCTCTATGTTGGCCAGTCCCCTGTTCCCTTGTAGGGATGGAATAGGGCAGCTCAGCAGCACAGGCCTTTTTGTTTTTGTTTGCCTCTTGGTGGATGGAACCCAGGGCTTTTCACACCCTGTGCTTTCATCTATGCCCTCGGGCCTCTTACAGGGACATTCTAGGCAGGGGCTCTACCATGAGCCACGCCCCCAGCCCCTCACTGGAGGATTCTAGGCAGGGTCTCTACCACTGAGCCACGCCCCCAGCCCCTCACTGGGGGATTCTAGGCAGGGGCTCTACCGCTGAGCCACGCCCCCAGCCCCTCCCTGGGGATTCTAGGCAGGGGCTCTACCACTGAGCCACACCCCCAGCCCCTCACTGGGGGATTCTAGGCAGGGGCTCTACCACTGAGCCACACCCCCAGCCTCTCACTGGGGGATTCTAGGCAGGGGCTCTACCACTGAGCCACACCCCCAGCCCCTCACTGGGGGATTCTAGGCAGGGGCTCTACCACTGAGCCACGCCCCCAGCCCCTCACTGGAGGATTCTAGGCAGGGGCTCTACCACTGAACCACGCCCCCAGCCCCTCACTGGGGAATTCTAGGCAGGGGCTCCACCACTGAGTCACGCCCCCAGCCCCTCCCTGGGGGATTCTAGGCAGGGACTCTACTACTCAGCCACGCCCCCAGCCCCTCACTGGGGGATTCTAGGCAGGGACTCTACTACTGAGCCACGCCCCCAGCCCCTCACTGGGGGATTCTAGGCAGGGACTCTATTACTGAGCCACACCCCAGCCCTCACTGGGGGATTCTAGGCAGGGGCTCTACCACTGAGCCACGCCCACAGCCCCTTACTGGGGGCTTCTAGGCAGGGGCTCTACCATGAGCCACGCCCCCAGCCCCTGCACTGGGGGATTCTAGGCAGGGGCTCTACCACTGAGCCACGCCCACAGCCCCTTACTGGGGGATTCTAGGCAGGGGCTCTACCACTGAGCCACACCCCCAGCCCCTCACTGGGGGATTCTAGGCAGGGGCTCTACCACTGAGCCACGCCCACAGCCCCTTACTGGGGGATTCTAGGCAGGGGCTCTACCACTGAGCCACACCCCCAGCCCCTCACTGGGGGATTCTAGGCAGGGGCTCTACCACTGAGCCACGCCCCTAGCACCTGGGGAGGTGATTCTAGGCCATACCCCCAAGCTCCTTGATGGGGGAATTCTAGGTAGGAGCTCTATCATCAACAATCCTAAGTTCATTTTATCATTGTTTTTTGTTTTTTGAGAAAGGGTCTCTGCTCTCCTGGCTGGCCTGTAACTCACCAGGCTGGCCTTGAACTCATACAGATTTTCTGCCTCCGCCTCTTGAGTACTGAGATTAAAGGCTTGTGCCATCTCTCCCAGCCACTTTGGTTTTTTTTTTTTTTTTTTTTTTGGTTTTTCGAGACAGGGTTTCTCTGTATAGCCCTGGCTGTCCAGGAACTCGCTCTGTAGACCAGGCTGGCCTCGAACTCAGAAATCCGCCTGCCTCTGCCTCCCAGCCACTTTGTTTTGTTAGAGCATTTGGTTTTATGTATTTGAGTGTTTGCCTGTATATAAGTACTTGAATGCTGTCACCCACAAGCCATCTCTCCAGTGGCTGCTGGTTTTAAGAGGCTTTCACTAGGTTACTTAGACTGGCCTTGAACTTACTCTGATCCTCTTGCCTCAGCCATTAAGTACTTGGGATTACTGGCTTTTGCAAAACTAGGTTCAGCAAGGGAGGCAGTTTTCCTTCTCAACATGAGTAAGAGTTAGTGACATCCAAATTGGGAGGGCGTGGTCAACCGTTTGCTCTTGTCTCAGTCAAGGTAGTGGGAACCCTGGCTAGCCTGACCTTAGCAAGGGGAAGTAAGTCCACTTGTGGCTGGGGATTCACAGTGTCAGAATTCTCATGCTGGCTTCTCACGTTGCTAACACCAGACCTTCTCTGGAACTGCTCTCTAATTCCCCCATGTGTGGCTGTCCCTGCCCAGGGTACAGAGCACATGGGTGAACAGTGTCAGGTGGGTGTGTGTTGCAGTGGAATTAGATTGTCCAGGAGAGGGACTTTCTCACTCCTTGGGGAGCAGTGGTGTGGTGTGGACTCCAGGTAGATGTGTGTCCTTTGCTGGCTTACGGAGTGGCCAAGCAGGTTTTAGAGATGGGAGTCTCTGCTTTCTGCCTGGGTAAATCTATAAGTGGTACGTCTCTGAAAAGGTGGGATGGTGGTTCCTTGAAATTTAGGGAGTGGTTGAGGCTTCTCAAGTGATATAATCATTAGCAGGAAGCCGAAGCCGGAACGCAGCTGCTATGAGATGGCAGTGTTCACAAGCCTCACCCACCTCCCTCTGCCCACAGTGATCAACAAATACAAGCGTAGGCGATTTCAGAAAACCAAGAACCTACTGACAGGAGAGACAGAAGCTGACCCGGAAATGATTAAGGTAAACAGAAGTGGGGTTGTTGGGGCTCATAATGGTACCTAGTTGGCACAAGTTTTTGTCAGGTCAAGTGGCTGCCACTTCTGTGTACTCCCCTGAGAAGAGTTCAGAGATAAGAACACTACAGCAGGGCTGGAGAGTTGGCTCATCAGTTAAGAGCACTGACTGCTCTTCCGAAGGTCCTGAGTTCAAATCCCTGCAACCACATAGTGGCTCTCAACCATCTGTAATGAGATCGGATGCCCTCTTGTGTGTCTGAAGACAGCTACAGTGTACTTACGTATAATAAATAAATAAATCTTTAAAAAAAAATAAAAAATGAAAAAGAACACGGCAGCAGGAAGACTGCAGACAGGCTTGCCCAGGTGGCCCTTGGGATAGATATGGCTATGAGGCCATTTCACATGGGACCCTTGCTCCAAGTTACAGAGGCAGCAGGTGAAGAGGCTGACTTGACACCATGTAGCTGGCACAGAGCGAGAGCAGCTGTAGGCTTAATCAGCTCTATGGCTCCTCATGGGCTGAGCAAACTGGGGCATTCTCTAAAGGCACACAAGCTTATCTTTCTCTGTGGCTTTGGGCAGGAGGCATGGTCCTGGAGTGAAGTAGGGCCACTCTGAGAGGAGATGCCAAGGTGCTTTCTCTGACCTGGGCTTTTTGTCCTGCCTATGACCAGCCTGCCTCTACCTCCACAAGCCTCTCCTTATTTCAGATGAGGAGGTGGAGGATGGTCGAATCCCAGTCCTCAACTCAGGCTTAGTAGGTGATGGGTATCAGTCAGCGTGCACCTACCAGCCATAGCTGCGGTGGCTGTTCTTCTGCCCCAGTTGTCATGGGAAGGTATCAGCAGTAGTATTTATGGGGTCTCTGCCTGCCTTAGGCCTACTGCTCATTTCCCGTCTCCCCACAGAGGGCTGAGGACTATGGCCCTGTAGAAGTAATCTCGCACTGGCACCCCAACATCACCATCAACATCGTGGATGACCACACACCATGGGTGAAGGGCAGTGTGCCACCCCCACTGGACCAATGTAAGCTGAGCCAAAAGCTCAGGGCCTGTGACCTTGTCTTCCCCCAGCCCCATCTAAGAGAGACCCTTCTATCTAGTGCCACACTCTCCGAACCACTCTGACAAGGACTGGCCACTGTGGGTGGGAATGGCTGGACAACTATCCCTGGGTGTCAGTTCACACCTGGTTTCTCACTGTTTTCTATAGAGTTGGGGGTATATGACCACCAGTGTAAGCTGTACTGGAGACAAGCTTCAGTGGCCTTCATTCAGGGCCACTCCCTTTGCCACTGCATCCTTTCCATTGAGGTCCTGGGACCCTTCTGCTCCTCATGGCACAGTCAAGAAATGCTATGTGGTGTCTTGGCCAGGCTGAGCAGTGCCCGCCCCATGTGCCCACAGATGTGAAGTTTGATGCCGTGAGTGGTGACTACTATCCCATCATCTATTTCAATGACTACTGGAACCTGCAGAAGGATTACTACCCTATTAACGAGAGCCTGGCCAGCCTACCACTGCGTGTTTCTTTCTGCCCACTGTCACTATGGCGCTGGCAACTCTATGCTGCACAGAGTACCAAGTCACCCTGGAACTTCTTAGGTGACGAGCTGTATGAGCAGTCAGATGAGGAGCAGGATTCAGTGAAGGTGTGTGGGGTGGCCACAGGCTAAGGGGAGGTGGGAACTCCCACCCAGCACTCACCCAGACAGTTTCATAACTGCCTACCCCGCTGCCCCCCCTCCCCCAAAGCAGTGGACAGGAAGTGAGTCCCTAACTGTAGCTAACCCTGGGGACCTGGCTCCTGACTTGATGCCTTTACTGTCTCCTGTTTTCCTCTTGCCTGTAATACACTCTCTCTCTGATGGTCACTAGATAGAGCAGGTCTATAGAGGACTTACCAGATCCTACTTGGTATTCCAAGGGACGTATAGGGAAAATGGCTCTTGGAAATGAGGTGCCACAGCAGGGACAGAGCAGTTCTCACAGACTCCTCTCCCCAGGTTGCCCTGCTGGAGACCAGCCCATATCTTCTGGCACTCACCATCATCGTCTCCATTGTCCACAGTGTCTTCGAGTTCCTGGCTTTCAAAAATGGTAGGCATTGGGACCCAGGACATGGAGGAAGCCGGTAGAGGAAGTAACTGCTCCCTGCTTCCTCTCTGTACCTGAGGTCTCCCTCTGTACTCTAGAGGCCTGGGGGCCTGCAGATGGACAGGGACCCCACTGGGCACTGGACTAAGGGAGGCACTGGGCCAGGCCAGGTTGTACCACCAGGAAGCAGAGCGGGGAACTCCAAAGCCAAAAGAAAGGGAAGCCCTGGGGCTGCTCCTAGCATCCTGCCTGACCGGGAGGCCCCAACATGCAGCTACCCAGTTCTGGAACACCCCATTACTCTGTTAAGCTCCTGGGGCTGAGGCAGAGGCAGGCCTGCAACTGCGTAGCTCTGCTACGGCAGTCATTCCAACTGCTCTGCTAGCCTCTAGACTGGTGGCCAATAGTGAGGGGGGTTGGGAGGAGTCCTGAAGCTCCTGGAATTGGCAGGAGTGATGGACACCTGTCATGCTGACACTACAGTGGAAGCTGCCATTCAGAAGAATATAGTGGGCAAACTTGAGGGGTACTCAGTGTGACCTCTCCTGGAAGGCCTTACATGGGAAGCTTCACCATGCTCTGCTGGCTCTGGAGAGCTGGCCTGCCTTGTGTGAGGCGCTGGGTCTGTTCCCAGCCACAGAGTATGAGGAGCAAGTCTTGCCACACATGGGAGCTAGCAAGTGTCAGCTAAGCTTTGCCCCCATGCCAGGTCCCCCTCCTCCCTGATCCAAGAAGGGATTCTGTTCACTTGGCTTCCAGAGTCCCATCTACAGACCCTTCCCCACCGTTTTGGGGGATGGACAATGACCTTGTGAGTGGGATGTGCTAAGGCTGCAGGTTTGGGCGTGGGCCAGGGTCCATGCTCCTGAGTCATGAATCCAGGAGCTTTGAATGCTTGTGGTCCAGCTTGACTTCCAGAAGTCAGGCGCCAGGAAGACTAGAAAATAGGAGGATGCAGTCAGCTTAGGTCCCCCAGGTGTGCACATGGAGACCAAAATCCAGGGCTTGTCTGTGCCCCAAGGATAGCTCACAGTTTGAATGGAAGGCCAGAAGAGAAGGTACCCAAGCACACACCCTGGACCTTCCTGTCCAGGGGAGGTAGGATGGCATCTGTGTGACACTGATCTGGTGTCTGCCCAGTTTCTGCTATGCAAGGCTGTACAGCCCCAGGTATGGTCCCAGCTAACCTGCTTCCCTTAGCACCTGATGACCCTCATTAGTACCCAGAGAACTCGTGTCCCTATCTCATAAGACCATGAGAAAGGTCCTCTGTGCCCTCTGCTTTTATGGGAGAAAGTGCAGCCCAGGGAAAGCTGCTGACCGCCTGTGCCCACATCCTCTGCAGACATTCAGTTCTGGAACAGTCGTCAGTCCCTGGAGGGGCTGTCAGTGCGCTCCGTCTTCTTTGGCGTTTTCCAGTCCTTTGTGGTTCTTCTTTACATCCTGGACAATGAGACCAACTTTGTGGTTCAGGTCAGCGTCTTCATTGGGGTCCTCATCGACCTCTGGAAGATTACCAAGGTCATGGACGTCCGGGTGAGTCGGGCACTACGTTGCTGTGGGGTTGCAGGGTGGGAAGGGGGTCGCCTGCTTAAGCCAGGACCTGCCTTGGTCTCTGGGGGTTTCCCAGTGCCTGCCTAGCTCTCAGGACCTAGGGGATTTTCACAGTAGGGGAATTTTTTTTGGGTCACATTAGGGCAGGGGAACTGGGAAGAGTGAGGAAGGGCAGGGGCTGGTTCTGGCTGGGGAGTGGCAAGAGCCAGGTCCCAGTTGACCTTGACTTTTCCTTTACAGCTGGACCGGGAGCACAGAGTGGCAGGAATCTTCCCTTGCCCAACCTTCAAAGACAAGTCTACCTACATTGAGTCTTCAACCAAAGTATATGATGACGTGAGTGACCCCCATGGCCCTAGGGTGGTCTCCAAGCACCCATACTTATCAGGGACAGGCTGGGCCGTTGGTCTTGCCTGCCAGTATTACTGTCAGACCCATATCACACCCTGTGTTCCCTGCCTGCCGTATCTACTTCCTGGCCAAGTCCAGAGTTCTCAGAGCCACCTGGAAATTCCCCTGGCCTAGCCTGCCGGACCAGGTGTGGGTGGATGGGGACAAGGAGTAGAACCACTGAACAGGGCCTGCAGAACCGGCCTGTTCTGTGACCACCCCCCACCCCCGCCCCACCCCACAGATGGCGTTCCGGTACCTGTCATGGATCCTCTTTCCCCTTCTGGGCTGCTATGCTGTCTACAGCCTTCTGTACCTGGAGCACAAGGGCTGGTACTCCTGGGTGCTCAGCATGCTCTACGGCTTCCTGCTGACCTTTGGTGAGCAGGCCCAGCTCCCCTGCCTGGAGGACAGGCCCATACTGTTCCAGGCCCATCAGTCTTGTAGGCCACAGCCTTGGGGCTGACTGCCAGGCCTGGCCCTGCCCCCCCCCCCCCCTTTGAGGGCCTGTGCCTACAGACCACCTGAAGCCCATTCTCATGCTTCAGTGAGCACAGCACTCACCACCCAGAGAGGGTGGCCGTGGGAATAGGGAGCTGTAAGGACACTTCTGGCCAGGTCTACGGAGAGGAATTCATGTGTTGTGGGAATCCCAAAGTGCAGAGCAGGTACTCACAGTGAGCACAGACGAGGGCAGGGCAGTAACGGTGCACTTAGATGGAGTTTAGGAGCCACTCTGAGGAAAGGTGCTTAACAGTCCCCAGACCTGACCAGGAGAGACACAGAAAGATCTGGAAACGCTTGAAATTGGGAAAGTTGGAAAGAGAATGCAAAGATCTGTGGTAGGCTGTGCAGAGTGAGCCGGGGTAGCTGGTCATGGGACCCTTTGTCTTCCCGAAGGCTTCATCACCATGACACCGCAGCTCTTCATCAACTACAAGCTCAAGTCTGTGGCCCATTTGCCATGGCGAATGCTCACCTATAAGGCCCTCAACACTTTCATTGATGACTTGTTCGCCTTTGTCATCAAGATGCCTGTCATGTACCGGATTGGCTGCCTGCGGGACGGTAAGGCCTAGAGGACACAGGGACACAGTGGGCGGGAGGAGGAGCCTCATCTCCACTGTGATGGACCATCTCCCTCACACAGTCCCTTCCCCCAGATGTGGTTTTCTTCATCTACCTCTACCAACGGTGGATCTATCGCGTCGACCCCACCCGTGTGAACGAGTTCGGTATGAGTGGAGAGGATGTCTCAGCAGCGGCATCCAGGGCCCAGGCGTCCATTGCCCCAGGGGCTCTCACACCTGCACCCAGCACAGCTGTTACCGGAGAGGATGCCTCCACAGTCCCAAAGGCCACTCCTGGGGCCTGCACTGCCAGCCAGCCCCAGGAAGCCCCTCCAAAGCCAGCAGAGGACAAGAAAAAGGATTAGCTACTGCAGTCCTCCTTATCTGCTCCTGGTGACTGAGCACCATCCACCTCCCGGGCCCCTCCCTTACCCTCCCTGTCGCCCTCTTCCTGGACAGATCAGGCCAGGGCGGCAGGAGGCCCCCAGGGCTGTGGCCCAATGTGTGAGATGGGGCCAGGCAGGCCGGGGCTGGCTGTGTGTATGCGGAGGCACCGTCTGTCGTCTTGGTCTTGTTTATCCGTCTGTTCCTATGTGTTTGCAGACATCTCGCCCTGCCAGCCAAGCACCATCGGGAATCATGGTGAAGCCAATATGGCGCCGAGGGTGGGCCAGGCGGGGAAGGGGCCAGGGCTCCCCTGTGGGATGCCTGTGGTCCTCCATCATCTTGTCCCTCATCCCCTGACCACCCTGCTCCCAGACCGCCACCCTTTAACACAGTCTGGATTTAATAAATTCACATGGGTGTTTAACTTAAGCTCAACCACCGTACCTCCTCTGCCTTCCTTGTCTGGGCCATGCAGCTGGCTCGGGTCTTCAAGAGACCTCGAGGTGATGACTGGAGTGAAGTCCGGGGTTATTCAGCATTTAATACCCTGGGTTAACCCTGTATTGCATAAACCATTAGTGGTGGTACATGCCTGTAAGTCAGAAAAACTAACTTAGAGAGATGGCAGAGGCTTGCAAGGTGGCTCAGTTGGTGAAGGTATTTGCCTCGCAACCCTGACAACCTGGCTTTGCACTTCTGTTGTGCTACAAGGCCACACAACCTGAGTTGATCACCAAACCACACATAGAGGCAGGAGAGAAGCAACTATAGTGTTGTCTGACCTCCACACACACACTGTGGCACACATACCTGAACGTGATAACTGCCTCAGAAAGATGTCTCCCAAGACAGTTCCATCTTAGATTCCTACGAGGCTGCTGGCTGAAAGCATCTAGTGTTTGTTATGTCCAGCTGCATGCCACCAAGCAGAACCTGAAACGCTAAACACCACCAAGTCTGCCCTTGAGTCAAGAGGCTATCTCTAAGAAGGACAAGCCCTGCTTAACACTCCTCAATGGAGAAACTGGAATGGGGCCTGTATGCACTTATCTGGGCCACAGCAGAACAGTGAATCCTTGGGTGCCATTGCAATGTCCCTCTACAATGCTGGCCTCAAGAGCCCAACTGTCAATACCAGGAGCAGGAGCAGCTTATACACTCTAGGATAGAGTGACAGCCATTGGGCTAATCACTACACCTTCCCAGACTGTGGAATCAGCCATGCTTCGAGGAGGCAGCACTGAACCACCCAAGGTTCCTGTAGGCTCCACCTACTTGTCCCCGCTGAGTCAGGCAGGGATGGTACCTCACAGGGTAGTTGTCATACCCTCTCTCCTCTCCACCTGCTGCCCCAGTGTCCTCAGAAGAGTAGACAACTAACTGGTGGTCCCTGAGGAGCTGCTGCATGTCCCCAAAGCTTTTGTCTCCTGCTCTGCCACAGCCTCATCTCAAGTCCTTCCTGGGACCCAAGTGCCTGTAGGATACAATTGGTGTTTCCCAGGCACCATTCACCACCTAGTCCTGAGGCTCTGCCCACTAGTACATCGTGGCAAGGAGACTTAGTTCACTGGACCAAGACCTGTGAAAACATGGCTATTGTCCTCCCAGTGATTGTTGTGTCCTAGCCACTCTGGTGCCATTTGCTTTCACGGATATCTGGACATAGCCAGAGCCCTTATTGGGGTACTAGTGGATGCTTCCGCAAGTGCTTTTGGGCAGACAGTACAGGACAGTTCTGCATACACAGTAGAACCAACATTCCATGGCAGCCCTATGGAGCTCACAGCCTAGCAGAACTCTGGGCACTGTTAGGCACAGTGGCCATACCTCATCCTTGGTTTTGAAAGGGCAGTGCAGGAGATTTTGAAACTTTCAGCTAGCCTGGGCTACAAAACAAGACTTGACATAGTGACATACACTTGTAATCCTGGCCCTTCGCAGGTGGAGGCAGAAGAATCAGGACATCAGGGTCATCCTCACTGGCTATAAGTTCAGTTTGAGACCAGCTTGGGCTATTTGACACCTTGTTTGAAAGAATGAAAAATGGAAAACACCATGAATGCACCATGTACTGTCCCCAACTTTGAGAACAGTATCCAGCACCATTGCAGTGCGTGTGTTCACAACAGCTCTTTGAAGTTTGTGATGTTTTTCTGTATCTCCAGATGAGAAACTCAGATTTTTTTTTCCCAACTGCCCATGGGATCACACACATTTAATCATGGTTCTCAGGAGTCAGAGTCCAGCTTGGTCTATGTATCCTAACAAGTATTTAGTAGTTTGAATAGTGCAGTGCATGGAAGAGCTGTGGCAAGAGTCAACTAGACTACCTCCTTGAGTCCTCAAAGCCATCCTGTTAAGGGAATTCCTGTTAGGGGAAACAAGTCCTGGGATTGCGTAACTGTCCAAAAAAACCTAGGATTTGAACACAGGATATCTGATTCAGGACCTTCCAATTACAACTCTTGAGAGAGACTGCTTGTCTTTTGAGGCAGGGTCTTGCTATAAGTAGTCTAGACTGGCCTAGAACATGGTGATCTCCTGCCTCAGCTTTTTTCTTTTTTTCTTTTTTTTTTTTTTTTTTGGTTTTTCGAGACAGGGTTTCTCTGTATAGCCCTGGCTGTCCTGGAACTCGCTCTGTAGACCAGGCTGGCCTCGAACTCAGAAATCCGTCTGCCTCTGCCTCCCAAGTGCTAGGATTAAAGGCGTGCGCCACCACCGCCCGGCCTGCCTCAACTTTTCAAGTGTTGAAGTTACTGGTGTGAGCCATCATGCCTGACTTTCAGGTTTGCTTTTGAACTCACAGTCCTGTCTCAGATCCAGGCAATCAACCCAGGTCCTCTTACATGCTAGGCAGATGCTCTACCACTAAGCCACACCCCCAGCCCTCATTTTTTTTTCTTTCTCGTTTCCCCCTCTGTTTTGTTTTGTTTTTGCATTGAGAAAAGGGCCTGCTACTTGTCATTGAATCTCCTGCCTCTGCTTCTCCAGAACAGGCATATCTGGCTACAACATCTTTTTGTGTGCTGCTGAGAATACAACCGAGAATCTCATTTGTGCTACACAAGCATTCTATCACAAGCCACACCCTCAGCACTACAGTTGGAAAGTCTAAAGGGAAGCAGTGACTGGCGTGTGTGTGGCTGGTAAGCCTGATGAGGTTTATCCTATGCAAGATGTCTACCCCTGAACTTGCCTACTACACTGGCACATTACCCATCTGGTACAAAATGAAAAAGTATATGGTTCAATGTGAAAGTTACATGATATTCTCATTTCCATATTTATCAAATTATGTTCTAATAGAACACAGCCACACTCTTGTTTCTGGTCCTTGACTGTTTATGTAAGATGGCACATTTGAAAATTAAGACCATTTGGTTTTCAAAGCCTGAGCCTGCCTTTTTTTTTTTTTGCCTGAGCCTTTCATCGCAAGAAAAAGTTTGCTCTAAGCTGGGCATGATGGTAGGTGCCTGTGATCCCCAGCACTCAGAAGACTGAGGCAGATGGATTGTCATGAATTCAATGCCAGCCAGAGCTACACAGCAAAACCAAAACAATGCTCTTTGCTTTGTTGTGTAACATTAGTTACTGGTGCCACTCTTTTTTTTTTTTTTCGAGACAGGGTTTCTCTGTGTAGCCCTGGCTGTCCTGGTGTCCTGGAACTCGCTCTGTAGACCAGGCTGGCCTCGAACTCAGAAATCCGCCTGCCTCTGCCTCCCAAGTGCTGGGATTAAAGACGTGCGCCACCACTGCCCGGCTACCGGTGCCACTTCATTCACTGCTGCAGTTTTCTGCCTCTGGAGCAAGAATGCTGTACCCTAGTTTTCATTACAGACTGCAGCATACAACAAGTGCTTAATTATGCGTAGGTTGCTTGAATCATTGATCACACTTGCGATGATAGAAGTGGAATGTAGCATACAGATTTTTACAAGTGTCATATATCACCAAGCGGCTGGGACTGTAGCTCAGTTGGTAGTGTTTGCTTTAACATTCATGAGGTACTGAATAGACCAGATGAAGGTTCATGCTTGTCCCAGCACTGGAGGGACGAATCTGAAGGATCCGTGGAGGCAAAAGGATCTGCAGTTCAAGGTCATCAGTCTGGGCAAGATGAGACCCTATCTAAATTTTACTTCAAACATTATCAATGGCTGCTAACTCCCCGCTCCAGGCTTCATTTGCCTGCCTGAAAGATAGCAGGTTCAAGCCTTAAGAGTGGAAAAGGAGTGCCTGTTTCTCAGCTTGTTCTGTGGGTGGGGCGCGAGTGGACCCGGACAGACCTCAGTAGTCTTGGCCAGTGCAATGTGCAGAGACTCGCACCCGAACCCTGCAAAGTGCCAACCCTTCTCTTCCCGGCCGGCCCCGCCCCCGGAGTCACGTGAGCAGCGGGGGTTTTCCCATTCCCTTTGACGTGACGTCACGGAGGGGTGCAAGCCAATGCGATCGCAGGCCGGCGGCGCCGGGGAATTCCGCCGCCCCGCCCCCGCCCGCCGCCCGCTCGGCCCGGCGCCCCCCGCAGCCCCGGGCGCCGTGCGTCCAGCCCGGCCTTCGGCCCTAGCCTTGCACCGCTCTCTCGGCCGGCGATCGTCCCAGCCGTCCGGGCTGTCCGGCTGCCCGACTTGCCCTCGTGCGCGCTTCGCCCTGAGCTGGCCTTCGGGCTGTCGGTCCCTACGGGCCGGGCCATGCCGAGTCGCCGCGCTGCCAGAGAGTCCGCGCCCGAGCTAGGGGCCTTGGGTAAGCAGAGTGGAACCTCTGGGGCGGGGCTCGGGCTGGGGGAGTTCGGGGCGCTCGGAGTCATCTGCGGGTTCCCGCAGGATTCGCGCTTCGGTGTGGCGAGTACGAGGGTGGCGGGGACACTGCGTGAGGGACGAGGCAGAAGGTAGAGGATGGTGAAGGGTCCTGCCGGGGAGATACAGGCTAGACGTCCCGCTAAGGAGTGAGAAGGGGGCGGAGCCTGAGCCTGAGGCAAAGAAGGGGGCGGGCCCGGCGGCGATCGAGAGGAGGGGCGGGGCATAACTTTGAAGGGGAGGAGCCGGACACACATAGGGGCAGGGCAAACTCCTAGAGGAGGCTTCTGGTTTACAGAGTGGGTGAGGCTGCTCTAAGGAGTAAGGGGCGGAGCCTAATTCGAGGAAGTGGTTTTATACTCTCCAAACAAGGGGACCCTCCTCCCGCAAGGCCTAAAGGCAAAGAAAGAGGCGGGGCCCAGATTCAAGATTTAAGGAGGAGCGGTGCCTGACGTCGAGGAGGCGGATCCAGGACTGTGCTTGACAGGAAATAAGGGCGGGGTCAGGCTCCAAGAGGTGTGTGGCTCAGTGAGTGGCGGGACTTACCCTGGGGTCGGGGGAGGAGAAGTGGGGCGTGGTGGCAGGCCTAGGGAAGGGACAGGGCCTGGTCAGAAAACGAAGGGCGGGGCCTGACGCTGGGATTGAAAGGGGCGGGGCCTGCAATGAGATGGGGAGAGGAAAGTTCTCCAGTGACAAAAGTATTGGGGCTCGGATTTCGCCTTGAGGGAAGAAAGGAGACTGGGGGTTTCCTGAGGTATCAGGAGTCCTCCAAGTTCCACCTTAGTGGGGAAAGTAGTGGGTTTTGAGTGGTGATTGGCGGGGTCAAGGACAGAAATGAAAACCCAGAACTTTGTCAAGAGTTAGAGAAGGCTGGCCTCACCTGAGCTAGGTAAGGAGGAGGGACTTTATTCAAAGGACCAAGCCAGAGAGAGGATCAGACTTGTCAGATTCTCTGGTCCTGCATTGTTTGTTGATCCAGGTCTCCATCTCACAGGTTCCAGTGACCTCTCTTCGCTGTCACTAACTGTCTCCAGGACCACAGGTGAACAACACCCCACCCCCACCCCACCCCACCCCGCTGCCCCTGCCCACCTGCTTGTAGGAAATGGGATTGGAGGAGCCCCTGTGGAAAGGAAATGAGTGTACCCACTTTACAAGCTTTGTCCCTCTCTGCTGGTTTAAATGATTCCTTACATGCCCAAATTTCCAAGACTGTTAGAAACTTGTATAGTTTTTTTTATTTGCTGATCCCCTAAATAGAGGCCCTTTTAGATGTTCCCCACCATCCATTATGGAGAAAGTTAGATGAGTTGATGCTTACAAATTCACCACCTTCCAGTTTGTAGTAACTGTTAGTGGCATAGTCATGATAATAAGAGTAGTAATAGCTGTTTCTTAGACTGTCATAGTTCTCAGACCATGTGCATTCAAATTATCTAGACCCTTGGTGAAGCAGAGAGTGGGAGCAGGCAGAGGTGGTCTATACCTTTATTCCCAGCACTCAGGCAGATCTCTGTGAGACCAGCCTGGTCTACATAGTGATGTAGGCAGATCTCAGCGAGGTCAGCCAGGTTTACATAGTGAGTTCCAGGACAGCCAGGTCTACAGAGAGAAACCTTGTCTCAACAACAACAAAAAGAACTATTGCCAGTAATGCCTATAATGTACTGTAATGTTCCCAGCACAGGGGAAGCTGAAACTGGGGGATGGGCACAAATTTGAGGCTTATAGTGGGACCCTGTATCAAAACACAAAACAGACAAACAACCCACAAACAAGATGAACAGAAGATGTAGCTCAGTTGAGAGTTTACCTAGCATGTGCAAGGTCCTGCGTTTGATCCCAGCATACTATAAAATGGGGCCTATTGGTTCATACCTGTGATTCCACTACCTAGGGGGTGGAAACAGGAAGACAGGGAGTTCAAGGTCATCCTCAGCTGCATGTCATGTTCAAGGCCTCTCTGAGTATCTAAGTTGTTTTTCTATTGCTAGGATAAAACACCATGACTAGAAATCTCTCTAAAAGGATTTATTGAAACTTACAGTTTCGGAGGGTGAGCCTATGACCATGTTAGTAGGGAAACTAGCTTCAGGCAGGCAGGCAGGCATGGGCTGGAGTACTAGCTGAGAGCTCACCTTCTGCCCTAATCATAAGGCAGAGAGCCACAGAGAGAAAGAGAGGGAGAAACGGAGGGATGGAGAGAGAGGAGACTAGGAATGGTGGGAGCTTTTGAATTCTCAAAGTCCATGCCTGGTGACACACCTTCTCCAACAAGGTCACACTTATTAACTCTTTCCAAAATGTTCCACCAACTGGAGATCGAGTATTCAAACACATGAACCAATGGGAGCCATTCTCATTCAAAATTCCATACTGGGCTACAAAAGAGATTGTTTCAAAGTGAACTAAATAAACAAAAAAACCTCAAGGGCTAGTGGTGTTGCCCAGTGGTAAAACATTTGTTTAGCAAGTACAAAGCCCTGGGTTCTACCCTGTCTTAGTTAGGGTTTTTATTGCTGTGAAGAAACACCGTGACCATGCCAACTTTTTTTTTTTTTTTGGTTTTTCGAGACAGGGTTTCTCTGTGTATCCCTGGCTGTCCTGGAACTCACTTTGTAGACCAGGCTGGCCTCGAACTCAGAAATCCTCCTGCCTCTGCCTCCCAAGTGCTGGGATTAAAGGCGTGCGCCACCACCGCCCGGCTACATGCCAACTTTTATAAAAACATTTCATTGTGGTTAGCTTATAGTTTCAGAGGTTTAGTTCATTATTGTCATGGCAGAAACCATAGTAGCATGCAAGCAGACATAGTGCTGGAGAAGGAGTTGAGAGTTCTACATCTTGATCCGCAGGCAGCAAAAGACTGTCTACCACACTGGGTGTGGCTTGAGAATATGAAAACTTAAAGCCCATCCCCACAATGACACACTTCCTCCAGCAAGGCCACACCTACTCCAATAAGGCCACTTTCTAACAGTGTTAATCCTTATAGGCCTATGTAGGCAAATTACATTCAAACTACCACACCTTGGCTGTCCTAGAACTCATTCTCTAGAACAGGCTGGCCTAAAACTCAGAGATTTGTCCACTTCTACTTCTACCTCTCATGTGCTGAGATTAAAGGTGTGCACTGCCATTGCCACCCAGCTTGCTGTAGCAGCTATAGCAAACGTTTCAGTGGGATTGGCTTACGGTTTGGAGATGTAGCCTATCATCATTGCAGGAAGTATGGCGATGGCGGCATGCAGGTAGACATGATGCTGGAGAAGTAACTGAGATTTCTATATCCAGATCAGCAGGCAGTAGGAAGAAAGAGTGTACTGGGCTTGGCTTGACCATCTGAAACTTCAAAGCCCACTCCCAGTGACACACTTCCTCCAAGGCCACACCTACTCCAGTAAGGCCACACACCCTAATAGTGCCACTACTAAACTCAAAACCACACCATTTTGATAAATAAAACAAATCAAAGCAAATAAAATACTCTAAGCAAATATTAATGGATGACACAGTATTTCTGCTGTCTCCTGCCCCCTCAAGAGAGCAAGGCCTAAATTACCTAACATCTCTGTCTACTTAAGGTATGGGCCTATTTCCGGGATCTCTCTATATAATTCTCAAGGCCTAAATTTCTACTGTCTGAGATAGGCTACCCCCTGCCTTCCATCTAATTTTTTAAGATCAAATGTATCAATATTTTATTATCTATGTCTACTTACTGTATAAGCCTATTTCCAGGCTCTATTTTTTGTCCTATCAGGCAAAGAAAACCCATAGATCCCATGAATAGACTATGTTCAAAGATCCTAAGAAATTGTCCTGGCAAGACTTTTTCAAATCTTCTCTAGAACATTTTTTCATTCAATTTCTCTAACTTCTCTCTTCTCTGGAGCTTAATATTTGCTGCATCTACCAACTGGCTCTCTGCCTCGCATCTTAAGCTCTTTGTATCAGTTCCAAACCGTAGGTAGAAATCCCCATGTGGCTCAGGAAAAATCTGTATTCCCTTCTATTCTTAAAAACAATTAAACAAATTTTAAAAGTCTATCCTCCGGATTACCTGCTTGTAGGAAGCAGGCAACTTTTACTGTCTGACTCTGCCTCAGAGCAGCCATCCTGTCTCTTTGCACAACAGGGGATTCTAGCATCTCTGAGCTGAGGTTCTCCCTGTCCCCCATCTCCATGCATAGCCACACGAAACATCTGCTCTGCTCTCTAAGAAACCAATTCTCCCCTTTCTAGACTTTTCTCACTATGTGTGTAATCCATCCGAGAATTCTTAAATTAATAGTGGATTCCATTTTGGAATCTACTTCGGCTAGTGTGCCCTTCCCAGAACTCCCAGCTCAGCACCCCAAATCACCTTCAGTTGCCTAGCCACCATCAGTTCCGCCCCCAACCTCACACCCGAAGAAGTGGCCTGTGGTTGCTCTGCCCAAAATTTCACATGGCTGCTTGACTTTTCTCCCTCCCAAGCATGGGGAGGGGACCCAGGAGTCCCACCTATTCTTTCTGCCCAGTAATTGGCCCATGGCATCTTTATTGATAGATCAAGAATCTTTAGCTGGGCGGTGGTGGCGCATGCCTTTAATCCCAGCACTTGGGAGGTAGAGGCAGGAAGATTTCTGAGTTCGAGGCCAGCCTGGTCTACAAAGTGAGTTCCAGGACAGCCAAGGCATAGAGAAACCCTGTCTCGAAAAAACCAAAAAAAAAAAAA
Source organism: Tokudaia tokunoshimensis (assembly GCA_036184795.1). Classification (NCBI taxonomy): domain Eukaryota; kingdom Metazoa; phylum Chordata; class Mammalia; order Rodentia; family Muridae; genus Tokudaia; species Tokudaia tokunoshimensis. The sequence continues at coordinate 43,919,914 of BTHU01000006.1, forward strand.
AAAGAATCTTTATTGATAGATTAAGAAACAGGACTTTAGCATCACAACCACCATTACATGCCTGGAGTCCCCATATTTGGGAATGCTAAGACAGGAAGATCTCGACTTTGAAGTCATCCTGTTTACATAGTGAGATTCTACCTCAAACAAACCAACCCGACCCTCAAAATGATTTATCTCCTGAGATTTGGAAGACAGAGCCAGCTGGATCTTATCAGTGTGAGAATTCTGTAGCTTCAGTGGTTGTCTAGGCCTAGACTTTTCTCAGGGAGGACACCAGAAGTCCTGTTGCAGACATAGGAAATGGGATTTCCAGAGAAAGGCAGGGCTGACCTTGGAGACAGGAGTGACCCAGATGCTGGTTCAGGACAGGAGCAATCTGAGGCTCGTGTGGTCTGAATCACAGCATTGAGGTCCCCTTCAAGTCGATCCTGATAGCATCTGTTTGGTTATTATTTATAGAGTACCATTTGTACATTAGACTCAGTGCTGATCATTGCTGGGGACACAGCAGTGACCAAGAAAGTCCTAGCCCTGTCCTTACAGGACTCCTTACCCAGACAAGGAAGCAGGTCTATAAACAAAGGTGAGATTATAAAAGGCAGTGATGGCTGTGAAGAGATCATGGGGGTCAGTGACATTCAAAACTAGGGTGGGGACAGGTTGATGGAGCAGGGCAGGTGGAAGGACAAATTCCTTCCTTCTGATGTGCCAGACACAATGTGAACTCTGGGTAAAGTGAGAATGTGGCAGGCATGGTCCCCACTGTTGAGTTCTCAAGCTGAGTGTGTCTTAGTGAGACATGTGACAGGCAAGCTCAGATCTTCTGGACCCCACCCGCATGCACAGCCTGGAAGCCATGTTTTCTGGCTAGCCCGGAAGAGCCATAGCCCTCCATCCACAACCTCCCGAGTGCTAGGATGGCACTAGTGTGCCTCCACACCCAGCTCCCAGCTCCCAGGAGTCTGTTGAGGACCCCCAAGTAGAATTTCCTGAGTTTAGGTTTGGTCTGGTTTAGACAAGATCTCACCCTTTAGCCTAGGTTGCCCTGAAGCTCACTGTGTAGCCCAGGTTGACTTCAAACTAGCGGCAGTCCTCCTGCCTCATCATCTTAGTGCTGGGATTACAGTCACATGCCACGGTACCTGGAAGTTCAAATTTGTTTCTGCATCTCCAAGTCCATCCAGCATAGCTATCTAAAAAGGGTTTTCCAAAATGAAGTATTTTGAGGTTGGTCCTGTCAGGTCCCCTCTGATCTCAGAGCCTCAGCATTCCCTGTCTCACTGGAAGGGAACTTGGCATCTACTGATCTCACAGATCAGATGAGATAAGGGTACTTGAAAACTGCCTTCTAAGGGGCAAAGTTCGGGCTGCCGGGAGCCGCTCCTAGGAGTGTGGAGACGGGAAGGGCAGGAGGCAAGGGAGGAGGGATCTGGCAGATACTGGGGTACTGTGTGATCAGTCCCTAGCCAGTAGCTTCCACAATACCTCTAATCAGCTGGGTGGCCCTCCCTGCTGAGTGACTTCTGGGCCCATTTGCTTCCTCTGGCTTCCCCTAGTCCTGTCTGCAGAATGATGGGAGGTTGGTTTCCATTACTTCATTGTTGATTTTTACTGGGGAAGTAATGAGGTCTCACTAGGTATGTAGCATGGCTGCTACCCTTTCCTCCCCATCCCCTTTGCAAAGTAGGGTGATTTTGGGAGCTATGCTAGGGTGCAGAATGGGCAGCACCCCGGGTTTGATCAGTCTCTTCGGGCCCAGGGTGGTTTCAGGATGGATCCTGTACACAGTTTATTTAGAATTGCTCATGTCTGTCAGCTACACACACTCACCCCAAGTTCACTCAGCACCTCCTTTTCCCCTGTTCCACAAGTTCCTGGCAACACTATCATCCCTGGTCTGAGGGCTTTAGTGGATGGCAGGTGTGGAGGGGTGCTCTTGAGTTCCTTTGGGGATACCTTGATACTGAGCCCCCAACATTAAGAACTGAAGGGTTAGCCCAGAAGGGATTAAGGAGACTGGGGATGGAAGCCCAAGGAAGTCTGCCATGGGGACAGGGTAGGGGGATCTATGTTAGATATCATGCCTGATGGTGTCTGACCTTCACCTTTCTTTTCTCTTCCTTCCACAGATGAATTGGGTGAGTATCAGAAGGCAGGTGTTTGGGAGGCTGGTGTTTGAAGGCAGGTGTTTGGGAGGATGAGGGTCCTGTGGGACACACCTTGTTTGATGGGAGCAGGTTCTGGTGTGATTTGAGGAGTACCGAGGGTCCGACAAGGGATACTCCCAAGCTCCAGCACTATCCGTGTATCTGTTCTCTGTGGCCGGTGCTCACTCAGGGGTGGCAGTGGTCTTTCTTGTACTAGGCCCAGTGCCAGGCACCAGCCATCCAGCTTTGAACAAAACTACAACACTACCCTGGAGGGGAGGGGCTAACAGTTTGGGAGGAGCTAACAGTGTGGACTGTGGAGTCAGAAGAAAACAGAAAATGAGCAGGAGAATGTGAGGTTAGGACGAGGCTTGGCAGAGGGAAGTGCCTGGGAAGACACAGTGCAGCCAGGGATGCCCAGATCTCATGCCTGAATCTCCACACTCACAGTCGGAGGCGGGAAGATCAAAGAGAATTTGAGGCAAGGGCGAGTGGACATATTTAAGGAGGCAGACAGAGGCCGGCAGATCTCTGAGTTCAAGGCCAGACTAGCCTACAGAGCAAGTTCTGGGACAGCCAGGGCTACAGAGAAGCCCTGTCTCAAAAAACAAACAAACAAACCGAGAAGGAGGAGGAGGAGGAGGGGAAAAGAAAGGTAGAAAAGACAATAAGAGACAATTTGAATGCAGTCTGAGCTACATAGTGAGTTTTAGGCTAACTTGGGCTACAAAGTAAAAAAGGAGAGAGATAAAGGGGCAGGGAAGAAAAAGGAGCAAGGTGTGGCTTTCACAGAAGGAGGCAGCAGCGTGAGGTGCCTTCTGGGTTCAGTGGAGGGAAAGCTGGGAACCAGGAAAGAGGGAGAACAAGTTCATGGCCCTGGAGGTCACCATGCTAGGTGGGTACAAGAAACAGATGGGGTGCAGCTGTTTTGTTTTGTTTTTTTTTTCTGAGAGAATGGACATTAAGGAGGGTTTTGTTTATTTTTGAGCCGGTTTCAAGTAGCCCAGGTTAAAGTTGGACAGTGCCTTTGATCCCAGCACTTGGGAGGCAGAGGCAGGGAGGCAGAGGCAGGCAGCTCTCTGTGAGTTTGAGACCAGTCTGGTCTGCAGAGTGAGTTCCAGACAGCTAGGGCTACACAGAAAAACCGTGACTTGAAAAATCAAGAAAAAAAAAAGTAGCCCAAGCTGGCCTTAAAAGAACCATGTAGCTGAGGATGACCTTAGCTGAGGTGGAAACCAGGGCTTTAACCCTGTGCATGCTGGGCCAGCACTCTACTGATTGAGCTACAGCTCTCTGTTTATTTGTATATCTTGCCATGCAGGCCATGGGTAGGCTCAAATTCGTGCCCCCATGCCAAGCAATGTTATGCCACTGAGCAACACCCCTAACCCCTCACTGAGAGGTGATTCTAGACAGGGGCTCTACCACTGAGCCACACCCCCAGCCCCTCACTGGGGATTCTAGGCAGGGGCTCTACCACTGAGCCACGCCCCCAGCCCCTCACTGGGGATTCTAGGCAGGGGCTCTACCACTGAGCCACGCCCCCAGCCCCTCACTGGGGATTCTAGGCAGGGGCTCTACCACTGAGCCGCGCCCCCAGCCCCTCACTGGGGATTCTAGGCAGGGGCTCTACCACTGAGCCACATCCCCAGCTCCTCACTGGGGGATTCTAGGCAGGGGCTCTACCACTGAGCCACGCCCCCAGCCTCTCACTGGGGGATTCTAGGCAGGGGCTCTACCACTGAGCCACGCCCCCAGCCCCTCACTGGGGATTCTAGGCAGGGGCTCTACCACTGAGCCACGCCCCCAGCCCCTCACTGGGGGATTCTAGGCAGGGGCTCTACCACTGAGCCACGCCCCCAGCCCCTCACTGGGGGATTCTAGGCAGGGGCTCTACCACTGAGCCACGCCCCCAGCCCCTCACTGGGGGATTCTAGGCAGGGGCTCTACCACTGAGCCACACCCCCAGCCCCTCACTGGGGGATTCTAGGCAGGGGCTCTACCACTGAGCCGCGCCCCCAGCCCCTCACTGGGGGATTCTAGGCAGGGGCTCTACCACTGAGCCACGCCCCCAACCCCCCCCCCGCACTGGGGGATTCTAGGCAGATTCTACTAATGAATTCTATCCATATTTGAGGCAAGGTTTCTGTGGGGATATTGTGGGTCTTTACTGCCAAAGAATTAGTAGCCATGGGAGTCTTCTGGGCAAAAGAGGGATGGGTTGGTACTAACAAAATCCCTTTGGCTGTGTGAAATGCTCAAATACAATCTGGCAACTGCCTTAGTCCAATCGGGAGATGGATCGTGAGTAGAGCAACAGTGGGAGAAGGCAACTCACAGAAAAGTAAAGATAGTTTTGAAGTAGAGACACGGTGGTAAGTTCTGCATGGCGTTCCTTCTGGCACTTGTCCAGATTCGCAGCACTAGAGAGGCAGAGGCAAGAGGAGCTTGTATTGGAGGACTTGGCTATAGTGAGACCCTGTCTCAAAAAGCCCAGGGAGGGGGTGCTGGAGAGCTGGCTCAGTGGTTAAGAGTGCAGTTGTTCTCCCAGAGAACCCGAGCTGGATTTCTAATGTTGAGAGACTCACAGCCACCTGTACCCCAGCTCCAGGACATCTGACGCCCTCTGCAGGCCTTGCACCTGGGCACTCTTCGGCACACATCCCTATATAGGCAGGTGCATATGCATACTTTTTACAGCTCTTTAGAGGATTGGAAAGCTAGCTCAGTAGTTGAGAGCACTGGCTGCTCTTGCAGAGGACAGTAGTTTGATTCCCAGCACCAACATGGCTGCTCACAACCATTTTTAACTTCAATTCTAAGGGTTCTGACGCCCTCTTCTGGCTTCTGAGGCCACTGGACCTTCCAAGTGATGCACAGACATATATGCAGTCAAAACACACACACACACACACACACACACTAAAATTAATTGAAAAACTTTTAAGAAAATCAAGGGTGAGCCAGAGTACACCTTTCAGCTCAATATTCTTTTTTTTTTAAAAAGATTTGTTTATTATATATACTCTATATACTCTAGTTATCTTCAGACACACTAGATAGAAGAGGGCATCCGATCTCATTACAGATGGTTGTGAGCCACCATGTGGTTGCTGGGATTTGAACTCAGGACCTTCAGAAGAGCAGTCAGTGCTCTTAACCACTGAGCCATCTCTCTAGTCTTCATCTCAGCATTCTTCAGCAGAGGCAGGTGGATCTCTGTGGGTTTCAGCCTTCACAGAGAATGGGAATTGGGAGCCAAGGTTTCACAGAGAGACCATGCCTCCAAAACAAAACAAAACCAAACAAAACAAAAAAACAAAGCAAAAACCAAAAACACCAAAATAAATCAAGCAAAAAATAAGGGTGAGATACAGGGTGTGGTGTATATGATGAGGGTGGGTCTTTGTGAATTCAAAATCTGCCTAGTTCCAGGCCAGCCACAGCTACATAAGGAGACTTTGTCTCCGAAAACCAAAAACAAATCAAAACAACCACCAGCAAAACCAAAAGACAAAAAGCAAAAGCAAAAGAAAAAAAAAGGGCAGAGAAAGCGCGAGAAGGCAGGAAAGGAGCCTAGCCCTGTCCCTCCTCAGCCTCAAGGGTCTCCTCTGTTTGTCCCGCAGAAATCATCGACGAATACATTAAGGAGAACGGCTTTGGCCTGGACGGGGCACAGCTGAGTGAGATGCCCCGCCTGGTGCCCCGCGGCCCTGCCTCACTGAGCAGCGTCACGCTGGGACCAGCCGCACCGCTGCCTCCGGCCACGCCGTCCTGGACTTGCACACTGGGCAGGCTGGTGTCACCCGGCCCATGCCCTCGGCCACACCTGGTCATCACAGAGCAGCCAAAGCAGCGTGGCATGCGCTTCCGCTACGAGTGCGAGGGCCGCTCGGCCGGCAGCATCCTTGGGGAGAGCAGCACCGAAGCCAGCAAGACCCTGCCAGCCATCGAGGTGCGTGTTGTGCTGCTGTGCCCTTGCTGTGGTGCCTGAGAATAGGATTGCCAGATTTCCATCCATCTGCTAACCTCAAAAGGGCCTGGGGTGGTGGCCCATACCTATAAACCCCGGCGCTTCCCGAGACTGGGGGACAGAAGGATAGAGGGGCCATCCTGGATTACAGAGTGTGGCCCTTTCTTTAAAACAACGAGGACAACTGCAGGCTCTATGATATTGTGTGTGAGGCTGTTCCTATGACAGATTAGCATCTGGATCCCAAAGGCATGCCATCCAGTTATCCTCAACCTCCCATTTCGCCACTAACTCAAACTCACTCAAAGCACTCACTCAGACTCCTCACAGCCTAGGTAGGCCTTGCAGTTCTCTGCGGCTTTCAGAGAGCAGGCCAGCAGAGCCCAGACACAGATCCAGAGCGAAATGGAGAGACTCAGTGCAGTCAACTGGGACTGGTTATTGGCTCCCCCAGCACCTATGGCTACTGAAGAAGAAATCAGCTTTTCTACTGAATTTTTTTCAGCAATGGGGATTGAACCTAGGTTTTTGTATTTGTTAGGCAGCAGAGGGGTTCTACCACTGGGCCATGCCCCCAGCCTTCTGATTTTAATTTTTATTTTGAGTCACATACTTGTTGTCCAGATTGGCACTTAACTTTTTATCATTCTTTAGCTTGTGAGTAGCTGGAATTACAGGCTTAGACCATCAGGCCTGTTTTGTTTTTGTTTTGTTTTGTTTTGTTTTGTTGTGGTTGCTTGTTTTTTGGACTGGAGTCTTCAATGTTTCCCAGGCTGACCCCAAACACTGCTACTCACAAAGAGATCCTCATGACTCAGCCTCCAAAGTTAGGCGGAACTACAGGTGTATGCCATCCTGTCCAGATAGCTCATCTCTCTCTCTCTCTCTCTCTCTCTCTCTCTCTCTCTGTTTGTATGTCCATCGTTCTCTCTCTGAGTTATATTTGCTCAGCTCTTAGGACTACATTTGTCGTGCTTGGTGACACAGGCCTTTCATCCAAACACGTAGGAGGCAGAGGCAGCCAGATTTCTATGAGTTTGAGGCCAGCCTGGTCTACATAGTTGAGACCCTGTTTCCAAAAAAAAAAGTATGTTTTTTTTATGTGCTGGACGTAGTGGTGGAGGCCTATCAGCACTCCGGAGGTGGAGGCAGGGGGATCAAGGGCTCAGGTTCACTCATCAGCTACATTACTGAGTTCAGTACTATCTTGGGTTACATGAGGCTTGTCTCAGAAATCCAAGCAACAGGGACATAGTGGCTCGTACTTGTATTGTAGCATCTGGAAGGCTGAGCCAGAAAAATCAGGAGTTCAAGGCCAGCCTGGCTACTTAGCGAATAAGAGGAAACTTGGGTTACCTGAGTACGTGAGATCCTGACTCAAAAACTGTATGTCAAAAGAAAAATCCAGGGGGCTGGAGAGATGGCTCAGTGGTTAAGAGCACTGACTGCTCTTCCAAAGGTCCTGAGTTCAATTCCCAGCAACCACATGGTGGTTCACAGCCATCTGTAATGAGATCTGATGCCCTCTAGTGTGTCTGAAGACAGCTACAGTGTACCTACATATAATAAGTAAATAAATCTTTAAGAAAAAAGAAAAAAAAAGAAAAATCCAACAAAACAGGTGTAGGTAGGGAAGGAAGAGACAGAGGGAGAGAGGTGGAGGAGATGCACATTGCAAGGTTACCTGGCCACCGTTGGCATGTCTCCAGTTTTGCATAGCTTAGAGATCTTAAGCAGTGCCTTCCCTTGCTTTTCTAGGGAGAAGAAGTGGGGTTAGTGACAAGGGAGGCCCAGGGAGTCTGGATGGGAACAGGGGTCCAGTAAATTCCCAACAAGCCCATGTCTTCCTGCAGCTTCGAGACTGTGGCGGGCTGCGGGAGGTGGAGGTGACGGCGTGCCTGGTGTGGAAGGACTGGCCACACCGGGTACACCCACACAGCCTCGTGGGGAAAGACTGCACGGACGGAGTCTGCAGGGTGCGGCTGAGGCCTCATGTCAGCCCCCGGCACAGGTACCAGACCCCGACCTTTGACCCCAGCTTCTCACCTCTGCTCATGGAGATTCCAAAGGTGAACATTAGTACTTGGGAAAGCCCAGGTCACTGGTATCTTAGCCAGACCCTCCCTATTGTTCATCATGGATGAATGGGAAAAGTTAAGTATGGATGCAGTAGTGTACACCTCATGGGTCTGAAAACCTGCTGCACACACTTGCATCGCATCCATTCCATATTTGCTTTTTGTTTTGCCTTTTGAGACAGGGTCTTGCCATGTAGTCAAAACTAACTTGGAATCTGAGATCCTCCTGCCTCGGTCTTCATAGGCAGGTACCACCGGACTGACTCATACATATTCTATGTATCTCTTGTTCTATAGAGGAGGAGACAGAGGGTCATCCCACTTCCTGTGACTCCAGACACAACTTAACTGAGATGCCCATATCAGAGGACAACTTATGGGACTCGGTCCTCTCCTTCCATTATGTGCCTTCCCAGGGTTGACCTCGGGTAGTTAGACTGGCTGACAAAGACCTTTACCTGCTGAGCCATCTAATTAACCCTAGTTTTTGTTTTTGAGACAAGAAAGTGCATAGGCCAGGCTAACCTCAAAATTCACTGAGGATGGCCTTCACTTTTTTTCTTTTGAGAATCTTACTATATAGCCCTGGCTGGCCTGAAGCTTGTTGCCTAGAACAGAGATCTTCCAGCCTCTGTCTCCCTAGTGCTAGGATTAAAGAGTGTACCACTATGCCCACTGACTTTGAATTTATGATGCTCCTGCCTCTACCTCCTGAAAGCTAAGAGCACAACCACAGCCATTTATTGAGGTTTTATAATATTTTATTATTTGTTTTATGAGACAGGGTTTTTCTGTGTAATAGCCCTGGCTGTTCTGGACTCAATTTGTAGACCAGGCTGGCCTCAAACTCACAGAGATCTGCCTGCCTCTGTCTCCTGGGATTAAAAGCATGGGCCACCATGCCCGGCTCGCTGAGTCTTTTAATTTCTTCGTTTAGGGTGAGTGTCTTTCTAGTAACATAGGCTAGCTTCAAATTCAGGGTCCCCCTGCTTCAACTTCCTAAGTGCAGAGAATCCAGGCTTTCTTTGCACATTTTTTTTTTTGATATAAAGGAGAGCTTGGCTAGCATTTCTACACGGTAAAAAGAAGGCAAGTTCTTGGTCTCACTACAATACGACTCCTGGTGGCCTGTGAGAAACGTTAAAGTTCCAGGTCTTGCCCATGCTCCTCCTCACGTTGTACCTACAGCATCTGTGCTGCTGTCTGTCCTGTCTAGAGGATGCTGCCCCTTACAGCCTGCCCTGTCTCCCACTCAGCTTTAACAACCTGGGCATCCAGTGTGTTCGGAAGAAGGAAATTGAAGCTGCCATTGAGCGGAAGATCCAGCTGGGAATTGACCCCTACAATGGTCAGTGCCCTGCTTGTCTCCCCGGCCCTGGCCCTTTAGCTGGGTTTGGTTTTGTTTGTTTGGTTGGTTTTGGTTTTTTGTGGTTTTGTTTTTGTTTTTGTTTGGTTTGCTTTTCTTGGTTTTTTAAGACAGGGTTTCTCTGTGTAGCCCTAGCTGTCCTGTAACTCACTCTGTAGACCAGGCTAGCCTCGATCTCAGAAATCCGCCTGCCTCTGCCTCCCGAGCACTGGGATTAAAGGTGTGTGCCACACTGCCTGGCTGAGGCTAAGCACTGGTCTTAAAGGCGTGCGCCACCACTTCTCAGCTTCTTTTCTTTTTTAAGAAATTAAAAGATATTATGTGTATTTATTTTGTGTGCATGCGTGTGGGTTTTGCATGTGTGGGCACACCTATGAAGTTCCAAGGGTACCATGCTGGAGTCAGTTTTCTCCCTAGTGGGCACCAGCAAATGAAATCAGGCTCTCAGGCATTGCGGCAAGTGTCTTTCACTGCTGAACCATCTCACTGACCCCTTTATTTGATTTTTCATTTTGGTTTTCAAGACAAGGTCTCAACATATACCAGGCTGTCCTTGAACTTATCATGTAGCCGAGGATAACCTTGAACACTGGATCTTCTTGCCTCCACCTCCCCAGGCATCTGTCATCCCACCTTAGTGCCCTTCCCGTCCCCCCTGTGCCCACAGCAGCTCAGCTCACCACAGCCTCCCTTTGCTCTCTCCAAGCTGGCTCCCTGAAGAACCATCAGGAGGTCGACATGAACGTTGTCCGGATCTGCTTCCAAGCCTCCTATCGCGACCAGCAGGGACATTTGCACCGCATGGACCCCATTCTCTCTGAGCCTGTCTACGACAAGAGTGAGTCAAGGGTGCCATGTTCCTTGGGATTGAGTTGTCACAGGTATGGGAGGTACTCAGGACAGTGGCATGGATGAGCAGGGCATCATTATGGGGCTTTGTTTGTTTTCTGTTTCCTTCTTGCTTTTACATTTACACAGTGGCTACCATGATGCCCACAGTCTCAGGGGAGCTGGGTCTTCACTTCCCTTTTCTCATTTTCCCTCCTGGACACGTGGTAAGTGCCGTAGCCCCAGACGTCACACTTATATTCAAAGGCTGGGATGGCAGTGCCATGCCATATGCTTGTGTAGTTTGTGCCTTGTCCCTTTCTGTAGTATTTCTCTTTTTCTTTGGTGCTGCTTGCTGATGAGCTCTGTCCCTTGACAGTTCTGTGCACATATATGTTATGATTCCTCACTGACCCCACCTCCGTCTCTCCCACCCGCGGAACCCTTCTACAGTCATAGCTTTGTGTTTTATTTTGTACTCCACTGATTTTAACTGAGACCCCTGGCTGGGCGGTGGTGGCGCACGCCTTTGATCCCAGCACTTGGGAGGCAGAGGCAGGTGAATTTTTGAGTTCAAGGCCAGCCTGGTCTACGGAGTGAGTTCCAGGACAGCCAGGGCTACACAGAGAAACCCTGTCTCGAAAAACCAAAAAACCAAAGAGAGAGAGGGAGAGAGGGAGAGAGGGAGAGAGAGAGAGAGAGAGAGAGAGAGAGAGAGAGAGAGAGAGAGAGAGAGAGAGAGAGACAGACCCCTGTATGACCTGGAGCCTGATGGGCTCCCTGTTATCCTGCAACCTTACCTCCTAAGAGCTGAGACGACCAGCATGAATTACCATAACCAGTGTACTGGGACTAAGGATCAAACCTGGATTTTTGTGAAGCACTTGAGCCAACCTCACATTTATTTATTTATTTTTTATTTTTAGACAAGATCCTACTATGTACCTGAGCAAATTAGCAATCCCCCTGCCTCCACATCTTCAGTGGTGGAGTTGCAAGCAGACACCACCATGGCTGACAATATGCAATTTTTGCTCACAGCCTCTGCATGCCCTCTCATTGGTGGGGAGAGTTTGATCATTTACTCTTCTAACCAATTGGCAGTGGCCGTGGGGAGGGGATGCTCTGACCCTTTAGGATCATGGCTGATGTTAAAGAGGGCTTAGCACTCCTCACTCCTCATGGCTGATGAGGCGTGGTCCCTAGTTTTGAGAACTGTTAACAAAAGAAGGACGAGGATGGCTGGCTATGCTAGACAATGATGTACTGTACGACATCAGACCAGGTGGCAGATACACATGGGACACACACTTGTAATCCCAACCATATGTGAGGCTCAGGCAGGAGGATGGTAAATTGAAGACCAGCTTGGGCAGCTCATCAATATTAATCCAGTTAATAAAATATGAGGGCTAGGGTGTGACGCAGTGATAGAGCCCCTGCCTAGAATCCCCCAGTGAGGGTCTGGGGGCGTGACTCAGTGGTAGAGCCCCTGACTAGAATCCCCCAGTGAGGGTCTGGGGGCGTGGCTCAGTGGTAGAGCCCCTGCCTAGAATCCCCCAGTGAGGGGCTGGGGGTGTGGCTCAGTGGTAGAGCCCCTGCCTAGAATCCTCCAGTGAGGGGCTGGGGGCGTGGCTCAGTGGTAGAGCCCCTGCCTAGAATCCCCCAGGGAGGGGCTGGGGGCGTGGCTCAGTGTAGAGCCCCTGCCTAGAATCCCCCAGTGAGGGGCTGGGGGTGTGGCTCAGTGGTAGAGCCCTGCCTAGAATCCCCCAGTGAGGGGCTGGGGGTGTGGCTCAGTGGTAGAGCCCCTGCCTAGAATCCCCCAGTGAGGGGCTGGGGGTGTGGCTCAGTGGTAGAGCCCCTGCCTGGAATTCCCCAGTGAGGGGACAGGGGTGTGGCTCAGTGGTAGAGCCCCTGCCTAGAATCCCCAGTGAGGGGCTGGGGGCATGGCTCAGTGGTAGAGCCCCTGTCTAGAATCCCCCAGTGAGGGGCTGGGGGCATGGCTCAGTGGTAGAGCCCCTGCCTAGAATCCCCCAGTGAGGGGCTAGGGTTGTGGCTTAGTGGTAGAGCCCCTGCCTGGAATTCCCCAGTGAGGGGACAGGGGTGTGGCTCAGTGGTAGAGCCCCTGCCTAGAATCCCCAGTGAGGGGCTGGGGGCATGGCTCAGTGGTAGAGCCCCTGTCTAGAATCCCCCAGTGAGGGGCTGGGGCATGGCTCAGTGGTAGAGCCCCTGTCTAGAATCCCCCAGTGAGGGGCTGTGGGCGTGGCTCAGTGATAGAGCCCCTGCCTAGAATCCCCCAGTGAGGGGCTGGGGGCATGGCTCAGTGGTAGAGCCCCTGCCTGGAATCCCCCAGTGAGGGGCTGGGGTATGGAGGCAGCTCAGTGGTAGAATTTTTATCTAGCCAGTACAAGATCCTATGTTCTATCACTTCACTTTGGGAAACAAACAAACATAGTATTGCAGGTTCCAAACGCTCATCTGGGGACCTTGTGTCACCCTCAACATGCCAAGTCTTCCTGAGTCTAGGGGATAGACTCTAAGTGGACTTGAGAGTAGAGTTCTGGCCATTGTCCATCATACCTTCCTGCCTAAGCATCCTGTGTTCCACCTGGATGAGGTACTTTCACTGTCTCATCCAGTGAGGGACCCTACTACCTTCACCTGTCAACTTTGGTGTGATGATGCAACTGTAACTTTTCCTTCTGCACTTCTTTTTAGAGTCCACCAACACATCAGAGCTGCGGATTTGCCGAATCAACAAAGAAAGCGGGCCATGCACAGGTGGTGAGGAGCTGTATTTGCTATGTGACAAGGTGCAAAAAGGTGAGGGGTCCATAAGCCATGTAGAGTACAGAGGTGGAAGTCGGGTGCTGACTAGACAGGGAGGCACTCTGGATGGAGTCAAAGCCTCAGCTGCAGGGGCAGGCAGATGCAGACAATGGGTTTGTGAGCCAGCTCAGGTCTGCCAGGTGTGGAAGCCTGGGAACTAGCCAGGGCTGTGCAGTGTTCTTTCAGGATGCTGCTGTGATGGAGATGCAACTGCACAGATGCATTAAGAGGGGCTGGGGGCGTGGCTCAGCAGGAGAGCCCCTGCCAAGAATCATCCAGTGAGGGGCCCTACTACCACTGAGCCACGCCCCCAGCCCCTCACTGGGGATTCTAGGCAGGGGCTCTACCCTTATTCAAGTCCCTGGCTCTCCCTGGGGAATTTTATACAAGGTCTGTACCACTGAACTATAGCCTTAGGTCTTTTATACCAAATTTTTAGAGTCTCATTTAGTCTTCCAGGTTTTACTTTGAATTCACAATTCTCCCACCTCAGTTTCCCTACTGATTACAGGAGGCAGGAAGATTGCTAATTTGCTCAATTACTGTAGTGTAGTGAGATTACATGTCCTTGTCACCATACCTGTGTTACTTGCTTTTGTGTAGAGAAGTAGGGTAGTTGGGTTTGTTTGTTTGTTTGTTTTAGACAGGTGTATTCCTGGCTGGCCTGAAACTCACTATGTAGACCAGACTGTCTTAAAATTATTAAGAATGCCCAGCCTCTACTCCCTGAGTGCTGGCATTAAAGGGGTCCACCACTGTGCGTGGCCTCCCTGGGTCCTTTTATTATTTGCAATCCTGGTTTGATTTGGGTAGAATGAGTGAGTAGGGCTCTGTGGACTGTCTCACTCCCTTGGCTTAGTTGTATTCTCACCCGACCCACCCTGCCAGAGGACATATCCGTGGTGTTCAGCACAGCTTCCTGGGAAGGTCGTGCTGACTTCTCTCAAGCTGATGTGCACCGGCAGATTGCCATTGTGTTCAAAACGCCACCCTATGAGGACCTGGAGATCTCAGAGCCCGTGACTGTCAATGTCTTCTTGCAGCGGCTCACAGATGGGGTGTGCAGCGAGCCGCTGCCCTTCACTTACCTGCCTCGGGATCATGGTAATCACTCAACCTACAGCTGCTCCCACATTGGACACAAGGTCTTTGGGGAAGAATGAGAAGCAGAAAGCGGGCCTGGGGACAGTAGCTCAGTCAGTTTAGGGCTTGCCTTGCAAGCATGAGGACCTGAGTTCAATTCCCAGCACCCCTGTAGAAAGCCAGGCAGGGTGGCAGGTCCCTACTAGCACTGGGAAGATGGTGTCAGCTGGATTCCTGAGGCTCTCTGGCTAGCCTAGTCTAACCAGCAAGTCCCAGGTTGGCCAGCAAACCACAGGCCACTAAGAAACTATCTCAAAACAAACGAACATAACAAAAGAGAAAGTTAGATGGCAAATGAGGAATGAGAACCAAGATTGACATTTGGTCTCCACACATGTGTATATAGCTGTATACAGGGAGAAGGGGAGGGACAGGGTGTAAACAACTGAACTAGCCAGTGCAAAGGTCCTGAGGGTAGGATCCAGAGAGAACTGTATTGAGTTTTTATCCTATCAGGATATAGAAATCTACGGCATAAGTGTGGCTGACTGTCACAGCGGCCTCTGTGTCTAACTGATGTATGGCTTTTGGATGCCTCTGTTCTCCTGGACAGACAGCTACGGTGTGGACAAGAAGCGAAAGCGGGGACTGCCTGATGTCCTTGGAGAGCTGAGCAGCTCCGGTGTGTCCCTCCACCCCTGCCTACACCCATCCCCAGGTGCCTGGGAGGGGCTGGGTAACCTGCTTGGGGTGGGTGGGTGGTCAGGGCATGGAGCCCTCCTCTTCACGTTCCCCCAGATCCACATGGAATCGAAAGCAAACGACGGAAAAAGAAACCAGTGTTCTTGGACCACTTCCTGCCTGGCCACAGCTCAGGTGAGTGTGAGTCTACAGCCCCTCCTTCCTGTGTGTGCTAACAGGAAGCCCCCTCTCCATTGTTTTTCTGGTTTTCTTTTTTCTTTTTCATAATTTTAAAAGGATATTTTATTTTCTATGTGTAGGTATTTTGCTTGCACATGTGCATATGCACCATATGCATGCTTGGTGCTTACAGAGGCCAGAAGAGGGTGTCTGATCCTCTAGAACTGGACTTACTGAGGGTCGTGAGCTGCCATGTGGAATGCTGGGACCTGAACCTGGGCCCTGAGCAAGAGCAGCCAGTGCTCTCACCACTGAGCCGTCCTGACCCCTTTTCTGGCTTCTTTACATCCTCTGAATGCTTGCCCAAGGTCAGAGTAAAAAGAAGAAGGGGTCAAGAAGTCTGACAGTGGCTCTCATATATGATCCCAGTACTCAGGAGGCTGAGGCAGAGGAATTACCAAGAGTTAGAGGCCAACATAGTCTATGTAAAGTTCCAAGATACACTGTGGGGCTACACTGAGAGACTCTGTGTCAAATATATCTTCCCTCAGAGGAGTACTCAGAGATTTGAAGTCAGAGTAGGGGAGGCTTGTGCTCTCTGCAGGGCTTAGTTGCCGAGTCGCTCCACATCTGAGTCTTGGCTCCTTAGAAAGTCTTTTAAAATACCTTTTAAATTTATTTTATTATTTTATTTATCACTGTGATGACGTGTGTATAATATGGGTGCATGTGTGTCATAGTAGATGTATGGGGGCTGCATGTGGTATTGCACACCTTCGATCCCAGCACCCAGGAGGCAGAGACAGGTGCATCTTTGTGAGTTCAAGGCCAGCTAGGACTGACTAGACAGTCTCAAAAAAAATAATAATCAGAGCAAAACACAAAAGCCAACTTTTTCTGTTCTTTCATTCCATGGTTTTTTTTTTTTTTTTTTTTTGGTTTTTCGAGACAGGGTTTCTCTGTGTAGCCCTGGCTGTCCTGGAACTCACTTTGTAGACCAGGCTGGCCTCGAACTCAGAAATCCTCCTGCCTCTGCCTCCCAAGTGCTGGGATTAAAGGCAGGCGCCACCACTACCCAGCTCATTCCATCGTTATGAAAGGATTCCCTGGGTTGAATTCAGGGTATCAGGTGTTCATGGCAAGTATTTCACCTGCCAAACTATCTCACCAGACCTGGAAGAGTCTTTTTTTTTTTTGAGACAGGGTTTCTCTGTATAGCCCTAGCTGTCCTGGAACTCAGAAATCCTCCTGCCTCTGCCTCCCAAGTGCTGGGATTACAGGCGTGCGCCACCACTGCCAGGCTCTGGAAGGGTCTTTACAGACGTGGCCTTGCACATCCTTGTTCACTCTGGGTTGGGCGATGGCTGGCTTGGCAGCTAGCCAGTCATCTGGCATGGCCATTACCCTGCATCTATCCCCAGCACCACACAGTTTGGAGTTCCAGCACACACCTGGAAACTCAGTTTTTAGAAGTAGAGGCAGGAGGATCAGAAGTTCAGGGTCATCTTAGCTATAATATATGAGTTTAAGGCTTATGCGTGCTAAATGAAATCCCATTTTAAAACAAAACCTGATGTAATCTCTGACTACAACATATGAATGTGTCTGACCTTGGCAGGGAAGCTAAGCAGGGTCAGGCCTGGTTAGTACTTGGGTGGGAGCTGGTCCAAGAACACAGGGGTGCTGTAGGTTGAAATTTTTATTTTATTTGTTGTTTTTTGTTTCAAGAAACTTTCTCCTTAAACTAAAGCAAACTTGGATGGGGCCTGGAGGGTGGCTCAGCTGTTAGGAGCACAACTGATCTTGTGAAGGATCAGGGTTCAATTCCCAGCACTTACTTGGCAGCTTACAACCATCTCTAACTCCAGTCCCCAGTGATCCATCGCCCTCTTCTGGCCTCCATGGGCACTGCATGCACCTGGTGGACAGACAAAATTCTTATGCTCATAAAAAATATAATTTTAAAACAAGGCAAGCATCTTGCCTCAGGCTCTCAAATACTGGAATTACAGGCTGTCCAACCACATCCAGCAAAAGCAGTTTGTATTTTTCTTAACTAAATTAAGTTTATCCTCATCTGTGTGTGAGTGTGATTGCCCACGTAGAGCTCAGAGGAAACCCCCCCGCCCCCCCCCTCACTAGGGATCAGCTTTGCTTGCTCTGGCCTGCCCAGCAAATATTGTTCACGGAGCCATTTGTCAGCCCAGTTGTTTGTTTGTGTGAGACAGGGTCTCACTTTGCAGCCCTGGAACTCACATAAATCCTCCTACCTATGCCTCTCAAGTGCTGGGGTTAAAGGTGGGTACCATCAATCATACCTGGCCCTAATTTTGTTTTAATTTTAAGTCAGTCTGTCAGTCCAGCACAGGCTGGCCTGGAACTCATGGAATCCTATCTCAGCCCTCCAAGTGCTGGGATTACAGGTTTGAGCTACCAGGGCCGACTCAGTTATTTAATCTCATTTTAAAGGTCTCTCTCCCAGGCTAATAGTGGAGGATTGGCATTGAACTTCTGGTCTTTCTTCCTGTGCCTTCCAAGTGCTTCGGTTATAGGTTCGTACTGTCACTCTGGGTTCATATGGTTCTGGGAATTGAACCCAGGGCTTCATACATTCTAGGCAAGGAGTCTCCCAACTGAGCTATAGCCCCAGACCTAAATTTTATAGACGCCCGGTGACAGACTCCCTAAGCGGTGTTCCTGCTTATTCCTTGTTCCTGCTTGTTCACACATTTTCATAAGGTGCTGCTTTTCACAGGCTTAAAAACCCAGAGATTTAGAGAGGTGGCATATCTTGTCCGAGGTCACAGGGTAGGGGATCTGCAGTGGAGCAAAAAGCTGGCCATGCAGGACATCTGTGTGGTGGAGCAGGGACATGTGTGACCTGACAGCAGCAAGCACACGGGTGGGAGCCAACTCATCTTCAGTTCAGAGCCTTTCCCAACACAGCCACCTGCTGGCCAGTTCTGACCACACACACACACACACACACACACACACACACACACACACCGCACGCACGCACTCAAGTGCACATACATACACCAAAAAGGAAAAAGAATGGAAGAAAGGAATCTCTCCCTCCTACCTCAGCTTGCCCAGAGCACCCAAGTCCCACCCAGCCAGTCTCCAGTCACCGGAGCTAGCCCATGCCCAGGGTTAGCTGCACCTTTACCCTCTCTGGTTTTCAGGCAGCTGGTATCCACTGCTCGATGGCTTTTCCCCAGCACCAATCCCTGCCTGGCTCCTCCAACTGCCGTCAAGTTGCCCAAGTCTTGTGGCCCCACCCTCATTCCTGAGGTCAAAGGCACTTGAAGCCTACATTGTGATAATTAGAAAACAACCTTGGAAAATAGTATAGGAATCCAGAGTGCGTGGTTTTTGTGTGTCTCAAGCAGAGTCTCAAGCAGCCCAGGCTGATCTTAAACTCCCAGAGATCCACCGGCTTCTGCTGGGATTAAAGGCACAGGCCACAGATCAGGCCTGGCTAAGGTCATTTCACTTTTATTTGCATTCACATCAAATCCCATACAGCAAGCTGGAACATTGTTTGTCCTTTTACAAAAACCAGGGGAGAGGTAACTGCTTTAGGAAGGGTCTAGTGGCCACATGAACATCAGAGCCATTGCCCTTTTCACTATGTAGGTCCCCTGGTCAAAGAGAGCTGCTGGGGGACCCCATAGTCTGCTTAGCACAACACTAGAGGTGCTCCAGTTTCATTTTGCTGCTTTGAGAAACACCAAGATCAAATCACAGCTATGTAGGAGAATAAAGTGTTTATTTCAGCTTTAGGTCCCAGTCCATCACTAAGGGAAGTCGAGGCAGGATCGTGAAGTAGAGATCATGGAGGAACACCATGGCTGGCTTGCTCCTCCAGACCCATGCTTAGGTAGCTTTTTTAAAACTTATTTATTCACTTTACATCTTGATCTCTGTCCCCAATTCTTGTCCTGTTCCCCCCTCCCACATTCCTTACCCCATCTTCTCTGAGAGGATGGAGGCCCCACCTGGCTATACCCCATCCTGGCAAATCAAGTCTCTGTGGGGCCAGGCACATCCTCTTCCACTGAGGCCAGACAAGGCAGCCCAGCTAGGGGAAACGTATTCCAGACAGGCTGCTGTTCCAGTTGTTTGGGACCTACAAGAAGACTGAGCTGCACATCTGATCTTGGATACTCTGGACAAGCTGATATTTGTGTGTGTGGGGTAGTGAAGGAGGGTCAGGATGGAGCAGGGGGGTAGCGAAGGAGGGTCAGGATGGAGCAGGGGGTGGGTAGCGAAGGAGGGTCAGGATGGAGGGGGGGTAGTGAAGGAGGGTCAGGATGGAGCAGGGGGGTAGCGAAGGAGGGTCAGGATGGAGCAGGGGGTGGGTAGCGAAGGAGGGTCAGGATGGAGGGGGGGTAGTGAAGGAGGGTCAGGATGGAGCAGGGGGCGTAGTGAAGGAGGGTCAGGATGGAGCAGGGGGAGTAGCGAAGGAGGGTCAGGATGGAGGGGGGGTAGTGAAGGAGGGTCAGGATGGAGCAGGGGGGGTAGTGAAGGAGGGTCAGGATGGGGCGGGGGCGGGGGTAGTGAAGGAGGGTCAGGATGGAGCGGGGGCGGGGGTAGTGAAGGAGGGTCAGGATGGAGCAGGGGGGGAGTAGCGAAGGAGGGTCAGGATGGAGCAGGGGGGGTAGTGAAGGAGGGTCAGGATGGAGCGGGGGCGGGGGTAGTGAAGGAGGGTCAGGATGGAGCTTAGGTGACTTTTTATTGAGCCCAATCAAGACCTCCCGCCAAGGGAATGTTGTTGCTCACAGTAGGATGGACCTTCCTATGCCAATTAACAGTCAAAGGCAATTCCCTATAGTCATACTCCTAGGCCACTGTGGTCTGGGAAGTTCCTCAATCCCTTTTCAGATGGATCACATTAAACTACAAGAGACAGCAGGCATGGTGGTTCATACCTGTAAACCCAGCAGCTGGGAGGCTGAGGTAGAAGTGTGGTGAGTTCCACATTGGCTGCAAGGGAGTTTCAGTCTCTCTGTCTCTGTCTGTCTGTCTGTCTGTCTGTCTCTCCCTCCCTCCCTCCCTTCCTCCCTCCTTGGTCTCTCTCCCTTGCCTCCATACTCAGTCAATCACAGCTATATCCACAGCCCTGCTCCCTGCAGGAGCCTGGCTCTTGCTCTGTTCTGTGAATAGACAGCTGAGACTGCCTTTTAGTTCACTTACTGCCTCAGTTTGTTTATTAAAGGAGAATGGAGAAGCTGGGGGGCAGGGCTATGTGCAAAGTCTTGGGTTTGATCTTTGATCCGTAGCACCACATAAATAAGTCAGATGTGGTAGCACTTGGGAGGTGTACGAAAGAGAATCTGGAGTTCAAAGTCACTATGAGTTATTGAGCATATTTGAAGCCAGCCAGGTTAATAAGAGACCGTGTCTTGTTTTTAAGTTTTATAAAAAAAATATTTATTTATTTTGCATGTGTGTGGGTGCATACATGCTACACGCAGATTGTATGTGGAGATCTGAGAACAACTTACTGGAGTCAGTTTTCTTCTTTCACCACGGGCGTTCCAGGTCTGAACTGGTCTGGATGGCCTGAGACCCCACCTTTATTTTCGCTTCCTTCTCCATATGTGTATGCATGTCAGTGTGAGTGTATGCCACAGCTATGCAATTGCCCATGGAGGCCAGAAGGAGGCATCAGATCCCTCTGGATCTGGAATTACAGGCAGATCTGAGCTGCAGGAAGTGGGGGTTGAGAACCCAACCCTGGTCCTTTGCCAGAGCAGGAAGTGTTCTTAACCACTGAGCCATCCTTCCAGCCCTCCCAATCTTAAAGACAGGGTCTTGGGAAACTCACATGTGTAATACATATATACATTATACACAAAGGCAAACACTCATTCATATTAAATGTGGTCTAGTGTGCTGGCTCAGTGGATACAGGCACCTGCCATGGAAGCTTGAACCTGAGTGTTCTATCTCCATATAAAGGTAGCAGGAATGGAACGACTCTACAGAGTTGACATAGACACACACACACACACACACACACACACACACACACACACACAAACACAGAGTAAAAATGAAGAGAGTGATGATACTTCCTTTCTACTCTGGTTAGGGTTAAAGGCCCAAGATAGAATAATGCACTTAGTACGATTGAGTTCAAGTTAGTTACTGCCTGGCCAGAGGTAGGCCCTTAAACCCAGACATTCTTCTCTCCTCATCAGGCCTGTTCCTCCCGCCATCAGCTCTGCAGCCGGCAGACACAGATTTCTTCCCTGGTACCATATCCCTTCCAGGGTTGGAGCCTCCTGGTGGCCCTGACCTCCTGGACGATGGCTTTGCCTATGATCCTTCTGCCCCCACGCTCTTCACTATGTTGGACCTGCTGCCCCCAGCACCACCACTTGCCAGTGCTGTGGTTGGTAGCGGGGGTGCAGGGGCCACCGTCGTGGAGTCTCCTGGCCCAGAGCCCCTGTCGCTGGACTCTTTTGCAGCTCCGGGCCCCGGGGATGTTGGTACCGCTAGCCTTGTGGGCAGCAACATGTTCCCCAACCAGTACCGAGAGGCGGCCTTCGGGGGCGGCCTCCTATCCCCAGGGCCGGAAGCCACGTAGCCTCTGAGGTGTCAGAGGAGGCACTGGGTGAGGAGCATGGTACAGCACTTCATCCCGAAGCCAACCTTGATCAGTCTTCCAGCTTCCCCATCCTGTATCGGACATCTGCAGTGCTGGCAAGAAGATGGGGAGAGCTCCGGTTCTCTTTGAGCCCATTTTACAGAATGTTGAGTCCGAAGAGAAAAAGGGGCTCCTGCAGGTGAATCCCTTCTCAGGACAGATTCTCAGAGATTGTACATAGGGGAGGAGGGAGCGGATCTCCAGCTTTCTTCCATAATCCTGAAGAAGGGGGTAGGTTGTTTGTTCAGTTTTCCCAATAAAAATTAGTTTTTTGAGCCTTTGGGGGGTCTTCTCTCTTCTTTGCCTAGGAAACGTTAGGTTTGTTGGGAACAAAACAGTTGTAGTTGAGAAGCTGGCCTGGGCTCAGTGGTTAAGAGTTATTGCTGCCCTTCCAGAAGATGTAGGTTCAATCGCAGCATCCACATAGGAGCTCACAATGTGTGATAGCTATTCTTGGTTGTCAACTTGGCTACATCTGAAACTAAAACCCAAAAATGGAGGACATGCATGTGAGAGAGTTTTGCTTAATTTGAAGTAGGAAGATACACTTCTCATCGGGATCTTGAAATGGGAAGACACACTTTTAATCCAGATCTAATGTGGGCCACAATTTCTGATGTGGAAGAAGGAAGCTATAGGTCTTTGCCTGTCTGCCATTGTCTTGCTAGCAAGTACATTCCTTCACTGGTATTAGAGCCTTCTCTGGGATTCCAGTGTATACTGAAGACCAGCTGAGGCATCCAACCTTGTAGACTGAGCATCTACGGGATTCTTGGACTTTCTGTTCATAGCCTGCTATTGTATTAACAGACCACAGCCTATAAATAATTTTAATTAGTCCCATATATATGTATCTGTTTACACATATATTATATATACATATACACACATGTATATTGTATACATATATATGTATATATGGGATTAATTAAAATACTATATGTGTGTGTGTATATCTCAGAGAACATACACCTTCAGGCATACACATAAAATAAATCTTTTAAAAAGACTTTTCTATTTTTGTATTTTATGAATATGGGTGTTTTCTCGGCATGTATACACATCAGAAGAGAGCACTGGATCCCATAGGACTACAGTTAAAGAGACTGGTTGTGAGCCGGTATGTGAGTGCTGGCAATTAAACTCAGGACCTTGGCGAGAGCAGCCAGTCCTGAGCTAGTCTCAATCGATTAGTCATCACTCCAGCCCCTAAAAGAAATAAATCTTTAAAAACAACAAAACGTGTCTGGAATTCTGGGTCCCTTTACTTGCGCTCTAGGCCTCCTCACTGCTAGGACCGGTCCCAGATTGTGCCACCCTACAGACCCCGCCCACAATTCGAACTAATCGCGATAGCCACGCCCACATTCCAGAGTCCTTCCTCCCGTCTGCGGAAGTGCCTTTTGTGCAGGGCCGCCTCTCTCCTTCGCTCAACCTCTCACTTCCGGTTCCGGTGCGGGTCGTGAGCGCGCGCGAGCGCAGCAGTGGGAGGCGGCGACCAGCCGGTGAGTGCAGGCGTCCGACCCCGACCTCCCGGCTTCCGAGCGGTGGCAGTCGAGCCTCATTCTTGTCCGAGGCGCCCCGGGGATTGCCGTGGGTGTCCGCCGGGCCCCGATCGCGGCCCCGCCTGCTTCCGTCTTGACAGGCCTCAGGCTGCGCCCCTCATCCCTCCTCAGGCCCGAGTCCGGGCTTTGGGGTTCGGCCGGACCCTGGTCCCCAGACGCAGCTCCGTTCCTGCCTTTAATCCATCGCTCCCGCCCAGGACCGCACTCTTTCTTTAGCCTGTCTGCATCACATTCCTCCTTTAGATCTCGGCTGCCTGACTGCCTTCATCCTCAGTCCATGCCTGTCACCGGGCCTCACCCCCTCCCCAAGCTGCATGTCTCTGCTTTGCTGTCGCCTCTCTCCACTAACCTTTTTTACAACACTGCTGCCGCCCTCCCCCCCACCCCCACCCCCGCAGCATGCATGGTTCCTGCAGAGGGATCGTTGGGGTTCTCCGTGAGCCCAGCCCTGGCAGCTAAGGATCCTTTTATTTCAGAAATTCCATTTTTTCCCCCCAGATAGCATCTTACTATGTAGCCTTGACTAGTCTGGAGCTTAGTACATAGACCAGGCTGGCTCGATACTCAGACATCTGCCTGTCCTGCCTTCCCAGATTCAAGGCATGCAGTATCACTCCCAGCCAATTTTTTAAAAAAAAAATTAAAGCAGGATCTCCATATTCAGGCTATACTGGACAGTGTAATCAAGGCTGGCCTTAAACTCAAGACAATTCTGCATCAACCTTCCAAAGGCTACCTACTCTATAAGTCTTTCATATGGACTTTAGGGCACAGAATCTAGGATGCTTTCTTTCCCAGGAGAAGGTCTTACCGAGGTCCCCAAGAGCTTTCTCATAGTTCTGGAGCTACTGCCACACGACTGTTAGGAATCCTTTTGTGCATTCTGTGTCCAGGTCTGCAGCAAGGCTTCTCTCCCCTGAAGCAAGGGGACTTGGGATTTACAGTCCCTTTGACGTGTCTGGTACCCTCTTCGCTCAGGTAGAAGCCTCAGCACGATGTGGCACGAGGCTCGGAAGCATGAGAGGAAACTTCGTGGTATGATGGTGGACTACAAGAAGAGGGCAGAGCGGCGTCGGGAGTACTACGAGAAGATTGTGAGTGAGCGGGCTTGAGTATGGGTGGGCGAACTCCAGAGGGAAAGCCTGGGCTTGGAAGTGTGTCAAGGCAAGAGCTCTTTTCCCTCAGAATCCTAGTTCCCCCACCCCCACCCTCTTTCACTGTGGCCACTTTCTGTGGTGTTGGAGATAGAAGTCTGGGCCTTGCACATGCCTTCCACCACCTGAGCTGCCTTACCCCGTCTCTTCGAGACAGACGATCTTGTTAGGTAACCCAGGCTGGCCTCAGATTCATCCTCATCCTGCCTGTGTCTCCCGAGTGCTGTGTTTACTAGTATGTGTTGTTACCATGCTCAGCAACAGTCATTTCTTCAGCCTAGTGGTCAGCGTGAACATGAGGGCTTCTGTTTGCGTCAGCCTACTGTGTCTGGTGCAGTGGTGTCAAAGACGAAAGACTCTGTAGCTCTCTGTACGTTCCGGGAGTAAGACCTCTGGAACACTGTCTGTTCCTCCATCAATGTGTTCCCAGTATCCAGAACAGCTTAGCCATTCCCTAGGCTTGACTTGGCATCTAGCAGTAGTGCCCTCAAGACTCATCAGTGGTATATGACCTGTCCCCTCTCTTGTTTGATAGTTCCATTGCTTTTGGATAAAAACAAATAAAAAGATAAACCAAACTCCATGCTTTGGCCAACAAGTCCTTGAGGCCCCTGGATGGCTTGGACATCTTTGCTGGTCTTTTCCATGTCTGCCATCATAGATGCAGCATTGGTCTATGGTGCCTTACTTTGTCTAACTTGCTTGGTTTTGGGACTGTCCCCCAGCATGGAATGACAGCTTACCTGGCTCAGTTCTTTTAGATGACATTCCCATAGACATCCTACTAACTACAGTGTTGCTGCCCAGCCTCTCCGTTCCCTTTGCCCTCAGTCTTGTCTCCAGAAACCCACTCAGCAGACTAGAGAAGTCTCTGTGAATGGGACTCTCGCTCAGAATCCTGTGGCTCCTGAGGATCTTTGGAGAAGGACAGTTTCTGTACTATAGCTTTCAAGGCCATAGATAGCTTGGGTATTCCCTATGAGGTGCTGAGAGCAGAAGCCAGGAAAGGGCTGTGTCATGTAGGGCTCTACCACTGAGCCACGCCCCCAGCCCCTCACTGGGGGATTCTAGGCAGGGGCTCTACCACTGAGCCACGCCCCCAGCTCCTCACTGGGGGATTCTAGGCAGGGGCTCTACCACTGAGCCACGCCCCCAGCCTCTCACTGGGGGATTCTAGGCAGGGGCTCTACCACTGAGCCACACCCCCAGCCTCTCACTGGGGGACTCTAGGCAGGGGCTCTACCACTGAGCCACGCCCCCAGCCCCTCACTGGGGGATTCTAAGCAGGGGCTCTACCACTGAGCCACGCCCCCAGCCCCTCACTGGGGGATTCTAGGCAGGGGCTCTACCACTGAGCCACGCCCCCAGCCCGTCACTGGGGGATTCTAGGCAGGGGCTCTACCACTGAGCCACGCCCCCAGCCCCTCACTGGGGGATTCTAGGCAGGGGCTCTACCACTGAGCCACGCCCCCAACCCCTCATTGGGGGATTCTAGGCAGGGGCTCTACCACTGAGCCACGCCCCCAGCCACTCCCTGGGGGATTCTAGGCAGGGGCTCTACCACTGAGCCACGCCCCCAGCCCCTCCCTGGGGGATTCTAGGCAGGGGCTCTACCACTGAGCCACTCCCCAGCCCCTCCCTGGGGGATTCTAGGCAGGGGTTCTACCACTGAGCCACACCCCCAGCCCCTCACTGGGGGATTCTAGGCAGGGGCTCTACCACTGAGCCACGCCCCAGCCACTCCCTGGGGGATTCTAGGCAGGGGCTCTCCCACTGAGCCACGCCCGTAGGTTCCGGCTGTTGTGGTAGATTATAGGCAAGTAGTTTGCCACTGAGTCACTTGGCCCTTAGTTTGATTTTTACCTCTCCAGATTTATGCCATTCCGCTCTCTGCCTTACTCCCTTGTTCAAGTTATCCCGGCCTCCTGGCTCTCTTTGTTGCCTAATGTTTCCTTCTGTGTGCAAAATGATGCACTGTGTGGAATCGATTTGGCTGTAGCAGAGGAATGAAATATAAGCAAATGGCTTTAACACGGCAGGCGTTCATCTCAACTCCAAAGAAGTTTTGTCTCGAGGTCTGAGAGAGCTCTGGAGGCTCTGGCTCCCGCGTCTTCCTTCCACCCAACAGAGAGGAAATGAGAGAAAGGGGGCGGGGGCTTTCATGCTTCTTGGTGTTTTCCCATAATCCCATGCCTTGATGACCAGAAGGTCCCACAGGCCCATTCAGTCTCAAGGAAGCAGGCATGTTGATTCCTTCTAGGTGGGCTTGGCCAGAGGTCTGAGGGGACCACTGCATCGGGAAGTAGAGATGGGTGGCCTGCCTGTGGAGAGCAACTGGGCGCAGCTCCCTTACAGGCTGATTGGGAGGTTGGATGTGTAGATCAGTGTGCACTTGCCTATTGGGTGTTTGTGGGTTTTCCTTGAGTCTACTCTTGGTGGGGTACAACAGCATAGCACAGAGAATCCCTTGAAAGTCAAGCCCAGTAGCTTTGATTGTGTCTGCAGTTACAGACCAAGCATGGAGGATCCACCCACGCGCATCAGCAGGAAGCCTACCCCAGCATGGGTGAGCTCCTGCCACAGCGACAGGTGGCGCTACAGTGATCCCTGTCTGTGGCCCTTGTCGGCACTGTGTCCAAGCAGCTTCCTGAATGTGGTCTTCAGAGCCCTTTAAGGGCATTAGCTTCCTGAGCTAGGAAGGAATGTCTGAGCAGGGAGGAGATGGCCACACTGCTTATGTGTCATGGTTTGTGTAACTGAGGCTCAGGAAGGGTTAACTCGTAGGGCCCGGATGTGGCTCAGTGGTGAGTGCTGGTCTAGCCAGTGCCGCCCCATTCACACAAAGGGAAGAGAAATAGCAGACTCATAGCTCCTGCTATTGCTGGGTAGAGTGGAATTTGGATTCGGACCAGTGGGTGGGTGGCACGGAGGGGAGCCTGGAGAGGGTGGTCAGGCTCCCTCCCTGTTGGCCGGACCTCCCGCACTTTTGTTCCGAGCATTGGTGAGGACCAGTCCTCCCGGGTGACAGGAAGAACTTGACAAGTGTCTGTGGGGCTCTTTGTGATGTGGACCATACAGGCAGCCAGTGTCCAGGATGCCAGTGTGACCCGCAGCCAGATGTGTGGAGCCTCGCCTTGGGAGATGGCCAGACCTCGTGCCACTCCAGGCTGCTGACTTGGGGTGAGGAAGCCAGGCTGGCTGTGGAGCTGTATGTCTGCATTCCCCATCGTTCTCGGTGGCTTCTTTTCTTCAAGTTTTATGACTTTTCTGCCCTTGTTCCTGTTCTTGTCAACATTTTTCCTTTTGAGATTGAATTTTGCTGAGTCATTACAGGCTGGCCTAGTTCACTGAGTAGCTCAGGCTACCCCTCCAACTCACATTCCTCCTGCCTTGGCCTCCTGGGTGCTGGGATTACAAGTGTGTGCCTTTTCTCTAATTTGAATAAAGAAGTGCAATCTACAGGACCTGATAGGACATACTTTTTAATTCTTGCATTAAGGGGAGGCAGAGGCAGGCGTGTCTCTGAGTTTGAGATCTACTTGATCTCTATATCAAGTTTTAGGTCACACAGGACTACATAGTGAGACTGTCTCAAAGGAAAAAAGAAAAAGAACTACAATCCCCTGTTGAGGCACAGGTGGGAAATAAGTCTCCTGGAAGGCCTAGCTGGCCCTCTGCTGGGCCAGGTGTTCCCCAAGCTCCGCGTGCCAGCCCTTCCCTGTATACAAGGTCATCACTGGAGTGCAGGGCTGTTCTCCACATTGAACTGTGAGCCTTAGAGGGCGGAGCCTGAGCTGTTGGGACTGGGCACCTGCTGGGACCTGCTGAAGTATTAAAGGAGGCCCTGGATGTTAGGGCGCACGCCCATATGGTGGTGAGAATGGATGCAGTTGATTCGTCTGCCTCCGACGCCGGGGAGGAGCCTAGAGATTATCCATGCCAGAACTTGTTCCACTCAGCCTGGATTTAGCATCTCACGAAGATTCCTTATAGTATGGTTCACAGAGCCAAGAGTTAAGAGACACTAACTGTGGGTGAATGAATAAAGAAACTGGGCTGGGAGATAGCTCAGTGGTTAAAGCACTTGCTACAGAAGCATGAGGACCAGTGCACGTGGTGGCCTGCCTGTCATTCAGCCTCAGGAAGACAGAGACTGGTTCCCTAGATCAGATCAGCCCTATTAGCTAGCTTCGAGTTTGAGTGAGAGGCCATGGCTTAGCAAACAAGGTGGGAGAGTGATGGAGGGTGATCCCTGACATGCTCCTCAGGCTTCTACACGCATGTGCACCTACACGTGCCCACACTCATGCAAACATGCACACACGTGAAAATGGAAAAAGTGACTATATACATACACTGAAAGACTATTTACCTCACATCCAGTGTGGAGCACAAAGCCAGTGGTGACACACTGGAGGACGCAGAGGCTGCTGGAACTCTGTGAGGTCCAGGTCACAGTAAGTTACATGGTGAGACCCTGTCCCCCACCCCACCCCCAAAACACACAAAAACCCGAAAACCAGAAACTTCTACATGCCAGGTGATGCAAACACGGAGAGTGGTAGTTGTTGGCTGGGTGAGGAGAGAGGGGTGTTCTTCAGTATGTAAAATTTGCACTTTGCAAGATGAGGCCATTGTAGAGATGGGAAGCATAGTTCACACAGAGAGGTGTGTGATAGTTGATACTCTGTGCACTCAAGCAGTTAGGGCCTGGGCCGGGGCTTCAGTCAGGGAGAGCACTTGCCTAGTATGGGTGAGGCTCTGGGTTTAATCCCCAGTGCAGCAAAGAAGTTAAAATGAAAACAGTTGAGCATAGGTTCTATGTTAGGTACTTTTTAACCACACTAACAATTATCCTAAAATTGGAAAAAAATAAGCAAAAGGTAGAAAAGGGTTAGGCTTGTCTGCGGCCGCACGGCTTCTGCTCGATGCTAGGGTGATTGATATCAAATGCAGGCCTTGTGGCTTTGCCTCAGTTTCCTCGTGTGGGAAATGGGCCTCTTTAGGATTTCGGAGATTGAACTGGGGATGTTCTCATAGACAATGCTGTTTGCGAGAGCCTGGCTGTTAGGGCTCCTTGGCTTTTCCACAGTGCCCCCCCCCCCAGCATGCCCTGGCCTGGGGCACTTTACTTGGGCTCTGTGCCTGTCATTTCTGAGATGCAGATCCCTCCTGGGGCTCTCACACACTTACCAGACTCCATGCTGTACCTGGCCACCTGGCAGTCCCTAGAGTCTGGGCCTCAGACAAGCCGGAGGCCCTGTGGCCTGAGGAACCGAAGAAGGCAGGCAGATGCGTGGCAGCCCCAGGACTTGATTTCACAGCCACCTAGCTGCACCCTGTCAGCTTTCTTGCTGTGAACTCAGGGTCTTGACAGCCCAGTAGCCGGCAGTCAGATGAGCAGGGTACCAGCTGTGGTTACTGGGTCTTTGCACGGGGCCTGCATTCACTCCCTGCGGGGGTGGGAGACAGACAATGACATGGAGCTGGGATGTCAAGATTGTAAGCACCTTGACCACTGGGAGGCTGTGACTTCTCAGAGCTGAGTCTTCTTTCAGAGAGGATTCTTTTCTTCTCTTGCCTGATTTACAGGCCTTGAGAGTCCTTTGGGGACCATGCCCTGGGGACAGTGAGCAAAACAGAATCCTACCCCCGGGAGGGACGTAGTGCTTCAAGTTCTTGTGGGAGGCAGGTGATGAAGCCAGCTGAGCTAGAATGGCAGGTGCTGGTGGCTGCCCGGAGGAGATTGGAGGACCCAAGGCACTCAGTGGGGTTGCTGGGGGGCTCTAGGAGATGTGAGGTAAGGGAGTAGCCCTACTAAGAGGGGACAACAGTGTAGAGGCCGTAAGAGCAGAAGAAAGTCAGGGAGACACCCAGAGGGTGCTGGGAAGACGAGGGTCGTGGCTTTGAGGGACAAGGAAAGCACTGCAGAGAGCAGAGAGCCACTTGCTCCGGGGGAAAAGATGGCCAGTGGCCAGCAGGACCCAACCAGAGGATGTGCTGAGACCGACAGAACTGTGGGAGCCAGCTCCGAGTTTCTGGAGCAGCATAGGCCCTCCCGTGGCTCTCCCTGGTTCATGAGGTGTGACCCCAGCCTCTGGCAGACAAGCGCGCCTGTGCTTCCCCTCCATGCTCTACACTTCCTACGATGCTTTTGTGGTGACATGGCATGGATTTGTAACCCTGTCCCCAAGTCCCAGGACTCAGGCTTGAGGATGATGGACTAGGTGGGCTCCTACTTGGGTGTCCTTTTTTGGGGCTGTTTTGTTTTATTTTTTAAAATTATTTGTGTCAAAGACAGGAGGTGGTGGTGCTCGCCTTTAATCCTGGCCCTCAAGAGGCAGAGGCAGGTACATCTCATTCAAGGCTAACCTGGTCTACAGAGTGAGTTCCGGGATAGCCAAGGGTACACAGAGAAACCCTGTCTTGAAAAGTCAAAAAAAAAAAGGAAAAAAAGAGGGGCTGGAGAGATGGCTCAGCAGTTAAGAGCACTGACTGCTCTTCCAGAGGTCCTGAGTTCAAATCCCAGCAACCACATGGTGGCTCACAACCATCTACAATGTGATCCTATGCCCTCTTCTGCCATGTTTGAAGACAGCAACAGTGGACTCATATACATAAAAGTAAATCTAAAATCAAAACAAACATGTTGAAATAAAAGAAAAAAATTGTGTTATGTGCAGGCTTCTTCCATTTAAGTTTGTTAGCACGTGTAGGGGCTCTAGGTCGATGTTGGGTGTCTCCCATACGTGCTCCTTCGTCATGCTTTTGACACAAGATTTCTCCCTGACCCTGGCCTGTCTGCCTGCCCGTGGTGGGATTATAGGCACACACTGGCAAGCTTGGCTTTGTACATGGTGTGCTTTGTGTTGACAGCTTTTGTGAGCTGTAAGTCCTGTACCACACAGTTTACCCATTCATGGTCACTGCAGCTTAGCGGCTGGATGCTCGCCTAGCATGCTCAAGGCCCAGGGTGCAGCCCCCACACTGCACAGTCAGTGTTGCCTGCCCTGTGCATGCTCATGAGCCCTCAGTGTCTCTCCACTTGATGCGGTGTTTGGACTTCTTTCCTCTGGCCCTGTGTGTTCAAGGCTCAGCTGTGTGGTAGTAGATAGCGTGTCGGTCCATTTTATGGCTGAGTAATGCCCCACTTTATACAAGTAGTCTGCTGGGGTGTTAGCACTTTCTGGCTCCTGTGATTGGTGCTGGCGTGAATGTGAGCATCTTAAGATCTGTACTTAGAAGTGGAGTTGCTGGGTCACATGATAATTCTTTGTTGAACTTTTTTTTTAAAGATTTTATTATATATATATATATATATATATTATATATATATATATATATATATGACAAGTACAATGTAGCTGTCTTCAGACACACCAGAAGAGGGCATCAGATCCCATTACAGATGGTTGTGAGCCACCATGTGGTTGCTGGGATTTGAACTCAGGACCTCTGGAAGAGCAGTCAGTGCTCTAACCGCTGAGCCATCTCTCCAGCCCTGAACTCTTTATTCATTGTAGTCTGTTTTTGTTTTTTCCCAGTGCTGAGGATGGAGCTAGGTGGAGCCTCCTGCCAGTCAGGCGGCAGCACTGTCACTCCAGCACAGCCTCGGCCTGGGTGTGCTTGTGTGGGACTGAGTTTCGTGGCGCCTTGCCTGTGCTGCTCTCAGTTCCACTGTCTGTCCTACTACTGATGCACTACTGCCCTTGCCCGTGTCATGTGGCTGTCCCAGAGGCTGCACCAGGTCCAGGGCTCCCACTGTGCTCTAAATAGATAGCTTGGGATGGGATGAAGAGTTAGGGGTAACATTTGAGACAGTATATGTCTGTAGCTCAGGTAGGCTTTTAATTTGTAATCCTCCTGCCTTAGTTCCAAAGTAGCTGGGATAGATAGGCCTGGCTGGCAGGAGGCCTCAGCTAGAGCAGAGTTCAGCACCCCTGGCCACGCCTGGGAGGGCACAGTTCCCTGTTCCTGATGGTGTGGCCCAGGGACTTGACCCAGAGGCCAGATGGCCACTAGGTCTACTTAAAGTAGGAAGGCATGGTGGGCCTTGGCTCTTTGGTGACCTCTGACCTGTCCATCCCTGCAGAAGAAAGACCCCGCCCAGTTCCTGCAGGTGCATGGACGAGCCTGCAAGGTTCACCTGGATTCTGCAGTTGCCCTGGCTGCTGAGAGCCCTGTGAACATGTAAGACTGGGGGAGTGGGGCAGCGTAGTATCTGAAGGCACTTGGGGCTACTCTAGAGTCTGCAGTAGAGGCTCCGTTAAGGACAGTCTTGTGTAATCAGGCCAGGAAGACTGTGCATGCGCAGTTGAGTCTCAGAGAAGTTACGTAGGTGCTCACAACAGGAAAGAAGTGAGTGCTGACTGAAACTCACAGGTGGCAGAGGGCGGGTTGCCCGATGGGCCTGGTCCAGGGTGACTGTGCCTTCTTCAATGGCATCCTCAGGCTGCTTTAAGTTCCTTGCTATTGCCCGGCTCTGGGAAGTGAGGTCCTAGCTTGTGGACTTGCAGATAGGTGACTTGTTGGGCCCCGGACCTCAGGTGTAGATGTGGGTGGATGTCATAGGAGCTTGAAGTGGTGGGAACTGGGTGCTAGGACTCTGAGCCCTGCCTCTCTGACTGTGTTCTCCCACCTCAGGATGCCCTGGCAGGGAGACACCAACAACATGATTGACCGCTTTGATGTTCGTGCGCATCTAGACCACATCCCTGACTACACCCCCCCACTGCTCACCACCATGTATGTGTCCTGCAAGGCTGGGCTGTCCCAGCATACCCTTCACCCTGAGCCTTGCCCACTCCCTCCCTTAGCCAGAAGCCTAACCACCACCACCACCTTTTTCTGATTCCTGGGGCTTTGGTTCTTATCTCCTCTTTAACCCCACTCCTTTCCAAAGCTCCCCGGAACAGGAGTCAGACGAGCGGAAATGTAACTACGAGCGGTACCGAGGCCTGGTGCAGAACGACTTCGCCGGCAGTGAGTGGCGGGGCGGGGCATGGGGCATGGGGGCCTGAGGCTGGACCACCTAGACAAGGCTCACCCAGGTACTTGCTGCTGGTCACCCTTGGTTCTGTCCTTGTCTCTGTACCCTCTCCCCCTTTTGGGTCTTGGTTCATGAAACTGGCACAGGGTCTCTGTGGAGTTAGAGACTTGGAAGTCTCTGCCCAGGCCACCTCCCATCCCTTCCCTGTGATTCTATATAGAGCTCTTTTCCTAAAAGAGAGGGAGGAGGACACCCACTGCATGGGCAGGTCCTAGGAAGAAACTCTTCCTTGTGAGCAGAGCCCCTGGGCGTGCCAAGCCTGGCCTGCACTGTTCCCTTTTGTGAGCGAGGGGTGATGGTCCAGGAGGCAAGGACTTTCCTGCTGGGCTTCCCCAGGAGGGCAGGTCATCTCAGGCAGGCTTCTCGGTCAGGCCTTCAGGGTACACCTGCACGTGGCTGGGGCCGGGGCTCGGTGGTGGAGCGCCTGGATGTGTAAGGCTCTGGGTACCAACTAGGGAACTGACTCAGTACTTTGTCATGGAGGGAGTGCCTGCTAGGAAAGCCTGGCAGGCTGAGTTTGCTGAGGGGAACCCACTCCTGAACTGTGCCCTGACCTCTACATACATGCCTTGTTACATGTGCACATGACACGCATGAGCAGGTCGAGACTCTGGTTCTGTGCCTAGCATTGCAGACAAAGCAGACACCCCCCCCCCCAATGACCCAGCATGGCTTCCTGCAGGGGGAAGACTGAGTAGTTCTCTTTCCTCTCCTGGGTTTTGTGCAGCTGGGGATGGTCCCTGGCAACACACACATGCTAGGAAAGTGCTCACCTATCGAGCTGCACCATTAGACCTAGGGATGTTTTTCTTACTGTTTGTATGTTTGAGACACGGTCTTAGTCTATAGCCTGAGCTGACCTGAAACTCATGATCCCCTGCCCCACCCTCTCTAAGTGCTGCAATTGGCAGTCCCCAAGCAAGAACCACTAGGTCCAGTTTGATGCCTCCACTTTAGACAGAACTCATGAGTGTCTGGATATTACATCTTCCCTGCCCCTGCCTAAGCATGGAGCGCTCCCTGGTGGGCAGGACGCCCTTGACCATGGTCATCCACCCAAACCCCTTTCCTGGCAGGCCTCAGTTTCCTTCCCTTGGAGTGGAAAGTGGGTCCATGGGTCTGAAAGCCTTGCTTCAGGCTGACACAGGTGGCCTGCACATCGGCTTCCTAGTCTCGGACTTCTGTATTTCTAAGATGCTTTTATGTGTTTAAAATCAGAGGTTGCCACATCTTAGCAGGCTGTGCAGCCTTAGAGTCAAGTTTGTCATTTGTGACCATGGCGCTGTCATTTTTGCCATCAGTCCAGGCCACATGGTTCCTTGCAGCTGGTGCCCGGGCTTCCCTTAGTCCTTTGTTCATTCCTGCACACAGTGTGTCCTGTGCTGTCCTGGGGACGAGGCCCCAGGGAGAGCCATTGCATAATCACATGAGCAGTCTGAGAACAATCCTAGGTGGTGTAAGAGATGCTTTGTGAGTGTTCCTGAAGACAGAGCAGGGTAGATTTATGCTCTCTGCTGGGCCAGGGAAGGTCTAGATTCCAGCCCCTGAAATAGGGTGCACAGAGGTTCTGGAGTACAGGCATTGAAGACAGGGCCGAGAGCTGTGGGAGAGGCCAGGGCAGCAGGGCCCTCTCCTAGGATACAGAGACTAGGCAGGAGTCGGGTGTCTGTCACAGCCAAGGAGGAGGCCATGCTTTGTTATCTAGCAGACCACTGGTGCGACAGACAGAAAAGCTGAAGCACTCAGGCTGCTACAGTGGCCCAGCACCAGAGCTACTCCAGAGGCTGAGGCAGGGAGATCTCAAGTTCAGGGCTTGCCTGGGACAGCCTGAACAACTTTATGAAACCCTGTCTCAAAAACAGGGCTGGGGATATAGCTCCATGGTAGAGGACTTTTCTGGCTTAGGTCTCATCTGCTTCTCACATGTTCCTCTTTTTTTTTTTTTTGGTTTTTCGAGACAGGGTTTCTCTGTGTAGCCCTGACTGTCCTGGAACTCACTTTGTAGACCAGGCTGGACTCGAACTCAGAAATCCGCCTGCCTCTGCCTCCCAAGTGCTGGGATTAAAGGCGTGCGCCACCACCGCCCGGCTCACCTGTTCCTCTTACAAAGACAGGAAAGCTTAG
This sequence comes from Tokudaia tokunoshimensis, assembly GCA_036184795.1. Taxonomy (NCBI): domain Eukaryota; kingdom Metazoa; phylum Chordata; class Mammalia; order Rodentia; family Muridae; genus Tokudaia; species Tokudaia tokunoshimensis. Next base: position 43,955,635 of record BTHU01000006.1, read on the forward strand.
CTGAAGTCTGTGGAGGGATGGGAAAGGACTCACATGAGCCCCAAAGCAGGGCTGAGGGGAGACTGTGGCTGGGAGTTCCTGAAGTGGGTGTTGAGGGTGTGAGAGAACATGACCATCAGATACTCCGTTAATAGAAACCAACCCACGTGGCAGCCAGTGGGGTGTAGAGGATATCCCACACTTACAGGCATGGTGTAGAGGATATCCCACACTTACAGGCATGCTTATGGTTCTGGAAGCCAGAGACGCTCCATGACAGAGGTAGGGGCCCCTAGGTCTAAAGTACTCACTCTGCCAGGGATCCCATTTTACAGAAGAGGAACTGAGACATGGGTCAAAGGTTACATGAGCCAGGTCACAGTGTGAGTAATGTTATATACTGTGGTCACTTGGGTCCTAGACAGAAGAACGATTTGAGATAGGTAGCTCTGCCTTGCTGTCCCTCTGCCACCCCCTTCCATGTCTTTTGGGTCCCACTGCATCCACATGTGCCTGGCTGGGCTGACCTGTGCCTCTCCTTGCCAGTCTCTGAGGAGCAGTGCTTGTACCAGATCCACATTGATGAGCTGTATGGAGGCCTGCAGAGACCCAGCGAGGACGAGAAGAAGAAGTGAGTCAAGGGTCTGCTCTGATGGGGACTAGCCTTCCTACCCCATCATGTCGGTCAGCACTCAGTGGGGGCTGCCTCCATATATGTGGAAGGAAGAGGCAGCGACAGTGGACAGGCTCCACCCAAGCTTCTCGCTTTACCTTGCAGAGTGGGAGGTATGAGTCCTGGTGGGGAGCAGCCCCTTGGAGTCAGCCTTAAGTCAGGAGCTGTGAGGACCATGGGCAATCGGGAGTCATGCATGTCTGGTGCCAGCTCATAGCAAGCTTGCAACCCACGGCACTGATGTCACTCTGCAGGACCTGGAGGCACCCATCAGTGTTGCCAGCCTGGCCGGGTGCTGTTGTCAGAGCCCTGCTCAGATCTGGATCTGATCTAGATCTGGATCTAGGATCTGCTTGTTGACACTCAGCCCTGGCTCCAGGATAAGGGTGCTGGGACGAGGCAGGATATATTGACAGCTGAAGTCAGCAGTGGCCTCTCATTGTGGCCCCTGAAAGCAGAGCTGAAGTACACTTTGTCCAAGATGACTCTGGGATCTGCACTCATGGGACTTACGGCATGCAGACTTGCATCCTGACAGGAGGAGGCCAATGCGGGCAGGTCTGGGCAGTCGAGGACAGTGCCTTAGGCAGGAGACGTGAACAAGGAGGACTTCTTGAAAAAGGAGGCTCTACCAGGACAGGAATGGGAAGGACCAGGCCATAGTGCGATAGGCTAAAGTGAAACGGCTTAGGTGGATATGTGTAACCACTGTGGGGCTCACCTGTGGCCCTGCTCTTGCTGGGTACCCCCTGGCTCATGGCTCTTTTCCCAGGCTGGCAGAGAAGAAGGCTTCCATAGGCTACACCTACGAAGATAGTACTGTGGCCGAGGTAGAGAAGGTGGCTGAGAAGCCAGAGGAGGAAGAGTCACCAGCAGAGGAGGAGAGCAACTCGGATGAAGATGAGGTCATCCCCGACATCGGTGGGGTCCCCTCGCTGCCCTCCCCACCTGCAGTCCCTGGGCATCGGTTTTGTGTCTCGTCCCTCACCCTCTGTGGGGTACCCGTGCTTACAAGACCCCCCCCCACACACACACACCTCAGCTACAGGGAGGGCCCCAGCCTCCTGCTACTTCCAGCTTTCCCTGTCCCCTATCCCCTGTGTGCCTCCTCTCTCCCCATTTCTGGGCACTGATCTAGAAGATTCTCCCACTAGGAGCTGGCCCTTCCTTTTCTACCTGGGCTGGCCTTGCTTTGCGCTGGGAAAGCAACTTTCCCCATTCTTGAGCTGCCCCTCATCCTCCAGCCTCTACTGCTCATACCCCATGGTTACCGCCCTCCCTCTGTGGGCGTGCCCAGCGAGACCATCATCGCTCCCTCTCTATCCTACTCTTTCTGGTGAACATGCGGACTTAGCCCCAGGCAGAGCCAAAGTTCATGTCCACCCTTCCTGCCCCCCTCCATGTGCTGCTCTGCTGCCCACCCCACCTCCATCTCTTTCCCCCTCCCATCCTCTTCTCTTTCCTGCACTCCATCCACAGACTCACGCACCCCCACTGGTCCCTGCTGTACTGTGTGCTGTGCTGGCCAAGCCCAGCTTGGGCCTCAGAGCCGTGCCAGCACAGCAACGTCCTCTCTGAAGGTGCTCCATCTGGCAGACCTGCCCCGACTTGGGGTGCTCCCCCCTTTCTCCTGGGGCTTGGGTCCCTGACAGCCTTTCTCTTGGTGCAGACGTGGAGGTGGACGTGGATGAACTGAACCAGGAGCAGGTGGCCGATCTCAATAAACAGGCCACAACCTATGGCATGGCTGATGGGGACTTTGTCAGGTGAGAGTGCTGGCCCGCATGCCATTCTTTGGCCCTGCCCTGGCCTCTGAGTCACATGCCTGCTACCAATAGCTGTTCTCAGCCTGTGAGCTATGAATTTGTGGCCCCGCTTCCTGCAGAAACAGATCTTGTCCCACAATGTGACTTGGAAGCTCTTCGTTCCTTGGGAACAGCACCCTCTAGTGGTCAGCCTTATGCGTGCTCACATGGTAAGGATGAGCAAGCCTCTGCCTCTGCCACTGCCGGTCATGCCCCACACCAAGCACTTTCTTCACATCAGTGGCACCAACAGACCAGAAACAGTTTTTGTGTGGAACTAGGGATCAGTCCCAGGTCGCTGCCCTAGTGTGAACCTAGAACTTTCTAGCACAGTGGTTCTTCCTAACCCTGTGACCCTTTAATACAGTTCATCATGTTGTAGTGACCCCAATCATAACATTATTTTCATTGCTATTTCATAACTTCATAACTAATCTTTCTGCTGCTACGAATTGTAATGTAAATATTTTTGGAGATACAGGTTTGCCAAAGGTGTCAGGACCACAGGCTGAGAACCACTGTCCTAGTGCTTTTGCTCTTAAGGGATTAAAGGTGTTTATTGCTGCCACCACCACCCAGTCCCAAAAAAATTTTGAAGAGAAAACCTGGAGCTGTGCTGATGGCTGGCAAGTCCCATGTCTGCCTTTCACAGTTACAGGCATGGAGTAGCCACACACAGCTTTTAAAAGTTTTCTTGTGGGTTCTCCTTTTTGCTTTGTTCTGAGTTTTATGTGTTTGGATATTTTGCCTGTGTATAGTTAGTTCTGTGCATCATGTGCAGGCCAGAAGAGGGCGCTGGAGCCCCTGGAGCTGGAGTTACAGGCAGTTGTGAGCTATCAGATGTGGGTACTTAGAACTGAACTCAAGTTCTCTGGAAGAACAGTAGGTGTTCTTAACCTCTGAACCATCTCTCCAGCCCTGAGTACCAACTCTTCTAACACAGCACAGAGGGAACCAAAAGAGGGTGCCTTATAACCAGTTCCAGGGATCCGGCACCCTCTTCTGATCTCCGGGAGCACCACGCACATGTGTGACACACAGACATTCATATGCACAGGCAAAGCACACAGAAGACAGATCTAAAACCAGCTTTTTTAGGTGCTCAATAAAATCTACTGAACGTATCAGAGAGATTAGGTGTGGTAGCGTACACCGGTGATTCTGCAGTCTAGAGGCTGAGGTAAGAAGGTCATGAGTTCAAAGCTAGCTTGACAGAACAAGACCCCATCAAAGGGAAGGGCAGGAAAGGAAATGATGGGGTAACGTGTGCCTACACATCCCTTGGCTACTAGGATTACATAGTGAATTCAAGACCAACTAGCCTGTACAGCAAAGCCCTGACTCAGGGAGAAAGGACAGAGCTATCCAGGAATCATGGAGTAGCGTCGGTCTGTGCTGTCTTTGCTGCCTTTACCAGGGCTCTGTCCACTGTGTGACCTATGTCCTTCATGCCGGTTCTGACTTCCTCTGCAGGATGCTACGGAAAGACAAGGAGGAGGCAGAGGCCATCAAACATGCCAAGGCCCTGGAGGAGGAGAAAGCCATGTACTCGGTGAGGTCTGGGTAGGGTTCAGGGGGCAAAAGTGTATCTCCACTGAGGGCACACCCTCACTGTCTTGGTACTCCCCATCTAGGGCCGTCGTTCCCGGCGACAGCGAAGAGAGTTCCGGGAGAAGCGGCTGAGGGGTCGCAAGATCAGCCCTCCCAGGTAGGATTTCTCCCCTGGGCAATCCTTTTTAACCGCCAGGGGCTCAAGAGTAGGGCTGGCCTTGGCTCAGCGGAGTTGTAACGAAGCACCTGGGGACAATCATAGAACTAGGAGTAGACTTAGAGGCCCGTGAGTGCTCTCCTCAGCCATGCCCCACCTCCCAGTCACCCTGCTGGACTGGGAACTCTTGGGGAGTAGGACCAGAGGCTGCTGGGGATGGCGGGGGAATTGTGGGCCCAGTCACAGCCCACCTGTGCTGGTCAGAGCCAGGTCTACAGGGTCTTGATAAGTGACTCCTTCCTTCTAGCAACAGTTTCCTCCATTGCGAAGTGAGCCTAGGCCACTTACCACAATGAAGTCTTGAGAGGGGATTGGGTAGAGCAGTTCCATGTGGGTAGAGAAGAATCTGGGCCTGGGAGCCCTGGGCAAATGTCTGAGGAAGGATTGGGAGTGACAGTGGTGTGAGGTTAGCTGCAGGCCACAGGCCCCTTCGCACATGACAGTGCCACCCTAGGAAGTTACTTGCCCTCACAGGGACTGCTCCTCCCCTATGAAGAGTGAATTCTCAAACTTGAGATACGGCACTGAGTTAGGTTAGACACACTGTTGTTTTCATGCCAGTATTGATATGGGACTGGTCATCATGGCTTCCAGTGTGGCACTGGATAGATAGCTGGGCACCAGGGCTGTAATAGGGAGACAGATGTGGGATCCCCACAATGAGATGGGGTGCACAATCTGCAGCACTAGGGGTTCAGGGTGGGATAGGCCCAGGTTCACACCAGCCAACCTGGTCTCAGCTCTCCTGTCCTTCCCTGTTCTCTCCATAGTTATGCCCGCCGAGACAGCCCCACCTATGACCCCTATAAGCGGTAAGTGTCAGTGCCCTGGAAGAAGCTGTCATTGTTGCTGACCTTTTGGGTCATTCCTGTGGGAGATGGCATCCTGTGGTCTGTGGTGGGGGTTGGGTCTACATCAGTTTTGTTTTTCCAAAATTTTTTTAAAATTCAGAATCTCTTTTTTTCTGCCAATGTTAACATACAGGCTTATGGTATAATCAAATATGACATAAATGGACATGGAGACTGAGTGTCTTTAACACAAGACTCCCAGAATTAGTGAGAGATGCCAGGCACTGACAGGAGCTCCAGGGCACACCAAGTGGCCAGGGTGCTGTCCCAGGGTGTTGGGTTGTAGAGGGCAGTCCAGTCTAACTTCCCTCTCTCTCTCCCAAGGCCAGGGGGTGGGGCCTGGTGGGCCAGGGGTCTTTTGTGTCGGCCTGCTTCTCCCTAAAGGGAGTCCCACTAGGCCCAATGTTTTACGGGATGGAGTTAGCTGAGGACCTCCTCTCCAGGTTAAACTGGAAGACCTACCTACCTCACGGTGTTTTGCTATTGTTCTAGAGCTGAAACCCAGGGTTTCTTGCATAGGCAAAGCCTTCTTTGAGCTACACCCAGTCTTTTGTTTCTTTAACTTGCACAGGAAGCCAGCCATTTTTGTCTTGTTTGTTTTTGTTTTGTTGTTATTGTTGTTTATTGAGACAAGGACTCTTATGTAGCCCTGGCTGTCCTGGAACTCTATATAGACTAGGCTGGCCTCAAACTCATTGCTGGGATTAAGGTTGTGTGCCACTAACTACCCCCACTACCTCCTGCCCATTTTCTTTTGTGAAAAATTATATTTATCACTCTGGGTGGGGTTGGTGCACATGTGCCACAGGGCTGAAAGTAAAAAGACAGCTTAGGGCTGGAGAGATGGCTCAGTGGTTAAGAGTGCTCTTCTGAAGGTCCTGAGTGCAGGCCCAGCAAGCACATGTTGTAATGGTGCGTCTGAAGACACCTACAGTGTACTTACATATAATAAATAAATCTTAAAAAAAAAAAGGCAGCGTAGTCAGTTCTCATTCTACCGTGTGGATTCTGGGATTGACCTGGGGTTGTCAGGCTTGCAGGCAAGGGCTTTTACCTGCTGAGCCATCCCACCAGCCACAGACTTACTTAGGAAAATTTTTTTTTTTTTGAGACACGCTCTTGACTTCGCTATGGATGTATACCAGGCTGGCCTTGAGCTGGGGCTCTGAGTACTGCCTCCCTTTTGCCCGCCCTCTGGCTGCAGGTCACCTTCGGAATCGAGTTCCGAGTCCCGCTCCCGCTCTCGCTCCCCAAGCCCAGGCCGCGAGGAAAAAATCACTTTCATCACCAGTTTTGGAGGCAGCGACGAGGAGGCAGCAGCTGCAGCTGCTGCAGCCGCCGCATCCGGGGCTGCCCCAGGGAAACCCCCCGCGCCTCCCCAACAGGGTGGCCCCGCTCCAGGCCGTAATGCCAGCGCCCGGTCAGTAACGCTCGTGCCCACCCTAGCTGGCCGCCGGAAGGAGGGCCCTCTGGGGCAGTGTCTGTGACAAACCCTGTTTTCCCGTTACTCCCACAGCCGCCGCTCCTCTTCGTCCTCCGCCTCCAGGACCTCCACTTCCCGATCCAGTTCGCGCTCCAGCTCGCGCTCCCGCCGTGGCTATTACCGCTCTGGCCGCCACGCGCGCTCCCGCTCCCGCTCCTGGTCCCGCTCGCGTTCCCGTTCCCGGCGCTACTCGCGCTCTCGCAGCCGCGGACGGCGGCACTCAGACGGCGGTTCCCGCGACGGACACCGCTACTCACGCTCGCCAGCCCGGCGCGGCGGGTACGTGCCCCGCCGAAGGAGCAGGTCTGTGATTGAGTGTTTGCTGTTGGGCGGGAGCGGGTGCTGGGGGGCGGGCTGGGGACAGACCAGGCCAGGCCCTCTTCTTGGGAAGCACCTGATTGGAAGCAGGACCGGGTAGGTACCAAAGTATGGGGCGGGACATGGAGGTATCTCCTTGGACTTCCCAGACTGCCGGACCTAGGAACCTTGTGGGCGGGGCAACGTCTTTGAAGAAGAGGGCGGGTTCCCAGGGGACAGAGGAGCTTGGGCTGTGGCTCTTTTTAGGTTTGGTTGGGGAAAGCGGCGGTGAAGAGTTTGGATAGGGCTAGGCTTAGTGACAGCGCTGGAATCTCTTCGTCTGAAGAACAGACACAGCTACAGGGGTCATTAACTGCCAGGGGAGCCCTTTTCTTTCTGTTGCTCTAAGGAGGCTGAACTCCAGGCTGAGAATACACGCAGTCCTGATGACGAGTACTAGTTGGCCCAGGGAGATTCACTATGTGCTTGGACACTGACTTCTGGGTCTTCTCTGTAGCATGAGCACAGGGGATAGGCAGGGGCTGGGGGAATGGGGCCTATCACAAATTGAATGCCAGCCTGGGTGTGACTACTTTCTTGAGAACACTACTAGTACTCCAGGTAGGGAAACCCTGAGGCTGTGCAGAACTTGTAGATGGGGGTGGGATAGGGAGCACAGAGGTATGGAGCAAAGTGGGGTACCTGAGTGCCCTGAGCTTCTCCAGGATGTTAGCACCTGAGGGAAAGTAGTGTGTCCCACTTATTCATGGTGTGGGGTGCTGACTCTTTCAGAATATGTGCAGGGAGCAGCTAGGGCTTTCTGAGGGAGACGTGCTGGACCCTGTAGGAGGCCTATGGATTTGGGAATTGGGGTGACTTCCTATAGGTCCCTGGAGCCTCACAGCCCTCCACCTCTGCTACACCTAGGAGCCGCTCCCGCTCAGGTGACCGCTACAAGCGGGGTGCCCGGGGCCCCAGGCACCATAGCAGCAGTCATAGCCGCAGCAGCTGGTCCCTCAGCCCTTCCCGAAGCCGCAGTCTGACCCGTAGCGGAAGCCGCAGCCAGAGCCGGAGCCGAAGCCGCAGCCAGAGCCGGAGCCAGAGCCAGAGCCACTCACCATCGCCCCCGCCCCCACGGGAGAAGCTGACCAGGCCGGCAGCGTCCCCTGCTGTGGGCGAGAAGCTGAAAAAGTGAGTGAGGGGCCTGGCTGGTGCTGAGGGAGCCCCCACTCGGTTTATTTTGAGGGGAATGTGACAGTACCCTGGCTATTCTGGGAGGTGTGTGCACTGCAGTGCGGGATCAGTGCCATCATGACCTTGACCTGAGTAGGCTGTCAGAGAGGGATGTGCTCCTGCCTAGGTTCTGGGGGTCAGGGACATATCCTGAGGAGTCTGGAGCCCATGGCTGATGCTAGTCCTGAGGCCTATGGTAAGAGCGGCAATGCCATTTTCTCTCAAAACCCAGGACCGAACCTGCCGCTGGTAAAGAGACAGGAGCTGCCAAAGTCAGTAAGAATTTGGAACTCGCCCGTCTAATTCCCGTCAGCAGCAGTGTCCAGAGCTGGGCCCGGTGGGCCTGCAGGGGGCCCAGGGGGAGGGGAGAGCCAGCCCAGGGACTGGGGAAGGGCTACTCAGGCAAACTAAGTCCCATCCCTGCCTCCCACGGGGCTCCAGCTGGCCCCCAAGTCCCAGACTCTTGGCTGAGGTGGGCTGGGCGAGCTCTGGGCACCCACGCCTATCCCGCCCCTTCTCCCCCAGCCCAAGCTGACCCCACAGGAGAGGCTGAAGCTGCGGATGCAGAAGGCTCTGAACCGCCAGTGTAAGTCCTACCTCTGGTCCAGCCGGTGCTGTGGGAAGAGTGGGCTGACCTCTCTTGAGCCGAGCTGGCCTGAGCAGGTCAGGTTGGCATGGGGACTATGAGCACAGCCCTCAACCTCACTCTCCCTCCATAGTCAAGGCGGATAAGAAGGCAGCTCAGGAGAAGATGATCCAGCAGGAGCACGAGCGGCAGGTCGGGCTGTGCTCAGATGGGCAGGGCACACAGGTGGAGTGGGGGGCTGGACCATCCCTCACAGCTATTTCTGCTGCAGGAGCGAGAGGATGAACTGCGAGCCATGGCCCGAAAGATCCGAATGAAGTAAGGCCCCGACCTGTGGCCCACCCTGCCTCCTGTTGTTGGAGTCCTCTGGCTCCTTTTATTGGTCCCAAAGCCCATTGCCATAGCTGTCGTCTTCCCCTGGCAACCTGTTCTCCAGATGCTCTAGCCTTTCACCTTCTGACCTCATGTCTGAGCAGTATCCTAAAACTCCCTGGCCTCCCCATGCCTGGCAACTGTGTCCTTGGTGTTTGATGCCTAACAGGTAGTAAAGTGAGACTGCCTGGTGGGTCACATGCTTGTGCGTGGAGGCCAGGGGGATAACCTCTAGATAGCAGGTCTTTCCTTCCAGCGTAGGACCTGAGGGTGGATCTTGGGTTGTCACGCTTGCAGCACAGTGCTTACTCTGAGCTGTCAGTCATCGTGCTGTGGCTCACGCATTATTGAGTGTCAGACATGGCTGTCAGAGGAAGACAGGCATAGTATTCCATGCCTATACAATTCCACGGGAGGATCCTGAGTTCAAAACCATTCCTAGCTACACTGACAACCTTCTCAAGGACAGAACCCTACAAGAGTCACCGGGGACTAAACTTGGCTTCTGTTGGTTGGTCATGTCGGCTTCTGGCGCTGTCTGCTACTTCACCCCACCACTTGTCTGCGTCATCCATGTCTGAGCCTCAATGTTTTTGCTCCGCTATTCTCCTGGATAAGATGTCCTTCTCACAGGCCCCCTGGGAGAACAGGGTGCAGACAAGGCTGCCAGGGTTCCCAGTCCTAGCTGTGGGGAGACAGTTGGCCAGTCCTCTATGCTAGATCTGGCTTTTCTTGTCCAGGTAGAGGGACTGTATAGCCCAGCAGGTGCTCACCCCTCCCTGTTGGTTGCCTCCCCTCTCCCCGTGCAGGGAGCGAGAGAGAAGAGAGAAGGAGAGAGAAGAATGGGAACGCCAGTATAGCCGCCAGAGCCGCTCGCCCTCCCCACGCTACAGTGAGTGCTTCCCTGCCCTTCCCACCATACCGGGGTCAGGAGACCATTAGAAAGCTGCTGGGGGTTGTGGGGAGCTTACCTCTGGTCCAGCACTCAGAGGGAGAGACCAGCCTGGGTTACATGACTTCAAATAAGAAGTTCAATTGTAACCTGACAATCAGGCGACTTGAGTAGACAAATCATCGCCAAACTCAGGGTCAGCCTTGGCTACAAAGCAAGACACACACACACACACACACACACACACACACACACACACACACGATTTGGTGTTTGGGAGATTACACAGGAGACTCCATCTTATTACTTTAAAAAGTTCTAGACAAGCCGGGCGGTGGTGGCGCACGCCTTTAATCCTAGCACTTGGGAGGCAGAGGCAGGAGGATTTCTGAGTTCGAGGCCAGCCTGGTCTACAGAGTGAGTTCCAGGACAGCCAGTGCTACACAGAGAAACCCTGCCTCAAAAAACCAAAAAAAAAAAAAAAAAAAAAAAAAAAAAAAAAACAAGACCCTGGACTCAAAACAAACACTTAAGATACTGCTTGAAGTGCTAAAAATGTGGGGAGGGGCTTGATCCTGGCACAGAGATGGCCTGGTGAGGCACCAGGATGGCCCATCCCATCACTCCTTTTCTTTTCAGGTCGAGAGTACAGTTCTTCCCGCAGGTGAGGCTGCTGGCCCAACCACCTTGGGTGACCCTCCAAGTCCCCCCATGTCCCTTTGGCACCCCTTCATCTGGTGGGGTTGTGCTGGAAGGCACTCCTCCCTCTGCACTCCAGTCTCCAGGCATGTTGGTGCATGTGTGCATGTGAGAGGCTCCCACCATCCACCTTCAGTCTTCCGTTTCTCTGCAGGCGCTCGAGGTCCAGGTCTCGAAGCCCCCATTACAGACACTAGGCAGAAGACTGAGTTGGAGGCTGTTATGCTGCTTGGTTTCTGTAGTGAAATAAAAGCTATTATTTAAGGAACTTCACCACACTCTGTCCTGTACTTTAGAACTTCCAGGCTAGATGCAGCTGTAGCCTGCTGCAGGTGCTGTAGCCTGCAGGGTGTGGTGAGGGAGGCCTGCAGGGGCAGGAGGAAGGGCCCAGACTATGGCATGTGTGGACAGGGCCAGTGGATGACGGGCTAGGACTGGACTGCGCCCAGGAACCTCTGGTGACAGGTCCAGGCCTCTCCCTGCCCCTGGCCTCACCCACACCAAGAACCGGGAGCACGGCTTTCTGTGCCAGTCCTCCAAGGCACTTACCCCCACTCCAAACCGGTCTGTCCAGCTGTCCACACTATGGAGGGGAGCCTCCCACCTCAGACACCCCAAAAAAGTTCAGGCACATGAATAGGAGATGGTTTATTCACACAAGGGAAAGAATAAATAGGATGAAGACTAAGTGCCTGCCCATTTCCCCTTGATGAGTGACACCTGTACAGAACATCTCTCAGGCCATCCCCGGGTGCTTCTCCCTCAGGTGCTTGTCCAGTGTGGCCTGTAGGCCAAAGGGCACGAGGCAGTGCGGACACTTATAGACGGTATTGCCAGTACCCAGACCATGGGTGCGGCGGTGCCGGTTGAGCTTGCTGCTCTGGGCACAAGCATAGGGACACTGGTCACAGGTGTAGGGCCGCTCGCCAGTGTGTGAGCGTCGGTGCACAGTCAGGTTGCTGCTGTTGGTGAAGGACTTCCCGCAGAACTCACACTTAACCCCGGGCCTGTGGCTCTTCCTGGCTGTGGTCTTCTCCATCTTTACAGGGTCAGTCCTCTTTACTTTGGCAGTGGCTCCCCAGCCAACAAAGCCTGGACCCCCTTGAGCCCCTGTGCCAGGGGCCCCAGGCTCCTGGACCCCTGCTGTGGCCGCAGGTCCAGCCTTCTCCACCTTCCGGCATGGGAGTGTGCTGGCTGGAGCAGCTGCGTAGGCAGCTGGTTCTGGAGGGGCTGTGGGGGAGACTCCCTGGCTGCTGGCAGAAGTAGAGGGGTTCCCAGGGGTTGACTGCCGATGGGTCTTCTTGTGTCTGTTGAGCTTGCTGCTCTGAACGCAGGCATAGGAACACTGGTCACAGGAATAGGGGCGCTCACCAGTGTGGGAGCGCATATGGACCTTGAGGTTGCTGAAAGAGCTAAGGGTCTTCTTACACACGGAGCAGGTGGGGCTCCTCCGGGCAGTACTGCTCACTGGAGGGGGCTTGTCCTCAACTGGCCCCATCACCGCCACTGCTGACATGGCAGCAGCCACCTCAGCCAGGCCCAGCAGCGGAGCCTCTGGCGTCTCCAGGTGTTGTGTCTGGTAGATGCTTAGCCCGTGGTCCCACTGGGCATGGCACAGCAACTTCCAAGCACTGGTGTACTGTCTGCCACACTGGAGGCAGCTCAGAGCCTTCGGCTCTTTCGATTCTGGAAGGGAAGAAGGGGCAGGGAATCACTGTAGGCCAACAGTACCACCCCAATGGGAGTCCGCATGACACAGATGCTGTCCTCAGGGAACTTGCTGAAGTGTAAACAGGTTTCGCCATTCATGGGGGGGGGGGCACCAAGGCATCGGGGAAGCGGAGACAGTGGCTCTAAAGGCAGATCTTAGTATGAAAGCTCAGAGCTGGAGCCTGGCACAGAAACGCCATTTACTGAGGGAGGTGGGCTGGTGTCTGGATTCCAAATTTTTTTCTAGGCCCATGGTGTCTAGAAGTGTCTACTGGACACTTCCCAGACCTACTTGACTTTAGATAGCCCAATCCCAGACAGTCCTAGATGGGACGTCCTTTATGATAACAGGCCAAAGCTAAGCCGAGACTAGTCAAACTCAAGACTTTTCCTCCCTAGCTCAGACTAGACCTATCTTCTCTGTTTCCTAAGTTGCTAGAGTATGGGAATCTGAGGGGTCCCTTCCAGGGTTGTGACCTCAAATAGGGGACAGTTGAGAGCCCTCAAATGTGAGCTGCCTCAGATATCAAAATACATACAGCTAAGCCAGAGGCGGTGGGGCACGCCTTTAATCCCAGCACTGGGGAGGCAGAGACGTTGGAGGCCAGCCTGGTCTACATAGAGGTCTAGGCCACTCAGGGCCAGCCATGTAGAAACCCAGTCTCAAGAAACAAAGTACCCACAGCTAGCCAGGCCTATAATAACAGTAATAACAGATGCCTGGGCTCATATGAGACCCTGTCTAAAATAGTAAACTCAGCAGTGACCCACACCAAGTGCCCATTGCTATTCAGGTAAACCCATCTTAGCCCCTCCCTCAACCAAAGCTGATTGGATTACAGACCCTCCCTGGCCCAGCCCCAAATATAATTACATTTCCCAAGTTCCACCTGGGCACCATACTGGTGGCTGGAAATTCAAGTTCGGATCAAGTCTTAAAAATCTCATAACCAACAAGAGCTCACCCGACGGACCAAGCACCACGCTGCAGCTGCAGGGTTTTAATTCCTCCCCCATATACAAGCCCAGACCAGGGGCTTCCCAACACTCAGCTAGGAGATCCCAGCAAGGGGAACAAGCCTGATGCTCCTTGCTTGGTTCTGAACCTCAATGAGAAGGATCAAACACATTAGGTGTAGGTAGTACCCTCCATTCGGCTCCCATCCTCCACTAGGTCCCTACTGCCAACCCCGGTCCAGCCACCTGGTCAGTTATTTCTGTCCACGGGAAAGGAGAAGTGAAACTAAATTAGGGGTGTATGGCAAAACCCCGGGGCCAGTCTTCTGGGGCTGGCCACACCTTGTGGGTGGCCTTCCTCCGCTGCCCCATCTCTAGTCCCTGCCCTAGGACGAGAAAGACCAAGCCACGCCTAGGTTCTACCCTGAGGGGAGAGCAAGGAGAAAGGGGAAGTAATGATTGGTGCCCCATCTGTCCACCTTAGCTCCTCCGCAGGGCAGGAGGCCCAACGCTGGATCAGGAGTGCACTGTATCCTGAATTACTTACCTGAGATGGGGTCGGAGACTTGGAGCAGTTGACAGCCTTGTTTTTTGTGATCCATGAAAGCGATGATGGCCCCTAATGGAAAGATCTTCCTGCAGTGGCCGCAGGTCAACAGATCTGGGTGCTTGTCGGTCCAGGGCTGGCGGTCTGCAGGGAGGAAGCGGGTGGTGAGCGGTGGGGGTGGAGCCCGGCTCCGGGTGAGGGCTCCAAGGTGGAGAGGGGAAACCCGGAGGTCGGAGGGGAGGGCTGGGGAGGCCAGGCGGGTCCGGGGCCATCCCCAGGGGAGAGGCACCCACCCGAAGGTCCCGATGGAAGCAGGGACGAGGGCTAGGATCTCACCGGAAGACATAGAACTCAGAGGCATCCGCGGGGCACACGTGCTGGGCGCGCCGAAGGCGGTTTGGAAGCGACACTCCACATCGAAGAGCCCCGACAAGTCCCTCGAGGACCAGGGTCCCTGCTCCAAGGACCCCAGGTTGAGGTCCGGCTTTACATCTATGACAAGGTCGGCCATCTCCATATCGGCGTCGGGCTCCGGGTCTAAGCGGCGAGGCACGCGGCCGGCCTTGCGGCGGGACATGGGGCGAGGGCGCAGATCCAGGTAATCCGCGCGGCGGTCAGGCGCTCAGGTGAGTGAGTGGCTCTGGGCGACCCGCGCCGAACTTTTCACACGTGCTGGTTCTACCTTGTCTCCGCCCACTGGGGCGGGCTCTTTGCCCGACCAGTCGCTGCGGTCAAACTCGACCTTCCCCGCCCAGCCGGAACCAGTGCGTAAATTGTGCCCTCCTCCACTGGGCTTGATTTCTCCCGGGAGAGTGAGAAAAGCTATTCCCAATGCCCCGCTCCTCGCCCCCCCCCCGCCCGGCGCTGGTGATACCTGAGGCTCGGAATGCCGCGCCTCACGTCCCAAGCGAGAAGTGGTGGACGTCTCTCACTAGAGGAGACGTATACTAAGAAAATTTCACTCTAAAAACTTTTTTCTTTTTTGTCTTTTAAGCCCGAACTAGCTACGTAACGGATGATGGGTATCACCTTTTTGATCTTCTTCCACCTCTCCAGCAGTGGTTTTACAGGGGTGCATCACTACACCTGTAGTATGTGACGCTGGGCATGGAACTCCGAACCTCTCTCACTCTAGGCAAGCGTTCTCCACCGACTGGGCTACATCCCAGACTTCGGCACCCTGTTTCTCGAGAATCTACCATCCATAGCCCTTAAAATGTGGGGATGGAGGATTAGCAGTGAGAGGGAGTGGTCACTACATAAAATGTCCGTAAAGTGCACGCCTTTAATCCCAGTGTTCAGGAGGCAGAGGCAGGCAGATTCTCTGAATTCGAGGTCAGCCTGGTCTACAAATTAAGTTTCAGGACAACCAGGGCTACACAGAGAAACCCAGTTTGGAGAAGTAAAAAAAAAAAAAAAGTGCCCCCCTCCCCTACTACCTCAGTGCTTCCTGGTATTTCCAACTACTCCTGTGCCTGAGAATCACCAATTCAAGGCCCGTTGGGGCTCTTTCATAGTATACAGAGTATCCTTTGTGCAGACTAGTGCCATGGGGCCAAATCAGGCTAGGAGCAGGCCGGGTACCCCACAAGAGGGCTTTAGTTTTCTCCTCTGTACCAGGATTGAGCAAGAGGGCAGAATGGAAACCTGGGAAGGCAAGGTGGCCATTACCTATCTGTAATCTCAGCATATGGAAGCTGTGGAAGCCAGTTTCAGTCAGCTACATAGGGACTTTGAGACCAGTTTGGGTACATGAGACTCTGAAACGAACAGTTTTTTAAGAGCCCCCCCTTTTGTTTGGTTTTTGTTTGTTTTTGTTTTTTGTTTGTGGTACACACTAATCCCACTACTCCATCTTGGAATCAGAGGCAGGACTGCCCAAGAGTCCCTGAGCAGCCTGGTCTACATAATGAGTTCCAGGTCAACTGGGATATTATCTAGGGAGATTTTGTCTCAATAAGTAAATAAATATGAAAACCTGAGGTTTCTGAGGGAACCAAGAAGACAGGAAGGAGCCTATGCATTCTGAAATAACAAGACGGGGGCAGGTACTTGGGGTAGGGTCACATCTAGAGGGTCTTCTGGCTACTCTGAGGTTAGTTGGTTTTCCTGGTACCAGGGGTCTGGGAAGGTTTGATTGAAAACAGAAGTATTTTCTTCCTAATCCCAGGCTAAGAGTTGAAACCAAAGGGCCAGCTGTCCTCTCTGCCTCCCTCTGGGGCCCCGTGAACTTCCTCAGATAAGAATTCTCTCGGGTGCACGGTTTGAAGTGGCATTGACACCCTGCCCCACCCTCAATCCTTTCTGAGTTCTCTTTTCTTCCTGGCATCCACCATGTCACAGTAGAACTGTTTTCAGAATGTCCTTCCCCCACCCACCTACCACAAACTCCCATACATTTAGGGCCCTGTGTGTCCGCCCCAGGTGTCCTCAGGCAGCTGAGTGAATTCCAAGGCCAAGCTCTGAAGTTCCTCATATTGTTATTCAGGCATGGACTCAATTGTCCTCCTGAGGGCCAGGGGCTCCCTGACCAGCATATCTAAAGTAGCCACACCTTGCTGAAGGCCTTGCAAATTACTCCTTATGACCGCCATAAGTTCCCAATTCCCTCAAATCCTTGAAAGCCTTAGTAGAGACTGGACCCAGAGCACCAACAAAGGTGACCTTTGTTTTTGAGACAGGGTTTCTCTGTCCTGGAACTCACTCTGTGGGACAAGCTGGCCTTAAACTAAAGAGATCTGCCTGCCTCTGCCTCTCCTGGAATTAAAATCATGCACCACCATGCCCAATGACACAAAGGTGGCTTTCTTTTTTTTTGGTTTTTCGAGACAGGGTTTCTCTGTGTAGCCCTGGCTGTCCTGGAACTCACTTTGTAGACCAGGCTGGCCTCGAACTCAGACATCCTCCTGCCTCTGCCTCCCAAGTGCTGGGATTAAAGGCGTGCGCCACCACCGCCCGGCACAAAGGTGGCTTTTAAAATATACTTTTTAAAATCAGTAAATCAATTCACTTATTAATCTACCTAATTTTTTTTGCATTTACTTAGTGTGTTTGCATATGCTACACCATGCAAGTAGAGGTCAGAAGACATAATCAGGAGGTATATCTCTCCTTCGACCATGTGGGTCTAGGGAATTGAACTCACATCCTTAGATTTGGCAGCAAGCTCTTTAACCCACTGAGCCCACCAGTCCCTCTTTCTTTCATTTTTTTCCTTTTTCTTCTCTCTCTCTCTCTCTCTCTCGCTCTCTCTCTCTCTCTCTCTCTCTCTCTCTCTGGCTCTCTATGTAGCCATGGCTGTCCTGGGGCCATGTAGACCATGCTGGCATGGAACTCATAAGAGATCCATCTGTCTCTGCCTCCCAAGTGAGTGCTGGGATTAAAGGTTTGCACCATCTTGCCTGGCATTTTTCCTCCCTCCCTCCCTTCCCTCATTGCTGTCTCCTAGGCTGGCCCCAGTTGTCCTCCCTCTGCACACACCTGGTTTAATCACTGAATTTTAAGCCTTTTTTTTTTTTTCAAGACAGGGTTTCTCTGTGTAGCCCTGGCTGTCCTGGAACTCACTCTGTAGACCAGGCTGTCCTCGAACTCAGAAATCCGCCTGCCTGCCTCTGCCTCCCAAGTGCTGGGATTAAAGGCGTGCGCCACCACTGCTCTGCAAACTTTATCTTGCTATCATTATTCCCATTGCCCTAACTGTCTCGTCTTTTGGAGGTGCAGAGAACCAGAACACAGAGCCTTGCACATCTCAGCCAAGTGTTCTATTACTGAGCTATATGCTCAGCCCCATCCTTTACCCTTTGTCTTTGGTGACAGGGCAATACCTTATAGCACAGGCTAGCCATGCCTCATAGCATAGGCTAGCTTTCCACCTGAGAGCCTCTTGCTCCAGCTTCACCAAGTATTAGGTATAATTTTAGCCATTTTTCTTGTGCTAAGGATGGAATTAGGGTCTTGTTATGCTAGGCAAACCAGACTGAGTCATGTCCTCAGTCCCTCTGAAGGATCTTGACTTATTTATTTGCTAACTTGTAGGTTATTTTGTTCCCTCAACTCGAAAGAGAATGTAGGGGGTTTTTTTTGTTTTTTTTTTTTTGGTTTTTTTTTTTTTTTTTTTTTTTTTTTGAGACAGGGTTTCTCTGTGTAGCCCTGGCTGTCCTGGAACTCACTCTGTAGACCAGGCTGGCCCCGAACTCAGAATTCTGCCTGCCTCTGCCTCCCAAGTGCTGGGATTAAAGGCGTGCGCCACCAACGCCCGGCGAGAATGTAGGTTTTTAAGAGAGCATCATCGGGTCTCCCATTCCTAAACAGAGTCCCTACTCTGGTTAGAAAATTCTCAGCCTTGGCCTCCCTGGTAGCTAGGACAGGCAGGCACCCCAGTACCCATACTTTAATGATTCAATTGAAGCGGGGTACTCTTTTCCATGGATATTTACAGAGCAGCTAGGTGCCAGGCAGTAAGGGGAAGCTGCAGTCCTCTTCCTGCCTAAGTGAATTCTATGGGAATGTAATCAATTCTACCTGGGCTGAGATCAGTGGGGTTTCACATGCTCCTATGTAGGGCCTCAGTTTTTCCCTTAGTAAGCGAGAGTTGCAGAGGGCTGAAGGACAAAATGAATGACCTCTGTCCATCCTAGCGGCAGCACTCGGTATGCCCCTTTCCCGGTACCTAGAGGCGGAGATGGGAAGGAGTCAGCTTCCCTGGAGGAAAGGGGTGGAATACAGGGGTACCTCCAAAGCAGCTGATAGGAAATCTCTACGCTTCATCTGCTTCTTTTTCCTCCTATTTCAGCCTGCCTCCCTCCCTCTGGCTGCCAAGTGCCGAGATTGCAGGTGTGAACCTCTACTCGTTTCTTCTCTCCCTCCTCCTCAGCCCCATTCCCCTTTTCAGATGAGGCCTTATTTGTGGCCGAAGTTGTCAGGCCTTGCTCGAACTTTGACAATCTTCCTGCCTCTCCTCCCGAGGGTGCCGGGGATTCCAAGCCTGGGAGCCACCATGCCCAACTTTCTGAACCTGTTTCGTGCTCCCCAAAGTGGGCATCTTAAATGTCCCTAACCCACAGGTTGGCAGAGACCAGCCCCGGCCGGGTGACCCCGGAGTGGCCGATGAACTTGTGGGGGAAAGTGGAGGCGCGGGGGGAACCCAGGACTCAGGACTCGGTTGCCCACCCGGACCTCTGCTGAGGTTGCGCAGGCGGAACCTAGGCGGTCGGGGTTCGGCGTCTGCTCGGACCTGTGCGGTGGCGGCGTGGGCGTAAGAGCAGCGCCTGCAGGGACAGGCTTCGGTGAGTACGGAGTGGCCGTAGAATGTCTTCCGCGTTAGCCGCACCGGGTGGGATTGGAACTGCGGAGAAAGGACGACCTGGAGAGGGACAGCTCTGACGCCGGGCAGGGCGGGCGGGGTGGGAGGTGGGTGCCCTGAAGCGGATGGACATTCTTAGAATTTGAAAAGGAGGACGCTTGGAGGCTAGGAGGGATTAAAAGGAAACTGACCCGCCCATGGGAGCGGGGAAGAGAACAGGTCCTGCCCTCGGGCTGCTTACTCTCAGGTGTGGCCCCGTTTAGCGAATTTCGAGGACTTCGGACAGTTACCTTACAGTGTGTATGGAGAAGTAGGTAGCTGGTTAATTATACTAGGCCTTGTCTGCCAGCCTGGAAGCCTAGCTAGTTTCGTATCCTGGTAACTGAAGGTAGACTTAATGTCCTCCAAACTGACCCTTTCTTCTGTAACTTTCTTCTTCTTGTTTGGGCTTTGTTTTGTTTTCCCCTGAGACTATCTGGCAGAACAGTAGCCTCAGGCTGGCCTTGAACTCACTGTGTAGCCCTGGGTAACTGAATTTTAAGTCAGCCTTCGCCTGCCAAGGGCTGAGATTTCAGGCAGTTTATGTTAAACTGGTGAAGGATTCCCGTTTCATGCTTTCAGTACAAGTACTCTACCAATTGAGCTACATCTTCAGCCTCTCCCACCCCTATTAACCCCACACTTCTACCTATGTGATTCAGGCTGCTGTCCTGAGAAGAAAAGTATCTGCTCAGAACCTTCAGGACAAAGTTCTCAGCACAAAGGAGATTCATTTGCCTCAGAAGGACATAGGGCAGGGAATAAGAGACAAAGACAGGAGATAGAGAATGAGGGAGATGGGGAAGGGAACATGGGAGAGCGAGGAGGGGTGTTTGTCCCAGAGGAACTAAGGACTGCCTCTGGATAGAGAGGAGACAGACATGGCCCATAGACAAATGGCAGTTTATAAAGACACTAGGAGAAACCCTTCGTTAAGATGAGGTGTTTAATTTTAAATAGGTGTGTTAATTAGGTGAGCCAAAGGGGGCTTTTGATTGCTGGACCTGGGTAGTCAGCCTCAGGAGGAGGAAGTATCCAAATAAGGGAATAGATCTTGGTGACTAGCTTTAGGAATGTAATCAAATGCTTTTTATCAAGGCAGAAAGAGCAAGGCCTGCCAGAGTCCCTCTCACCACACCAGAACTGGCTAGTGTCCCTTCAAAGACTGGCCTTGATCTGATTTTTCCTGCTGTCTCCATCTCCCCATGCCTAATTCCACTCTCCCTGAGGCACCAAGGATGGCCCTGTAAACAGATACCTACTCATTGACCAAAGATCCATTTCAGGCTAACTGACTACTACTTAGCCAGGGATTGGAATGTATGGGTTTGGACTGTAAACGCTGGGCAGGAAATCCATGGCCTCTGGATCAGAGACTGAGGTCAGGATAACCTGCAAGAGAACAATTTTAGCTGTCCTTGCTATCTAGGACACTAGGACATATTCTTACTGACTTTTCTCAAATCTTTGTTGTTGTTTTTTTCCTCTTTCCTTTTTTTTTTTTGTTTTTCGAGACAGGGTTTCTCTGTGTAGCCCTGGCTGTCCTGGAACTCGCTCTGTAGACCAGGCTGGCCTCGAACTCAGAAATCTGCCTGCCTCTGCCTCCCAAGTGCTGGGATTAAAGGCGTGCGCCACCACCGCCCGGCTTGTTGTTGTTTTTTTCAACAGGGTTTCTCTGTAGCCCTGGTTGTCCTGGAACTCAATCTCTAGACCAGGCTGACTTTGAACTCAGGAGACCCTACCTGCTTCTGTCTCCCAAGCACTGGGACTGCATCACATGCAGCATAAGTCAGTTTTTGTTTTCTTAAATCTTCCCACCTTGTCTCTAGAACTTTCGGGGCCCAGTTGTTGTGTTAACAGGAAAGGCCAGAAGAAAACACCTGCTCCACTGGCCACGGTTAGTGGCCTTCTGACACCTGCCACCAGCAAAGTGAGAGCCTCAGGTTCATTCCAGCAAATGGGGTCTGGATGTGATCAAATCTTCTTTAATTAGAGTCTCAATATATGGCTCAGGCTAGCCTAAAATTTGAAACTCTTGAGCCTCAACCTCTGTAGACTGCCAGGATTCTAGGTGTGTACCACCACATCCCATTCTATGTATTTTTTTTTCTCTATTGGAGCAAACAAGACAGCTCACTGGTCCTCCATCTAATTCTGTCTGGGATTTAAGGAGGGTCTCTGACTACTGGCTTTGTTCTCAACTGCCCCTCCTTAAGTAATAGCCCTCTCCTTTCCTTTCCTGTTGTTTCCTTTTCTTTCTTTCTTTGTATTTTTCGAGACAGGGTTTCTCTGTGTAGCCCTGGCTGACCTCAAACTCAGAAATTCACCTGCCTCTGCCTCCCAAGTGCTGGGATTAAAGGCGTGCGCCACCTTTGTTTTTTAAGATTTTTATTATGTATAGTTCAGCATGTATACCTGCAGGCCAGAAGAGGGCACCAGGATCCCATTACAGATGGTTCTGAGCCTCCTGTGATTGATGGGAATTGAAGTCAGGACCTCTGAAGAGTAACAGCCAGTTCTCTTAACCCTGAGCCTTCCCTCCAGCCTTAAGATTAAAGATTTATTTTATTATATGTAAGTACACTTAGACACCAGAAGAGGGTATCAGATCTCTTTATGGATAGTTGTGAATCACCATGTGGTTGCTGGGATTTGAACTCATGACCTTCGGAAGAGCAGTCGGTGCCCTTACCCGCTGAGCCATCTCTGCAGCCCCCAAGATGCTTTTCTTAAAATGCTCAAGTATTAACCTGAGTTGGAAGGCATTCTTGGGGCATGTGGGAGGCTGGAGTGTAGCTTAGTTGGTCGAGTACTTGTTTAATCCCAGCACCAGATACACAGGGCCACAGCTTCACATGCCTGGAATCCTAGGATGGGGGAGATGGAGGCAGGAGGATCAGACTTGATTTGTTAATTTTTTTTTTCTTTTTTTCCCCCCCTTTTTTTTTTTTTTTTGAGACAGGGCTTCTATCTATAGCCCTGGCTGTCCCAGAACTCCCTCTGTAGACCAGGCTGCCCTTGAACTCACAGGGATCTGCCTGCCTCTGCCTCCCCAATGCTGAGGTTAAAGGTGTGTGCACCACCATTGCCAGTGGAGGATCAAACATTTTAGGCCACCTGAGGTCACATGAGACACTGTCTCATAAATAAATAAGGCTTCAGAATGTAGAGTACTTGCGTAGAATCCACCTGTGAGGGGCTAACGGTGTGGTTCTATGATAGACTTGCCTAGCTGCTAGAGGCTCTGGATTGTCTTTACCCCACACTCACACACACACACACACACACACACAGCGCCTTTAGTCTCCTTAGGCTTAGTCTTCCCCGTCTGTTGCAGGGGCTTGGAGCCTGCCTTGAAGACTTCTTATTAGACCTGCACAACTTGCTGAGTGCTTTGCATGCCCCACACAGCACTAATCCAACAGCTCTTCTCACAAGGGCCAGCATAAGCGGTGGACGCAGGAGCCTCTGTCTTGGACTCCCTGTCCCTCCCTCGGTCCCACAAGTCTATCTCTGGACAGTAAGCATGAGGTTCCTGGGAATGGATAGCTCATGTTCCTCCTTGCTCAGAGCAGTATGTGGGCACCCACGTCTCAAACTCAAGTCCCGAGTGACGAGGCTCCATGCAAGCTGTTCATCCTCCTCACTCCAACTTATTGCCATGCCTGGAAGTATACCCAGCCTGGCCTCAAGCTCCAGTCTTCCTGCCTAACCCTCCTTGTGCTGCTACTGTAGGTGTGTTCTCTGCCACGGCTCAGTTTATTTCATCCAGGACTGCACTGTGCTGTGACTGACCCGCACTCTTCCCGAGCACTTCTGGAAACCACTGTCCTATGTTACTCCTCCTGCCTCTTTCTCTCCAGCCCCGTCTGGATCATTGCTCCTATGTTCACTGCTGGGCTGCTAGCAGGTCTGCTGTACAGGTGCCTGTGCTTGGGATGGTGGAGAAAGCCTGAATCTAAAGAATGAATACAAAGCTAGGTGAGGTGGTACTTCCATGGAGTTTCAGAGCTTTCCTGGAATCCTAGCATTCCACTGAGGCAGGAGGATCACCAGGTAGAAGCCAGCCTAGGCTTCAAGACAATGTACTGTAATCACATCTACCTCAAATCACATACTTACCTGTGCTGGCCCTTCTCATCTCCCCTCCCCCAGGGTTTGTTGTGTAGCCCTGGCTGCTCTGTAGACCAGGCAAGCCTGGGTCTCAGATTTTGATTACATTTATTTATTTGTGTGGTATTAAGGAAGACCCCTTTCAGGAGTTGGTTCTCTCCTTCCCCATAGGGTCTCAGCCACCTAACTCAGCCTGCCAGTCGGCCAGCACTCTTACCCTCTGAGTCATCTCCTTACCCTCATGTAGCTCAGGCTGGCCTCAAGCTGTCTATATGGACAAGGATGACCTTAAACTTCTGATCCTCCAGCCTGCACTTACAGGTGTATACCCTCACACCCAGTTTTATGAAATGCTGGTGTTCAAACCCAGGGCCTCCTACATGCTAGGAGAGCATCTACCAGATGTAGGCGAGCCACATTCCAATTCCATTGCTGAACCTTCACTTTTCTTTTGCAACATTTCAAATTTGATTGTATGTTTTGCATGCATTTATGCCTGTGTACCATGTGAGTGTCTGGTGCCCAAGGAGTCCAGAAGAGGGCATTGGATCCCCTGAAACTATAATTACAGATGGTTATGAGCCATCATGTAGGTCCTGGGAATTGAACCTGCTTTCCCAAGTGCTCTTAATGACTGAGCCATATCTCTAGCCCCCTCACTGCTGACTCTTTGTACCAAGAGGCCAGTAGAAACCAAAGTTAGCCATGCACACAATACCTGTATTAAGCCTGAGGTGTAGGATCACAAGTCCCAGGCCAACCTTGTCTACAGTAGAGGTACTAGTGTCTGCACACTGGTGAAAGCCTACATTTCGTGGAGGGAACCTTGTTTTTCCTGGGCTGGGAAGCATCCCATCAGGAGCATACACTGCTATAAAGGACAGATGGGATAAGGTGTTTGCACAGGACTGAAACCTGAAGCAGAAGGATCATCTGAACCCAGGAGTTCAAGACCAGCTCCCAGCCCAAGCAATGTGACAAGACCTTATGGGGGTATGGGGTTTGACAATATAGAGTGAGCAGTATAGAATTCCCTCTGCATTGTTTGTTTGTTTGTTTGTTTTTCAAGACAGGAATTCACTCTATAGATCAGGCTGACCTCAAAACTCAGGGATCTGCCTGTCTCTGCATCTAGAGTACTAGGATTAAAATCATGCAGTACCACATCCAGCTTTGGTCAAGTGCTGGCCTGGCATATATGGAATCTTGGATTTGATTTCCAGTACTATATAAAACAGCCTGATATCCCTGTACTGGAGAGGTAGCAGAAGGAGGGTTAGAAATTCAGGACTAGCCAGGGCTGCACAGTGAGCTTGCAGTCAGTGTGGGCTATCTGAGACCCCTTCTCAGATATAGTGGTTTGAAAATGGGAAAAGAAATGATGATGGATCAGTGAGGTGAGGGAGAAAGTGAATTTGGCATCCCCCATGTCTCCAGGGAAAGACAATTAGTGCAGAGGTCCTGTAACAGGGCTGTATTTGCTCTCCTCAGGAATACTGGCTGATCCAAAGGTAGAGGGAGAGGAGATGAGGTCAGAGGGTGACAAGGTCATATAACTTCCACTGTGAGGACTCCAGTTGAGGGAAGACCCCACGGAATGGTCCTAAACAGAGGACACTCTGGGATTTAGTTGTAAAAGTTTTGTTTATTTGTTTTTTTTTGTTTTGTTTTATTTTGTTTTTTGGTTTTTTCGAGACAGGGTTTCTCTGTATAACCCTGGCTGTCCTGGAACTCACTTTGTAGACCAGGCTGGCCTCGAACTCAGAAATCTGCCTGCCTCTGTCTCCCAAGTGCTGGGATTAAAGGCATGCGCCACCACCGCCTGTTTATTTGTTTTGTTTTTAACCTGTGCGCATGTGTATATGTGGGTGCATGTCAGTGTGCATCTGGAAGTCAGAGGATAAGTTTTGGACTCTGTTCCCTCCTTGGACTCTGTGGGTTCTAAGGATTGAAGTCAGGCGGCCGGGCTTTGCAGCAAGTTCTGAGACCTGCTGAGGTCTTCACTAATGCAGGATTTAGATGTAGCAGGATCCAGTTTACAGCCTGTGGGGGAAACACTGGGCTGGAGTAGGATACCTGATGGGAATGGGCACGGCAGCTCACACATGTACATTCATACACACAAGCAAAACAAATAAGCCAAGCTTGACAGTCTACATCTTTAATCCCAACTCTGGGGAGGCGCGGCAGGCATATTGAGGTCAGCCTCATCTAAATATGAGTTCCATGACAACAGTGAGACTCTTGTTTCAGAGAAAGGGAGAAGGTGGAGAGAAAGAAAAGATAAAAAAACGATTCACCATGGGGAGGGTGGATTTAGGAGTCCAGTGGGGAGGTCACCGAGACAGTCCAGGCATTCGATGGTGCTGACTGGACTCAAGAAGAGACAGAAAGGGATGCCCTATCTAGACCTGGTTGACCTTGAAGTCAGTCCTCCTGCCTTGGCATCCCTCGTGCTGGGATTACGAGACTGCATCACCACACTTGACTGTCGGGAGGAACCTTAAAACAATGGAGATGGCCTGAGATCAGAGGACTTAGGAAGGCTGAGGCAGACAGGACGGTAGCTTGACATCCCATGACCTTCTCCATCCCCTAACCCCCCAAAACTTTAGGGAGCAGGATGGCTCTGTGAGTAAAGTCTCAAGGCTCTCACCCCAAAACTGACAGCCTTCACATGGTCCTATCCCTGGTTATGTAGTGAGAGGAGAGAACTGGCTCCTTTAAGCTGTCCTCTGATCTTCAACTCTACATGTATACTATGACACACACACACACACACACCCGTGCGCGCGTGCACACACACACAAATGCATTTGAAAACAAAAAACCCAAGATACTGCAAACTCTTAAACTTTCCTGGCAGGGTCTTCTTAGGCACAGGCTCTTCTCACTCAGTAGTTGCTGTGTGTAACGGTCACTGGATCATTCTGGATCCAGCTGTCAAGGCTCTGACTGAGTGACAATAGGCTATATTTGAGAGGGGCTGGGAATATTCTTCTGACAGTTACCCTGGAACCATAATAAAGCTATGATCAAAGCAGTTAGTATAGAGTTTGCCTATCATGCAGGAGGCCTTGGCTTCCATCCCCAGCACCCCATAAAAAGAAGGTGGCAAAGCAAACCTGTAATCCTGGCACCTGGTAGGAGGTAGGCAGGTCAGAAATTCAAGGTCCATCTGGGCTAGGGACCCTCTCTCACAAAACAGTAGAAGGGAAAAGAGCTCCACACGGTGTCGCAGACTTGTACAGCATTTAGAAGGCAGGGGCCTGTATATTCCGGGTCAGCCTGAGCTTCATAGCAAAACCCTGTATCCAAAACCATGTAACAACAGGTAGACAAAATTCCCTACCTGGGGTGGAGCTTGGGGGATTGAGGCATGTTCTAGACAGTACAGCTGTAGTCTAGAGGTGAAAGCAAAGCTGTTCTCTCCTGAAGCTGTGTGGCTATAACTCTTCACCTTCTTCCCAAAGCCTGGGCCATGCAGAGCCCACTGACCATTCCTGTGCCGGTGCCAGTGCTGCGCCTCCCTCGGGGCCCTGATGGCTTCAGCCGAGGCTTTGCCCCTGATGGACGTAGGACCATCCTGAGACCAGAAGTTGGAGAAGGTCGTATTCAAGATCCCTCAGAGGCACAGGAACAGCGGGCCAGAGCCGCTCTGCGGGAGCGCTACCTCCGCAGCCTCCTAGCCATGGTGGGGCACCCTGTGAGTTTTACACTGCACGAAGGGGTGCATGTAAGCGCCCAGTTTGGAGCCACAGACCTGGATGTAGCCAACTTCTACGTTTCCCAACTGCAGACTCCCATAGGCGTGCAGGCTGAGGCCCTGCTTCGATGTAGTGACATTATTTCCTATTCCTTTAAGCTGTAAAACTGTCTGCTGTTTTCCTTGTGGGCATTGCTAGAGCCCACAAGGCCTCTGGCTATTTCTGGGCCACAGAGTTCTCAGCACCTTCTTGGACTTCCAAAGCAAGCTCCAACAAACTATGGCTTTGAACTCAGAAGAACTCCAAACCAGATATCACCTGATGCAGTATGCTGATAACTCTGGCTTTCAAGAGGCTGAGGTGGGAAGATCATAAAATACAAGGCCAGGCTGTGCCACAGTGGGAGACTGCAACCCCAGACATTCTAGATCTCTCTTGTTGAAAGGAATGTTCTGCCTCACACAACTGAACTTTACAGTAATAAATTCCTAAGACTTGTCCTTGCAGGTTAAGGGGTGTGCCTGTGTGTGCGTGCATAAAGAGCACTGAAGAGCTTGCGAAGTTGAGCCTCTCAAGCTGTTTCTCCATCTCCCCTCCTGCCAAAGAAATCATCATTTGGAGAAATCTGGCTCTGGCTTTCCTTTTACATTTTTATTATTTTCTGTATGTTGGTGGTTTGCTTACATGGATGTCCATACCACATGTATGCAGTGATGGCTGAGACCAGAAGAGGGCACCAGGTTCAATGAAATCGTAAGAGATAGTTGTGAGCCACCATTCAGGCGCTGGGAATCATTTGTGGGTCCACTGCAAGAACAGCCAGTGCACTTAATGGAGGAGCCATCTTTTCACCCCACCCCAACCATTTTTTAAAAACAGGACCTGGCTGTGTAGCCCAGGCTGGCTTGGAATTCACAGTCCTCCTGCCTCAGCCTCCCAAGTGCTGGAATTATAGGTCAGGCCACCATACTTAGCCTTTCTGCTTTTCTTTTTAGTTTAGTCCCATGGAGAATGGTGCCATGTTTAAAGTTTTTTTTTGTTTTAAAAATGTAGATGTTAACTTTTGTGTGCTCATGGAGACCAGAAGAACATATGTAGTCGGCAGGAGCTAGGGTTACAGGTGCTTGTGAGATGTGGGTGCTGAGAGCAGAATTCAGGCCCCCTGGACCAGAGTAGCAAGTGTTCTTCACTGCGGAGCTGTCTCCCACCCTCTGAAGTAGTATTTAAAAGTTAGTTGTGTAGTTATGCTAAAACTTGTGGGGCTAGACCATGATGGTGAGGAGTCCAGATAAAAGTGTGGGACTTCCACTGTTTCTGATGTCCTCCCTAAGTGGCTGACATTACTTGCTGGATAAGTTGACCCCTTAAGTCTATTTTGAGGTTGGCAAGGATGGCCTTTTACTAGAAAGGGCCTTGGCTTACACTAGGTTCTCTCTGGGCGATGTGGTCCACTGCAGTCACCTGCTGGTTTGTTTTCCCACAGAGGGGACAGGGAGTGGTGGTGGTGTTCACACTTGTGTGCCAGTGCCTGGTAGCAAATGCTGCAGATTGGTGGTTAGCAGTTGTGTCCTTCCTCAGTTTGCTCCAGCCTCCTAGCGAAGCAGTCTGTGTCACCAGTTTCAGTCCCTTTTCACTAGAAATCTTTCAGTAGATAATATTTGAAAGCAGTTCCTAGCTGAGCTCAGTGGCCCAAGCCTGTAATCCCAGCACTTGGGGTGGGGAAGGGAGTGTAGAGGCAGGAGGAGCCATAGATAAAGCCAGTCAGCATAGCAAGTCAGAGGGCAGTCTGGGTTATGTGAGACCCAGTAAAACCAAAAACCAACCAACCAAACAAGAAACCCAGTTAATGCCTTTTAGTTGAAGTTCAGAATGTAACTGAAGGTTTGCATTAATTATAGGGAGCTTTTGGTACTTGTCAGTCTCCAAAGTGTACTAACCCACAACTGTGAAGAGGGAAGCAGCTATCCTTAGCAGTAGTCTCAGCTGCTGTCAGTTCACACCGCAGCCTCCCTACAGTCCCAGCCTAGCTCTCTATTTGGCAACGTTGTGCTCAACCCTCCTCAAATCCTGTTCTGTGGTTTCAGTCCCTTGCGCCGATGGATAGGTCCTTAATGAGCTGAGAAGGGAAAGCGAAAGTGCCAAGATGAATCCTAAGCTGTGGAATCGACCCCTTGGAGGTGTGGCTTAGGCTCGCTCAGGTTTGGTCAGCTGATTCATCCCGCTGAAAATCGCGCGTGCGCGGCGCTC
Organism: Tokudaia tokunoshimensis; assembly: GCA_036184795.1. Classification (NCBI taxonomy): domain Eukaryota; kingdom Metazoa; phylum Chordata; class Mammalia; order Rodentia; family Muridae; genus Tokudaia; species Tokudaia tokunoshimensis. Next base: position 43,984,895 of record BTHU01000006.1, read on the forward strand.
CGGGAGACGGCGTTCATAGGCCCCGCCTCTGTGTTTGCAGTTTGGCTCTGCAGATTCGCTGCCCGCGTTTCTCTTTCCTGTGGAGCCTACTGCTCTTTGTTCCCGTCTTCGTGTCGCCCTCGAAACGATTTTTTGAGAGCAAAAACTTGAGTCGGTGCTATGCTCTTCTCGGTACGCAGCGGGCGCCTCGGCTTGTAGCGAAAGTGTGGCTGCGGAAGAGCAGGCACTCGCGGAGCTCGGCGGAGGCGCGTTGGGGCTCCCGGCGACGACGACGACGGACGGAGGCGGCGCTTGAGGCAGCGGCGAAGCCCATGCCCCGGAACGGCGGGAGGACCCGGAGAGACGAGTCCGGGGCCCGGGGCATGTCCCCGGGGCCCCCGTGAAGAGGAGGAGGAGGCGGCGGCGATGGAGATCCCGCCGCAGGAGGCTCCGCCCGGGCCGGGTGCGGACGCAGACGCGGACGCCGAGGAGGCCCCCGCCGAAGCTGGGTCTCCTAGCGGGGCCTCGCCCCCGGCCGATGGACGACTTAAGGCTGCGGCCAAGCGTGTCACGTTCCCGTCGGACGAGGACATCGTGTCCGGAGCGGTGGAGCCCAAAGACCCCTGGAGACACGGTAGCTATAGCGAGGGTTGCGGGGGAGAGCCTAGGGGCGGGTGGGACCGCCACAGCGCCGACCCCTATGGAGGTGGCCCGCGGTAAATGGCACCTATTGGTGATTTCAGCGGTGCCTAGGTTAGAGTTGGAGGCAGAGAGGGGTTGGCGGGAGAGTTGAAAAGGTGTACAGGATTGGGTTTTCAAACCCTAACCTTGTTTGGGAGTTTGGGAGGCTGGCAGCCAGCCTTTGAGTTTATGGTACACCCAGGGATAAATGAAGAGAGCCCGTCCATAGTATTGGGGGAAAGGTAAGTGCCTGAGTCCACGAGGTGGTGAGAGCGAAGCAGCTGGTCTATAAACCAGGAGGTAAAGGGTAGCTGGCTATGGCCATTGCTCTTCTGGCCGGAACGAGGACGGAAATAAACCCAGACTGTGTACAGAAGTTGGTAAATCCTCCGATTGGGAACGAGAGTCAGAGGCAGCAGGCAGAAAAGCAGAGGGTGAGGTGGTCATTTTGCCTGTGTGCGTGGAATGCCTCAGTAAGGTTCAGCAGCAGAACGTGGAGCTTTTACTAGGTCCTTCCTATGGGAGGACTCGGGAATGTTACCTACTCAGGTGTTTCTGATCAACAAAAGGGAACTTATATGTTGGGAAATGGGAAGATCTAAGATCTAGGCCTGTTGGAGAAGGTTGGTGGGGAGGTGGTACTAGACGGGCACTTGGAGGAGTGCATTGGCTTTGATGGCTAGGAAAGGTGAAAGGTTGCTGGGGAGATAGACACAGGCTAATTCCGTTTCTGAGCTGAATTGTGTTCTGCTTGGGTGGAGTCTGTGAAGTGAGGTCGCCCACTGGCCGGGTTGTATAGAAGCTAACCTGCTTATCCAGGAACAGACAGACACTACTGCCAGGCTGTGGGCAGCAGAGTGGGCAGCCGGTAGCTTTGATGTATGTGGGAGTGGGGAACTTGGTTGCAGGAAATGGTACACTGGGAGCCCGCCATAAATGCCAGTTTAACTAGTAATTACCAAAGAGATCAAGGTTAACTTAGATTGAGCATGGGGGAGCCTGCCAGGGCCGGGTGGTTTGTTTTGGGTTCTGAACTTCTTGGAACTTGTGCTGAGGACAAGAAGAGTCCACTGGGCCCTGGCAGCAGCCTGGTGTCCACTGTGGCGAGATCACAGCAGGAAAGGGAGAGGTGGAGCAGTGTGGCCGTTCAGAAGTGGTTAAGAAACCTGGTGTGAGGGGAAGTGATTTGGAATGTAAATTAAAAAAATAAAATAAAATTAAATTAAAAAAAAAAAGAAACCTGGTGTGACTGTGTGCAGCTGTGAGCCCAACGCTTAGAGGCTAAGACTGGACCATAGAGTAGGCATTCTGGGGGGCTTGAACTGCACCCTGTTTCATTATAAAAAAAAAGGGGGGGGGAGAAGGTTAGCTGGATCAAATTCTGACTTTCCCACTTGCTGTCTTTTGCAAGCTCTGAGAAGTTGCCTGGCTCCCCTGAGCCTCAGAGCCCCTCCCCCAGAGCCACTGACAGGAGCAGTGGTCCAGGGGCTGCCAGATACTGAGTGACCTCATACATGAAAAGCGCCTGCTGAGGGTGACCTTTCCTACATCCACGATGGTTATGAAGGCGGCATTGGAGCCTGGATGGGGCCAAAGTCAGAATCTTCTAGGATGAGGGTCAGATGGTGGGCCCTGGAGGTCAGGGCACCTGGAGAGTTGGGCATGGTTCTGGGCAAAGTTTCTGGCCCACAGTTTTTCTGAAAAGGCTGACCCTTTTATTAGTTTTTTAATTAAGTTTTTTTTTCAAAGATTGTCTTTTATAGATTATATATAGCTAAGGGTGACTTTGAATGTCTGACCTTCCTGCCTCCTTCTCCTGAATGATGGGATTACTGGTGTGTTCTAACACTCATTTTATGCAGGGTGGGGAATGGAGTTCAGGGCTTCCTTACTGCTAGGCAAGCACTCTCACATGGAGCCACACTTGTAACCCTCGAGATATATATATATATATATATATCAATTTATTATATACTACATTGTATATTATTGTATAGTATATAAATATATGCTATATATTTATATAACTATTTTATACTACATATTATTAAATATTATTTTTTGAGACAGGATTGAATTGGATAATTCAGGCTCTTCTGGAGGCTATCCTCAAATACTTGACAGTCCTCCTGCATCAGCCTCTGTCTCCAAGCTCTAGGATGATAGACATGACCCACCATGCCTGCAGGGTTTGGCTGTTGAGAAAGCTGTTTTCTCCCCTCCTGACTCCAGTTTCTTTGTCTGCAAATGGAGGTGCTAATTTCTTAGTTGTAAGCTTTAAACAAGACTGCTCTTGTACATTCCTGTCCTGTAAAGCAGCTAATTGGATTGCTGCCTTTAAGAGTGGCAGGTATAGGTGATGATGACTCCCAGGCCGGGAGACTGTCATTCCCCTCGCTTTCCAGAGTGACAGCAGAGACTACTTACTGCTCACCTTTTGGAGGAAGGAGTAGAGAGGCAGCCGTGACTTCTAGCTGGGAATGAGCTTAAAGACTTGGCCTCCACAGGGAAGGGAATATGAAGGTGACCAGCTTGGACAGAGAGATTTGCAAAGCCATCAGCATCTAGGGGCAGGTGCCTGGGAGGACAGCAGGGTTGTCCATGGCCTGGGAGCTACTGGGGATGAGAAGCTAGATGGGCTCAGAAGGCTGATGAGAGCCCAGTTGAGAGATGGGTCTCTGAGGATGGTCCAGCCTGGATCAGGGGTGGCAGGTGGTATGTCACAGTTGATCTGTGCACCCTCTATAGCATAGGGATGTATAATTTAAGCCATGGTCCTCGTGGAAAGAGCAATGACCCCAAAGAGTGCACCTAGTCTCAGTCTTTGGAGGGTCTGAGTTCAGATCCATTCTTCTCAGGGAGACAGATGGAATGGCTAACGAGGCCTGGGGTGTTGGTAAGTAAAGGAAGCCTGGGGTAGAGGAGCAGCTCCCAGTCAGCCCCATTCTGGGTAGGAGCGCTAGGGTATCTGGAGCTCTAGGTGTCTATATGAGGGCTAGAGCCCCCTCAGGCCTTGCAGGAGCCTGTTGTGGGGGCCCCTTGATGTGAGCTGACCATCCATTCCTTGTAAAACCAGGGCCATTTGTGTTCGTTATCTGTGTTCGGTGCCCCAGCAGGAATGGGAGCTGACTTTCTCAGCCCCACCTGGAGTTTTGTAGCACTGTGATCAGCCTGAGAGGGAAGTTTCGGGGGGCCCTGGCCATGTGTCTATAAAGCAGGGCCAATGGGTTTCGCCCTGCAGTTGGCCAGGGTATCTGAGGGGATGGGATGCCATGGCTGGGGAGCTGGAGGCAGGTGCACGGGCGGAAAGCGAGACTTGGGGAAAGGGCGGCGGTGGAAGAGGCACATTGGGCATGTGGTACCGGGAGAGAGAGCTGGCCAGTCCTCCCATAATGAGAGGCAGCCCTTGGGCCCTAGTTCTTCCCAGGAACCAGGAAGCCTTTCAGACCAGACCACAAGAAAGTACTCGGCAGCCTCTCCGGGCTGCTAGATTCATTGTGAGAGAAACTTGTGATCTAAGCACGTGACAACAATGATCTGCCTGCCCTCCCTGCTGTCCCCACCCTGCAGCCTGCCAGTGGCATGTGGCCAGCTCTCACTCAGAGTCCTGGGCTGCCCACCACGAGATTTCTTGTGAAGTTCCAACATGTGACCTAGATTCCAAGCCACCTGGAGTCAGGGAAGGGGTGAGGGCAGTGGCCATGCAGAGGACGGCCATACTGTTTGTTCTCTCCGGCTCTGTTCTGTACTCCAGGAACTGGTTTGACAGGTAAAAAGCACATCTCTTAGGTCTGGGAGGGCTGTGACAAGAGCTGGGCAGTAGGCAGGGCATGGCCTCTGTCTGTACAGTGTGGCCATGGGATGGTGGGGTGCAGTGAGGAGCACAGCACAGGAGCCACAGTGCATCTGCTGCTGCCCCTTCATCCCGTGCCTGCCTGCCTGCCTTGTCTCAACTCTTCACTCCCCAGCGTGTGCCATCAGCCCCCCACTTTCCCTCAGGCTTGCTCCTAAACATGAGTGCCTTACTTTGGGGACAGGGCTAAACCTCCAGGCCCAGCCTTGTCTGAGGGCAAGTTGCCCAGACTCTCTGAGTAAATTGAGCCGAGTATGTGAGGGGCACCAATATCACAGGCTGTCAAGGTACCAGGCTCCAGACTGGGGACCCTGCTGGCCTGTCCACAGTGCACTGAAGACTTTGGGCCAGTTGCTGCTTCCATCACACACTTTATGCTGCCACTCTCTGGCCCACGGACCTGGGTGGTGCCCAGTCTCTTTAACCTTTAGTTCTTGATGTATATTTTCTGTGCTAGCCCCACTTCAGAGTAGAACCCAGTCCCTGCTCTGACTCCTGTCTGGTTCTGAGTACAAATGTGGAAAGGGATGAGGTTTTTTAGATTTAATACCCTGTGGTGGCATTTGGAGGAAGTTCTGGTGCAGTTGATCCAGTTTGTGCCTGGACAGAGCTCTTCCTCTAAGGTGCCAGGCAGGTGTTGGCAATACTCACCACTGGGCACAGTCCCTGAGCTGATAGTGCCTCCAGGGCACTGCTCCAAAAGGATTAAGCTTTGGGAGCCATAGGCCTGGGCTGGACCAACTGCAGGCCTTAGGGGTCTGGTTTTGCACAACCCTTCCTGGCTGTCTCTTCTATGCTCAGGCCCATCTGAGCAGACTGCAGGCTACAGGGTGACCTTGGCTGACCTCCATGTGCTCAGTGAGGGGAGGGCTGACATGCTGACACAGGTGACCTCAAGAACTCAGGTGATGGCAGCTACCTTCTGCAGTAGAGCATAGGGCTGGGCTACAGCGTGTTTTCTGGCTGACCTTAGTGGTCTCATGTCCCTGCTCACCATGACCAAGTACCCGCAGGTGCTAACCTTACTTGAGTCCCATGGCCACCCCTGTGGACAGTCATTGCTCTGGCTGTGAGGACTAGGGGCAGAAGGGAAGTGACTCCCCTGCCTTTGTCACACTGCCAGGGAGGGACTGAGCTGGGACTGACAACCAGGTGGCCTGCTCCCTGTTCTTGTGGTCCTTGTGCTGTCTGCAGGACCAAAGGCAAGCTGTGTCACTCTAGGTGATGTGGACTTGCAGGGCAGTAGCAGGAATAAGAAACAGTAAAGAACCTTGACCTTGGACACTCAGGATGGCTCCTGATGGCTTCAAAGTCCCAAGAGGGCTGGGCTGCTCCTCTCTCCTTTGCTAGCTGCTTATCGACACCCTCTGCCCTTAGGACACACTTTTGTGGTGCTGCTGCCTGTGTCTGCTGCTCAGATAACTCAGTGGCTGTCCTTTTAGGCGCTAGTTGAAGGGGGAGAGGACGGCAAGAGATCCCAGAGCGACCCATAAGCACTAGGCTCCGTGCTGAGTCCTATGATGAGAAGTTGTGGGCGGGTAAGTCCTAGGAGTCAGCCTGGTATGGCCCAGCTTCAGCTTTGTGGGGACTAGGGCCAGAATCAGCTAGAATGTAGTACACAGGACAGAAAAAAGCCAGGTAGGCCACAGGTGAGGCTGAGCAAGAGTGCAGAAACACCTGAGTAAACGGAGCTGGGGCTGCAGAGGGGTGGGTGGGTGTGTGTGTGTCTGTCTGTCTGTCTGTCTGTCTACATATATATGTAGATAGACAATTTTGGGTGGTGGTTGTTGTTGTTTTTGGAGACAGAGTTTCTCTGTTCAGCCCTGGCTGTCCTGGAACTCACTCTGTAGACCAGGCTGGCCTCGAACTCAAGAGATCCACCTACCTGTCTCTGCCTCTTGAGTGCTGGAATGAAAGGCAGGTGCCTCCACTGCCTGGCATAAGTTACTATTTTTTAAGAGATTTCTCTGTAGCTTTGGCAGGGAGGCCTCAAGCTCAGAGATCCTTCTTTTTGCTTCTCTCTGTTTAGTGCTGAGACTAAAGGTGTGCAGTACTGTGCTAGCTCAACCTCATCCTCCAGGGCTGTGTACAGAAGCCACCATGCCTGGTAGTTTGTAATTTTGATTGAACCCAGGGTCTCCTGCATGCTATGCTAGGTAGTGCTCCTCTTACAAGCTGCCTCCTCAGCCAACAGTCAGTCATTGGCTTTGATCTAAGCCGTTGCTAGTTATTTGTTACACCTGTGAAATGTGTCGTGCCCACTCACTTCCACTCCCACTCCTAGGCTCTCTGTGGCCTTCCCACCTCTTCCGTTAGCCCATTCTTGATCTCAGTATAGCCCACCCAAGCCTATGAGGGCTTTTTTCTTTTCTTTTTTTTTTTTTAACCTTTGGAGCCTGCCAACTTGTAACTCCACAGTCCCCTCAAATCTCTTAGAATCCTGTGTAACATTGATGCCTTGTCATTTGTTCAATTCAGAAAGTTTCTTACTCTAGAACAGCTCTGGTTCAGGGGTCCCTGGTAGGAAAATGTGGAGGTTGAGATGGGCTTTCTTCTGTATCTGGGAAATATCAGTTGCACCAGAGGTAGTGTGGAACCCAGTGACCATCACTCTGCCCTGAGGTGGTGGGGCTTGTTAGCTTCTCTGCCTCAGTAGGCAGTTTATTTGTGGGCTAAGGGTGACATTGATCTGTACCAGAACAAGCAAGCGTGCAATGCAGACTGAGTGTGGCTCCTTCTCTCACAGTAACGTGACCTCCCTGCCTCCCTCCTCTTGCTGTGAAGAAAGCAGGTGACTTGTGGCCAGGAGCAGTTTGCCTGAGGGTGACATCAGCTCCTCCACCCAGGATGCATGACCTTGAATAGGTACTCCTCTGCCTCTGTTTCCCTTGTTTGCAGAATACCTTGGAGATTTTAGTCAAATTGTTTTGATTTGTGGAGGGGAGAAGCAGGAATCTGGTAAAGAGAAGTATGAAGCAAGGCAGAGCCTACAAGTACTTTGGGAGCCCTTCTGTGGAGTGGCCCATGTGCCTTTGGCTACCACTGTAGGTCTGAGCCTGTCCCCTTTGAGGACTGCATCTGCGTAGGCAGCTGGTGTCTCTGGTTGATGTGGGCGGTGAGGTGGAGAGCCCCCAGTTCTAGGAAGGAGCTCCAAGACTGGATGCCAGAGTCCTTAGAGAGATGTGCAGGGCTCGGCTGTGTCCCTGAATTGGGAAAGCTCCTTGAAGGCCAGGTTCCTTGGAGATGCTAGCCCTTCATAGTACACAGCCTCCATCATGGGCAGGGCTGGACAGTGATGACAGTGCATAGTCAGCCTCACATCTTGCTTTGCCTTCTGTTCCCTCCCTCCCACCCCCTTCCCTCCCCTGCCCTCCTCTTCCCCCAGGCAGCTGCAAGAAGCTTGGGGGTGGCAGTTGGGAAGTGTCTGGTGCCACTGCTCTCTCTGTTCATATGACTGGCCCAGCACCCTCTCACTTCCCAGCGGGAGCCTGCAGGCTGGTGATTCCAGCGGGGATCGCTTCCCTTGGTTTGGATGGGTGGCCCCACTTGCGAGCTGCAGCTTGAGACACAAGGGTTCAGATTTACGGCCATCTCTCACACACCTCTCCCTTCTTCTTTCAGTCTCAGGGGCTGCAGCTGTCGGCCTTGTAGTCATAGGGCCCCGTCGGTGCAGAGTGCCACTGGGACTGATTCCCCAGAGAGGAGAAGGGAGGAGCTGGGGTAGGAGGTGCTGCCAGAAGATGAAGACAAGTCTCCAGAGCAGAGGTTGGCTTTTCCATGAGAGCGTGGTGATGGTAGAGAGGGTAGTAGTGATGGTGGTATTGACGGGGGAGCAAGGAGGACACTCAGAGCTCTCTTGCACTAAACCCTTACCAGGTCTTGACTGTGTTATTGACTTAGGTCATCTTTGCAGTAGCAGAAAGCAGGAACTGGGGTGCCAGAGCCACCCAGGTCTCAGAGCATGGGCTGGCTCTCCAGGAGGATTTTGACATTTTGCCCTCCCCTGGGGTGTCTTCAAAGTTACAGGATGAAGCCCACACCAGTGCCCCGCCCCCTGCCCCACGTACTGTGGACTGGGATGCTCCTGCTGATCCCTGCCTTCTTGGTCCTGTTCATTCTCCCCTTGGGTTCAGATGACTCCATCTTCCTGAATCCCCAGACAGTGCTGCCCTCCTCCTTAGTTGCCATAGCTCCTCCTCTCACAGTGTTACTGCGGCCATCTCCCCACTAGGCCTGAAGCTGCAGGGCACACCATCCTGTTCATTTGGCTTCTGGGAGGAGGCACAGACTTCAGCCCTTGGGAAAACTGAAGGGCTTGTGACAGAGTGTGTCCTTGGGGTCCTTGGAGCACTTAAGATCAGAAGAGGGTTGGGGGTGAGATGATCAGCCATCCCTCCCTCCTTGTCTTCCTCCCTCCCCTCTCCCATTTATGTATGTGTTTTTCAGACTGGGTGTCCTCGAACTTTCAGCTATCTTCCTGCCTCATCGGTGATGAGATTGTAGGTGTATGACTGCTCTTGACCCTTCCATGTATATGCTTGTTTGTTTTTAAGGTAAAGTCTCATATAGTCCTGGGTGGCCTCAGACTTAGAAGTAACTTGAGGATGATCCTGAACTCCCAACCCTCTTGTGATGGGATTACAGGCTCGTACCACCATACTTGGCCCTTGTATTATTTTTGAGACAATCTAACTCTAGCCCAAGCTGGCCTGGGACTGGAGAGCTTTGGCCTCCTGAGTTCTGGGATTCAAGGTGTGCATCTGGAGCTGGGACTTGTTCACGTCTTTTTCCCGTCAGTCTTTTGGACCCTGCCATCCCGAATGCAGTGTAAGAGCCGGCTGCTCCCTGTTTGTACCACAGCAGCCTCGAAGGTCTTGAAAAAGCAGCCTGTCACCTCCCTTTACTTCACATCATCTGTCCTCCACCTGCCACCAAAGCTCAGAGCTCCACTATGACCCATCTCTGCCTGCCGTCCTGCTGCCACTGAACTTGCCTGGCCCTGTAGCACCAGCTCACTTGTAATGCAGGAGTGTCCCATGTTGCATTAGATTAGTCTAGATTGATAGCCCTGTGTACACAGCTTGCTCTAACCAACAAATGTTTTCTCTCAATCCCCAGGGGTTCCTGTGGGACTCTGTAGATCTGCTTGAGACTGTGTCAGAGACCAGAGGGCATTTTCTCTTGCACTACTGTTTCTTCAAAGTCCATGCCATGGCTTCACCAGAACTTGATAGGGTGACAGGGCAAGGAAGTGGTGGATGGTGTCAGTCTCAGTGGCCCCAGGAACAGCAGGATGGCTCAAAAGAAGCTTGTATGTAGATGGATGCCCCACCTTCCTCTGGTATCCCACCACTCTGCTGGAAAATGCAATTCAGACCTGAGGTGCCAGGATACAGGGCATCTGCTCTTTATTTGCCCTTTGTGGGAGGCCAGGGTGCTGAGCCACTGCAGCAAGGTCCTGGGCCAATGGGTTTGGTTCCTAGTCCTCCTGCAAGGAGGCTTCTGGAAAGTCAACCGTCATCCCACCTAGAGGACAGAGGTGCCCCCCCCAGCCTGTCCTGTAACCCCCTCTCAGCGCCAGCGCCTCCCCCTTGCCTCAGTCACATTCCTCCTGGACCTGATCTGTGTGGATCCATATGCTGACTCCCCTGCCTAACTGGGCCAGAACTGAGGTCAGGGATTTGAGCTTTCAGCTCCCCAGGAGTGGACTTGTGAGCAGTCAGGCAACCATAAAACTCTTGAGGAACAGCCACCAGCTCTCCGTGGAGCCTGTCGTGGCACCAGTGAGGGACAGCAGCACTTGTGGCTGTCTGCCCTGATTGTGTTCTGCCCTGTTTATTTATTAAGAGTCTCTGGTAGACGAGGCTGGCTCACTAAACGGCTCTTTCTGCCCGAGTCTCTAGGGCGCTGCGATTAGAAGGATATGCCATGGCTCCCAGACTTATTGTGGTTTGGATTTGTGTTTTCTAATGGCATGTGGCCTTTGTTTGCTGTTTTTAGAGACTCGATCATCTGTAGAGAAATGGCCTTTCACATCTTTGACTGTTTATAAATTGTGTTGTCTTGCTAATTTGTCTGAGTTCTCCCCCTCTCTTCCCCTCCTCTCCCCCTCCCCCACCCATCCCCCTTCCCCCCTCAGTCCCCCTCCTCCTCCTGTCCCTCCCTCACACCAGCAATAGCACAAGCACCAGCAGCAGAATATTCAGGGTGCTGGGCTCTTGTGAGGTGGCCATTGTTTCCTCCCAGTGTCTCTGGATGGTACCCAGCCACAGAGAGAGGCAGAAGAAACTTCTGGTCTGTGGCAGGAAAGTTCAAAACTACACCTTTTCGTGTCATCTTCCCATTTTTATTTTTAATTTTCCCCCCTTGAGACAGGGACTCACTATGCAACCCAGGCTGTAGAACAAATTGGCCTCAAAGTCAGAGAGATCTGCATGCCTCTTCTTTAGGTATGCTGGAATTAAAAGCACATGCCACCAGGCCAACCTTGTCTTCTCATTTTTTAAAAAGTATGGCCAAACGGACAAGCATGATAGCTTGTGCCTGTAATGCCAGCATTTGGGAGGGGAAGACAAGGATCAAGGCTAGCCTGGGCTACATGAGTATGACTCAAAACTCAACCAGGTGTGATGGCTCATGCCTGTCATCCCAGCAATCAGGAGGATTGCCACAGTTAAGAACAACCTGGTTTACGGATCCTGAACTCCCTGCCACCCCCTCAAAAAAGAAAACAAAAAACGTACACTTTAAAATGCATTGTGGACCGCGAGGACATCCCCTCCCCCTGCTGTTTCCGACTTGTGCTGAGCCAGGTATCTTTCCATTTTCAGCCACAGAGATGACCAGCGCTGAAATAACTAGTCCTTAAATCTTCCTCCCCATCCCTGAGTAGCTTTTGAACAAGTTCTCCCAGGTTATAGGATGGGAGCATTTGAAACATCAGGTTCAGTTTGTGTTTCTGCACAGAGACCGTGAGGGCCAAGGCTCCATGATGTCCACTGCAGCCGAAAGTAGTGTTCGCGCTGCTGCTTGTATTTGGGTGTCTTCAGAGCATGTGTGTGGTTTCGGTTGGTTTGGCTTTTTTGGAGTAGAGTCTCACTGTCCTTGAATTCTCTAGCCCTTCTGCCTTCAGCCTTTTGACCAGTTGACACCAATATCCCTTGTGATGTTTCGGAACTAAAGGACACAGATATTCACTCATTCATTTCTAAATGGACAGAGGTGAATAAAACAGACCTGTCCATCGGGGACTCACTGTTAAGACAGCAAATGAGTCACATAAATTGCTATTCATATAACAATATGGCACAGGCCTATAGTCCAGCTACTTGGGAGGTGGAGACAAGAGGATCATAAGTCCAGCACCTCCCTGGCTGTAGAGTGAGCCTGAGTACCTTAGCTAGACCCTGTTTCAAAAAGCTGTGTGGGAAGGAACTGGAGGCTGGATGTGGTGGTGCACACCATTGGGGAGGCAGAGGCAGACAGATCTCTAGAGTTTGAGGCCAGCCTGGTCTACAGAGTGAGCTGCAGGTCAGCCAGGGCTACGCAGTGAGACCCCGTCTCAAAAAAACTAACAAACAAACGGACTAGGGATATAGCTTAATGATGGGTGCTTGCCTAGCAAATACAAGGCCTCAGCTCAGTCCCCGCTGCTTTAAGAAAGTTACAGAAGAAGGGGTGATACAGATGTAGAGTTAGGTGAGTAGTCACTGAAGATCCCTTAAAAAGAGGGAGATTTAGGGACCAGAGAGATGGCTTAGCAGTTAAGGACCCTGGCTGCTTTTCCATAGGATCTGGGTTTGATTTTAGCACCCACATCGTTCAGCTCACAGCTGCCTATAACTCCAGTTCCATGGGGGTCTGGCACATTCTTCTGACCTGTGGGGTTCTGCACGTATGTGAGACACATAAATTCATACCCTGCATTTTATTTTTGTTGTTGTTGGTTTTATTGTTTTTGTTTTGTTTGTTTTTGTGACAGTTTTTCTGTGTAGCCCTGGCTATCTTGGAACTTGCTCTGTAGACCAGGCTGACCTGGAACTCAGACTTCCTCTGCCTCCTAGTGCTGGGATTATGGTGTGTACCACCACCCAGCAAAATTTTGTTTTAAGTGTTTCAACATGAATTGTAGAGATGACTCAATGGTTAAGAGCACATACTGCTCTTCTAGAGGACCTGCCTTTAGTTCCCGGCACCCACATCAGACTACTTTAGCTTTGAAGTGGTTTAAACGCTGTGTGAGGTCTGAAGCTTCTGCTCTCTTTAGGCACCTGCAGTCACGTGTGACCCGCTTATTAAACAAACACAGGGACATAAGATTCTTTTTTTTTTTAATGTATATGAGTACATTGTAGCTGCTGATGGTTGTGAACCATCATGTGATTGCTGGGAATTTTGAATTTAGGACCTCTGCTCGATTTGGTTGACCCCGCTCTCTCCAGTCAGACGATGACACCACCACCACCACCACCACTCATGCTCTCTCTGGCCTAAAGACTTATTTATTATTAAGTCTTAAGTACACTGTAGGTGTCTTTAGATGCACCAGAAGAGGGCGTCAGATCTCTTTATGGATGGTGTGAGCCACCATGTTGTTGCTGGGATTTGAACTCAGGTTCTTCAGAAGAACAGTCAGTGCTCTTAACCGCTGAGCCATCTCTCCAGCCCAGGACATATGAGTCTTAAAAATAAGTCTTTTTAGCCCCAGATGGTGTTGGTGCTCACTTTTAATCCCAGCACGCTGGAGGCCCAGGCAGGCAGGTCTCTGTATTCCAGTGCCAGCCTGGTCTACAGAGGGAGTTCTCAAAACAAAACAAAAAATATTTTTTTAAAAAATTATTTAGCAGTAGGCCTTTATCTGTTTGTGGTGGGTTGAAATGGTCTTGGGAGGCAGAGGCAGGCAGATCTCTGAATTCGAGGACAGCCAGTGCTACACAGGGAAAGGATGTCTAAAGGGCCCTCCAAGTTTTCCTTCCTTTTGGTGATGAGGTAATACATTGCTCCTGAGGTGCATTGGCTAGGCTCAGGGGCTACTAAAGTAAACCCAAGATTAAGAAAGCTGCACAGTGGAGTGAGGCCTGTTGATACTGTAAAGGGAGTTCTGAAATGCAGGTTTTAGCTGGGAAAGGAGTAAGACCATCCTCAGGTCATAAACACAGGTCTCAGTTCATTGCTGTTTTAAATACCACTATGTATAAGCAATGGTAGCTCTATGCAGAAGCAGGTGTGAATTGTTTTCTTTCAGATACTTACAGTGTTACTGGTATAATTTGCATCTGTGCACATTAGTATAATGTGGGGGAAACATGCTATGGTACACGTGTAAAGATCAGAGGATGGCTTCATGGAGTCTACATTTTCATTCCATGCGGGTCCTGGGGATCGCTTGTCAATTGTCAGGCTTGTCTGCAAGCACCTTTACCCTTTGTGCCAACTTCTTGGCATGTGCCACCATGTGTTGTGCCGGAATTCTTGACTCCCAGCTGGCATGTGACGCCACTCAGGCTCCAGCATGAGGCCCTCCTTTCTCTTCCAGTGCTTCTCACTTTGCTGTCTTTCTGTGCTGCCTCAAGTGTACCTGACTTTTCTTCAGAAAGACTTAGATAGGCTCTCTCGTGGCCTGTCCTTCCTTAACCCCAAACCCTGTTAGCTTCTTTCCCAGGCTACTTTGAAGCCCATCTCTGATTGACAGGTTGTCATATGGATACTAATGGCAACATCACCCTATAGGGCACCATAGGTTCCCCTGGTGAGGTATGGAATTAAGAGGAAGAAGTGGGCCTGGCAGTGGTGGCGCATGCCATTAATCCCAACACTTGGGAGGCAGAGGCAGACGGATTTCTGAGTTCGAGGCCAGCCTGGTCTACAGAGTGAGTTCCAGCCAGCCAGGGCTACACAGAGAAACCCTGTCTCAAAAAAAAAAAAAGATAGAGAGCGGGAGAAAGGAAGAAGTTGGTTTCATTGTCCTGTTCTCATTGGAGTTGAATCTGGTTTAGAGAACACGTGAGCCTCAAGTTCAGTCACCCCTAAAGATCTAAACCCATGTAATGCCTGTGCTGCACCCTGGCAGAGGGAGCAGATAAGGCCCTGATAGCAGCAGTCCAGAAGATGGGTCTCTGCCCACTGCATACTCCCCACTCTGGTCGGGGCTGCTACCTAGAGAAGTTCAAGGCCCCAGGCCACAGAGTCTCAGGGAGTGTGGCCCAGTTGTTGTTTTGAAGAGGGGATGACACATTGCTTTGCCCCCCCCCCTTACAGAAGGTGGACAGGGCCAGCAACAAGCATGGAATTTTGTAGGAGCAGTTAGGGCAACATGGGGCCACCATAGGCCTGTAGATGAATAGTGACAGAGATTAGAGGTCAGGGGTCAGATTACAATCTCAGGGACTGGCCACCTTTTTTTGAGACAGGGTCTTGTATTAGCCTAAAACTCGACAGGTAGGCTAGGTTGGTTGACAGTGAGCCCTACCCAGGTCTGCTTGTCTCTGCCTCCCCAGCGATGGGATTACAAAGGTATGCTACCATGCCCAGCATTTTGGGTTTCCATATGTTATGTGAAGGGTGTGTGTGTGTGTGTGTGTGTGTGTGTGTGTGTGTGTGTGTGTGTGTGTGTGTTCCATGCATGCATGTAGACTATGTGGTGTGCCTGGTGCCCAAGGAGACCAGAAGATGGCATTGGATCCGGAAGAGTCAGTCCAGTCTGCCCTGCCTCTGAGCAGCTGAGCTCTTCAGGGCCTGACTACATAGCTTTATCTCCTGGGACAATACAGTTGTTTTGCTCATGGACAAACTGAGAGATCGTTCCTCAGCCCTACCCAGGGCCAGGTCTGAGTGGCAAGCTGCCTGCTTGGGCTGCAGCCTTTTCCTTCCGTGTGCACCCCTAGCCTACCAGCTGGCTCCCTTAGGGATTCATTTGTCCTGTCACGCCTCCCCTGCTGCTCACTGCCTTGCCTATCCCCAGGTCTTCCCTTGTGTACCCTCAGCTATCCAGCCTTGGGTAAATATTTAAGGGTAAACAGTGGGTATGCAAGCAGTGTTCCGAGATGCAGCTGGGTCCCTCTCTGCAGTAAGAGTTGTGTCTGCTCTGCTCTTCCTCACCTGGGCACCAAGGAGTCTGGCCTTGGATGTGACAGTGACCGCTGCTGTTTACACAGCACTAGCCCTTTGCTTCCACTCTTACTGAGTTGGCTCAGTACTGCTCCTAGAGGACTGTGTGTGTGTCCTTGGTGGTTTTCTGGATATGGAGACCCAAACATTAGATAAGATTCAGGGCCTACAACAGTTTGGATCTTCTGACCATCAGAAAGAGATATGAGGCAAATGAGAGTGGTCAGTACCTTGCTATTGGACCACACTTCACTCTTTCTGTCTCTAGAACCTTCCCTTCTGCTGTGTTTTAGGTGACACAAGCCTGGCCATACTGAGTAGTCAAGGTCCCTGGCACAGGCAGCTTCTATAGAAGGAGACAAGGTCTGGCTCCCAACTGGATGTCCTCACTGGGTCACTGTTTCCTCTGTTGTGAAGATGCATTCATGCCCCGAGGAGAATGTCACCAGTGTCTTCAGGTGCTCTCATCCTGCTGGGGCGGTAGAGGAAAGCCTGCATGCACCTCAGCAGAAGGCTTCAGTCAGTGACAATCACAATCCTTAGTCTCTCCTCAGCACCAGACTAGATGTACTCCATAGTTGTTCAAGCACTCACCCAGACAGATATTATCATATTAAACTGCTCTGTTTCTGTATGAGCTTAAGGCCTTATGTGTACATTGAAAGCACTCCAGCTCACCTATGTGATCTGAGCTGAGGTGTTTCAAGCACGAGCATGGGCGTTCACGTTGTGTGGTGGCATGAGTTGTGCATGCCAGGTGTGCTTGTGTGTTGAGGGCTGAGGCTGCAGTAGAGCTGCAGGAGACAGCTCCAGCACCTGCTGCCACACCCACATACTCAGCTTTGCTCTAGGACTAGAGTGAGCCACAGTCAGACCCTTACAGGCTGAAAATGTGTGCCCAGGCTGTAAAACCTCCAAGAGGAGCTGCTGTGGGAGGTGAGGCCTGAGTGACAGGTGGTTGAGGGTACAGGACACAGGGTAGAAAGGAAGCCAGGTGCACAAATAGAGGAGATGAAGCCCCTCCTCAGCCGGGGCCACTCCTCATTTTGGGGTGTTAGTCCCTGTGCAGGGGACTTGTTACCACAGCAGGTCATATGCCAGCATCATGTCTAAACATGGTAATGACAAGAGGAGGCAGGCTTGCTTTCCTGGGGTCTCATCTTCTGAAGCACCGAGTGCAGGTGAACCCCAGATGGTGGTCTCTGCCTTGGGCAGGGTTGGCGAGCTCGTGGGTGGGGTAGACAGGATGGCAGCAATGAGGCTGAACAGTTGGTTGCCTGGAAGTCGGGGCTCCTGATTGTCATGACTGGGTCCTCACTCATTCTACACCTTCCCTTTCACCTTAACCTGTCTCAGACATTGCAGCATTCCTCATGGCACCAGAGTGCCCGTTATATGAGCGAGCTGTAGGCCTCATGGGTGCAAGTTGCATGCTAGTGAGCCTTCAGCGTGAGCATCTGAGAGGGGTTCTGGATGAGATGGTCTGTGCCTGTGCACCTTGGACTGGCTTTGCCAAATGAAAAGGGTTCTATGTGTTTTTCCCAGTCTCCCCAACAGCATGTGCATCCCCCACCCCCAGCTTTTAGTTGTTGACACATCTTGCAGGTATACATGATCAGCCTACTCCTGTGTATCTATTTGTCTTACGAGACTCGGTAGTCAGTTGTGGAGACAGGATTAGGAGCTCAAGGCACCAGACTTAGAGGCACCAGGTTCTCATGGCCACCTAGTTTTAAAAAAAATAATGGATAGACAGTACTGAAGAGACCCTTAGAAGGCTGGGTGGGTGTTAGAAGAGACCCTCCCCACTGAGGAGTCGTATCCTGGCCACAGCAGCCCTCCACACTGCTCCAACCCCACTCACCCCCCACTCCCAACTGCCAGTGTCCTCAGGGTTCTAGGAGTGGACCTTGTCTCAGTATGTGTGGGAAAGGAGCTCTCTCTCTCTCTCTTCTGGGGGGGCTCCAAGTGCCTCTCATTTCCAGAGCCCCTGGCAACCGTAGTCTGACTTCCCCGGGCTCACACGGAAGGTAGGTCCACAGTTTCTGCCATGTTGTTTGAGATCTGGACTTAGCTGGATGTGACACTGTACTGTTTAGGACTCTAACTCAGAAATCAGACAGCTTCCCACTCTGTCTGTTCTTTTGCCTCGAGGTGGGTGTGGAAGCCTGGTATCTCTAACGCCCAATGCAGACCCATTGTGGGAGAGTATACAGGTGTTCCTGAGAGAAGCAATGTGTGCTCTGGACAGTTACATGAAGACAGGGCAGCAGGCAGAGTACAGTCCTAGCCTGAAGGCTTGCTAAGGAACCTGGACCTCTCACAGAGCGTGGTGCCCCACTACACCCCCAAGTCTTCCCCCAGAACCCTACCATGCTCCTCCCCTTTGATCTCACTCTCAAGCACTCTGCCAAGAACCTGACCTCTTGAGGGCAACAGCTCCCCCAGCTGGGCATAGAAGTTCAGTTTGTCTGTTCTCCCCAATTTTAATGTGAAGTTGTTAATTCCACCAGATGAGGATAAGACCACTACCACAATTTTTGAGCCAAAATTTGAAGCAAGCTTTATTAAATACTGGCCAGGATGGTGGACAAGTCCATACCTGGGATTCCCAGAAAATGGCACCAAATTACATTAATCAGAGCCTTATACAGGCAAAGCCCACAAGGCTATGCACTTCCACCTTCATCCAACTGGGGGCATCATCCTCATGTACTTCCTGCATGTGTGATTAGGCACATCCTGTGCAGGTGGGGCAGCCAAGCCTTGTTACAGGAGGGAAAGCACATGGCTTGTTATCTTAGATGAATAACAGTCCCCAACATTCCAGGAAGGTATCTGTCTTTAGGCAAGTGGGGAATCACAGGTTAGAGGTGTTTTTGTTTTATAGATCTCTTAAGCACAGTAATTTAAACTGAAAACACATCATAACTTAAAACTGAGTCATCACAAAGTCCCCCTTACTCTGGAACCTAGGCTGGCCTTGAATTCAAGTTAATCCTCTGCCTTAGCTTTCTGTGTGCTAGTGTTAAAGGTGTGAGCCACATGGTTTTCCTAAGTGAGTAAATGTCTGAATACCACACAGGCCTCTGTGCTGAGAAGTTGGACAAGCGTGGTGATGCTCACCTTTAATCTCAGGGTTTATGAGACTTAAGTAGGGGGTCACTTGTGTGTTTCAGGATAGCTAGGGCCATATGAATGAAAATGAGGATGTGACCAATCCTGTATATGGTTAAGGAGAAGGTTTCATTATAGATAATTGTAGGGCACAGGACATGGGGAAATAAACAAGGGTTGGGGAACCTGTGTCCCGCCAGAGCTCACCGACACTGGACGGGCGGACACGGAAGAGTACGCAGGACGGGTGTCGGGCCAAGAGAGGCTTCTGGGGGTGGGGAGCACACAGTCTTGGGGATCTCTGGGCCTCACGGAGGCCAGAGACCACAGGTTCGAGCTCTCGGGCATCGCAGGATACCACATAAGAGCTGAGAACAAAGTGGGGTGGCTCGGCCAGCCCCAGAGCCTAAGGGGAAAGGGGAGCCGGGGGAGGCTGCGAGACCCCGATCTGTGGGTGGGAAGAGCTTCCGGACCCACGCTGGTCTGGGCCGTGTGTACCACGCAGGTTCGAGCGCCACGTGTGGAAGCCAGCTGTAGAGGAAGCCTGGCCAGGCGGGGAAGTCCTGGGTCCTTTCTGGTGGCTGGAGATGCTGAGACCTGTTCCATGCTCCTACGTGGCGGGTTTAGAGAAGAGGCAGCCCATGACTTTAAAGCTATAATAATATAGAAAAGTAGGAAAAAGAAAAGAGATAGAGAAGTAAAGAGAGAAAGAAAAGAGGGGTGAGACCTGGCCATGACCACGTGGAAAGAGGGGAGAAGAATGGGGAGAGAGGGGGAACAGGGAGACAAGAGAAAGGGACAAGAGAGGGGGCAAGAGAGCTAGGAGGGGCCTGACAGCCCCTTTTATTTATGGTGGGCTGGGTTACCTAGCTATTGCCAGGTAACTGTGTGGCAGGGAAAACCTGGCTGTAGCCAGGTGACTGTGGGGGTGGAGTCCAGCCAGAAGAACACTAAGGGCCTGGCCCTATGTGTGACTGATGGCCACAGGATTATGGAGTTGAGGAGTCAAGAGTATGGAGTTGGTGTCAGGAGCCTAGTGTCTGGGAGCGTGGCTCAGGTAGAATTCTCTACTGGGTCTCTGGAGTAAGCCTCGCTCAACCAGGCCACAGACTGCCTTTCATGGTCCCACAGATGATGACTTAGAAAGACAACAAAGGTACCTGGAAGAGTCCAGACTAAACATGGCCAGCAGAATAGACCAGGGTCATGGAGAGGGGAGGAAAAGAGGAGAGGCGAGAAGGCAAAGAGGGGACCAGGAGCCAAGATAGTGTGTGGCCAAAATGGCTGAATTACATAGGATTCTGAAGGTGTGGAGCAAGGGAAGCCCAGTTAGTTCCTTCAGTCCTGGGCTGGGAAGGTTTAGGATAGGGCTTCAGGGAACAGGAGCCACGGGAATGGAGAGACATGTGTCCCAGGGTGTACTGATGGCAGAGGCCAGGCTCTACAGGGACCTGGCACTAGGTAGTGAAACACTGCCTTAAAAAGTAAACAGTCTTTTTCCATGACCCCCTTCAGCTTGTTCTAGTTCGCCCTCCTGGAAAGCAGCTCCCTGTGTGTCCTTCTAGAGCTCAGCATCTGAGCATAAGACTGTTTTGCATCATGTTCCTCCTCTGAAGCAGAAGTGAGATCCTCACTTGAGGCAAACGTTTGAGGGGTTGACCCAGGTTTGCAGAGGAAGCCCTTGACAGCCTGGCAAGGGCGTATCGCCTGTTGCAGCCACAGTTGTCCCGCCAACAGCAGTACCCTGTAGAGCCTGGCTCTACCCTTAGAGCCTTTAGTACAGCCTGGCCTCAGTGCAGTGAGCCTGAAGGACCTGCACGTTCCACCTGTGCCCTGACTTCTTCCTAGAGCCTCTGCTCTGGAGGATGGCCTCTTGGAGCTGCCGAGCTCTGTGGTGCACCTGGGGTGGGAGTCTACCATGCCTGCTTCCCAGCCACGCCCTGGGCCCCTCGGTAAACACCAAAACCTTGGGTTCACATGAGATGACATCCATCCACCTCAGAGCACACTTCACTGGATGCTTCTGGTTACCAATCCCAACAGCCTGCCATGGGAGACAATCTTAAGCAGTACTGCTCTACCCTGCTGCCCTCCTCAGTGGCCTCTTTCCACCAAGGCCTTTGGTGGTCCTCCCTCTGCAGTGGTCTGCCCCAACCATCCGCTCCTGCCACACACTATTCCAAGGATTGCTGCCAGCTGCTGTGCTGTCCTCTATGTCCCCACCCGAGGCTCCCACAGGGCTGGAGGTTGTGCCTGCTGAATGAAGGAGCCCTGTGGCGGAAGCCTGGGGAACCACCCCCTCTCCATTGCCAGCTGGCCTCTTCTCTTTTGTTCCATAATAGCAACATGGTGTTGCCAAGTGTGGGGGCTCTGAGGGTGATGCCCACGGATCACCCAGGGCCTCGTTAACATCCAGTCAGGTCCTCCTGTCCATGGTGGGCACCAGGGACCCACCGGGGAGATCCTTCCCGTTAAGGACAGCATGGAGTTAGGGTGTAGGTTAGTGAGCAGCCCTGCCTCTGGGCTCTGTGCACTCTACCCCCATTGCTGTTCTCATGGGAACCCCTACAAGATGCCCAGTTTCTACCAGTTCCCAGCTGCTGGTGCTGGCCCCCCTCCCCCCCATGACTGACCCTGCATTCCATCTTCACCTTTGCATCTGTGTGCACACGTGAGGCCACCTGTCACCTGATGCCTAGCATCAGATCTCTCACTGTTTCTGTAAGAACGACCATAGCCTATCCCTGGAGAGAGGTGGGCTCCACTGCTGAGACTCTGCTTGCCAGCCATGCCACAGGGTCCTCTGAAGGAACTCAGATGTCCCTGGTGGTCCTTCCTTGAGTGAGAGGACCTATATTCCCACCCACCTAACTCCATTGCTGCGGCAGTAAGAAGACATAGCTGGCTTGTTTCCAAGGCCTGCGTCTTCTGACTCTGTGACTGGGCGGATGCCTGGCCCTTGGCAGGCTTCCTTGTATAAGACAGAAGTGTGCCTATCTTGGGGGATCTGTCCCAGACCTGGCTAAATGAAGTCACCTATGCAAAGTCCTTAGCCATGCAAGGAATCCCAGTGCTTGAGAGGTCAGGGCACAAGGGTCATGAGTTGAGGGCCCACCTGGGCTTTCTAAGGAGATCCTGTGTTACAAGGAAAAGGACTAACTAACAAAACAAAACCACAAGTGAGAGTTCCACTCACTCTCCAGCTGTGTCCCTCCTGACAGAAAGCCAGCTGCTTCTCTGCTCATCTCATGTCATTAACCCCTGAAACTGGGCACCCTTTCAGAAAGGTTGCTGGGATCATTTGTCTAGTCTTGGCAGGGCAAAAATGAGGATGTGGCTTTTAATCTCTGTCACCTCAATGGGTTCACTCCAGCACAGCCTTCTCTGAAACACACACACAGTCTTGCCAGTCTCCCCTTCCTCTCTGACAACCGCTTCAGTTGGCAGCCTGCCTCCTTTGGCACACAGAAGGTTGAATATGGGTTGAGTGGACATACCTGAGGTGTGCCCCACAGAGCCCCTGCACTGCCCACGCCTCCAGACTGGCTGTCAAAGCCACTGTGTACCTCTTCTATGCTGTTGTGCAGAGTGTCTCATCCCAGCAAACACTATACCAAATCCCCAGTCATCTTCCCTAAGATGTATTTGTTGGGTTTTTTGTTTTACTGTGTCGTCGTCGTCGTCGTCGTCGTCGTTGTTGAAACAGGGTTTCTCTGTGTAGCCCTGGGTCTGTCCTGGAACTGGCTCTGTAGACCAGGCTAGCCTCAAACTCAAGAGATCCTCTGCCTCCGCCCCCCAGATGCTGGAATTAAAGACATGTGCTGCCACCACCTGGATTGATTGATTTGTTGTACATGTATGTGCCTGAGTGTTACATGTACACCGTATTTGTGTAGGTACCCTTGGAGGCCAGAACAGGATGTTGGATCCTCTGGAGCTGGAGTTGCAGGCAGTTTAACGATTAATATGCCCGCTTCCGAGCTGCTCGCCAGCTTCTCCTCCAACCCCACTGGTGATTCGAGGTGCTGTGAAGCTAGCTGTGGTAGGCCAGGGCCACCAAGACATGTGTGTCAGGGGTTGGCTTTGAGCCCCTTCTCCTGTGTCTTTGCTGTATCTGTCACTACTTAGAAGGTGGGGAATTGATAAATGTAGTTGTCGTTTTTATTTGATTGTATATATATATATATGACTGTTATTGCCTGCGTGTCTATCACATGCATAGTTGGTGCTCATAGAGGCCAGAAGAGGGCGTCAGATCTCCAGCCATGTACTAGTAGCTTTAGTATGGCACTGGGAGCTGTATCCCCAACTCCCTTTAATTTTTTCTTGGATCAAGGTCTCACTGAGTTGCCCAGGCTGCCCTTGAGCTTATTTTGTAGCTCAAGCTAGCCCTGAGCTCCTCCTACCCCAGCCTCCTGAGCACCTAAAATTATATGCCTGTGTCCCCATACCAGGCTTTGCTGTTGTCGACTTCTTGTTGATGTTAACAGGACTGAGAGCTACCAATGTTGACAAAGCCAATATTAGCCCAGGCCCAGCTTTGCCCTACTTAATGTCACGGGCATGGACCTGTGGTCTTTTATTGAACCAGCTTCATGGTGCCCTCTGTAAACTTTGGGACTCCTCAGTGATCTTGAAAGACAGAATAGCCGGGCGGTGGTGGTGCACGCCTTTAATCCCAGCACTTGGGAGGCAGAGGCAGGAGGATTTCTGAGTTCGAGGCCAGCCTGGTCTACAGAGTGAGTTCCAGGACAGCCAGGGCTACACAGAGAAACCCTGTCTAGAAAAACCAAAAAAAAAAAAAAAAAAAAGAAAGAAAGAAAGACAGACAGAATAGTAAATAGACTTAGAAAAGATGCCAGTTAAAATAAGCTAGCCTTCTTTTAAGATTGTCATCTACTATTGATGTTTCTTCTCTTTATAGTCACCTGAATACCTCAGTGGAAGTGGCTATAATTGCTGCTGTGTTCAAGCTGGTTGTGAGCACCCAAAATCTTCAAGTATGTATGTGATGTGAGAAAATTCGTACTTTGGTTGTTTTGTGGGTTCATGGGGTTCTGGAGATGTAAACTAGAACGTTTTGTGAGTTTCTTAACCACTGAGCCGGTCCCCAAGCTCCTCACTGGGGGATTCTAGGCAGGGTCTCTACCAGTGAACTGCATACTATTTATTTATTAATTTTTTTTTTACTATAGTTTGAGATAGGGTCTAACTAAGTTGCTTAAGCTAGCCTTGTATTCACTCTGTAGTCCAATCTGACTTCAAACTTTTGACCCTTGTACCTCAGCTTCCCAAGTAACTGCAGTGCCTGGCTTAAATTTATTTTCTAAAAAGTCTGGAAGAAACAAATCTGGGTAGACAGAAAAGTGTGAGTTAACCTGCCACAGGGCTGCCTGAGATCCGTGGGGCCCTCTGCTTCGTCTGTTCTGTCCCATTGTGAGTGTGACAGCCACTGCCCATCCCGTGAGAGCTCTCACAAGTCTGTGCTCTCCTTTATTCTCTGGTCGTGGCCCTGTGGACTGAGGGTGTGCTTAGCCCTGAGCTGAATTTCAGGAGAGATGGAGGAGTTCACAACCTGGCTGTATTGTGTACCGCAGTTCTTGATCTCTCTGAGCTGTGTCTTTTCATGGGATTAAAGTGAGCAGAATGCAGTGGTGCATACATGTGTAATTCCAGCATTCCAGAAGCTAAGGCA
Organism: Tokudaia tokunoshimensis; assembly: GCA_036184795.1. Taxonomy (NCBI): domain Eukaryota; kingdom Metazoa; phylum Chordata; class Mammalia; order Rodentia; family Muridae; genus Tokudaia; species Tokudaia tokunoshimensis. The sequence continues at coordinate 44,009,326 of BTHU01000006.1, forward strand.
GGATGGTCAGCCATTTCAAGCAGGTCATGGTGGGTGCACACCTTTAATCCCAGCACTCGGGAGGCCAAGGCAGGCAAATCTCTGTGAGTTCAAGTACAGCCTGGTCTACAAAGAGAGAGAGTTCCAGGCTATAAAATGAGACCCTGTTTCAAACAAACAAAACTTTAATTTAAAGTTACATTATTTATATTGTTTTGGGAGATGACATCTGTGGAATTAGAAGACAGTTTGGTTGAGTTGGCTCTCTCCGTCCACTCTGTGGTCCAGGGATCCAACTCAGGTCTGTGGGCTGGATGTCGAGCACCAGCATGAGGGTTAATGAATGACGAGTTTTAATGAGGGGTTGCCTAGATCAGCTGGGACTGTGGGTACATGCGGGGGGTTTTCTTGGTTGTCACTCGAGGTAGGATGGAAGGTCCTCTTAGCGCAGACAACACGGCTTAACGGACTGTGCCTTGGTTTGTGTAAGGGAGGAGAGAGCTAGCTGGCAGCTCTCCGGGTCTATTTGCTCCTCTCTGTCCCTGGCTGCCGATGTGGGGTGCGGTGTGACTGCTTTGTCTCCAGCTCCTGCCTGTGTGGCTTTGCTGCAGGGAGACTGTGTAACCTGTAGCTGAAGCCACACAGCTCCTCTGTGGTGCTTTTGTTACAAAAGTGAAGACAGAGGCACCTGCTGTGCCGAGTGCCTGCCCCGACCCTGGCCCTGTGCTGCGCGGCACAGCCAGGCGCCTGGGAGCTAGGGCTCCATGTTGTAAGGGACGAACTTGTAAGCAAGTCTCTTGAGTTATGTCTGTTTCTGTGGCTGCCTGAGAGCCCAAGTGACTTGTACAGGGCTGCGCCAGCTTCCTGTGCGATGCCTATGCCGGAGCTCGGTCACACTGCTGTCGGGAGGAAGGGATGGGGGCCTGTAAGGCAGCAAGTGAGGGCTGTGGATCCTGAGCCTGCTCCTCTGCCCACAGCCCAGAATGTGACGGTGGATGAGGTGATCAGTGCCTACAGGCAGGCCTGCCGGAAGCTGAACTGCCGACAAATCCCCAAGCTCCTCAGGCAGCTACAGGTATGGGGGCTGGAGACACTGACAGAATGCGTGCGTGCCTGCGTGCCTGCGTGCCTGCATGCATAGCACAGCCCTGGAACCTGCCTAGCTTGCCCCAGCCTTACCCAGGGCCTGTGTAAGGACAGCTGCAGAAATCCCTAGTTCAGCTGTCAAGTTAGCAACAGTCCAAAATTACATAAAATGATAATTACCAAATCTTTCAGCCCTAAAGAAATTCTGTCCTCAAAGAAAAGCCTTAATCCTGTCAGTTAAGTCTAAACTTCAGAATTCATTCCTAAGGTGTGAGAGTTAGAAGCCACGTATCAGCCTGGGCTCTGAGGCCTGATTCAACAAACAAGAACAAAATAGCAAAAACCGAAGTCTGGGCTTCAAAAGTGATTATATACACCCCCTGCTGTTTGGGAAGTTAAAACAGGCTGGCACTGCCCATCATCCTAGCACTTAGAGGGTTGGAAGCAGGAAGATGGAGTTCAGGGTCATTATCAGCTACATAATGAGTTTGGAAGCCAGCCTGACTTATATGAGACCCTGTCTCCAAAATAAAAATTGAGCTGGCTCGACGGCTGAGAGGTAAGGGTGCTTGCTATCAAGCCTGACAACCTGAATTTGATTAGCCAGAGCCCACATGCTAGCTAGAAATAGAGGACTACATTTTTTTACGTGAACACAGAGATGTGTGCATGTGAAAAAAAGGTTTGAATATAGCCATGGAAAGCAAAATTGATTTCTCATTTCTCCTGCACATCCCAGGAGGCCCTGTGCTCAGCTTGTGAACAGATTTGTAGAAGTGGGGCTGCTGGCTCAGGAGTGCAGGCACCGAGAACTGTCTGAGCTGGTGTGAGTGCAGGCACACTCTGCCCACTGCCGCCCGGCTTCCCTATGGTCAGCCCTTGCCCCACCTCCATACGGGGCCCTAGTGGTGCCCGGGACATTGTCCTCGCTCAATTCCTGGGCTGTGTATATTCTTCAGAGTTGGCAAAGTGGGGCCTTGCCACTTCCAGGGAAAGACAGCCACTCAGTGTGACATCTGAGGCAAGGATGAGGGCCGACTAGACCTGCACCTAACCAGACAAGTATGTTGTCAAGCCAGCCTGAGCCTGTCTGTCCTGGGCCTTTGTCATGGTGCTCAACCCTTGGGTGACAGTGAAGCTCAGAGAGGGACCTGGTGTGTGTGTGGGTTAGGTGGGCCCCACAGGGAGAACCTGGGAGAACACCGAGTCAGTGCCTTTGTGTCTGTTGCTGAGAACCACGGGGTGGCTGTCAGCCTGGCCATCTCAGTCCCTTGAACCAGACTTCCCTAAGTCCAGACATCTCCCTGGGCGTGCTGGATGTCCTCACCTCACCTCATCAGCTGGACTGACAGGGCTGTGGCTGCCGCCTGGCTGCAGGCAGGTTCCTCTTGGGCCATAGGTGCTCACAACCAGTCCCGATTGTCCTCCGGGCCTTCATTTAGCTGCCCTGCCCAGTCCCGTTCAAGATGCCGCCTCACTGCGGGGCATGGCAGAGCCCATTGAGCCTTGGCTCCCTCACTGTCAGGCCACCCCTCTTCTGGGGGGGGGGTCGCACTTGTCTTGACCAGTTCCGTCCCACTTTCTTAGGAGTTCACGGATCTTGAGCAACGCATCAACTGCCTGGACCTAAAAGGTATGTGTCCCCAAGGACAGCAGGGTCGGTCAAGGGTTCAGTGGTTTCTGCAGGAGTCAGTGGTGTAGACTGTCCACCTAAAGATGCCTGCCCCTTCCCAGGGGAGAAGCTTGACTACAAGACCTGTGAGGCTCTGGAGGAGGTCTTTAAGAGACTGCAGTTCAAGGTCGTGGACCTGGAGCAAACTAACTTGGATGAGGATGTGAGTATCCACTGCCACCAGACTTAGATGGGGAGAGGGCAAGGGCAGGGCCTCATGAAGACCAGAAGCAGGTATCTGATATGACAAGGGTGGACCTGAGGCCCTGAAGGTGAGGCCTGGGGAGCAGGGTGAGGGGTGAGCGTGGCCACCAAGAGCTATCCTGGCTATCACACTAAGGGGGCTGACAGGTATCTGGAAATCACAACCTCTGAGGGCTGTGTTCTTGAGTGTAGCTTGGAGAAGAGCTCCCCCTCCCCGGTCATACAGAGCATACCTGTCATCCTGAGACTGCTGCCTCCTCAGCACCCCTCCTGTCACAGCCCACGTGTTTCCCTTGGCCACCTGACCTGAGGCCAAGCCCATGTGTGCCTGCCTCCAGGGTGCCTCAGCCCTCTTTGACATGATTGAGTACTACGAGTCGGCCACCCACCTCAACATCTCTTTCAACAAGCACATTGGCACTCGGGGCTGGCAGGCCGCTGCCCACATGATGCGCAAGGTGGGTACCTCACTGGCTGGTAGCCAGGTCCATCTCTCCTGCCTTCCTACAGGGTCCTTCCTGTACCATCCTTCCCCTTCCCTAGCATGACCTTGGGAAGTGGCCCTGTCTCAGCCCTGGCTTACTCAACAGTGCAAGGCTGGGCAGGGAGGAACCTACATGCCGGCTGGGACTACTAAATGACCCTGCCTTGTCCCCACCAGACAAGTTGCCTACAGTACCTAGATGCTCGCAGCACACCCCTGCTGGACCACTCGGCACCCTTTGTGGCTCGCGCCCTACGCATCCGCAGCAGCCTGGCAGTGCTGCACCTAGAAAATGCCAGCCTGTCCGGGCGGCCCCTAATGCTGCTGGGTAAGTCTGTGTCCGGGAGACCTGCTGCTGGTCAGGTAACCCAGGACATGAGCTGGCCAGTCACTCCCACCACTCCCCAGCCACAGCTCTGAAGATGAACATGAACCTCCGAGAACTGTACTTGGCGGACAACAAGCTCAACGGCCTGCAGGACTCGGCCCAGCTGGGCAACTTGCTCAAGTTCAACTGCTCCGTGCAGATTCTGGACCTGCGGAACAACCACGTGCTGGACTCAGGTGCGCTGCCCTGTCCACGCTGTTAGCCCTGTGCGAAGGTGGGAGATGCCAAGTACAAGTGTGAGCTCTCCCAGTACTGTCCTCCAGAGTTTACAGATGGCAGGGATGTGCTGGCCGTGGCAGCTCTGATCAGAGCTTACACAGGAGTCAGCCCAAGGGCTAGAGTCAGAAGTCAGGCCCTAGCCTCTAGATCTCTGACGCGCATGAGCAGAGGTTGCTCTCAGGGATGGATGAGGCACTGACCGCCTGCCTCCCCTAGGTCTGGCCTACATCTGCGAGGGTCTCAAGGAGCAGAGGAAGGGGCTGCTGACCCTGGTGCTGTGGAACAACCAGCTCACACACACAGGCATGGCCTTCTTGGGCATGGCGCTGGTGAGTCCAAGGGCCTTGTTCATTAGCCTCATCCCGCCTGGCCCAACGCATGTTTAAAATCTTTTATTATATTTATTGGGGTGTGTGTGTGTGTGTGTGCCTGTGAAGGTCAGAGAACAGATTGCAAGAGACAGTTTTCTCTTTCCACCATGTATAAATATTTCAGGTTTCGAACTTAGAGCCTCAGGCCATCTCACCAGCCCTGGGCCTTGTTTCTTTCATTCATTTTTCTTTTTTGGGTTTTTCAAGACAGGGTTTCTCTGTGTAGCCCTGACAGACCTGGACTTGCTGTATAGACCAGGCTTGTCTCAAACCAGACATCCACCTGCCTCTGCCTCTCAAGTGCTGGGATTAAAGGCGTGTGCCACTACTGTCTGTCTGGGCCGTTTCTGTAATTGCATACTTTTTTGTAACAGACTATGTAGGACAGTGCTTTGCACAAACTGAATATGTTGGCTTAAAAAGTTAATATTTCTAAAAGCAGTAAGTTTTTAGTCTTTTGATCATCACATAACATACAAAGTAATTCTAGCAGATACAGATACTCTCTGGGGAGTGGGCACTTGAGGGCTCCTGCCCAGGTCCCCTTCCACAAGAAGGCTATCTTAAGGCTCCTGGAAGCCATTAAGAGACAGGCTGAGTGAGGGCAGAGGGCCAGCCTGTGGTTTGGGGGCCACCTGGACTCTGATGGGGAGTGGGCAGTGTGGGCGTAGGAGGGGTTTGTCTCCCAGGCCTGTGTGGACTGTGCTGGAAGCCAGGCAAGAGGAAGGGATGTGTGCCTTGGCTCCTGTCTCCAGCTCCTTTCCTGACGTGCCTTTCTGGCCTTTCTCCACCCACGGCTCCCTTCCTTGCCGTCCCATGCCTTCCAGCCGCACACACAGAGTCTGGAGACACTGAACTTGGGCCACAACCCCATTGGGAATGAGGGTGTACGAAACCTCAAGAATGGGCTCATCAGCAACCGCAGTGTGCTGCGCCTCGGCCTTGCCTCAACCAAGCTCACGTGCGAGGGTAGGATACGGGCCAGGCACGCAGGGGCCGGCGGGGCTCGGCAGGGCGGCCGGCCGGTGGCCAGGCATGGGGCCCTTGGCCAGCCCCTGCGGTCCCCCTCCCAGGCGCGGTGGCCGTGGCAGAGTTCATCGCCGAGAGCCCCCGCCTCCTGAGACTGGACCTCCGGGAGAACGAGATCAAGACAGGCGGGCTCATGGCGCTGTCCTTGGCCCTCAAGGTGAACCATTCCTTGCTTCGATTGGACCTGGACCGAGAGCCCAAGAAGGAACCGGTGAGGGGCTTGCTGTGTACCAGTGCTGGTGTGGGCAGGGCAGATGGGAGGGCGCGTGGGTAGAGGCCGCACAGAGCCCTAGCCAGGCTGGGTCCCACAGGTGAAGAGCTTCATCGAGACACAGAAGGCACTCCTGGCTGAGATCCAGAACGGCTGCAAGCGTAACTTTGTGCTGGTTCGAGAGCGTGAGGAGAAGCAGCAGCTGCAGCTGTCAGCCTCCATGCCTGAGATCACCATCACTGCACCCCAGCCCCTGGAAGAGTCTGGGGACCTGCCAGCCATAGGGTCTCAGAATGGGGCCCTGAGGCCCGGGCCTGGCCCTGACTCAGACTCAGACTCAGACTCTGACAGGGAGGAGCAAGAGGACGAGGAGGAGGACCAACGAGACCAGCAGAGGGACGAGGGGGGCACTGACCAGAGTTCTTCGGCCCCCTGCCCTGCTCTCATATCCTCCATGGACTCCCTGGGCCCTGGTGACAAGAGCCCTCCAGGGAGCCCCTCCTCTCCCACTGAGCAGCGTATTTCTGTCTCCAGCCCAGGCCGAGGCCACAAGGTATTTGTGGTGACCCGGGTGGAGAGTCCACCTGAGAGGCCAGAGCCCCCTGTTCCTCCCACCTTTGTCTCCTCTCCTCCACTCTCTCCTCCCTCCCCGCCGGCCTTGCCACCGTCTCAGACCATGGACATCCAGAACCCAGAGTCACCTGAGGCCCAGCTGCAGCCGGAGCCGTCTCAGGCAGGGCAGCCACTGCCCAATGGCCTGAAGCCTGAGTTTGCCCTCACGCTTCCCCCAGAACCACCCCCAGGGCTGGAGGCTAAGGGAGGCGGCTGCGGCCTGGAGCACGGTAAGGAGTGAGAGGCAGGGGGTAGGCTATCCAGGAAACACCTACCTGTAGGTGGGCCTCAGCCTCCTGCTCTGCAGAATGGCTCCTAAAAGGATAGGAAAGGGGTTTGTCTTGGGTTCCCAGTCTGGGCCCCAGATTTCCCACAGGGGTGGGGACTGTGTGGTCTGGAGGGACTAGGCCATGTCCCCACCTGCCTCTAAGGAAGCTGCCACCTACTGCCTACAGCACTGCACCGCTCCCAGGGTGTCAGCAAGCTGGAGGAACTGCTTCTAGAGGCCAGTCAGGAGGCCCCGCGGGACACACTGTGACACTGTAAGTAGATGTCAGCTGTGAGGACTGGGCAGGAAGAGCTGAGACCCTGTTCTTACCATCCTCCACCTCTGTTCCCCTAGTTCTTCTGTTCCGGACGGACGGTCTGTAGTGAGCTGAAGCCATCCCCAAGGATCTGCTGACTCCCCGCCTAGTCCCCAGGAAACCAGGCGGAGCCTCCCAGGCCTCATTACAACACTACAGCCACAAGGGACACAGGGCTGAGAGCCGCTTCCTGGACCTGAGCACTACTTATGGGTTTGCCGCTCCCCAGGTTGGGGCTGGGTGGACAGGAGGAAGAGGATACCGAGGCACTCTCCAGGGTCCTGGGGGGCCCAGTGACCAGCCTGTCCTGGGAGGAGTAGGAGTCGGGGCAGATGTGTGACGACTCCTGACCCCTCACAGGACCTAGCTGGTGAGCGTGGTGGTTGTTTGCCAGCCCCTGTGGGGTGGGGCCGGCAAGAAGGAACAGAGCTTTTTTTTTTCTAAAGTGCAATAAAATCTATCAGGGAGCTGGGCAAGCAGCAGTGTAGTTCTGGGACCTGCTGCCCGGGCCACTGAGGCTGCGCCCTGGCAGGCACTACAGCAGTGGGCAGTGGGTGGGTGGACGGTGAGGGCGGGCTGGGCTGGGCTGGGCTGGGCAACTCCTGTTGGAGCAGCTCTCACGCCTTTTCTAATAAATGGAGCTGGGTTCACCAATGCCTCTGCTTCCTGCCGAACTCAGTTCCTCAAGCGGTGGGGGGTGGGGGGAGAGCGTGAGTGGTCACAGCACCCCTGTTGGTTTGGTGCCAGTGATCCCCAAAAGAAACCCAGAAGGCTGGACACACCTCCCCACTCTCCCCCACCCCCATCAACCCACACCTGGAGAAGCACACTACGGCTGCTGCTCTCCTGCCCCATCGCAGCCAGCCTGGGGGCTCCAAGGTGCAGGGTGAAGGCTATCCGGGGCTGAGACAGCAGGTCCAGCCTGTCCTCTCTTCACCCCGTTTGTTAAGGGCAGAGTGTGCACAAGGCCTGTAAGCTGCCTGCTCTGTCGCCAGCACATGCCTGGCTTTGGTGGGATGTGTGTGGTTCAGCAGCAGGGTGCTTACCTTCTCTCAGGCACTACAACAAACCCACGGAGAACCTCTGTAGGAAATGCCTGCCAGCTGCCTTCCTGTGTGGATGCAGGCTGCCACCTCACGGTGCCCATGAGGGCACCTTTGATGTCCTAACCTGGGAGTCCTCTGCACCTCACCATTGTATCTGTAGGATCGTCTGCTTGTTTGAGTTTTTTCCTCCCTAATTAATTTTTAGGCACATAGGTATGGATCTACAAATCAGTGTGTAAATGTGGTACGTGCCTACCGTGGCACACTCATGGAGCTCAGGAGAATCCTGGGTATTTGTTCTGTTGCCCATGAACTTGGAGAGAGTCTCCTGTCTCTGTTCCAGTCTCTTCATAGGAACACTGGGATAACAGATACCCAAGCTACACTGGCTGGCTTTTACATGGAAGCTGGGGCTTGAACTTGGGTCTTCAGGCTTGTACAGCAAGCCTTTTTTTTTTTTAAATTCACTGAGCTGTCTCCCTCAGGCCACACTGGGCCCTTATTTGGGAGTGGGGCTTGGGGAAGCCACAGGCAGTAACCACTGCCAACCTAGTCACCATCTGTCACACACCATCCCTTAGTACCCAGGAGATAGCCAGGATGCCCTCAGCCATCCTCTCTGAGCTCCAAGGTGCATCCTTTCTTCAGGCGTGGGGGACCGTGTGGGAGGGGCTTGGGAGGAGCCCCACCAGACCACGCTGTTACCAGCCCATTCTGGGAAAGACTGGGAAGGGCTTGAGGTATCCTGGGTTCTGGGGAAAGCCTTCTACGTGATGGAGGTCATGATCCTGCAGTCCCCAGCCACCACAGGGAATGTGGTCAGTGTATAAAGTCTCAGCAGCTCTGACCCAGGAGATGCACTGTCTATGAGCCTGTGTGGGACTGCACCTGCCTGACTCTGTCTTCACCAGCTCTTAACAAGGCATGAAGAATCAGTCCTTCCCAACTGCTACAGGGTCAGATGTTCACCTCAGAGATGCCGAGTTCCTAAATCCCAGGTGTTTGGCTCACGACCTTGTCAGGAAGGATTCTTCACCCTGAGGGACCCAGGAGCCTTTCGGAATGACTCTAAAACATGTCACAGTATATAAAGGGGCAATTGGGGGCCAGAGGTCAAGGTTCAGTGGTACAGTACTTATCAGACATGCCCCAGTTCTACCCTTAGCACATCCAAAAAACACATACACACATAGACATCATAGCTGCCTGTACACCTGTAGACCCAGTTAACTCAGGAGGATGGAACGAGGGTCATTGGAGCCCAGAAACTCCAGGCAATGCCACAGGACTGGCCATGTGACAACACTATTGGAGTGACAAGGCACAGGCTGGGAAGGTTCCCTCTCGTTCTCAGAACTGCCGTATGCAGGAGACAACGTCCAGCCGCAGCCTTGGCTGCTCATGGCCTGTCCCTGTTGTTGCGGCCTTTCCGAGCAGATGTGTCAGCTCTGTAGAGCTCACTGGGTTCCAAGGCCCTGGGACTGCAGGCTGGAGGTAGAGGCCATCGTTTGGCCACATACTTCTTTCCTCTGGAAACTCAGCCACTTGTCTTTTTTTGTTTTGAGACACTGTTTCTCTGTGTAGCCCTGGCTGTCTTGGAACTCACTGTGTAGACTAGGCTGACCTTGAACTAGATGTGCCTGCCTCTGCCTCCTGAGGGCTGGGATTAAAGGCGTGTGCTGCCAGCTGGCCTGGTTATGAAGCCGTAGTGAGTCCTAGTGACCTGAATACCCTGACAGGAAATGTCCCTAGCCAGACTTCTGGGGCTCAGCATAGAGGCGGCCACTCTGCACCGCGTGACTCATGGGCACCACCACTGCAAGCATGTGCTAGCTGTCACCCTGAGGCAGACCTGGGTCTTGTCTACCTAGCCCATTGCACTGGACTGCCTTCTGGCTGGTGACAGCCAGCTCCTTGGCCAGTGTGAGTCCCCACAAAAGCCCTGTGGCGTATGGGGACACCTGCCTGGATGCACCTATTCCAGCCTCAACTGAGAGAAGAAGCAACCTGAACCTGGCAGAGGGGAGAGACATCAGGCCCCACCATGCCACATGGGCCGGACCTGACAGTCATGAGGCCCGTCAGGACTGTCTCCACCCTTCAGCAGCAGCGTCTGCCTTGCATTTTTCTCTGTGTAGCTCCGGCTGTCCTGGAACTCACTCTGTAGACCAGGCTGGCCTCCAACTCAGAAATCCACCTGCCTCTGCCTCCCAAGTGCTGCGTTCAAAGGTGTGAGCCATCACTTCCCAACTGCTGTTAAAAAATAAATACTTTTATTACTCTTGTTTTCTCGTTTTCATTTTATGAGACAGGGTCTCGGTCTCTCTCTCTCTCTCTCTCTCTCTCTCTCTCTCTCTCTCTCTCTCTCTTTTTCTGTCCTGGAACAAGACAGACAGGGGAGGGAGGGAGGGAGGGACAGGACAGCTTGTGGGAATCGGTTCTCTATTGATGTGGGCCTGTGGGCCTTATGTGGACTGTGGGCGGGAAACGGTGTGGAGGGACTGGTGGAAGACCAGGCTGGGTTCTTGGCTGGCACCCCAAAATATCCCTCCATATGAAGGTTGTTTGTCCTGCAGGGACCTCATCAAAGCCTCCTTAGCCATGATGGAATGCACCTGTTGGCTCACTGTGTGCCTAGGATCTTGGGTGGTGGTTAGCAGCTTCTCATCCTGGACAGACAGACTGGAACTTTTCAAGATCTCCAAGGTGCAGGCAAGGCAAGGCAGTCAACTTGGGGCCAGGGGCACAGTTGCCTCTTTCTTCTGCCTGATGGTTTGGATGACTTCCCCCAGGTACATACAACATGCTTCTCAGAAATAGACAGTGGCAACTGACTGCAATCCTGCAGGAGGGTTTGGTTTGGGGAATTTGTCGCAGTCCTGGTTATTCTGAAACCAATTATGTAGAACAGACTGTCCTTGAACTCACAGAGATCCTGCCTCTGCCTCCCAATTTTTAAAGATTTATTGCTTTATGTGTATGAGTGTTTGCCTGTGTGTTTATTTGTCCATATGTGCGTGCAGGAGCCCACAGAGGCCAGGAGAAGTTGTCAGACCCCCTGGAACTGTGTTGGGCCAGGTTCTCCTGCAGAAGCAGCAGATGCTCCTGACTATGAGACCATGTCTCCAGTATACCTCAGAGGATCTGACCCTAGCCTGATGCCGTCTTTCAGGTCTGGGGGCGTAGACTTGGTTCCTGGTGGGTAGGTGGATGCTGAGACAGATTGCAGACAGTTGGGTCTTGGAATAATGCTTGCCACTCCCATACCAAGTATGGAAGTTTAACAGGGTATGGAGAACCCCCTAATTTTACTTTTACTTATGTATTTGTCATCTTGTTGAATATTTTATTTTTATACGTGTGTGTGTGTGTGTGTGTGTTGATGCATGTGAGAACAGTGTCCAGAGGGGTCAAAGTAGGACATAGAGTTCTCTGGAGCTGAAGTTACAGGTGGAGGCAGTTGGGACCTCCTGACGTGGGTTCTGGGATCCAAGGGTGGGTCCTTGTGCTCTGAACCATGCTCATCGACCACCACATGGAGCACTTTCTTTGTACATGTGTATACGTATATGTGTACATATGTGTACTTATGGGAATTGGTTCTCTTCCCACTCTGTGGGCCCTAGTGGTCCAATTCTGGTTGTCAAGCTTGGCAGCAAAAGCCTTTATTGGCTGACTGAGATAGGGTCTCACTCTGCAGCTCTGGTTAGCTTAGAATTCAGTAAATCAGGCTGGCCTGTTGGAACCCACAGAGATCTGCCTGCCTCTGCCTCCTCCTCAAGTGCTGGGACAAAAAGTGTAAGACTTAGCCACCTGTGGACCTTGAATCTCTATAATTCAGTGCTTAGGTGGTTCTGCTGCTCCTTCCTCACCACACTGGATGAGAAACCCCGGCCTGAGTGTGTGACTGCATATTTGGCCACTGGGGACTCAGGAGCCACCCACAGGAGGGACACCTAGCCTTGATCTCTGACCATGCTAGCAGGGAAGGGCCCAGCCCAGCCACGCACAGTTCACATTCTCCTGGCTTTGCTCTTACTCTACATTCTCCTCATTACCCAATCCCTGTTCCTCAACTTCCCTGCTGGTGACATATCTGCACAGATGATAACCAGGTCCAGCCAGTGGCCCAGGAGTGACTTGTAAAACAAGTGCCTCAACAGTTCCTCTTGGACAGTTACCTGCCTATCTGGGGAAGGAGGCAGTGCCACTCAGACCCACCTGGCTGAGGCCTAACACACATGCTGAGGTACGGGGACACCTAGTGAGGTCACAGGCACCGCCCTGGGAAGTGCCAGTTCCTGCCCTGCCCACAGAGGGCAGGCTAGGGTGTGGGGACAAAGGCCTGGGATGCCCTGAGGCCTGGGTGCTCCCCTTTGCCTGAGTCAACTTGGCGTCTACCCTTCAGCATCCCTGCCCCCGCAACCTCACCCACCACCCCCACAAGCCTCCTACCACCTGGGATGCCAACTTGAGTTGCCAGGATGCCGTCCAGAGGCCTGGCTACCTGAGGAGGAAGTAGGTGGATCAGATGGCATCCTCACCTAGCCAGAAATCCAAGCCATGAAAGACAGCCTTGGCTTTCCACAACTTCCTTTATTACTTCTTTGACTCTATGTTTCACCGACTCCTCCGCTCGCTCACTCAGACACTGGTGTAGCAGCTGCCTACTCCCGGAAGCGAGTTCCTGCCGCCCTTTGGCTTCCAAAGTCATCAGGGTGTGTGGGCATTCCATACCCCATTGTTCTTGTGACCAGCTCTTGATTTCACACCCTCGTCAGGGCAGGCGGGATGTTGCTGTCCCCTGTGTCTGATGTTCTCCATTCCCACACCCAAGCGGCCTCTACACCACTGAAATTAAAGGACTTAAGCCATCGGCCTTGGCTTGCCCCCATGGGTCCGGGCCCGGGTCTGATGTGCCTCTCTTCTGTGTCCTGATCCTTGGCCCGCTTGGGACGTGCCTGCGGCAATAATGGCTCTGGGACTGGCCTGGGGATGGTCCTGGGATGGGGACTTGGGCGGGCTGGGCGGCTTGAGCGCGCTGACGGCCCTAATGAGGCCCATGCGGCGGCGGATGGAATGGTCCAGGTTGACTGTGCAGCGCAGTAAACTCTGCGCCTCGGCCACGGTGAAGGGGAAATCAGTGCCCAGAAAGCGCTCAAAAAGCTCGGGGTCGCCATCCAGGTCCAGTACATTCTGTAAGGCCTTGGTCATGGTGTGCAGCTCGCGACTGTTGTCACAGAAGACATCCCAGAGACGCGCACGCCCCTCTGGCGCGCCCCCTGCCTGCTGCCGGTCCTCCAGGCACTGCAGCACCCAGCTGAGGCGACAAGGCCACTGATTGGCGAGCACGACCCAGGCCACCGCGTGGCGCGGTGTGGGTCCCACGCGGTCGGGCTGCTGCTGCTGCTGTTGCTGCAACAGGCGCACGGTGATGGGCACGGTATTGACGATGCGCCGCATGGACACCACGTTGTCGGGCACATACTCGTACAAGCAGTCACCCTCGTCGTGCAGGCAGCCCAGCGCCTCCTGGATGCGCCGCGCCGCCTCCGCGTCTACGCGGCCCTGCGTGCGCTCGGCGTCTGCCTGAGTCTCTACCGCCAGCAGCTGAGTACCCTCGCCTGCGCCCAAGTCCCCAGGGCTCTGCGGCTGCAGCTTGATCGTCAACTCCCGGAACAACAGATCGTCCCGGCTACGCACCGCGTCGTGCAGGAACTGCAACTTGGTGCGGCGGCCCATGACCGGCACCGAGAAGGGTAGCGTGACCGTGCGGTTGAGGAACAGGTAGCCGTTGTCGGCTGTGCCCTTCATGTTACCCGCGTTCTCCAGGCACGCGGCCAGGATGCTGGGGTCCACCACCAGGATGAAGATGAAGGGCGCGTGGCTGTCGGACAGCAGAGTGTTGATGGCGTTTAGCACGCCCACCACACGCTCCGGGTAGCAGGTGTCCAGCCCCGTGACCTCGAGGACCACCCGCAGCCGGCGTCTCTGGTAGATCTCCAGGAAGCACAGGAAATCGGTCAGCAGCTCCACCTCCTTCTTCACCTCGCACATGAAGCCCAGCTGGCTGCCGAACTTCTCACGCGACACCAGGCGCTCGATCTTCTTGCGCTGGCTCACGAACAGATGCTTGCCCACGGAGTACACGGCCATGAGCAGCCCGGAGCCGGACAGCGTGGTGGCCGCGCCGCCCAGCGCTTTGAGCACGCCACGCTCTCCGTGGCCCGGCGCGTGGCCTCCCAGCGACAGGTACAGCAGCCCCACGCCCAGGCACAGCGCGGCCAGCAGCGCCAGCAGCGCCAGGCACACGCGACGTCGGCAGTGCCACTCGCGTTGGCAGAGGCCATCGCGCGGGCCACAGGGCTTGTTGCCCAGCACCGAGTACACGCTGAAGGGCAGCGCGCCATAGTGGTGGCGGATGCCCTCGCACAGCGTGGTCACCAGCCCCGCCCACAGCTTGTCGGTGCCGGCGTACTGCCAGGCGCTGAAGCGGATGAACAGGAAGCGCACGTTCCTGCGCCGCAGGTGCAGCTCGGTGATCACCGGCTGCAGAAACACCAGGAACCACAGCAGCTGCGGGACGCCCCAGCCGCGCACGCGCCGTGGCTGCCACTGCACGCGCTGCAGCTCCTCGCTCTCACGCTGCGCGGCCTCCTGCTGCATCAGCGCTGGGGGACAGGAGGGAAGGCGTCAGTTAAGATGGACGGGAGGGGAGAGGCTGGTGGTGCACGGTGCACGTAGATGGAAGGAAGAGGCCTGGAGGTCGAGGACAGAAATAGGGACCTCCCTGAGAGAGGATGAGAGAGAGGTAGAAAGAGCCAGGACCAGGCAAGAGGGTGAAGCAAGCCTGGATGTCGCAAGAAAGACCAGGGCTGCCGGGCAGTTGTGGCGTACGCCTTTAATCCCAGCACTTGGAAGGCAGAAGCCGGCGGATTTCTGAGTTCGAGGCCAGCCTGGTCTAAAAAAAAAAAAAAAGAAAAGAAAGACAGGGCCTTAAGTTGTGGCCACTCCGGGAATGGATAAATAAATGAATGAACAAGACTATTGATGGATAGAAGAACAAATGAATGAAATGCTCGTATACAAGAGTATGGATAGATACATGAGCAAATGAATGAAATGCCTAGGTGCAAGATGATGAATGGATACATGGATGAATGAATGAATGAATGAATGAATGAAAAGCTTGTTCATGAGATGAATGAATGATCCTAAGAATGAATAGGTGAAATGTAGGAAGAGAATGGACAAGGCAGCAAGTATAGCCTGTGTCTTCCTCTCTGTCATTTCTGGATCCCCCACACGCCAGGCGGTATCTAACAATGGGTGGTGAGTACTCTGGGGCAGGATGTGAGGCCTGTGATGAGTGAGCAGGACTGTCATCTCGCCTGTGACCTAGCCCAGGGTTGGAACTCAGAAACATCCTTCTCTACAGCCCGACCTTTTCTCTCCGGTACCCTTGTCACGGGGGGGTGGGGGGTGGGGTGGGGGATGGGGGGGCAGAAGTGAACAGTCAGCAGGGGCTGAATTCCAGCCATGACTGACAAGGCCAAGGCTGCTGCGTGAACATCAGGAAGGTTCTTCAGAGTGGATTTGGTAGGGATGGAGGTGACAGGGAATGGGTGTGACTTGAAGAACAGGCAGGGACCAGAAACCATGCTTCCTGTTCCCCACCCACACTCAACGTATGCAGATACTCACTCGTGATTTTATCCAACATCAAGTGAAGACGGCAGCCGAAGGGAGCATAGAAGCCCACTGTCACAGGGACAGGCACGTGACACAGAGTTTTAGCCAGACAGCTGCAGTAGACATCATCCTCTGTCAGGATGTCTAGGGGTGGGAAAGGGAAAGTGAATCAATGAGGCTGGGTGGGTGTCACCCTCCCTCCTCCCGTGTGTCCTCCATGCCTTCAGCCCTGCTCTGGCCCCAGCATACTCCCCCCTGATTCCCCAAGGTGACCCAGGTCAAACCCCTACATGGAAGGGCATCTCTGCTCCTTCTAGGCTCTGGCCCTGTGCTGTCCCCAGCTCTGCAGCCCAGAGGCTTAAGGGATCTGGCTGTCTTTGTCCTACATCTCTAGGCCTGCTCAGCCCCTTACATGCCTGTGTTTCTCCTAGGAAAATCCCATGGGCCTTTCTTGGGGCACAAGACCCTTGACTGCAGAGACACCCTCACACCTTCAAAAGCCTCCACCCTGCCCCCACTCCCCAGGTCTGCTCCGTTCCTCACAGGGATTTAGGAACTGAAGCCTGTGAGCCTCTTGTCCCTTCTTGTGCCAAGACCCTAGGGATCATGGAGACAGTCATGGACACTGGTCAATGTCCCTGCATCCAATGGCCACTTGGGAAAAAGTTCCTCTTCCAGAGGAACTCAGGCACAAGCACCATAATGTCCCCTTTGCAGGGGCACCCTCTCCTCTGAGAATTGCTTCTTGGACCTAGAATTAGGGAGGGGGCCAAAAAGTGGGACCCAATCATGGGAGCTGAGTCAGCCTTATGGGTAAGTGGGCTGTGGGATGCGATAGTGCCTGGCGACAGAGCCAGGAGGAAACTTGGGATAAGGTGAGTTGAGGTGACAGTGACCTGCTAGGCAGGCCTCATCCCCAACCATGCCTAATCAATGGGTGATCTCACTTTACTAAGCCTTCTTTTTCTGAGTATGAAATGGGCATCCCGGCCCCAGGCGCCATGCCTTGAGTCCTCACGAATTACCTGTTGCGGTTGTGTGTCCTCACCTCCGCTACCGTTCCCAAGCCTGGTTAGGCTGCTAGCTCCTCCCTCCTCCTCATGGACTCCTGGCCCCCTTTTCTGAGGGACACCCCAAGCCTATGCTTTTCTCTCCTTGGCTGTGCCTGGAGCAGGCCACCTCAGAGCCTGCACCTAATATGACCCTGCTGTCTCCGTTGTACCCTAATGAGGTCTGGTATGATGGCCCCATTTCAAACCCAGGCTCCCTTTCCTGCCTGTCTTATTTGTCCTCAGTGTGGTGGTCACCTAGAGACCCTACAATTCCTCACTGAGCTGTCTTCCTATGGTGTGCCATATCAAGTAGCACATGCCCCCCATCCCTAAGTGCTCTCCCCTCCCCCACCCAGTCCCTGCCTCTTCTTTAACCTCTACTCTAGACCTGTGTCCCCACCCCACACCCCAGCGCCAGAGCTGGCCAACAGGTTGCTCCAGGTCCTCATCACCCCCTGCCCCTTGTCCTCACTGGCCTTGTGAGCCAGTGGAGGGAGGCCTAAGAAGAGAGACAGCAAAGACAGGGTACCAGCCAAGGGACAGGGGCAGAGGAACCGAACACAGGCCTGGCCCGGAAGTCAGGGACCCCAAGAGTTGAGGCAGAGACCCAGGAGCTGGGATGAGCACCCTCCTGACAGCTACCAGTGTGTGTGTGGAGTGAGGACAGGCCCAAGTGCCAGCCAAGGAGCAGAAGGCCCAGACAGAAGCAAGGCAGATACGGACGCAGCCCCAGAAGGGAGGCCTGAACTGAGCACCGGCGCCGTAGGAGGTGAAGGAGCCACAGGTTGCTGGCGCAGGCAGGGGCCGCGCCTCGGTGGGCTCGCTGGGCTCCAGGAGGGCGCCGGCTGCAGAGGGCAGGACTGGGCCGCTGCTGGCCGCGGCTGATACTGCGGTGGGTGAAGAGGTGACAGGCTGGGGGGCGCTGGCTGGTCCCATGGGGGCAGCGACGTTTGCTCGTGACCCTTTCTGGGCCCCGAGAACTGGACACAGCCGCTGCCGCAGCGGGCTGGGAGGGAGGGGTGGGGCTTGTCGCTGCTGCTGCTGCCGCTGTCGCTGCAGAATGAGGGGCTGGGGACACCGGCGACAGCCGCCGCCACCTCGGTGGCTGCGGTAGGTCTGCTGCCAGTGAGCCTGGGGGGACAGCTGATAGGGCCCATGGGTGTGAGTGGCCACCGGGTCCTGGTACCACTGACGGCAGCATCCTGAAAGGAAGGAAGTGGGGGGTGACTGGGACTGAGTCCCGGTCCCCCGGGGGACGCTGGCTTGAACCAGGTTGTGCTGTTTGGTGACGCTGGACTGGAGCATCCGTGGGAGCCCCAGAGGCCCCAGAAGTGAGAGGGGCTCATAGGACCCAGGGGAGGGGGAGGGCATAACACACAGGGAGGACAGAGAGAGGACACCATCAGATATCCGTGCATCTTGGCACCCCAAATCCTGAGAATAATTTCCTATATCCCAAGGGGTTCCCCGCTACAAAGTCTCAGGGTAAGGATGGTTGAGGGCTTGGCTAGTCAAAAGTGGCCAGAGTGGTGACCATGGAGGAGGGAGGGACAGGCCAAGAGCTGAGAAGGCAGGTGGGCCCTGAGCGCCAGACCCCAGGAGTCTGTGACAGTCTTAACAGGAAGTCACCGGCCCCTCCTCACTTGCCTTGGTTATTGTGGGAGTCTACCTGAGCCACCAACTCACACGCACTCAGAGGGGGCCTCCCGTCCTCCCTTCTCCTACCATATGGCTGCTCTGGAGGCTGGCCCTCCAGAGCACGGAGCTTTTCAGACAGGACCCCCTGCTGCTACCCCTGATGAACACTCAACCACACCTGTAGTCTCAGGTTCCTGGGAGGCTGGGGGAGGAGGAGTGTTCGAACCTAGGTCAAGTCTCACTCTGTAGCCCAGGCACAGAACTTGCAACCATCCTCCCATCTCAGCCTGGAAAATGCTGGGACTCCAGGCATGTGCTACAATTGGCTCTTGTGACGTTTCTTCCTGGAGCCCGTTTCTTCCGGCACCCAGCACCCTACCTGCCTCTCCTGCCACAACCCACTCCCTCAAAAATGAACCCTTACCTTTTTGGTGCCCCAACTCAGGATCCAAAAAGTATCGTCCGTCGGGGGTCCGGGCATTCTTGGTGAAGTGCACATTGTAGTTCTTCTGCATGGCGGGCCGTGACTTCAGTGGCCCTGTCCTACATGGAAGGTTTAGAGCTCAGCTTGGCGGGGCCCCTGGCTCCCCAGTTCTAAGATGGCCCCCGAGACCTTGGACAGGCAAAAGGCACAGTAAAGATTCGGGGTGTGGGGCGTTCCCTGGGTCACTAGAGTGAGCACAGAATGGAGAAGTCTCATGGTCACATGAAAGACAATGGCCAGATGGCTGGGGGTTACTGTGGGGCCTGGCAGGGAGTACGGAGGTTGTGGGGAGGGTTAGAGGATGCTGATGCAGTCTGACCTGGGAAACCACCAAGCGGAGCTGGACTGAGTCTAAGAGTTAGAAACTGCTCAACATGGTGACACATGTCTTTAATCCCAGCACTCAGGAGAGTTTGAGGATAGGAAGAGCTACTTAGTGCGACCTTCTCTCATAAAGCAAAAGCATAAACAAACAAACAAACAAATGTGGGGGACTAAACAAGCAGATGGAGAGAAGGGGGGGTCTGGGAAACAGGTGGTTTCTGCGGAGTCACAGGCAGCCTCTGGGGGCGGCGTGTGTTTACAGGTTCAGAAGGAAGCAAAGCCGAGCCTGGCCCGGGACAATGAGAATCTGGGTGATTGGAGTGGCCCCCACCTGTCACTGCATGCCGCCCGCCCCCTACCTCTGCGCCCATCCCAGCTGAGCTCCGAGTACTTACCTGGTGGTGGCCCCGTGGCCCCGCGCAGGCCTGGCTGGAGCCCAGTGGCGCCCGCTCGGCCGGTTCTCCTGCGTGTGTCCCCGCCCTTTGGGCAGGCCTGCTGCTCTCTAGGACTAGGTGCCCCTGACAGGATGAACCCAGGAGGGGTGGAGAGTCTACAGCAACCCTTGCACCAGCTTTCTGGGCACCTCTCGTAGAGAGGAGGTAGAATGAACCTCAAAGAGACACAGTCTGCTAGTTCCTCTGGGGCCCAGCTGTGTGACTGTGGATCAGTGACTTCATCTCTCTGAGCCTCAACTTCCTCATTGCTGAATAGACCAGGTTGGCACCTGCTTTTTGAAGTTGTCAAACAGATGAGTCCGCCCAGCCTGGGGCTGGCCCTTCCGTACAGCACCAGCTGACCCATTTACCAGGTGCTGCTGTGGTTCCCTCACATAGTACCCTGGCAACAGCACACACAGGGAACAGTTTCTGAGCCTGGCCACTCAGTAGCCCCCTTTATCATCGCAACCCACAGAGCTATGATAGTGCCCACTTCACAGATGAGAAAACTGAGGCCCAGAGACACAAAGCCCGTTCCTTGCCCCAGACCACAGAGTAGGGAACTGAAAGCAGGTGGTGACTTCTGGGGCCCTGCCCTGGTCTAATAGGACCAAGGTGGTGCTGGGCAAAGGGACACTCTATACTGTTGAACTCTTTCCTTGAACCAGCTGGGGTGGGGGTGGGGGAGCTTCCTGCTGGCAGGGCCTGGCCACCTTCCTCCCATTGTGAAGTTTCTTTTCTGCCAGTTGTCCTTCAAGCCCCTTCTTTAGGGACTGTCCTCTGGGAGACAGGGATTGTATCTAGAGGTGAACTGTGGGGTGCCCGCTCCTGTTCACAAGGCCGTGCAGCTAAGGGGCAGAGATCCATCTGAGGCTCCTGGGTCCTGAGAGGGGACTAGGGTGGAGCTGACCAGGCCAGGGTCTCTATGCAAATTGGGGGGCAGAGTTTAGTTGTAGGAGACTGGGGAGTGGCAGGCTAAGGAACACAGCATCTGGACCACACTCTACAGAGGTGGAGGCCTCCCCACAGGGCCAGCTGAGCCTGGCGGCACACATCTGTCATCACCTGGGAGTTGAAGCAGGAGCACTGATGAGCTCAGGACACCTGAGCTACAAGACCTGACCTTTTTACTGAATTTGATGCGTATGAATGTTTTGCTTGCATTTATGTGAGGTCAGAACGTGGCATTGGATCCCCTGGAACCGGAGTTATGGGTGGTTGTGGGCCACCATGTGGGTGATGGGAATCGAACCTGGGTCCTCAGCAAGAGTAACAAGCACTCTTAACTTCTATCACATCTGCCCCCCGCCCCCCAGAGGCCTTGTCTTTGGGGTGGCGAATTGGAGAGATGGCTCAGTAGTTAACAGTGCTAACTGCAGAGGACTGGATTCAGTGTACACACACACACACACACACACACACACACTTAAATTAACAGAAGAGCCAGCAGCCGTTGTAACTTCTCAGCCACCTCAGTTTGCAGTCCCTGGGCCTGCATGCTTACCCATGCAGGAGTGGGCAGCAGAATCCAGGCTTAAACCCAAGGGCAGCCCAGATGCTACAAACACAGTGAGAACGAGGTGGCAGGGTGTGGCCTGCTGGGCTGGAGCAGCCCAGACTTGATGGCTGGAGCCCATGAGCCCGGCCAGGTGTGCCTAGAGCTCACAGGGTGGGGGTGGGTGCGGAGGAACATGTGATAAGCCACTGCACAGGTCTGTTTCCACATAAAGAACATTTATTGAACATCTGTCATCTGGGTGATGCCCTGATGTCCCTCCATGCCAACTTTGCACTCATGGGATGGTCCCACCTCCAGGGAACCTCCCTGTCCTTTCATTCCCTTGTCTGAAGCACGTGTGACCTCCCCAGAGCCTGTGAGCTCCAGCTTCAAGGCCACTTGCACAGGTGAGCAGAGGCAGGGCCAGGTACCACACTCTGAGGCTGAGGTTAGGGCAGGGCAAGCCTGGGCTCCTCAGGACTTCTGGATCACCACCTGGAACTTACCTGGAACAGAAGAGCCAAAATAGAAAGCCGGTGAGAGGACTAGCTGTTCACCCCACTTTGCACCAACAGCCTGGGTGGCCCTGGCAGTGAGTGGGTCACAGGGGTACTGCCCTACCCAACTGGCCTGCATTACAGACCACAGGGGAGCCCAGAAGCAGGAGGGCTAGCCTGAGCTCCTGACATGTCCTACTCATTGAGCCCAGGTCCTCATAGTGGCAGGAGGAGTCATCTAGGCCCAGCAGGTCTTATGGGGTCAAAATAATAGCAGACAGGTGTCAAGTCACCATTTTGAGCCATCGGCAACCTGGCCAGGGTATGAGATGTCCCACTGGGTCCTTCTCTTAGAGGCACCCCAGGGATGCAGGCTGGACATATGATTCCATTCATGTTACCTGTCTCTGGGCCTCAAATTCCATGTCACAGACAGTTTGGTCATCTGGTTCCCCTTCCCAGCACTGATGAGGGACCAAGGATGCGGAAGCCCCAAAGCCTACCTACAGCACATTTGGGAAGCAAAGCACCCATCCCCAGTAACTTACAAGCGGGCAGGGAAGCCACGGAGGCGGTGACCAGGCTCTGGAAGCCCAGTGTATGGAGGGCGCCGCACAGAAGGCCGCAGGTGAAGGCCAGGAACTGGGGTGGGAATGGGGGACAGAGCACTGTGGGAAGAGGCCAGGCCCCAGCCCCAGCCCCAGGGGAGGCCTAGCAGGGGTGGGCAGATGGGCATGTCCTGGCGCTCACCCAATACCTTGGGGGCTTCCTCTAGATACTGTGGCCCCGAGCCCATGGTGATGAGGAGGGGGAAGCTGTTGTCCTGCAGCACATAGGTCCCCTGGCAACAGAAAAGAGCCTGGGGCTGGGGCTTGATGGAAGGACCTCAGTGCCTCCACAAACCCAGTTTCCAGTCCTATGGAGGCGTGTGGACACCCTATCTGGCCATGTGGCATTAGGAAGCAGTCCCTGTCTGGCAGGGGTGCGGGGAGAAGGGGAATCTCTGGCCCTTGATGTGGTGGCAGGGAATGAGCGCGCATGGGGATTCAGTGGGGACCACGGGGACTTGACTGAGACATCATGTCGAGGCCACTAGCTGACTGTAGGGATCATGCCTGAGGGGCAGGCTGAAGTTGAAGAAACAAACAGCCCTGCCACCCACTGCAGTCCTGTCTCCCTCAGGGGCTCCGAGAGAAGGGGTAGATGGTAGTGGCAGCCCAGGGTTCTCGCCTCCTACGTCCCCGGTGGGCCCTTGTGGAGTTTGCCAGGTGCCGGAGTGGGCTCACACACCCACCTGGTGGTTGGTGCGGAGTCCATCCATGTGCTTTTGGAACATGGCTGCCCACAGATCTTTGCACAGGAACTTGAGGGCATCCAGCTCCTCCCTAAAGGCCAGTGTCTCCCGGGGCAGCCTGGAGGGAGGGGGTGGAACAAAGCCTGGACCACACAGGACATGTGTGGGCCTGTGAGATCTTCCCCACCCTAGGTCTTGTCAGCCAAACCCCAACTTCAGGTCTGCGCACTCTCCAAGCAGCAGAGGAAGGCAGGTGGGGCTGGCTCTCACCTCTCACCCAGAGCCTGGCCCACACGGAAGCCCAGGCCCTCCAGGACTGACAGGCTCTTCTTTCCCTAGAAGGCCAAGAAAGGGAAGCTTAGGAGGACACCGCGCAGGTTTCTTCCCCAGTGCTCAATTCCCTTGGCCAGGAAAGCTCAGCTTCCAGATCCTTCTATCAGATCCCTGGAAGCAGTGCTGGTCTCCCGCCCAGGTTGAAGGTTGAATCCCTGAGCCCAGTCCCTCTTGCCTGCCCTGTCCCCATGCTGTCCCTGTGAGGTTGGGGCCCAGCTGCCAAGTTCACCTAGGCCATCGGTGGCCAGTGCAAACTCCCAACCAGAGAAGCAGGGAGTCAGAGGCTGAGCAGGCCGGCTGTTGAATGCTCCTGGGAACGCTGTTTTTCTATATTGGAGGGGGCGGGGCATGGATGGACAACTAGGGCCAGCTGGGCTTCAGAAGGGTTAAGAAGCTGCCTAGTGCCACCGCAGACCTGTCACCTGTCATTCCCTCTCAGGGAGGCTGAGGCAGGAAGGTCATGTGTGCCTGACTACAGAGTGTATTTGTGGCCAGCATGGGCAACAAGGCCAAAACCTATCTTAAAAAAAATTACAAGACTATAGGCCATCCCTACAGTCCCAACATCAGGGAGTCAGAGGTGGGAGTGTCAGGAGCATGAGGTCATCGTCAGAGGTGGGAGTGTCAGGAGCATGAGGTCATCGTCAACCAGGGTGAGCTGAGGCCAGCCTGGGTTCTGGCTCACACAATTACAGAAAAGGGTTCAGGCATGGCTCAACACTAGGGTATTCACCTAGTACACCTGAGACCTTGCATTCAGTCCAACCCCAGAACCACCAAGTTCAAACAAAAAGCCAGCTCAGTGGAGGGGCCTGAGTGAAAGGCATCTACATTTCAAATCAAGGTGTTAGCCAGGCACAAGTGGTACAGGTCTATGAGTGCAGTGCTTCATAGACTGAAGAATCACAACCTCGAGGCCAGCTGGGACTACATACTGACACATCCCAGCACCCAGGAGGCAGAGGCAGGTGGATCTCTGTGAGTTTAAGACCAGCTTGGTCTACAGAGTAAGTTCCAGGACAGCAAGAACTTCAAAATACTGAAACTTTGTTTTGAAAAAATAAAATAAAATAATTAAAGCAAATTAAAAAACCAAAGCAAGCCAGCAAAATGGCTCAGTGGTAAAGATGCTTGCTCCCAAGCCTGATGGTTGCATTCTGGGGTCTCACATGGTAGGAGAGAAGTGGCCACCAGAAGTAGTCTTCTGGCCACATGTGTTGGCAACGCCTTTAATCCCAGCACCCAGGAGGCAGAGCAGGTGGCTATGAGTTTGAGGCCAGCCTGGTCTACAGAGTGAGTTTCAGGACAGCCTGGGCTACACAGAGAAACCCTGTCTCAACAACAACAAGCTGCCCCTGACCTTCACATTCATGCTGTGGCCCATTCCCTACAAAATAAACGAATGTAATGAAAGTCATATCAATGAGGAGCCAAGCCTCTTCCAAACAGGCAGAGACAAGGCTTTCCCTAGAAAGATGGTGAGGGGGGCTGTGCTAGCTTCCTCCAGCACATGCGAGGAGGAAAGGGCTGGCTTTGATGGTAGATCACATGCAGAAGACAGATGAGGGTGCATGTGCGCGCGCGCACTCACACACACACACACACTGCCATGACTTGCAGGGTAGCACCTGGGAGACTCCTGCTGAATCAGTCACTTTGTGCTAGTGTTATCGGGTGCTCTGAGTGCCTGGGTTGAGATACACCCTGATACTTCCCACATGTAGGGGGTCCGTCAGGAAGATGGGGTGGGACTAAATGTCTGCATCTTAGTTTCTTTGTGTACAAAAGGAAGGCAGCCCTAGTAACTGTCCCTTGGGATCCTCGGGGAAATTCAAGCCACAAATCAATTTGTCTTATTGTGACACCCTGCACAGCATGTGTCCGTCAGTGGAGGTGACAGCCCCTGGCCAATGTGATGCCATTAGCTGGAGAAAGAACCCCATAAAGGAGATGGCTGTGTTCCAAGGCTCTAGAACCTAGGATTGCCTGGCAGTGAGAGAGCCTGGGGTACCTGCTTCCCTCAGAGTTCACACCAGCTCTACCACAAAGGAACACACCTGTGTCCATGTTCTCTACCGTGACAAACAAGGAAAGTCCAACTCTCCATGGCTCTCGCTTTCTGAATGTTTTCTAGCTCAACTGCCAGAGGGTGGATGTCTGTCCAGCTCTAGTGCTGGCTAAGGCTTATTAGAATATAAAAGTGTGTTCTATCTGGAACCCCCAATTAATATTAAATATTTACCACAATTGTGACAGACACACAGAAGGTGTACAGACACAGGGTGGCCCAGCAGTCCAGCCAAGAGAGCAGAGGGGCCAGAAGGGTCGTCAGAAGCTCAAGTCTCTTTCCACAGACTCAACACTCCCTGGGGGACATCCTGGACGTGTGACCTGGATACAGTGGCCTCAGTTTCCCACACGGCACTACCTCCTTGCAGTGATGGTGACAGAGACACAGCTGAGGTCAGTGCGGGCTTCCCTCTGCCTGACCCTGGGCAAGGGTCAACTAAGTGTCTCCTGAGCTGAAGGGACTGGAGTGGCAGGGTCAGGGGTGAGGGGACAAAAGAATGCAGGGGGGAAGAGGCAGGGACGGTGGGCAGAGGAAGAAGCTCCTACCCCAGTCGTCTCACTGACATGGGGACAGCACAGCCTCCAAAGGCTCTTGGATATTCTGAGTCTCTCATTCTCCTGGAGGACACAAAGCAGGAACCCTACTGCTCCTAAGAACAGACCAGAGTGACCAGTCATTCCGTTTCTAAGGTTGACCGTACTGGTCACGAGATCATGGGTGGGAAAAATAGGCAATACATAAAGAGAGCATGCTGGGAGAAATGTGATCCGTGCTGGGACATGTGACATACAGTAAGAAGCAAAGATCAGTTGGGTCAGACAGGCCCCTACCCAGGGACAAATTCTGGAGGTGAGGGGCTGAGTTTTTGTTTTTGATTCTCCCTGGGGCCTGTACAGCTTCCAAAATCCCAGTCCTGAAAAACCAAGACAAGTTGTTTGCCTCAGATGTTGTTGAGGACCTGAGCACTTGACCTCTATAGGTAAAATTGCAAAAGTCCTTTTATGAAATTAAGTATTTGCATATAGCCCACATACATTCTCCCACAGATCTTGCTTTATTTTGTTGTGTTAAGGATAAAATCAAGGGGGCTGGTGAGATGGCTCAGCGGTTAAGAGCACTGACTGCTCTTCTAAAGGTCCTGAGTTCAAATCCCAGCAACCACATGGTGGCTCACAACCACCTGTAACAAGATCTAATGCCCTCTTCTGAAGTGTCTGAAGACAGCTACAGTGTACTTACATATAATAAAAAAAAAAAAAAAAAAAAAGGATAAAATCAAGCCTATCGCTGTGCGGTTCTAAGCAGGTGCTATTCTGTTGAGCCACGCCCACAACCCTTCACCTAGGGATTCTAGGCAGGGCTCTACCACTGAACCACGCCCCCAGCCCCTCACTGGGGGATTCTAGGCAGGGGCTCTACCACTGAGCCACGCCCCCAGCCCCTCACTGGGGGATTCTAGGCAGGGGCTCTACCACTGAGCCACGCCCCCAGCCCCTCACTGGGGGATTCTAGGCAGGGGCTCTACCACTGAGCCACGTCCCCAGCCCCTCACTGGGGGATTCTAGGCAGGGGCTCTACCACTGAGCCACGCCCCCAACCCCTCACTGGGGGATTCTAGGCAGGGGCTCTACCACTGAGCCACGCCCCCAGCCCCTCACTGGGGGATTCTAGGCAGGGGCTCTACCACTGAGCCATGCCCCCAACCCCTCACTGGGGGATTCTAGGCAGGGGCTCTACCACTGAGCCACGCCCCCAGCTCCTCACTGGGGGATTCTAGGCAGGGGCTCTACCACTGAGCCACACCCCCAACCCCTCACTGGGGATTCTAGGCAGGGGCTCTACCACTGAGCCACGCCCCCAGCTCCTCACTGGGGGATTCTAGGCAGGGGCTCTACCACTGAGCCAGACCCTAGCTTTCTTATAGACTATAAATCCTTTCTAGATGATTACAATGCTAATACAATGTAATTACTATATAGTTATACCATACTGTTTAGGAAAAATTTTTAAAGTTTGTAAATAATCATTAGAAATGTAATTAATTATAAAGACATCTCTGCATCCAATTCCAGCACTTGGGAAGTGCAGGCAGCAGGATCATGTGTTTGAGAGTAGAATAGTATATAAATGAGATATCCTGACTCCAGGGATGCAGCTCTCTGGGATGTAGAGACCAACTGGGGGCACAGCATGCAAACCAGACACAGGAGGGCCCATAATCTTAGTACTTTCCAGGCAGAGGCAGGAGGACCACCAGAAGCCAGCCTGGGCTATACAGTGAGAACCTGCTTCAAGAACCACTGGAGTCAGGTTGGGGTGGGGATTCTCAGGGAAGAGAAGAGAGAAGAGAAAGAGGGAGTGGAGCAGGCTTTGCAGCAGGTCTCGAACTCCCACGCAGCCATGGAAGTTCAAGCTGCCATGTAGCCTATAAAATCAGGGAGGTTCCTGAGACCTGATGCTCAAGCCACGCTCCCACCATCTCTATTATCTCAGCTGTAGGACCCCCCAGTACGGACACAGTCGGTGGCAGCAGTTAGGAGCTACGAGGAGAGTCCCCGTCAAGCTCATGTCTGTGCAGGCTCGCAGAAAGCTATTTTTATTAGAGAGTCAAGGTGACACTGAGCAGAGAGGAAGCGGGCTCCCTCTTCCCAGAGCATGTGCCTCAGCGCAAAGCAGCCTCTTCATGACCTCCCTAGGATGGGATGGAAGACAATGGGAGGTTGATGGGGGTACGACACGCAGGAAAGCACAAAGGAACACATAAGTGGTAGGAACTACTATGGGTTACAATATTTCAGTGATCCCAGCGCCACCTTCCACATTACCGGGTGGTGTCTTTACTTATTACTGGGGCAAATCCATACTAAAAAACTCATTGTGTGCTGGGGTGTAGCTCGATCAGCACGCACTTTATCCCAGCACACAGGCAGCGGGGACAGATGAGACGAGTATGGTTAGGGTGCATTTTCTAAGGAGGAAACGGAAGGATAGTAAGATTAAGATGTTGAGTTGCACACTAAGTGGGTGGTGAGGCGAATCCTCAACTGAGCCCAATAATAGCCAATTACCCTAATTATCAACGGCACCCCAGGACGAGGCCTGGAACTGAGCTCTTGGCCCCGAGTCATCTCGTTCCGCCTCAGCAATGACCTGCCATAAGACTCGATCGCACCCCATTTCTCCACCCCGAGGCCACGGCGTGCCGCTCACCCCCGAGCCAGGGTCCGGATCCGGGGCCCACAGCTCCGCCACCATCTCGGTGTGCAGAAACTCGAATAGCACCGCGTCCGCCATGCGCCGCCTCGCGACCCTCACCCCTGGCCAACCCTTCCGGTTCCCATTGGGCAGCTCGGGAGGTAGACCCGATCTGATTGGTGCTCCTATTTAGCTCCGCCTCCTTCTTGAAGACGAGGGAGCGGTCCCACGGAGTCGCTTCCTTGGTCGCGCATGTTAACGTCTTCCGCCCTTACTTTGCTTCCTTTTCCCCGTTTCCGAGTCTTCGGACATCCGATTGGCTGAGTCTCTGATTCGTGTGAGGGTCTAAGTTTGAAAAAAATAAATTCACGCGTTACACAGATTTTTCCTAAATAAATAAACAAATAAATAAATAAACCCACAACACGGAAGCGACCTGTCTAACCGCTTTCCTATTGGCAATACCCCGACTCACGTGACGCTACGAGAGACCGCCTCACTTCCGCCAGGCAGCAGATCGCTCGGGCTTGGAGCTTCGGAGACCCGGTATGGACTTCCGGGACTCTGGGGTCTGTTGCTCTTGTTAAGTGTCTCCTCGGGCGGTTGTCCTTTCTGTGTTTGCCCTGGTGCCTATGCGGCCTAGTGCTCGCTGGCCTGGAGGACAGTGGAGGGTGTGGCCTGTGCTGGCGGACTCTGGGAACTCTTGGTTACAAAGCTTTTAACACATTATTGTCAGTATTATTTTGAGACAAGGTCTCACTATGTATGTAGAGCTGGATGGCCTGGCATTATTGTAGATCAGGCTGATCTCGAACTCACAGAGATCTTCCTGCCTCTCCTCCGGTGCTGGGAATTAAAGGCCTTATTATTATATTATTTAATGTATATGTACGCGTGCGTCCCCTAGCACGCGTGTAGAACTCAGAGGACAACTCTACGGGCCTCAGTTCGCTCCTTCTACAATGTGGGTCCCTGGGTTAGAACTCTAGGCGTCAGGCTTGACTGCAAGCGCCTTTTCCCAGCTGAGTCATCTCGCGGGACCTAGTTCCAAGGTTTTGCCTGGCCGGTCCTTGGTTTCCCCGGTGTGCACACGAATGATAACAGAGATGCACAATTCCAACCCATGTGTACACAAGAGGAAACTGAGGCCAAGCCAGGACTCGCTGGGGGTGGCGGTGAAGGGACTGGGGCTCAGGACCTCATGTCCGCTCAACTTCTCTTCTCCAGTTCCGTGTCATGGCGTCGTCCCAGGGTCGGCGGAGAAGGCTGGGGACAGTGGTACCTGGGGAAGCGGCGGAGACCGACTCGGAGCTGTCTGCATCCTCGTCCGAGGAGGAGCTATACCTGGGTCCCTCAGGCCCTACGCGCGGCCGCCCCACGGGGCTGCGTGTGGCCGGGGAGGCGGCGGAGACCGACTCGGAGCCTGAACCCGAGCCCACGGCCGTGCCGGGAGACCTGCCCCCGCTCGTGGTGCAACGCGATGCGATGGAGACGTGGGGCACTGAGGAGACCCCTGTCACGGCGCCTGCGCGCTCACTGCTGCAGCTCCGGTTGGCTGAGAGCCAGACGCGCCTGGACCACGACGTAGCGGCTGCGGTGAGCGGCGTGTACCGCCGTGCGGGTCGCGATGTGGCCGCCCTGGCCGGGAGGCTGGCGGCTGCTCAGGCCACCGGGTTAGCAGCCGCCCATAGCGTGCGCCTGGCGCGCGGGGACCTCTGCGCGCTCGCCGAGCGCCTGGATATCGTGGCTGGCTGTCGCCTGCTACCGGACATACGAGGGGTGCCGGGCATCGAGCCCGAGCAGGACTCGGGACCGAGAGCCTAGGCTGTCACTCTGTGTCCCCCACCTGACTCTGCCTCTTGGTGAACATTCGTACCACCTATGGCATCTGACTCTGTCTTTGTTCCTGGATCACCGAGGCCTCCGATGCGTGGTAGTATTTGATCAATGCCGACAGAAGCCTATTGTCTTCTTTGGTTTAGCTGGATTATATTCTTAACACAATTCTGGGATCTCCAACCCCAGACTTGGCCCAGGTTCTGTGGCTAAGTAGCTCAACCCCTTACTTCTGGCCCGTTTCCTAAGTTGAGCTTTACTCTTAGGCAAGGCCGGGGTTTGCTTTCTTTTGTTGAACTTCTTTGAGTTTAGACTTTGTGGGGTGGCGGTGACCCTCTAGTTTACATCCTTAAATGATGACCACTCCTGGTCCAAGGGTACCTTTCCTCTTACACACAGATCGCTGTGGCCAGATGCAGACCAGCCTAGCCCTGGGTAGTAACCCTAACTCTCAGGCGTTTGGATCTGGGGCAGCGCCTCCTGGTGTTTTGATCGCTCTAGGAACATGACTCCACAAATGTTTCTGGATGCTAAAAGGACTTGGATTTCTAACCTCTATGGGCACCGAGGATAACAGGTTCTTTTTGCCCCTTTGGGTTCGGCTTTTAGTCTTTGGCCTCTCCTTTTGTCTCTGTCTTAAGGAGGAGTCCTTATGTGGAAGGGAGCTTGGGTGGTGGGGTGAGACTATAGCTCAGTGGTATTATGTATGCTTAGTGTGGGCAGCCCTGGTTTTAATTCCTAGTGCCACCCTGCTCCAAAAGAAAGAAACTAGCACATTCTTAGATGCCTGTGTCCCCTTTAAAAATTTACCTTCTTAATTCTAACTACCAGCTGACATGCTATTTTGTTTTTAAATCAACTAGAGTCAGGGTTTTTATTGAAAATTAGAGGGCTGGAGAGATGGCTCAGCAGTGACTGCTCTTCCGAAGGTCCTGAGTTCAAATCCCAGCAACCACATGGTGGTTCACAACCATCTGACGCCCTCTTCTGGAGTATCTGAAGACAGCTACAGTGTACTCACATATAATAAATAAATCTTAAAAAAAAAAAAGCAAAGAAAAATTAGGGGTGGAGATTGGGGATTTAGCCCAGTGTTACAGCTCTTGCCTAGCAAGTGCAAGGCCCTGGGTTTAGTCTCCAGCTCAAAAGACAAAATCAAAAAAACAAAAACAAAAAACCTCTCCCCTCCTCAAAAACAAAACACGCAACTGGTGCATGTCAGGCAGTGGTGGCACACACCTCAGTCCCAGCACTAGCTGGGCAGAGACAGGCAGATCTGAGTTCAAGGCCAGCCTGGTCTATAGAGCAAGTTCCAGAACAGCCAGGGCTACACAGCGAAACCCTGTTTCAGTTTTAAAAAAGAAAAAAATTGTGTATAGATTGTATGTATGCACATGTGTATGTGTGTTTGCAGGTGTGTTTACCCAATATGGGTGCTATATGCAGGTGTGCCTCCATATGCAGGTGTCCGTGTGTATGTAAGCAGGTGTGCTTGCATGTGTGTAGATCTTCCTGTGTATAAACAGGTGTGTCTGCATGCATGCAGGTGTGCCTGTATTGTGGGCTCAGGTGTGCCTGGGTGTGCAGATGTGTCTGCAGATGTAAGCATCTGTGTTTGCACATGTAAGGGCCTGTATGTGACAGAGGTGATGTACAAGACTGTCCTCTAAGCCTTGTCCTCTCCAGAAGCTCTGCTGTGCCGCTGGCAAAAGACCACCAAGAATGGTCTTGTTGACCTGTGAGTTCCCTAGTAGAAGAAGGGATAAGAAGGCCTTGCCACCTCACCTGAGGGTCCAGCCACACTTACCAAGCAGTTGTTTACAACTCTGCCCTAACTCCACCTGTGTCAGGGACTGGGTAGATGTGTACAGGCCGGGAAAGGACAGGGAGGGGGCTCCATCCCTACTGTGTGCGTACCTTCCAGTAGGACTGGTCCTCGGCTGAGCTAAGGCTAGAAGCCCTGGAGACCCTGAAGGGGTGGTAGGAGCTTTTACTTGCCCCCAGGCACCAGGCCCCTGTCACTAGCACAGCCTCCTATAGATTTGTGTCTATCAGTCATGTAAGGGCAACGCCCCAAGCCCCTCCATATGTAAAGGGTGTGACCTGTGGTCACCGTAGGCTCAAGACAGATCTCCATTTTAACAACGTTCCTGAAGGCCTGGAGGGCTTAGCTAATAAGCTCTCCTTCCCAGACATTCCTCCCTGCAAAAGGTACTTAATCTCAGGCCCACCCTGAGAAGTGGGGTATGGTTTTACACATCCACTTTCTGCCATGACCCTAAATGCCTTAAAACCGTGGACTGTCTCTTTTCATTGGGATCTGCTGTGGGGAGCAGATTGGACAGAAAAGGCAAGTGTCCAATTCAGTGGGACCCCATCTCTAAACAGTAAGACGGTGCAGGGCAGCAGAAGAGGGCACTCAGCAGCCAGCTCTGACATTCACATGTGCACATGTGGACGTGCACACTGTCCATATACTGTGCACGTGTGTGTGTGTGTGTGTGTGTGTGTATGAGCACACACACATACGGAGGTCGAGACTGGACAGTGTCTCCATCCAGGACCTGGGTGGATCCAGGTTGAAGGTGAACCAGGCCACGGGCAGAACCCCTTGTCGGTGCAGGAATGTAGCTGGGGCTAGTGGCTAGGGGTAGTACTGGGTGGGGACAGAGGTGGTGTTGAGGGCCTGAACCCTCCCGCTTCTATCCCTTCTGCTCCAAATGCTTGCTGACTTCATCTGGTACTTGGAGATCTATCAGAGGCCCTGAGGTAGCCCCATCGATGCAGGTGGCAACCCATGCCAGTCTCCTCCGTGGGCACAGTGTCTCTGAGTTGATCTTCCTTGGGTGGCTTCAGTGACCCAGCATGCCTCACTCGCACAGTGAACACAGCAAGCACCCTAGGCATGTCTGTAGATTCCAAGGTGTGATTAAGCCAGTACCCGGTGATATTAAAGTTCCCAGCTATCTGGGCTGCTCCCTGGCTCTCTGCCGCCCTCTGTTGGAAATCCTGAGAAGACATGCTGTTGTTGCCTGTGAGAAAATCACAGTTTACCTTGAGCCTAGTTCTGACCCTTCATAGTCTCTGGTTCCATTTTATCAAGAATTACTTACCCAGGGTGGGGGACGATCCTGCCACCTGGGCCTTGTGGATGATCTAAATTTCTATTGGAATTTTTTTTGGAGGGGGCAAGGGCAAGGTCTCATGTATCCCAGGCTGGACAGGAACTCCCTGGGGATAACCTTTAGACCTGTTTTCTGGTATTATAGACCTGTGCCACCACAAGTCTTGCTTTGTTTATTTTTATTACATCTAATATATGTATGTATGTATATATATATATATATATATATATATATATTACATGCATAGATAACAACACATGTGTGTATACTCTATCTACATGTATATATGTTTGTTTTTTGTTTTGTTCTTTTTTTTTGAGACAGGGTTTCTCTGTGTATCTCTGGCTATCCTGGAACTTGCTATGTAGACCAGGCTGGGGTTTGGAACTCAGAGATCCGCCTCCCTCTGCCTTCTGAGTGCTAGGTTTAGAGGTGGCACAACACACCCAGCCTTATTTTAGTTTTTAAAATGTTCTCCGTGTGTGTGTGTGTGTGTTCCACATGCATGCCTGATTCCTGAGGAAACCAGAAAAGGATATGAGATCCCCTGAGACTGGAGTTACAGAGGTTGTGAACGTCTATGAGGGAGCTGGTACTCCAACCAGTGTCCTCTGGAAGAGCTGACACTTGCTGAGTCATCTCTCCAGCCCCAGGAGGATATCTATTTTTTTTCTAAAGATTTATTTATTTTATGTATATGAGTACACTGTTGCTGTCTTCAGACACACCAGAAGAGGGCATCAGATCTCATTACAGATGGTTGTGAGTCACCATGTGGTTGCTGGGATTTGAACTCAGGACCTCTGGGAGAGCAGTCAGTGCTCTTAACCGCTGAGCCATCTTTCCAGCATGATACCTATCTTTTAAAACAGTTTTACTGAGTACACTGAGAGCGGCAACTGGAGGCAACTAGACAACCACCTGTCTGTTTTTAAAAGATGAGTTCACTGCTGCAGACATCAGCTTAGCTGAGCCAAAGTCTCTGGGGATTCTCAGGTCTCACCAAAGGAATGCTGCTTCCCGATGCCCTGTGCCTGACTTTATGTGGGTTGCTGGGGAGATTTGAACTCAGGTCCTCACATTTGTGATTCACCCCTAGGGCCCTTGCTTCTGACCTTCTAGAGGCTCCTTTGGAGTTCATAGCCTCCGTCTATGACTGGTCAAAGATGACCCACGGGGACATAGCAGTGACTCACACAGGGCAGGGGAACCTCAGGACACCGAGGCCACAGTCTTCATTCTCTCTCTCTGGGCCTCCCTCAAGCACATCTCCCTCTTGACCCTGCCTCATCCCCCTGAGTGCTGGGTAACAGGCGCCAGTTTCTCAGTAAATAATCAATTTTGTATAAAAGAGATTTAAGCAATTTGAAGACTGAAAATGGGCTTGTGTTTCTTCACAGGGCTGTTGTGTCTTGGGCTCCCCCATTTCCATCTGGTAGCTCTTCCTCTTGCCCTAGGCCTTCCTGTGCATTTCGTGGGCTGTAGCTGCAGATATGTTCCCAAGCCTTTGGTATGTCTGAATATCTGATTTTGTCTCCTGCTTTAAAAAAAATAAATAAATAATTCAATTGGGTCATTGAGATGGTTCTGTGGTACAGGAGCCTGCCAGCACTCAGGCCTGCGTTGGATCCTTGGATCCCACATGGTGGAAGCCAAGAACCGACTCTTGCTCTCTGACCTGCGTTCTACATGTGCATGTACACACGCATGCACACACACAAATAAATAAAAACCATGTAACACAAATATTTAAAGGGCAAAGTTGGAAGACGAGAGAGAGAGACAGAGACAGAGAGACGAGAGAGAGACAGAGACAGAGAGACGAGAGAGAGAGAGAGACAGAGAGACGAGAGAGAGAGACAGAGACAGAGAGACGAGAGAGAGAGACAGAGACAGAGAGATGAGAGAGAGAGAGACAGAGAGAGACAGAGACAGAGAGACGAGAGACAGAGACAGAGAGGAGAGAGACAGAGACAGATGAGAGAGAGAGAGACAGAGAGACGAGAGAGAGACAGAGACAGAGAGATGAGAGAGAGACAGAGAGAGAGACAGAGACAGAGAGATGAGAGAGAGAGAGAGACAGAGAGACGAGAGAGAGAGAGAGAGAGAGAGAGAGAGGAGCAAGCCATGGCTCCAGATACTGTTTATAAGATTGCAATATCATGAAATATTTTCTCTCACCAGAGCGGAAATCAAAATCAAGAGGATATTTCAAAACACCGCAAGTATTTGGAAAGTAAATAGCACAGAGGTCAAAAAGGAAGTAAAAAAATTATATAACACTAAATAAGAAAGAAAATAGGAAGGGGGGCACAGGGTGAGATGGCTCTGTGGGGGAGAGGGCTTGCTGAAGGGGGTGGTTGAGACAGCTTGGTGGGTGCGAGGTATGATCCTGCTGAGGGCTGAGGAGGAGGGGGTGTTGAGATAGTTTGGTGGGTGCGAGGTATGATCCTGCTGAGGGCTGAGGAGGAGGGGGTGTTGAGATAGTTTGGTGGAGGGGATAGTGGAGGGGTTGGAGGAGGGTTTAAGACGGCTTGAGGGGAGCGGGGTGGGGGTGGGGGTTGAGAAGAGTAGATGGGGCTGGGAGACAGCTTGGTGGGGGGTGGAGAGGGTGATGGAGATGTCTTAGAGCGGAGGGAGGGGGTGAAACGGGTTTGGCGGGGGGGGAGGACTGCACAGGGGGGAAGCATGTTGAGATGCCTGGTGGGTAACAGCACAGCCAAACCTGATGCTCAGGGTTTGATTCGGGGACCCACATGATGAAAGAAGAGACCCGGTCACAGGAAATCATCTTTGACCTCAGCCAATACAAAATGAATAAATAAACGAAAAACAAAACAGATCAGAAGCCAGAACTGAATTCGTGCTTATGATCCCTTCTTGGAAGGTTGAGGCTGGAGGATAAAAAGCTCAGGAATTGAGGAATTGAACTCAGGACCTTCAGAAGAGCAGTGCTCTTAACCACTGAGCCATCTCTCCAGCCCTTCTGGTGTGTCTTTAGATAACGGCAATGTATTCACCTACATAATAACAAAACCCAAAAAATCCAGGAAGTCCACTTACAATCTTGGGAGGGAAAAAGTGTTTATTTGTTTGTTTATTTAGTGCAAGTGATGTGTTTATGAAAAGATAGAGAAAAGGAGGGGATATGTTCTATGGAGGTGTGGTGAGGTGTGGGGGAAGGAGGTGTCTCTGCAGGCCCATGCCGAGACATCCCTTCCCCCTGAGGAACCAGCCACACTACAGTATAGTATAGAATAAAGTTTATTCAGGGCGTGCGATGGGGAGTAAGAGGGTAGTAGAGGCAGAGAAAGGCAGAGAGAGTAGAGAAGTAGAGGCCGGCCATGACCACGTGTAGAGGGGGGGGAAGGGAACGGGGAAGGAGGGGGGAAGGGGTGAGGGAACAGAAGAAGAGAGGAACAAGAGAGGGAGGAGGGGGCAAGCAGCCCCTTTTATAGTGGGTCAGGCCTATCTGGCTGTTACCAGGTAACTGTGGGGGTGAAGTTTAGACAGAATGCTAACAGCAAGCACACAGTGGAAGTGTTTCTAAATTTCTTCCTTGAAGGAATCATAAACCATGTCTACCTTCTACCAAGGCCCTAGTGACAAACTGAGATGTATTTTGCCAGAGTTCACCTGGGAACCAGAAATATTAGGCTTCCTTCCAGAGCAGCTCTGTGTAGATGGAACCCCATCCCCAGTCTCTCCAGCCATATGTCCCTATCAGGACACATACATTTAGGACAGAATTGTATACAACTGGCTGGGAGGGGCTGCTGGCCGCTCAGGGGAGGGTCCCATTACCTTTCTTCTGCAAGGGAGGGCCAAGGGCCAACTACCCCAGCTGTGGTGATATGTTGTGTCTGCCCCACCCGGCTACGAAAGTAGTTTGGCTTGTTAGATGTGCCAATAGAAAGCACTAAACTTGGTAAGGGTTCTGTCCTGCCTGGTCAATCCTGAGGACCAAACACAGGTTGTAAGTGGAGGCAGCAAGCGCCTTCGCCACACCCTGGTCTCCAGTCTTTAAACACTTAGGCGGTATTCCCTTTAGGGACACTTCAGATGCCCACCGTACCATTTGCCCATGGGTGTTTTGTGATTCCCTCCAACAACCGTGATGTTAGATGTTAACCCAAGTGGTCTACCACAGTCATGCCCCAGGCCATCCCTGGGAGATCTGCGGTAAGGGTGTAACCACTGTACCACAGCCAGCATGTGCCGGCCTCTGCATGGCAGTGCATCTCACCCCAGCTGTCTTTGCATCCTGGCTCCAGTTTGTTGACAGAGTGAATGACTGTGACCTGAAACCCAGTCAGAGAGGAAGGCTGAGAGGCCAATGTCTTCCCTCTTCCATTTAGTTTGAGAGCATTGGTTGGGCCCATCTGAGCCAAAACCCACTCTGTGTCCAGTTCCTCAGTTCGATTCTCGTGGTGTGATATGTTCAAGGCTAATCTGAATTGCATCTGGTTCTGGTCTCTCAGTCTCTTTAATGATCTTATTATTATTTAACAGGTTTTGTTGTTGTTGTTGTTGCTTGTTTTTGAGACAGGGTTTCTCTGTGTAGCCCTGGCTGTCCTGAAACTCACTGTGTAGACCAGGCTGGCCTGGAACTCACAGAGAGCCACCTGCCTCTGCCTCCCAAGTGGTGGGACTAAAGGCATACACTGCTACTGCCTGGTGGCCATTTCTAAATTTTAAGTTAGATTTATCCATTTTCTTTTATGTGTTTGGCCAGCAAGTACATACGTGCACCCCATTCACGCCTGGTGTCTGAGGAGGTTAGAAGGTGGTGTTAGTCCCTGGAACTGGACTTATTGGCAGTTTTGGTCAGTGCTGGGCACCAAACCCAGGTCCTCTGGAAGAGTAACAAGTGCTCTTAACCACCAAGTCATCTTTCCAGCCAATTACAAAAATGGTTTATTTACTTTTACTTTATGTATATTTGTTTTTGTCTGCATGTGTGAGAGAATTGGATCTTTTAGAACAGGCGTGACAGAGCTGCCCAATGTAGGTGCTGGGAACCGAACTCTGATCCTCTGTAACAGTGGCAAAGGCTTTACTCCTGAGCCATTTGCTAGCCCCTTTCTGTTTTGAGAAAGGGTCTAGCTTTGTAGCCCAGGCTGGCTTGGAACTCACAGTGCAGACCAGGTTGGCTCCCAATTCATACTCCGGCTGCGACACCGCAGGCTGGACATTTGAACATGTGCTGCTGTGTTCCCCCTGGCTTGTCACTTCTCTGTTGACAGATGGCACTCCTTGGCACGTGTATGCACCCATCCCGTTCACCCGTGTGTCAGCTACTGGACATCTAGGTGGTTTCAACTTTGACTATAACGGCCTGGGTGCCATGCAAAGCTGGCCTTAGCAGACAGTGGCTGTAAAGTCCCAGGCTCGCCAAGGCCACATACAGAGCTGTCTCAGGGGGTGGGATTCATGTCCATAATTCCAGCATTTGGGACCCTGAGGCAGGAGAGTTGAGAGACTAGCTTAGGCTACAGAGCATAGACCACACTCTGTGGTGGTGGTGTGCACTCTTAATACCCACTTGGGAGGCAGAGGCAGGTAGATCTATTCAAGGTCAGCCTAGTTAACAGAGAGTTCCAGAACAGCCAGGGCTACATAGAGAGACCCTGTCTTGAAAAAACAAAATCAGTATTTTCTAGGACTGGGTTCTTGGCCCAGGAGAGAGTATTTACTTCCTAGTGTACAAAGCCCTACACAAGATGTGCTGGCACTCACCAGTAATTCAAGCACTAGGAAGAGGATCAAGTTCAAGTAGATCCTCATCGATATAGTGAGTTCAAACCCAGCCTAGGCTACCTGAGACCCCAATTGAACAAAAAAAAAAGTTTGCTCTGGGAGACAGGGGTTTGACTGTAAATATATAAGACCCAGAAGCCAGGTATGGCGGTGCATGCCTTTAATCCCAGCACTCAATAGGAAGAGGCAGGTGGATCTCTGAGTTCAAGGCCAGCCTGGTCTACATAGTAAGACCTTATCCAAAAAGGGCAGTGGGACTCTACATTGCATTTGTTATTCCATTTTATTTGTGTGTGTGTGTGTGTGTGTGTGTGTGTAGGTCAGAAGACATTTAGGACTCCGT
The DNA here is from genome assembly GCA_036184795.1 of Tokudaia tokunoshimensis. Lineage (NCBI taxonomy): Eukaryota > Metazoa > Chordata > Mammalia > Rodentia > Muridae > Tokudaia > Tokudaia tokunoshimensis. Next base: position 44,048,790 of record BTHU01000006.1, read on the forward strand.
TTTCCCCACCATGTGGGTCCTGGAATCAGGCTTAGTCTGCTAGGCTTGGTGGCGGGTACCTTCCCCTGCCTGACCCCACACGCCTTTTGCTGTGGGGTGGGGTCTTGAGATGTAGTCCAGTCCAGCTTAATTAGTACTTCTGTTATTTTGCCCCAGCCCCTGACTGCTGTCACCAAGCCTGACGATGAAGCTTTCAGATGACGGGGATAGCAAGCCAGGAAGTGACAGAGCGTGGTCATGCCGAGATTAAATGCATGTGTAAGTGTGCAAGTGCCCGCACACACAGTCAGTCCACCTCTCCTGCGCGTCAGTGACATTGAGGTGCCACTTTCAGAGGGTCAAGGAAGGACGTGGTGGGGAGGGGACATCCTCTGGGCAAAGAGAAGTTAAGCAACCTCCCAGGAGGGACAGGGAGCACAGCACAGAGACTGACACCTTCCCCTCTGCAGGCACACAGCCCAGAGACTCACAGTCTACAGCCTAGAGCCACCATATTGTTGCCAATGTCCAGACCTGCGTGAGGTTCCAACTCCGGCCTCTGTGCTGACCCCTGGCTGCCTCCTCTTTCTGACTTCTTAAGGAAAAAATAAAATAAAACATAACCCAGGCCAGGAAGCATCCATCACGAGCTGTCCAGCTGAGGCCGGAGGGGCAGAGGTCAGCAGGGAGGTGACCTCAAGGACTGTGGGGATTCGGATCCGGCTGGGCTCCGGCTTGAGAGGCTGGAAATTTTCCCACCCTGAGATTTTCCTGCATCAATCTAGGAGGGCGCCCTGGATGCTGACAGCCCAACCCCCCAGCTCCTTCCTCTCTGGGCAAAGTTTCCCCCACGCTAAGCACGGTTGGGGAGGGTTGTGCCAAGATGGCAATAGCAGACCTAGAACATCAGACACTGGAATGGATAAAATAGTGTTATCTGGTTCAGAAGGACAAGTGCTGCCTCAGAACCACAACTCAAGGTCTTGGTATCAACAGGCAACTGAGGAGTATCTGATCATTTGAGGCTTCCCTAGGAGCTGGACCCCAGCCCTGGTGGCCTTGGGTGTGTACAAAAGAGTGCTTGGCCCTGGGCCCTGTTTTCCCACCCTTGCACTTGGGACTCAGCCCTTCCTAGTGTTAAATAGAAACCTCTTTATTCTAAGTATCTACCATTCCTTAATACGCTGGAGTGGGGCCAGACCTTGAGGTGAGGGGAAAGGAGGGGGGGCTGGGATATTTCTGTAGAATCTTCCAGAAGGTTCCCCGCCATGCTGGGATATGGGGGAGGAGGGTGCAGGAATGACCTGGCAGTCTTGGGGAACTCTTTGCTCGTTCTGGTCTCAGTTTCCCTTCTGGAGGGGATGCTCCGGGCTGGGTGGGATATCTAAGGAACCTCCCATCCCAGAGGTCGGTGTCTCAGGCAGGGAGTCACATGGAAGGGAGGAGGGTGTATCAGCAGCAACACAGGCACCGGGCGCCTCAGCGATCGGCTCAGGCTCTAACTGGTGAGGGAGGACGAGGCCGCAGGGGCAGACAAGCCAGAGTGGGCCTGGCCAGCCGGGACACTGGGAGGCGTCCCAAGAAGAGAGGGAGACTGAGACAGAAAGATGTGCGCGGCACAGGGATGTCGGCAAAGAAGGCACGGTCCCGAGAGGGTGATAGGGCACCACCTTCAGATAGTTCCAGGTCTCGGGCCACCGCCAGGATCTCCTGACGGGCAGCTGTGTTTCTAAGACCTCTGATGTCAAGGAGGGCTGCCACATGCTTCCGCCTGTTTGGAGAGGGGAGAAAGACAGAGGTACATGAGGATACTGGGACCCAGACAGGTACCCGCCCGGCCCATCGGTGTACCCTGCTTGTACTCTGGAACACTTTGTTTCATTTCCTGGTGTCATCTTGTCCCAATCTCTTGCAGACATTTCCAATGTTTCCATGTAGAATCGTCCAGAACTCTCACCTCTAAGCTCAGTAATAAAATCTTTTTGTTCAGTGTCTCTAATCCTTATTAACTTAGCTTTCAATCTTCACCCCTAACTTACCTCAGCAGTGTCCTTTAATAGAACATTTACATTAATGGAGACTGAAGCAAGGATCTCACACCTAGGAAGTTCTAGGCAGGGGCTCTACCACTGAGCCACGCCCCCAGCCCCTCCCTGGGGGATTCTAGGCAGGGGCTCTACCACTGAGCCACGTCCCCAGCCCCTCACTGGGGGATTCTAGGCAGGGGCTCTACCACTGAACCTTATCTCTAGCCCCCTTTTTCAAGTTTATTTTCAGATAGTGTCTCACTGAATTACCCAGGCTTTCCTTGAGCTTCTGATTCTCTCAGTCTCCTTAGTAGGTAGATTTACACACACGAGCTGCCACTTCCTAAATTTGGTCCAGATGTGCTCGCACCTGGCAGATGCCTCAGCAAATCCTTAGCTCCCTCATCCCTTTCCTCCCAATGGCCTTGCTCAGCCTAAGAGTGTCACCTATTAAATCCTAACCGTCTCTTTCTGCAGGTCTGGTTTGGAAGTTTTCCCACTACTGACATCCAAACCTCACCGTCTCTTCATTTAGATCATTCTAGATCATTTCTGAGCTTTCAGCCCATAGGATACTCACTCCACTCCTAAAAAATGGGGGCACCTCTGAAAACTCCACAAGATACAATTCACCATCTAATAAAAGCACCTCTACTCCACAAGCCCTTATCCCAAATCACAGCTACTAGAAGTTTCCCCTGTGATACTATCTCAACTCCACATCACTGAAGCACAACAAACCTCCAAAGCTGGTGATAGATCACACCTGTGATCCCAGCCCTGAGGCAGGAGGATTGCTGCACACTGGAAGACAACCCAGCCTGCCTCAGAACAAACCCAAACCAAGGCCGACAAGATGTCTCAAGGCGCTTGCTGCCAAGCCCAAAGGCCCAAGTTCAATCCCTGGGACCTCCGTGGTGGGAGGAGAGAATTGATTTCTACCCTCCACATGCGCATGCACTGTTGGTGCGTGCTCCTCCGCCCCAAATAATAAATATGAATAAAGATGCCAGGCATGGTGGTACATGCTTTTAATTCCAGCACTCGGGAAGCAGAGACAGGCGAATCTCTGCAAATTCAAGGTCAGCCTGGTCTCCAGAGTGAGATCCAGAACAGCCAGGGCTACACAGAGAAACCTTGGTCTTGGAAAAATAAAATAAAATAAAATAAGCACAGTCAGCTCTAAGAACAGCTTAGCAAGGGACCATTCACCGGACCCTCTCGCCGTGCCTGACTTAGCCTACATTTGAACTCTGACTCAACCTCAGAAATCCCCTCTGAGGATGCTGGGAACCCTTGAAATCCAGGACAGAATCCTCTCCCTGGACCCCAAGCCTTCAAACCTGGAAGCTAGCCTCCTCCCACCTGGCTCCCGTGGAGTCTAGCTGCCACTCCTCCCATTGCTACTTCATTAGACCACTGTCTGTCACTCACAGGTGACAATGTCCTGTCCTGGATTTGAAATCAGGTTTGCTGGTCTGGGTTCAAATCCCAAACTGTGTCCCTTGACAATTGTGAGACCCTGCATTCTAGAGGTAAGTTATTTTGCATTTCTAAAAAAAACAAAAACACAACCAAAAACAAGAAACAAAAAACCACCAACAAAAAACCATGTTTTTACCATTTCTACAATCCCCCTGTGGTGCAATAGGTGGGACTCAACATTTTGTGTGTGCTAGGTGAGTGATCTACCACTGAGCCATCCAGCCCCTCCCTGCGGGTTCTAGGAAGGTGTGGCCTATTACCCACATCCCTAGCTATCATGAAGTTTTATCAAAGTCAGTTCTTTCCTTCTTTCTTTCTTTCTTTCCTTCCTTCCTTCCTTCCTTCCTTCCTTCCTTCCTTCCTTCCTTCCTTCCTTCTTTCTTTCTTTCTTTCTTTCTTTCTTTCTTTCTTTCTTTCTTTCTTTCTTTCTTTCTTCCTTTCTTTCTATGCTCTCTGTGTAGACCAGGCTGTCCTGGAACTCAGAGATCCACCTCACCCCTGCCTCCAGAGTGCTGGCATTAAAGGCATGCATGCGCCACCACACCCTGGCTGGACTGCAGCTCTTACTGTCAAACTGTCCTAGATAATGATGAAGGCGCATTTCCCGCAAACAACTCACAATTAGGGTATTACCATCCCTGGGCAGCAGGCAAGGAAGGTCTGGTCAAAAGGAAGTGGCCCACCTAGATTTGGACGTGCCCACTGCTGTCCCCCGAGTGTGCGCCCACATGCCCATGTATGTCCCCCATGTCCCTGGCGGTTCCCTGCAGGGCCAGCCCTTCCTGCCGCCGGGCGGCCAGCGCCCCCCTTGCCCCCGGCTTCCTGTGACCGCTTGTTTGTTTGCGAGCCCTGGTGGCGGTGGCGGCGGCAGCACAAGGAGGGAAATCGTATTAAGAATGCCCTGGTCCCAGCAGGAAACAGCCGTCAGACACGCTCTCCACCGCCACCCTGACTTGGCGCGGGCCAGGAAACGCTGGGACGGATGCCAAGGAGACCCGGGGCTGGCTCTACCTCACCTGATGTCTGGGTAGTCCCGCACCAGCACCCCGACCTCCACCTGGATGCTCGGAGTGTCCTCCAACTGCAGGATCTCAGCCAAGTGTGGTACCACTTGGTCAAGCCAATAAGCCTGGGACTCCTGTGGGAACAAGGGCTTCAGGGTCACCCAATGCAAGCCCCTTCTCCCCAGAACCCTTTCCATGCTGAACCTTGCTCCTGCCTAGCTAGTTCTTTAGTCTTCCCCATGGGTAAGAGAGCTCAGAAGGCAGACTGGCAAGGCATTAGCTACAACCTTTGCTTATATGACAGAGAACCCCTTATATAATCTGTCCCCAAGTTTTTACAGATAATCCTAGATTGGGTAACAGGAACTAAAATCTGCCAGTTGACCGGGCAATGGTGCACACCTTTAATTCCAGCACTGGCAAGGCAGAGGCAGGTGGATCTCTGTGAATTTGAGGCCAACTTGGTTTACAGAGCCTCAGGTCTTCCAAAACAAACAACAACAAAAAATCTAGCCTAGACCATCCAGGTTTGGTAGCAAATCCCAGCATGTGAGAGGTGGAGGCAGGGGGATCTGTAGTTCAGCCATCTTTAGCCATAAGGAGTTTGAGACCAGTCTCATGTGCGTGAGACCTTATCTCTAAAACCCAAAACCAAACAAACTTAAAAATGCCCACACTAGGGAGGCAGAGACAGTGGCATTTTGGGGCTAGTTACATAGTCAGCGGCTATCTCAAGAAACAAGAGCTGGGGTGGAGAGATGGCTCAGCGGTTAAGAGCACTGACTATTCTTCCAGAGGTCCTGAGTTCAATTCCCAGCAACCACATGGTGGCTCACAACCATCTGTAATGAGATCTGATGACCTCTTCTGGTGTGTCTGAAGACAGCTACAGTGTACTCACATTAAATAAATAAATAAATCTTAAAAAAAAAAAAAGAGGGCTGGAGAGATGGCTCAGTGGTTAAGAGCAATTGACTGCTCTTCTAAAGGTCCTGAGTTCAAATCCCAGCAACCACATGGTGTCTCACAACCATCTGTAATGAGATTCGATGCCGTTTTCTGGTGTGTCTGAAGACAGCTACAGTGTGCTTACATATAATAATAAACGAAACAACATCAGCAACAAAACAGTTAATAAACTGAGGCCTTGGGTTAATTCCTCATGGGGGAGGAATTTGGTTGGTTGGTTGGTTTGTTTGTTTGTTTTTGAGACAAGGTCTCATTGCATAGCTCTGACTGGACCTCAATATTTAGACCAAGCTGGCCTCTAAATCATGACCCTCCTGCCTCATCCTTCCCAGTGCTGTGATTACAGGATTACCATAGCTGGAATAGTTTTCTTCTTTAAAAATACGTTAGCTGGGCATAGTGGTTGCACACCTTCAATCCCAGCACTCAGGAGGCAGAGGAAGGCGGATCTCCGTGAGTTTGAGGCAAATTTGGTCTACATAGCAAATTCTACGACAGCCAGGAGTGCATAGGGAGATCATCTCAAAAACAAAACAAGACTCATTTTAAATGTATCGGTGCTCTCTCCAGAACACAGTGTTGGGTGAGTTAGGGACAGCTATGAGCTGCCATGTTGGGGTTGGGAATCAAACCCAAATTGTCTGAAAGAGTAGCCAGGGCTCTCCAGAGCCTCCCGCCCCTTTTCGGTCTTCTTTGTCTTGAAATTCGCAATCCTTCTGCCTCAGCATCCCTAGTACTGGATGGCAGGTGTGCATTATCACGAACCCCAGCTTCTGTGGACAGTCTCTCTCCAAGAACCTTCCTTTCCTGCTTTGGTAGCCAAACCAACCCTGATTCCCGACAACCCCGCCCCCACCCCTACCCCGGGTTTGCCCGGCCCAGCCCAGCCGGGCACTCACCAGCCGCCGAAACAACCTTTGCAGCTGCGCCGCGTCCTCGCGGAGCCTCCCCGCCACGCGACTGCGGGTCCTCGCAGAGCGACAGCGCAGGCGCCCGCGGAGCAGTGGCCGCACATATTCCACCAGCGCCCGCCGGTGCAGCTCAGCCACCAGAACCTGGGGACAGTGGGAGACCGGGACACGCTCTAGATTGCCCCCAACCAGCGGGCTCTCAGGGGACCCCAATTTCACGTTCTGCCCACACAGGCGGGACACTCCAGACACGCGATGGGAACCCTTCCCTCCTCACCGAATGCCCCGCTCCTCTAACGTCAGACTCTCTATGGATCCCTCAATCAGATCCAACAAACATCACTCTCCCTAAAGTGTGCCGCACCCCAGGCTTTCCCAAACTCTTCCTTGCAGAGGCCCCAACCTGTACCTGCACCCCAGTTTCCAGGGCCATGCCTCCCTCTGCAGGCCCAAGACGAGGAGCCACCTACGTGCTTCCAAAAAACCGACTCCCCACTTGGTAGGGTCTCCCCCAGGACAAGAACGCTCTGGGCATCTCTGTCCCTCCCATCAGCGCACCTGGTACGGTTCATCCTGCATCCTGCGCAGGGTCAGGGCCTGGGCTCCGAGCGTGCCCACGATGCCATCCAGAGCTTCGGAACTGCTCAGCCACTTCCTGCGCATCAGCTTGTTGAAGTGAGGCTGGGTAGGACAGTGCGGAAGGGAGGGTTTCAGCCCCCTCCCTCCACCCTCCCACACTTCTCTTAGGAAAATCCCGGGCGGTGGTGGCGCACGCCTTTAATCCCAGCATTTGGGAGGCAGAGGCAGGAGGATTTCTGAGTTCGAGGCCAGCCTAGTCTACAAAGTGAGTTCCAGGACAGCCAAGGCTACACAGAGAAACCCTGTCTCGAAAAACCAAAAAAAAAAAAAGAAGGAAAATCCCCCCCTCCTTTTGATGCAGGCAGTGGAGGCCTTGGCTGTCCTGGAACTCACTTTGTAGACCAGGCTGGCCTCGAACTCAGAAATCCTCCTGCCTCTGCCTCCCAAGTGCTGGGATTAAAGGTGTGTGCCTGACTCGGGTCGCTTTTTAAAATTCTTCTCAAGGGAGAACAAAGGCCAGGTGGCGGTTGGGGATCTAGCTCCCGAACTGCTGGGATTTACAGACTGTCAGGACATAGTGTCAAAAATGGCTTCCCAGAGGGGGAAATCCACAGTTCAGGACTGAGGATGTTGGACAAGGCGATGGAAAAGGAGGGCCAGGAGCTCTTAAAGGTGTATAGAGTTCCGAGAGCCAAGAGCTTGTGAGATCAATGTGTCCAGAGAGAGACTATTAGCATCATGTCCCAGGGCGCAGTGCAAAATGAAAACTAGAGACCTATAGCTGGGTGGTGGCGCACCCCTTTAATCCTGGCACTCACGCAGACAGACATGGTGCCTTTAATTCCAGTACTCAGGATGCAGAAGCAGGTGTGATCTCTGTGAGTTCGAGGCCAGCCTGGTCTATATAACGAGTCTCAGACATAGTGAAACCCCATTTAAAGACAACAAAAACCTCCTTCAAAAACTATTAGGACTTAAAGAACTTTATTCATTGTCTCCATCTTCATCATCATCATTTTGGTTTTCTTTGTGTAGCCCTGGCTATCCCAAAGTCTGTCTGTAGACCAGGCTGACCTCAGACTCTGAGATCTACCCACATCTGCCTCCCAAGCGCTGAGATTAAAGGTGTGTGCCAACACAGCCTGCTTTATTATCAATCATCAATTATCAATTAATTCAATCTCTCCATCACTGAGTCAAAGTGGCAACTTCCGGTTTGTTTGGAAAGTCAGTTTGTCAAATGATGTTTCGCTGGGATACACAAGTGAAGGATGTCTTGCTAAAGCAGACAGGTGAAAGAATGTTTTCCCGAAGCAGACACAGGTGAAGGGATGTTTTTCTATAGTAGACACACGAAAGGACCTGTGATGAAGTTGTATAAATATAACCCACAGACAGCGGGAGACGATCACTGAGACTTGGTTTGCTTTACTCCGCCCCGATATTGATATTTTTCACTAACAACACCCATGGATTGGTTCACCTTACATAGTGTTATTGAGCTCCACTTGTGGTAACACCGCCATTGAGAGAAACTCACCCAAGAACTTCTCATGAAGTTCCTGAGGCAGCTTGCTGCCTCCACGACCTTACCCTGGACCAGTTGGTGAGCCTGGCAGTTTCTTCAGGATTGAACTACGTACAATCCTGGTTTGCGCATGGTGTCTGCGTGACCAGAGGACTGGTGTTTGCTACGGGACTGAACTGCTGACAAAGATCAAGCTCACTCCCAAAGAACAGGTCCGCTTCCCATGTCCTAATAACTCTTCTCTTCCACTACCTCTGCTAGGTGCTGGGTTGGAAGAGAGGATGAACTCTTACTAAATGCAGATTGCAAAAAAATTTATGGCTACACTGAGTGATATCCTTAATTTTCAGAGTGTCAGGTACCCCAGGCTAACTCTCAAATTCTATGCAGCAGAGGATGATCTTGAGTTTCTGATCCTCCTGCCTCTACCTCTTGAGGGCTAGGATCCTAGGCAGACACCTCCATGACCACTTTCCCTGTATTTATTTTGAGATAGGGTTCCATTGTGCAGCCCAGGCTAGTCTCCATCTTGGGATCCTCCTACCTCTCCAGCCTCCAGGGTGTGAAAATGTCCTTAGGAGGACTTTACACAATGGGACAATGAAGAATTAGGCCTTGCCTTGCCTTTAATACATGTGTTCTGGGGAGCTGTGGGACCCCAAAGTCCAGACTGTTGCGTAACAGAGATGGGAGGGATGAGGCTGGCCCAAGGGGCAGGACTGGAGCAAACAAGGCCTCCTGGAGTGTGAGGGGGGGTTGTTTTCCCCTTGGCAACACAGGGGACCAGATGTAGGGGAGGGAGAGGGCCAGGTTCCCTCCCTGCCTGGTGTATACCAGCATTTGTTCATGTACACACACAGGCCCACGCACACACACAGTCACCTGTATTTGTGCACAACTCTGTAAGTGTACAGGCTAAGTAGTCACGTCCGCTCTGTCTGACTCCACGTTTCTCCCTTTCTGCTGTGCCTCCTCGGTGACAGGGTTATCTTTCCTAACCTCGCTCATTCTCTTCCTCTCTTGCCTACCAACATTCTCAGACCTTTTGTGCCTCTAATTTCATATCTCAAAGCATGCACTGAGTAAAGGCAAAGGTCAAGGGCTGCTCTAAAAACAGACTTGTGTCTGGAAGCCTGACACCTGGAAGGGTGAGGCCAGCCTGGACTGCATGTTGAGTTCCAGGCTAGGACAGGGCTACAAAGAGTGACCCTGAGCCGGGCGGTGGTGGCGCACGCCTTTAATCCCAGCACTTGGGAGGCAGAGGCAGGAGGATTTCTGAGTTCGAGGCCAGCCTGGTCTACAAAGTGAGTTCCAGGACAGCCAGGGCTACACAGAGAAACCCTGTCTCAAAAAAAAAAAAAAAAAAAAAAAACCCAAAACCAAAACAAAACAAAAAGAGTTGACCCTGTCCCAACTACCCACACACATCAAAAAAAGGAGTCAAGCTTGGTATGCTGATGCACACTTTTAATCCCACCCTGAGGAAGCAGATGCAGGTAGATTTCTGTGCGGTCCAAACTAGCCTGAGGAATATAATGAGACAGGGAATCAGTGGGGGAGAGCTGGAAATGAGGCTCAGTGGTAGAGCCCCTGCCTAGAATCCCCAGTGAGGGGCTGGGGGCGTGGCTCAGTGGTAGAGCCCCTGCCTAGAATCCCCCAGTGAGGGGCTGGGGGCGTGGCTCAGTGGTAGAGCCCCTGCCTAGAATCCCCCAGTGAGGGGCTGGGGGCGTGGCTCAGTGGTAGAGCCCCTGCCTAGAATCCCCCAGTGAGGGGCTGGGGGCGTGGCTCAGTGGTAGAGCCCCTGCCTAGAATCCCCAATAAGGGGATGGGGTGTGGCTCAGTGGTAGAGCCCCTGCCTAGAATCCCTCAGTGAGGGGCTGGGGGGCTGAGCACCTGCCTAGCATGGGAGACTCCGAACTTGGTCCCCAGCTCCTTAAAGGGGCAGGAAGGCAAAGGTCTGGCATATCATGCTGCAGTGTTTTGGAAGAGAAACCAACAGGGAATCAGTACTAGAATCTCCTGGACTCCTCATCTTCTTCCTTCCCTTCCTGCAACAGATGGGGGTGGAGCTACATGGCATAGATTGACTCTGAATTCCTAGATTCAAGGGATCCTCCTGCCTCAGCCTTCCTAGTAGCTGGAAATACAAGTGCGCACAAGCACAGTCCCTGACAAGTCACTATCCTGTTGCTTGTATGTATGTGTGTGTGTGTATGTATATATGTATATGTATGTGTGTATGTATGTATATGTGTGTATGTATGTGTATGTATGTGTGTGTATGTATGTATATATGTGTATGTATGTGTGTATGTATGTATGTATGTATATGTGTGTATGCATGTGTATGTATATATGTGTATGCATGTATATATGTGTATGTATGTATATATGTGTATGTATGTATATATGTATATATGTGTGTATGTATGTATATGTGTGTATGTATGTGTATGTATGTATGTGTGTGTATGTATGTATATATGTGTATGTATGTGTATATGTATGTGTGTGTGCATGCATGCACATATGTATGTGTGTATATATGTATGTATATATGTGTATGTATGTCTATATGTGTATGTATGTATGTATGTATGTGTGTGTGTATGTATGTGTGTGTGTATGTATGTATGTATGACAGGGTCTCATTCCATAGCTCTGGCTGGCCAGGAACTCATTTTGTAGACTAGCCTGGCTTCAAACCACCTCTCAAATGCTGAGATGAAAAGTGTGAGCTGCCATGGCTGAGCAGCCAAGGCACTGTTTTAAGTGGGATAATCAGACATTTTTGAGTTAAAGTTTGAAAAAAGCGAAGAGGAGGAGCCACAGGGCTATGAAGTAGGCAGGGGCACCAAGCAGAGGGAATCCAAGGCCTGGGCCCCAGAGGCAGGGATGTGTTCAGGAGCAGGTGTTACTGTGCACATGGAATGGAAGCTCACACCACCGACTGAATGGCTCCCTCCCTACTGCCCACACTTACCCATCCTATTACATCACCCCCTCATGGCATTTAAAGAGGCCCCTGGGGTATAGGGTCATGAATTTGTGGGACCTCTGAAGGCAACACACTCCACAAGCCATCTCATGCTGGTGGCTCTGTCCATCCCATTCGGCCACGCCCTCCCACCTCTTCCTTCCTATGCCCCCCTTTCCAACAAACAGTTCCAACACGGCCATCATCCCCAGCCCTTGCTGCTTCCCCGAACACTTGAGTCATGGGTTGAAAGGAACTGGGGGCGTGGAGAGTGATGCCAACTCTTCCTGGCACAGCCCCACCCCAGGCCCCTGCCTCACTCACCTGTAGTTCCTGGAACAACAACTCAGCAAGGACACGATGGCAGAGTCGGGTCACTCGGTCCAGGGCGGTGGCTGAAGCTTCCCGTGCAGGTTCACTTTCAGGGGGCCCCACCCTGGCCAGTCGCTCAGCCAGAGACCTGTGAAGACCAACAGGCTCAGAGTCAAGGCCTTTTAAAACCTGAACACCCATGCTGGGACCAGCTGGGCCTGGGATAGCAGAACTGTGATCCCAGTTACGGAAGAAGCTGAGGCAGGGGGATGCAAAGCTCAAGGTCAGCCTGGGCTACAGGGTGACTTAAGGCTATCTTGAACAGGGCTGGAGAGATGGCTCAGTGGTTTAGAGGACCCAGGTTTGGTTCCCAGCATCCACATGGCAGATCACAGGCATCTGTAACTCCAGTTCCATGGAATCCCACATCTTCTTCTGACCACCAAGAAGAAATGTACTCCCATGCACATGTGTGAACACAAACACACACATGCATGCACACACTCATACACACATACACATGCACACATACACAGACATGCATATACACACAAGGACTAAAATAAATCTTTTTCTGAAAGACAGAAAGAGACTAAAGGTCCATCCAATTTGAGGGTAAAACTCTTGCCTAGCCTGCTATGCCTTGGATTGGATTGCCATTGGTGGGAAAAAAACAGAAAAGAAGCAATATATATGTGCACACAGTAAAATATTTAATTACATATACGGTGAAGATAATTCTGATTGCTTGTGAGAGAACTCTAAGAAACCAAGACAGGAATCTTGTAACTGCAGTTTCCTTAACAACAACAACAACCCCACAGAATTGTCCTGGATCATGCGTTCGTGCCCCTCCCAGGTGCAGTAGATTGACCTGAGCTCACTTCATATAATTCACCACAACTAACTATTAATACCCGTTTCTTTGCCTCTATGGAAAAACATGTTTTGACCACATGTGAGGTTTGTCCCTGTGATTGGACACTTTATTCATGTGACCACATATGTGGTTTGTCCCTGTGATTGGACACTTTATTCATGTCTCCTCTTAGTCCCCAGAATGTAAACTGCCTGAGGCTCTGAATGAAGGCGGCTAGGACAGGAAACTTTAGTCGGCCTCACTGTTCAGCCTCATTCTCCCAAGGCAAATTGTCTCCAGATACTTCTTTACCAAGACAAGGTTCTCTGTGTATCCCTGGCTGGTCCAGTCTGGAACTCGCTCTAGATCTACTTGCCTCTGCCTCCTGAATGCTGGGATTAAAGGTGTGCACCACCACAGCCAGCTATACTTGTGTTTGTTAGTGCATTGGTAAATGTACAGATCTGTCAAGATATACTAACGAGATCAATTTCTTCCAAATGGGCCAGAATGGGTAAAGAGGCTTCTCACCACCTGCCCATTTATCCTCCTCCTCCTCCTCTATAGGAGTGTGTCTGGCTTAGCATATGTGTGAAGGTCAGAGGATGTCCTGAGAGAGTCAATTCTCTCCTTCCACACTGCAGGTCCCGGGGATGGAACTCTGGGTTATCAGGTTTGGCTGTAAGTGATTTTCTCCACTGAGAATCCATCTCACTGACCTGTATCTCCACTTTCATAAAAGCTATTTAAGGGGTGCGGTTCAGTGGCAGTGTGTACCGAGTAAACAGGCTCTGGGTTCGGGGTTCCATCCCAGGCGTGGAATAAATAAACAATGCCCACAGGGTGACAGTGACCTCGAGGCAGAGGTGGGCCAATCAGAAATTTAAGGTTGTTTTCGGGGACACCTGAGACCCTGTACTAAACCCAATCAATAAGTGAATAATTTAAAATTATATGTGGCTGGGCATTGGATCACATCTGTTTAGTTGGAGCACTTGGGAGGTGGAGAAGGGTAGATCTCTGTGAGTTTGAGGCCAACCTGGTCTACATATTAAATTCCAGGATAGTCAGAGCTATAAAGAGACTCTGTCTCAAAATTAAATGCAAGTTAAAGTTAAATTTAAAGCAAGTTGCTGGGCAGTGGTGGCTCACGTCTTTAATCCCAGCACTTGGGAGGCAGAGGCAGATGGATTTCTGAGTTCGAGGCCAGCCTGGTCTACAGAGTGAGTTCCAGGACAGCCAGGGCTACACAGAGAAACCCCGTCTCAAAAAAACAAACAAACAAAAAAATTAAAGCAAGTTAATAGAAAAGAGAGGTGGTGTGTGGGTATACACACACACACACACACATGCTACATATAAAACATAACATTTATACAATATATACACTGCGTGTGTGTTTCTTTGCATGCATATGTGGGGGCAGAGGTGATCATCAGGTGTCTTCTTCAATTGCTTAAAATATTTTGTCTATGTCTAGGTGTTTTCCTGCAGGTATATCCATGTCCACCTTTGTGTCCTGTGCCTCTGGAGGCCAGAAGAGGGCATCATCGTCCTCGGATCTGGAAGCCTGGGACTGTGGGTACTAGGAATCGAACCTTGGCCCCTTGGAAAAACAGCTGAGCCATCTCTCCAGCCCTGATCTTGTCATTTGAGACAAAAGTTTCTGGACTCTGCACTGACGTTATAGATGTGTGTCCCTGTGCCCGGCTTTTACAATGGCTGCTGGGGACCCGCACTCAGGCCTTCATGAGGGATATTGTCATCATCCTTGAGCATAGTTCTGTAGTTCTCCAATTCTAACACATCAGTATTCTCCTTAAATGGAAGAGCACCACAGTCTGGGCACAGTCACGGGTTTCCCCAAGGTCCCCAGACACCATGCCTTTGAAGTTCTATGAATGCTCCCTCCCAAGCTCAATGACACCACCCAGGAACCTCCCTCGGTTCAGAGGTCACCCAAGACTTCCACACACTGTCACCATGGATGTTCTCACCTCAGGGGGGGCCCGCAGTTGACCATCGAGATAGTCCTGCTGATGTAGGTGTCAGGGGGCAGCTCACGGATCCCTGGGTTCTCGTGAAATCGCTCCACTCGCTGCTGGAAGCTGACAGGAGAGAGGGCAATGGGCACAGATGGTACATCCTGCTGGTCAGGGTCCATGCGGGCCCTCAGCCTATCAACTAAAATAGATCCTGCTCCCCAGCATCTCCGACCCTCCTATTCTTATTTCCAATCACCCACTCCAAGTGCTGGAGATTGAACCCAAGATTCTTACATGTTAGGCAACCCATCTAGGACTAAGCAATACCCCCAGCCTCTTATTGAACTAGTGAGCCAACTCTTGAGCCCAGTATCATATAGGTACTTTACCACTGAGTCACAGCCCCAGCCCCTCACTGGGGGATTCTAGGCAGGGGCTCTACCACTGAGCCACACCCCCAGCCCCTCACTGGGGGATTCTAGGCAGGGGCTCTACCACTGAGCCACACCCCCAGCTCCTCACTGGGGGATTCTAGGGAGGGACTCTACCACTGAGCCACGCCCCCAGCCCCTCACTGGAGGATTCTAGGCAGGGGCTCTACCACTGAGCCACACCCCCAGCCCCTCACTGGGGGATTCTAGGCAGGGGCTCTACCACTGAGCCACGCCCCCAGCCCCTCACTGGGGGATTCTAGGCAGGGGCTCTACCACTGAGCCACGCCCCCAGCCCCTCACTGGGGATTCTAGGCAGGGACTCTACCACTGAGCCACGCCCCCAGTCCCTCCCTGGGGGATTCTAGACAGGGGCTCTACCACTAAGCCATGCCCCTAACCCCTCACTGGGGGATTCTAGGCAAGTGTTCAAGTGCTAAGCCACACCTCCAAGATTATTGTTGCCTTTCTGTTCTTTCTTCTTCTTAAAAACTCATTTAATTTTAATTATGCATACGAATGTGTCTCTGTGCCTGAGGAAGACTATAGACATTGGATCTCCCTGGAGCTAGAGTCACAGGTCATTGTGAGCTAACTCACCGTGGGTACAGGAATTAGACTCGAGTCATCTGGTACGCATGCTTACTGAGCCCTCTTGCTGTCATTTATCCTGACCGGCTCAGTGTGAACCCAATCCAGATGGCCAGCCCCTCAGACAGTCCTCTCCTGCTGCCCCTCACCTCTGCAGGAACTCTGCCAGTCCGCCCAGGCAGCAGTAGGCCATTCTCTCCACGAACTCCTGACTGATGTGTGGTGCTCTCTCTGTGTGCTCTTCCAACAGCTGTGTGGACCGGGAGGAGGAGAGGAGCTGTGTTGTGGGTGGCCTTCCTCCCCTCTCAGGGCCGGGGCGAGCCTACCTTCGTGCTCCCACCTCACAAACATCCTGGGCCAGGTTGCTGGGTCGGTAGTCCATGCTGCCCCACTGTTCCTCATCTTCCTGCAACACTCGAAGAAGGGCTGCTCGGGTCTGAGCCTGCAACGGGGATGGGCCAGCAGAAGTCGGGTGCAGCCTAGGGCTTTGCTCTCTCCTTCCACCATCCTTGCCTCAAGGCCTTACCGTGAAGTTCTGGGTTCAACCCACAAACTCCTAGATCAAAGCAGTGCTTGGGAAAAGAAACTCCCCAGCCTCCTCCTTCCCTGTCTGGGATCAAGGATGATAGATTGAAACCCTGTGAGTTGTTTTTTGGAGTTTCTTTTTCTTTTCTTTCTTTCTTTCTTTTTTTTCTGGGGAGGGGGGCATGGGGGATATATAAGCCGGCAGTGGTAGTGGTACATGCTTTTAATCCCAACACTTGGGACACAGAGGCGGGCATATTTCTGAGTTTGAAGCCAGCCCGGTATACAGAGTGAGTTCCAGGACAGCCAGGGCTACACAGAGAAACCCTGTCTTGACAACAACAACAACAACAACAAAGCCAAAGGCTAAAAGGCTAGGTGTAGAGCTCAGTGGTAGAGCCCCTGCCTAGAATCCCCCAGTGAGGGCTGGGGGCGTGGCTCAGTGGTAGAGCCCTGCCTAGAATCCCCCAGTGAGGGGCTGGGGGCGTGGCTCAGTGGTAGAGCCCCTGCCTAGAATCCCCAGTGAGGGGCTGGGGGCGTGGCTCAGTGGTAGAGCCCCTGCCTAGAATCCCCCAGGGAGGGGCTGGGGGCGTGGCTCAGTGGTAGAGCCCCTGCCTAGAATCCCCAGTGAGGGGCTGGGGGCGTGGCTCAGTGGTAGAGCCCCTGCCTAGAATCCCCAGTGAGGGGCTGGGGGCGTGGCTCAGCGGTAGAGCTCCTTCCTAGAATCCCCCAGGGAGGGGCTGGGGGCGTGGCTCAGTGGTAGAGCCCCTGCCTAGAATCCCCCAGTGAGGGGCTGAGGGCATGGCTCAGTGGTAGAGCCCCTGCCTAGAATCCCCAGTGAGGGGCTGGGGGCGTGGCTCAGTGGTAGAGCCCCTGCCTAGAATCCCCAGTGAGGGGCTGGGGGCGTGGCTCAGTGGTAGAGCCCCTGCCTAGAATCCCCCAGTGAGGGGCTGGGGCCGTGGCTCAGCGGTAGAGCTCCTTCCTAGAATCCCCAGTGAGGGGCTGGGGGCGTGGCTCAGTGGTAGAGCCCTGCCTAGAATCCCCCAGTGAGGGGCTGGGGGCGTGGCTCAGTGGTAGAGCCCCTACCTAGAATCCCCAGTGAGGGGCTGGGGGCGTGGCTCAGTGGTAGAGCCCCTGCCTAGAATCCCCCAGTGAGGGCTGGGGGCGTGGCTCAGTGGTAGAGCCCCTGCCTAGAATCCCCAGTGAGGGGCTGGGGGCGTGGCTCAGTGGTAGAGCCCCTGCCTAGAATCCCCCAGGGAGGGGCTGGGGGCGTGGCTCAGTGGTAGAGCCCCTGCCTAGAATCCCCCAGTGAGGGCTGGGGGCGTGGCTCAGTGGTAGAGCCCCTGCCTAGAATCCCCAGTGAGGGGCTGGGGGCGTGGCTCAGCGGTAGAGCTCCTTCCTAGAATCCCCCAGTGAGGGGCTGGGGGCGTGACTCAGTGGTAGAGCTCCTGCCTAGAATCCCCCAGGGAGAGGCTGGGGGCGTGGCTCAGTGGTAGAGCCCCTGCCTAGAATCCCCAGTGAGGGGCTGGGGGCGTGGCTCAGTGGTAGAGCCCCTGCCTAGAATCCCCAGTGAGGGGCTGGGGGCGTGGCTCAGTGGTAGAGCCCCTGCCTAGAATCCCCCAGTGAGGGGCTGGGGGCGTGGCTCAGTGGTAGAGCCCCTGCCTAGAATCCCCCAGAGAGGGGCTGGGGGCGTGGCTCAGTGATAGAGCCCCTGCCTAGAATCCCCCAGTGAGGGGCTGGGGGCGTGGCTCAGTGGTAGAGCCCCTGCCTAGAATCCCCCAGTGAGGGGTTGGGGATGTGACTCTATAGTAGAACTTTTGCAAAAGGCCCTTTTCATTCCAGTAATATGTGGGTGACACAAAAAGAACTCCAAAGTTTTGCATATCTGATTCCCTGGTCCAGTAGAGTGTCTTCAACACAACAAGTGAGAGTAATTTGATGTGTGTGATTCCAACAGACCCACCATTAACTACTTGGTTTTTTGTTTGTTTGGTTGGTTGGTTGGCTTTTGTTTTTTTGTCCTTTTGAAATAGAGTCCCGCTGTGTATCCCTGGCTGGTCTGGAACTCCCGAAGTAGACTAGGCTGGCCTAAACTCATCTGCCTTGCTCTGCTTCCCAGGGAGGCGTGGGGGAGGGCTAGGATTAAAGGTGTGCCGTAGGCTTGGCCTTGCTTTCCCTGCTCAGATGCTGAGTTATGTAGATGCTGGGCTCCTGTGTGCACCCAGCCCTTTCCGGGAGATGCTAGGCCTGGCTTTCTCTTGCTACCAGGGTTGAAAAGTCTGAACTTATCAAATTTCTTTGTGTTGCAGGGTATGCTGGAGAGATGACAAAGAATGTAGGAACAGCAGGCATGATGGCAGACAGTAATTTCAATTCTGGGGAGGCTGAGACAGGAGGATAATGAGTTCAAGGTCAGTCTGAGTCCTCTAGTGAGACTGTGTCAAAAGAAAAAAAAAGTTAAGAATAAAGACAAGAGAGAAAAAGAGAAAGATGGGGAGGAATGGGAGAAGGGAGAAAAGGAAATAAAGGAAGGAAGGAGGGAGAGAGAGGGAGGACGGACAGACAGAAGGAAGGTCCACTGTGGATTTGTGTGTCAAAGGTCATTAGAACTCAAGTCACCACAGGGAAAGGGAAACATCAAGTGAGCAAGAGGCGGCCTTCCAAGCCCTTTGTGACCGCCCTCTTTCTACAGAGCCCCTCCCTCTTTCTACAGAGCCCCTCCCTCTTTCTACAGAGCCCCTCCCTCTTTCTACAGAGCCACTTTGGAGGTACCTTCACGTCTGTGACACATTCATCTTCCAGACCTCGCAGAGTGCCAGCAGACAGGAGGGGCCCCAGCTCCCCGTTCTCCAAGGCAATCACATCTACCAGGCCCAGGATCTCCCTGGGATGGGAAGAGACAGAGAGGTCTGTGAGAGGTGGGGTGGGCCCTGGGCCCCTCCACATGTCCCAGTGTCCCACCACCGCAGTGTTGACGACCCCGGGCCACTCCCTTCCTCTCTTGGGCCAGCCTTCTCATCTCTCAAAGGAAGTGTTTAGAATTATGTTTCCCTTGGCTCCAGCACTCTGAGTCAGATCCTCTGATGGATGGTGTCCGGGCAAGACGCAGCTGTCAAGTTGAGGTTTGACAAGCTGACAGGGGAAGTCATGCCCAGGATCCGCTGTGCCAGGAGGAGGCTCCCTTCCCCTACTGTCTCACCTGGCTGGGGATGAGGGTGGGATAGGGAGTGGGGGCTGCTGGGGTGCCCTTCTCAGGCAAGCTAGCTTGCCATCAGCTGCTTCACACCTCCCTATCGCGCACCCTCAGACGGTTTTTCCTTGTGGGATCTGCCTGCTCAGAAATGCCTTCTTCCTCTGATTCTAGTCTATGCCTTATTGATTCCAAGAGCTTTCCGGACCTATATCCTGCCTCAACCTGTCATGGATAGTCTGAGACTTCACAGACAGGAATTCCAGTGGTCACCAGCTTTTCCCTCCTGTTCTTTTCATGACAGAATTCTGATCTTTTAATCTTTTTAAAGGACTGTGTAGCCCAGGCTAGCCTGGATTTCACTCCATAGCCCAGGCTCACTTTGAACTCACTTCTTTGAACTTTGAACTTCTGGTTCTTCGAGATTACACATGTGTGTGAGTGTGATGGGCTCCTGGGACCTCACTTTGTCACAGCCCTTCATTCTCTGATGTTTGATTTGGACGGGGCTAACTTCTTTCTTCCCAGGGAGGGTATAAAGCCTAGCCTGGTGGGTTATCTCTGTATCATACCCTCCAGTCCACCACAAGGATAGTCCATGTGAAGACTGAGAGGCTTAGAACTGGGAGAAAGGGCCCCTAGCGCTGTAACAGAACTCATCAGTGTGGGGCAGTCAATCAACATTGATGAAGTCCAATAATACAAAGGGAGCACAGTAGTTCAAGGCTCCTTAGCGCTACTGTGCTTGACTGAAAGAGCTGTAGGTCTGCTGCTTGCTGCCCTTGCAGAGGACCTCAGGTCAGTTCCCGGCACCCACCCTGGGCAGCTCACAATTGCCTGCCAGGCCAGTTTCACAGGGTCCGACCCCCACTTCTGGCTGCCACTAGTATACACATGCCCGCACAGAGAAAGGAATAGAGACAAGAAATCTTTTAAAAAAATATCTTCCTAGCCAAGTGTGGTGGCGCGTACCTTTGATCCTGGCACTCCGGAAGCAGAGGCAGGTGGATTTCTGTGAGTTTGAGATCTGTCTGGTCTACAAACTGAGTTCCAGGACAGCGAGGGCTACACAGGGAAACCTTGTCTCATAAACCAAAATAGAACAAAACAAAAATCTACCTAACAGGTTTGTTTCTCTAGATACTTGGAAGGCTGAAAGGGGAAAATTGCAAGTTCAAGGCTTGCCTGGCATATAGAATGAGGTCAATCCAACCTGGGCTACAGACTAGGGTTCCATTTTACATAAAAATTAAATAAATTTAAAAAAGAAGAGTGAGGTTGTAGCTCAGTGCAGACTGCTTGTTTAGTATGTGAGAACATGAAAACTGGAATTTAATTCCCAGAACTGAGAGAGAGAGAGAGAGAGAGAGAGAGAGAGAAAGCTACTATTTTTGTTTGTTTGGTTTGTTTTGTTTTTCAAGACAGGGTTTCTCTGTGTAGTCCTGGCTGTCCTGGAACTCACTCTGTAGAGGAGGCTGACCTTGAACTCAGAGATCTGCTTGCCTCTGCCTCCTGAGTTCTGAGATTAAAGGCAAGAGCCACCTTGTAGCTCCATGAGATCTACTTATTTTTAAAACTATTGCATGTACTCATGGTTAAAGGGGACAGGCATGCCATGTGCATGTGGAGGTCACTAGTCACCTCTGTGATGTCTGTTCTCTCCTTCCACGGGTCCCAGTGTCCCAACTCAGGCTTGCAGAGCAAGTATCTTCACCCCTGAGACACCTCACTCGTCCTTACAATTTTACTTTATTTGGGACAGGATTTTTCTTACTTATAGTCTTGGATGTCCTAGAACTCTTGAGGACTCCCCCAGTGCCTGGAATGCAGGTGTGAGCCATCACACCCTGCTGTATTATAGAATTCTAAGGCTCAGTAGTACTGAATCTGAGGGTTAACAGGACAGAGATTTACATGCCATAATCTTGGGTCTGGCGTGGTTGACAGCTGTCCCATTCATGTCACGAGTAGTTAGTTCATCAGGGACCAGAAGGGCTGTGGACAGTGCAGCTGAGAACTCACTATGGTGTTCTAGGTCTGGGTCTGGAAAGACCACAGTCTAAGACTTGAGGTCCCCAAGAGGCAGAGCACTGAGACACAGAATGTCACTGTGTACAGACAGTGCTAATGCCTCAGGCCTGGGGCAGTTGAGTGCTCAGGTGCAGGGAATAAAGAAGAGCCAGGATAGGGACCCCAAGGCCACCAGCACAGTCCACCAAGGTTCTGAGACTGGAACAAATCAACAAAGCTGGTGTAGGAGTGGACGTGAGTAAGGTAAGGCCAGTGAGCGTCAACGTCAGATAGATGGCCCCACACTTGTTAGGATCTAATAAGTCAAGCATTATAGTGTTACCCCAGCACTAGGGATGTCCTAGTTAGCTTTAACTGCAGACTCAAGTTGAACCCACAGAGGAGAATCCTCTGCTAAGGAACTTTCCAGATCGGTCTGAGGGAATGTCTCGACTGTTAACTGACATAGGAGGAGGCCCAGTCCACTGTGGGTAACTAGGCAGCTGGTCCTGAGTTATATAATTCGTTAGCTGGGATGCAGCTTGCCAGGCTGTGAGCAGCATCTTTCCATGGCTTCTACTCCATGTCCTTGGCTTTGAGCTCCTTGGTCAGACATCATGCTGTGTGTGAGGAACTCTTAGGCAGTCTGCCTTTAAGTTCCTGCTTGAGTTCCTGCCCTGGTTTCCCTCAGTGAGGGACAGTGTGTCCTGTGAGCTGAAATAAACCCTCTCTTCCCTTAAGTTGCTTTTAGTCAATATGTGTGTCTTTTGTCACAACAAAAGGAATTAAAGAGTAAGGGAAGTAGAGGAGGATCTTTTCTTTCTTTCTTTCTTTTTTTTTTTTTTTTGGTTTTTTGAGACAGGGTTTCTCTGTGTAGCCCTGGCTGTACTGGAACTCACTCTGTAGACCTGGCTGGCTTCGAACTCAGAAATCCTCCTGCCTCTGCCTCCCAAGTGCTGGGATTGAAGGCGTGCGCCACCACCTTTTCAAGGTGAGCTTTCTGAGGTGTCAGTACAGCAGCCTGATTGTTATTAATTGGGGGCAGGGGTGACGGGGAGGAGACGGGCGATGTTTTTTTGGTTTTTTGCAGAGGTTCCCAGAAGCCATTGGGCAGATTACATTGGGCTATAACTCCAGCTCTAGGTGAACAATGTGTCTTCTTGTCTCTTTAGGCTCCCGCATGCCTGGGGGATACATATGCATATAAACAAAAATTTTTAAGATAAGAAAAAGAAAAAAGGCTGGGTGCGGCGGTGCTCGCTTTTATAGGAGCCCTCAAGAGGCAAAGGCAAGCAAATCTCTGAGTTCAGGGCCAGCCTAGTCTACATAGCAGTACCCTGTCTCAGATAACTTCAAGCCAACCTGGGTTACATGAGACCCTATCTCTAAATCCAATATCTTGAACAAGGTGCCTGGGGTTAAGGAGCGCGTGGCCCGGGGCGCCCCGGGCTCACCTGGGGTACACATGATTGTGCCAGTGCAGCAGCGCGTAGCGATCCGCCAGCGGGAGCCTGCGGCGCGCGGCCGCCCCGAGCCACTCGGCCAGTGCCTCGTGGTAGCCGCGCAGGTAGACGGCGCCGGCGCGCAGCCCCGCAGGGTAGGCGGGCGCCAGGCGGCCGCGCACTGCGGCCACGTCCTCCAGCAGGCGCGCGCGCAGTGTCTCCAGCTGCCCAGCCAGCGCCCCGCGCGCGCCCGGCGCCGCCGCCTCCTCCAGCCGTTCGCGCGCCGTGCGCGCCACCGCCTCGGCCCAGCGCGCGCGCAGCTTGCGGGCCGCCCCGGGGCCGCGGCGCGCGTCCGCCGCCTCCTCCTGCAGCAGCACGAGGCCCAATTGCGCTACCGCGCCGGTGCCGGGCCCCGGGGAGGCCAGCGACTCGCGCACCAGCGCCCAGAGCTCGCGCTGCAGCGCCTCGTACAGCAGCGCCACGTCCCGCGCGCGCCGCCCCGCGCCCGCCTCGGCCTCCGCCGCCGGCGCCTCCGCCTCCAACTCCAGGATGTGCTCGTCCGCTCGGGCCAGCTCGCGCCTCTGGATCAGGCCCAGGATCTCCAGCACTGTGCAGGGGGGTGGGGGTTGGGAGGGGAGAAGAGGAAGGGTGTCGGGAAGCGAGGCAGATGCCCCAGTACCCGCAAAGTGAGGAGCGGGTGATGAGTCAGGGTGCGCCACCCAAAATGAGAGGGTGTCAGGGCTTGAGACAGGTCCACTATTTCCCCCCAACATGAGAGAGTGAGGATGACGCTTGCCTTTAACCTAAGCAATTGCGCTCAAGAGAGCAGCCTGGGCTACAAAGTTGAGGACATGTCACGAAAAGCAAGCAAGCAAACAAACAGGCACGTGAGATGGTTCAGTGGACAGAAGTGCATGCTGTCAAATTTAACGACTCCATCCCCATTCCAAGGACCCACAAAGTAGAACTGATTCCTGCAAGGTTTCCTCTGACTTCCACATATACATGTACTGTGGCATGCGCGCGCGCACACACACACACACACACACACACACACACACACACACTCACGCACAGAGGGGAGAGGGAGGGAGAGTGAAGGGGGCTGCCTACAATCCCAGCTCTGGGGAGGTGGATGCAGGAAAATGAAGAAGCCAAGTTCGAGGCTATTCTAGGAAATACAAGTCTCTGTCTCAAAAATAGCAACAGCAAAGAGTGAGCGTCCCCAGAAGAGAATAAGATGAGGGAAGTTAAAGTAGGAAGGGAGAAGATGGAGGACTGAGGCCAGGGGCTTTGGAGATGAACCTGCCTGGGGGGCAGAGACCACAAGAATAGCAGGTGACACGAGCCAAGAAGAGGCACCAGGCAAAGCTAGAGTGGTCTTGTGTCATCCTAGCACTTGGGAGGCTGAGGCAGGAGGATTGTCTTGAGTTCCAGGCTATCCTGGGCTGTGTTCTGAGCGACAGGCTAGGCTGGGCTGCTGAGGGAGGAAGCAGGAGGTGAGGGAGTTAGGGGAACCGGGTGAGGGAGAAGGGAACAGTTACAGAAGTGGGGGGGGGGGAAGGAGGAGTGTTCAGCCACAAAAGGGGAAAACACATTGGGGTAGAGGAAGGGCTGAGACACAGAAAAGGGTCTCAGGTGTGGCTTGTGGGGGAGGGGACTAAGAGAAAAAGGGTAGAGAGAGCCACAGGGAAGGGGGCAAGGGACAGGCTGGGCAGGGCGGAAATGGGGACTTTGGAGTAAGATGGCTGTGAGGGCAAGGCCACACTCTCTGAAGATGAGACTCACTGTAGAAAGGGGAGGCATAGGTTTGAGAGGCCTTAGGTAGAGGCCAAGGGGGAGGAGGGTCCCATTGGCCAAGAGTTACCCTCAACACCTCCCCCCCTCCACTTCCTCCCTGGCAGAGAAGCTATTTCCTGAGCTGGGCTATTTCTGCCCATCCGTTTCCAGAAGGCGGGGGCTCCAGTCACCCCCTCCTCACCTCTCTGTAGTGCCCTCCCAGTCCCCAGGGAGACAGAGCTGAAATAGCCTCTCCAGGATGTGGAGGGCATCAGAGGACAGAAGAGGCTCCAGGAAGGTCCCCTGACTATGTTGCATGAGGTGGGGGGGTGGGGCTGAAACGAAGGGGGTGTTGGCATGAGGCTGGGGAGTAGGGCAGAGTTTTGGGGAGGCTGGGGAGAAGGCAAAGCAACAGGGGGGGGCATTTTAGCAATGGAATGAGTTTGCCATTGGGATTTGCAGCCTGAACAAGAATACCAGGTCCCATAGGAGCAGACACATAATCCTGTCTACTGGGGAGGCTGAGGCAGGAGGACACCTAAATTTAAGGTCAGCCTGGGCTACTTTGTGGGATTCTTTCTCAAAATGTGAAAAGAAACAAAAACAAACAAAAAAGAGCCAAGTGTCATGGTACACACCTGTAATCCCAGGACTCACTCAGGAGGCAGAGGCAGGAGGATCACCTCTGAGTTGAACGCTAGCCTTATTCACAGTGTGAGTTCCAGGCCAGCCAGAGCTACACAGTGAGACCTCAAAAACCATACAGTGGCCAGAGAGACCATTGGCGTCAAAAGCACTGGCTGCTCTTGCAGAAGACTCAGGGTTAGTTCCCAGCACCCACATGGTTCTCACAACTGCCTGAAACGTCTGTTCCAGGGAAGCCAATGCCCTCTTTTGGCCTCTGGGGACATGTGGTGCACAGGCAGACACATAGGCAAGCTCATGTGATTGATGACGATGATGATGATGATTTTAATCATGATGATCATGATGATGACAATGACGAAAACGACGATGTTGATGATGATGATGAAGAACAAAATCCCCAAACATGAAAGGGTAGAAAGTCATAGATTCACTTTCCTGTACTGCAGAAAGGGCTGGGTAGTGGTGGTGCAAGCCTTTAATCGCAGCACTCAGGAGGTAGAGGTAAGTGGAATTTGAGGATAGCCTGCCTAGTCTACAGAGTGAGTTCAAGGGATAGCCAGGGCTACACAGAAAAACCCTGTCTAGAAAAACAAAACAAAATGAAAACAAAAACAAAAAAGAAAGAAAGAAAATCCAATTCATATCTTTATATTTTTGGTTGCAAGCCTATCCTTTAACGGTGGAGCCATCTCTCCAAGCCTTATGTTTTCCCCTGGATTCTGGAGATAGACTTCGGTTTCCCAGCTTTCCCAGCTAAACTGTCTCAGGGGCCCCAGGAACTCAGAACAACACGGTGATGATAGGTCAGGAAGAGAGATGCTGAAAAAGCATTGGGGTGTGACATGAGAGTAAGGGTAAGGATGGAGAGGGGGCAGGGTTATAGGATGGCTGTGTCCCCCTTAGCAAAGATATGGCTTCCATTGTTCCAGTATTCCAAATGTGACCTCGGCTGGAAATGCACTCGTTTTAGAAGTCAAGGGTCCTAACCCAAAGATGCATGTCCTCTAAGAACAAAGCATTGAGGGCCAGGGAGACCCCTCAACAGGTAAAGGCACTTGCCACCAACCCCCCTGGATTTACAGTGGAAAGAGAGAATTAACTCTTACAAGTTGTCTGACTGCTCCTTTCCAGAGACAGACAGACAGAGACAGAGAGGAATGAGAGGAGTCACAGGGACGATCCCACACAAGGATGGAAGATCTGAAGGATGAATCTAAAACTTCCAGGTGCCCAGATGCCCAGCAGCCAAGCAGAGCTGGGAAGAGGCCTGGAAGGGCCCTGCAGGTTGCCTGAGTGGCTGCGGTGGGTGCCATTGGAAAGCAAGTCTGGACATGACATTGAAGGTGGAGGATTGACACGAGGTTCAGAAAAGGGGCAGAGATGAGGCGTGCAGCCTGAGCTTTGACTGGGGTGGGGGTGGGGCTGGGCTGAGCTCAGGGCCGGGCTGTTTGAGTCTGGGGTGGGGATGAAGCTGCCTGCACTGAGTTCAGGAACGTGGGGTGCATGCTAGCTGCGGTTTCATTGGTGTAAGACATGACAGGGTGACAACGGCCTTTGCAGTTGCTGTTAACATTTATTTAGTGTGTGCACATGTGGGGGCCAGAAGTCAATCAGGAGAGTCAATTCTCTCCTTCCACCACTAGATCAAACTCAGGTCCTCAGACTAGGCGGGTAAGTATCTCGCTGGCCCCTTTTCTTTCTTTTCTTTTCTCTTTCTTACTTTGCTTATGTGATTTTTTAATACAATTTTTACTTATGTGTGTTGGGGAATGTGAGCTTCTCTCTCTCTCTCTCTCTCTCTCTCTCTCTCTCTCTCTCTCTCTCTCTCTGTGTGTGTGTGTGTGTGCGCGCGCGCGCATGCATGAAACATATGGAAACACTACCCCCCAGGGTTGATAGATAGAACGGTGAGGCAAGACGCCCCCATCCCGGGTCTGCTGCAGGGGTCCCCACTCACCTGACAGTGGTTCTTTCATTTTGGGGGGCTCCGGGACTTTGGGTGGGGGCTCAGGGGCTGCCTCTCCTGCAGGTACCAGTCTCTCCGCCAGAGATGCCCGCCGGGGCTTGGGTCCACGCCCGAGTCTCAGGAAAGCCAGTCTTCGAGCGGCTTCCCCAGCAGGCTCCTCATCGCCATGGGTTCGGAACCCCTGAAGCCGGTTTAGGAGGCCGAAATCTGCTGAGCTCCTTCGTATTCCCGGTGCCAGCACACGGCCCAAGAAAGAGCGGACTTGCCCGTCCCCGGGGCTGCCTGCCCGCCTGCCCGAGGTCCAGCCCAGCCGGAAGGGGGCCAGACCAGCCAGTTTCTCCAGCGTGGCCCTCCGGCGGCAAGATGTCCCATTGGGCAGTGTCCCCAGCTCCCTGTCCTCTTCTTCCAGCGTTGGAGTGTCTTCAAAGGGGTTGCGAGAGGCTCGCAGGGGCAGAGTCCCTGCTCGCGGTACCTTAGGGTCTCCCACCCCCAGGCTCTTCAGGATTGGCATTTTTGACAGGCTGGCACCTGCAGAAAAATAACGACCGAGGTGGTGTTAGTGACATTAGAAGGTGCCAAGCACAGGTTCTCACACTTAGAAACATTAGAGGCTTCAAGTCAGGCATCCTGGCACACCCTAAATTCCAGCATATGGTGCTGAGGCAGGGGAACTGAGAGCTCGCTCCGGGTAAACCAGGGATGGTATTAAAATGAAGACAAAGCTGGGTGTGGCAGAAACCCTCCGTAATCCCAGCACTGGTGAGCTGGAGGCAGGAGGATCACCCAGCTTTGGCTACACTGTTAGTTTTTTTTGAGTCTTGATTTTTATTATTTAAAAAAGTTGCATATTTATTTTGCTTTCTGACTCTGTGCTTGTGCCTTCAACACTCACAACGATTTTCTGCTTCTCAATAAGGAAAGCCTGCTTGACCCTGTCTCGGACACACTTGTCACACATGGAAGCGCCACAGGCCCTGCTGACGTGCTTCTTACTCTTAAACAATATCCTAAGTAAGGACTTTGGGTCTCATAACACGAAGCCCTCGCAGTCTGCCTGGGCACAGGCCACGTGCGGATTTAGGTGCTTTCCCAACCTTCTTGGTGTAAAGGTAAACAATCCCGTTGCCAGGGGTCCTAGGCAGCTTAGTTTTGTTAGAGGCTGTGTTGTAGGAAAGTCTATAATGGTCTGTTAAACGCTGGACATCCTGAGAGCCTCCAAGCTCTGTTCCCAGGGAGAGTCACTGGTAGTTTTTTAAAGCCAACTTGAACTAAACTATATGCCTTTCTCTCTCTCTCTCTCTCTCTCTCTCTCTCTCTCTCTCTCTCTCACACACACACACACACACACACACACACACACACACACACACAGCTGATAATATTAGGACAAAACGGATGTGCGTGATAACATATCCCTATAATCCTCAGGAGACAGAAACAGGAGGATTGACACCTATTCAGCAGCATGGTCTACATAGTGAGTTACAGGCCACCAAGACTCGATGAAACCCAGTTTCAAAACAAACAAACAACAATTATGAGTGAAACAAAAAACATAATGGGATTTTGGCTCAGTGGTAGAGCTCCTGCTTAGAATCCCCCAGTGAGGGGCTGGGGACGTGGCTCAGTGGTAGAGCCCCTGCCTAGAATCCCCCATGAGGGGCTGGGGGCGTGGCTCAGTGGTAGAGCCCCTGTCTAGAATCCTCCAGTGAGGGGCTGGGGGCATGGCTCAGTGGTAGAGCCCCTGTCTAGAATCCCCCAGTGAGGGGCTGGGGGCGTGGCTCAGTGGTAGAGCCCCTGCCTAGAATCCCCCAGTGAGGGGCTGAGGGCGTGGCTCAGTGGTCAAGCACTTGCACAGGATAGACAAGGCTCTGAATGTGATACTCAACACTTTCAAAAGCAAGAAACTCACTAGGTCTCGAGGTCCACTCTCTGCAGGCAGTGGGAATACAGCTGTGACTAAGTTATACCAGGCTCTGCCCTCACAGGGTTCACACCATCCTATCCTGTCCATCTCTAAGTCTCCCTCTCTGGTCCTTTTTCCTTCCCTGTGTCTACCTCATAATTGGAACCTATGACCATTTCTGTTCCCCAAACTCAGGTGTTTTTCAGACTGCAGTACAGGCTGGCCTGAAACTCCTTATGTAGCTTAGGATGACCTCAAATTTGAGGTGATCCTCCTGCCTCAGTCTCCTAGGTGTGACTACAGCTGAAAGATCCTTTCAAATTTTGAGGCAGAATTCATTTAGCCGAAGCTAGCCTTGAACTCCCGATCCTCCTGCCTCACTTCCTGGATTAAAGCAGTGCACCTCCATGCCCTTTCAGCTTCTTGGATCTTGTAGCTCAGCTTTGAAGACTTCACACAGCATCAACCTGATCCTCCTTCTCCAGAACTTTCTATAGGTCCCCACAGCCCTTGATGGAATGTTTAGGCCATGCCCCCCACCCATTATGGCCCAGGGGCCTGTCACTGGAACTAATAAATTTTTTGGCTTCTTTTCTCTGGGTCTCATGTCTGCCTGTCTCTCCATGCTTTGGATCTCAGTCCCAGAGCTGCCTCCTCCAGGAAGTCCCCCTGACTGTTGGGTCTTTTATAACCCTTGGACTCCCTGAGTTCTCTCTGTGACTGTCCCTGTCTGGGGACAGGTCTGCATCCGGACTGAGAGCCTGGCAAGGGCAGGGCAGGGCTGTGCCTCTGGCTCGGAGCATGGCTCAGGCCCTCCGGGATGGGTGCTAACAGGAAGCAAAGGAAGGAAGGAGGCAAACAGTCCATTCCTTGGGGGGAGGAGGCTGTGAGGAGCAGGCCACACAGGACCTGAACTCTGTGACAAGGGACTTGGACTGTTTCCCAAGGGCATTGGTGAGCCACAGAGAGGCTCTTTGTGTTACCTTATTTTCCGTGTTGTGTATAGGACTCAGGGGCCTGGCGAATGCTGGGCCCGAAGTGTTCCAGCACCGAGGTGTAACTCAGTTTTGTGTCATCATTTTATCAGGGGTATGTGTGTGTGTGTGTGTGTGTGTGTGTGTGTGTGAACATAGTCACTGGAGTGCCACAGAGCTCATGTAGAGGTCAAAGGACAACTGTGGTCCTCTGTTCTCACTTTCTACTGAGGGTCTAACTTGGGTTGTGGAGCTTAGCAGCAAATAAATACCTTTCCCCACCAAATGTTTAGAAAAGATTTAAAAACAAAAACAAAATTAATGTTCCGGTGCAATAGCTCACATATGTGATCTCAGAAATTAGGAGGCCGAGAGGAGAGAGTGTCACCCTGAGGTGAAAGCCAGCCTAGCCAGCCTAGCCTGTGCTGTCTAGGATAACCTGAGATTCAGAGTGAGACCTTGTCTCACAAACCAACAACGCTGGAGGCTGCAGAGGCGGTGCCATGCTCAAGAGCGTTAGCTGAGAACCCGGCTTTGAGTCCCACCACCCAGGCCACCCACGCGGCAGCGCACAGCCCTACAGCGGAGCTCCAGCCCTAGGGGACCCAGCGGCCCTATTCTGGCCTCTTTGGGCACCAGGCATGCAAGTGGTGTACAGACATACATACAGGGGGACATGCGCACACATAGGATAAAATTAAATTGAAGAGGGAGTGGCTTTCGGCAGCTGCATTTTGCCACTCAGCGCTTCCCTTTTCCTTCATTTAGGTCAGAACTTGCGATCTTTGTGATGCAGAGCACGCTGGCTCCGGTCCCCTTGGTTTAAGGGCTGCGTAGGATTCCAGACAAAACTGGGTAAATAAACCATCAGATCTCCACTTCTCCGCCGTGGAATAGACGCGGAGGTGGTTTTGAACTGAGCAAGTGTGTGAAGGGGAGCCTACAGAGGCATGGGCCCGTGGACAGGATGCCTCGGGGAGAGAGACTGGCTGGGAGAGGGGCAGCTTCCAGTTTCCAGCTTCCAGGCTCCGAAGCTCCTTCTGTTTCTAAGATATATTGTTGTCAACCTCCCTCTAGTCTCCTCGGTACCCTACCCACAATGAGGCAGTCGCCATAGTGACGCTTTCTTGGAGCCCCCATGGCGGTGTAAAATCGATGCGCACTCCCCCCCCCACTCCCATACACCGATTTATTAGTCTTCTCTTTTCTGGAAGGCTTGGCATGCCTCACCTAAACATGGCTGGGGGGGGGGGCGGGGAGTTGGGGAGTGAGGACGGCTGTGGCTCAGCGGATAGAGGCACTCAGCCTGACAGCCTGAGTTTCATCACTAGGACCTATAAAGTAGAAGGTCTGGATAACTACAGAAGTTGTTTTCTGACCTCTATCTGAGCACTGTGGCACGTGAGGCCACGCTGCGCGTACACACACACACACACACACACACAGAGTAATGAAATTGGTTCCCTCCCTCCCTTCCTCCCTCTCTCCGCCCCTACCACTCTCCCTCCCAGTAATGGCTCTAATATCTCAACAAACTACTTCCATCCCCTACACGGCTGGATCCAACCGAATCTAGTCCTGCCCAGACTTTATCTGCCACTCACTCAACCGGTCTAACCCCCAGTCTCAGAGCTGGCTCTGGTACCCATCAAATGTTCCCAACATATTCCCAGCACACTCCCGAACTGGCGGCAGCATTTACCCCAAACCTCCTCCCCCTTCCCCTTCCTGGCTCAGACACCTCCCTCTGCAACCTGGCTCCGACATCCTGCCCTCTCCAACGCCCTCCGCTGCCTCCCGGTGCCCAGGCCCCTGACTCACTTCCGAGCCTAGCGCAAGCCCCCAGCCTCCCGTTCTGCAGGATGTCTAGGCCACCAGCGCTTCCCTCTCCCGGCCCCTCCTCCTCTTCCTCGCTGCCAGCCTTTCCCCAAACCCTCCTCCTCAGAATTCCTGACACCCTCAAGCCCCCAGCATGGAGCAGGGTGTGGTGGCGCAGCCTCCTGTAATCCCAGTCTCTGGGAGGCTGAGGCCGGAGGACCACATGCTTTTGAGAGTTTTGAGGCCCGGGTTTCGTAGTGAGACCCTGTGTACAGACAATCCCCGAATGGGAAGATTATGCCTTTAATCCTGGCAACTCTGAGGTCAACCTGAGTTACATGAGATCAAAACATCAAAAGCCAAGGCAGGGGACGCGGCTCAGCTGGTAGAGTGCTTGTCTGGCTTGCCAGATACCCTGGATTCCCACCCCAGCAGCAACGCAGGCCTATAATCCGGCCCTCTGGAGCGGGAGGGCAAGACCAGAGCGTCAGTATCATCCTTGGGCATATAGAAATTTGAGGCCAGCCTGAGCAACACGAGACTCTGTGGGAATGGGTTTTTTTCCTTAGTTTTTCTAGACAGTTTCTCTTGTAGCCTTCGATGTTCTGGAACTCACTCTGTAGACCAGGCTAGCCCTGAACTCACAGATCTACCTGCCTCTGCCTCTTGAGAGCTAGGATTAAAGGTGTGCACCACCACTGCCCAGCTGAAAAAATTGTTATATTTTAAAAAGCCCCAAGGTCCATGTTTGGAAACTGATCCTTTTAAGTGAAGCATCCCTACTAACCGGCGACGGCAGCCCCTCCAGCTGGAACAGCCTCTGTATCCTATCCTAGGCCTCGAAAGCTCACTCGCTCTCCTTTTATCTTAATGAAATGAATTAACTTTGTGTGTGGGCACATGCGCGTGGTCTGTATGTGGAGGTCAGATGTGAACTTACAATAGTCAGTTCTCTGCCTTGTGGGTCTCAGGGGCGGATCCAGCTCCCCGGGCAGCAAGTGGCTACCTGCTGAGCCATCTTGATAGCCCTTCCTTCTTTCCTTTCTATTTATTTATTTATTTTTATTTATGGAGACAGAGTCTCAATCTGTAATCCAAGCTTGTTCAAACTGGCCAGCCTCCTGCCTCAGCCTCCCCTCCCTAGCGCTGGCCCTGCAGGTGTGAGGAGTCTGTAGCCCCTCTTTCTGGTTGCTGCAACCGCAACCCTCCTTATTGAAGGCAGCCAGTCCCCACCCGGCATCAGAGTGTCAGAGCGCATTAGACCTAACACCCCCGTCTCCCTCAGCCATGCGTGGTCCCCAAATCCTTCTTAACTCTCTGCAACCCAGAGCCCTCCAGGCTTCGCCTGCCTCCACCTTCTCCACAGTACTCACCAAACCCAGCCTTCAGCCTCTGGGTGTCTCTGCTCACCCAGTCCTCTTGCCTCCTGGGTTCTGATGAGGGGTCCCATCTTTGGAAGAAGTTGGGGGCATGCATTCCTTACCCCAATGACTCACCTTCTGTCTGTGCCTGTCCTTCTGTCCCCTCTTGCTGTCCAGTCCCCAGACTACTTGGGCCAGGACTGCTGAGAGCTTGGATCTGGGGGGGGGGGGTTGGAGGAGGACAGTTTCCTGTCAGGAAGCCCCTCCCTCTCTGGGGCCAGGGGCTGGAAGGCCCCATTATCTGTCTGCCCTTCTAGTCCAGGCTGTGGTTGGGCCCTGCTGTGACAAGGGCCACAGACCCCTGTCCCCGCCCTTACCACCCCTCCCGTTTTGCCGGAATCTGCCCGCCCCCCTGCTTGCTTTTCACGCCTCCCAAGGTAACAACATCATCCTGTGTACCCAGGGGAGACACCCTGAGCTGGACAGGGGCCCACAGCTGAGCTCTGAAGTAATGGAGGTGTGGATAGGGTCTCAAGGGAGCATGTGTCCCTCTTATATCCTCTGCTGGGAGACAGGATTCAAAGGAAATCCCACTGGTCCCAGAGGCTGGACCTGGGGACCCAGTGGGATAGCCCTGTACTGCTTTTAAAATGTAGCTCTCAGTCAGTGGGGCAGTGGTGGCTCACACCTTTAATCCCAGCACTGGGGACCTGAGGTAGGTGGGATTTCTGAGTTCGAGGCCAACCTGGTCTATAGAGTGAGTTCCAGGACAGCCAGGGCGTCACGTCAGGATTCTATCACTCCAGGATTCTATCACTCCTCTGTCTCTGTTCCCCACTGTGGGCCAGTCTCCCAGGGACCTAGCTGTAGTGTATCATAAGCACAGAGCACATTCCATCAGATGATATTCTCAACTGCATCTTTCTCCTTTTTTCTCCTTTTGAGAAAGGGCCTCATTTTGTATCTCAGGCTGGCCTGGAAATCACAAAGATCCTGCCTCCCAAGTGCTGGACTTGAAGACATAGACGGCCATGCTTGTCTCTTCTTTGATGTGTATGTTGTGGGGTGCTGGGGAATTGAACTCAGGGCCCTATGCACAGGTCACGTGCTCTGCTTCCCAGTCCATATCTGTCTCCTTTACAGATTCCCCGACATACCCACTCCAATCTGGGTGCAGTGAATCTGTTTTTTTTAAAAAGTGTGTTATTTATTTATTTATTTATTTATGTGTGAGTGACTACAAGTATCTGGTGCATGCAGTGCCCACGCCTGCTAGAAGGAGACAGATCCCCTGGACCTGGAGTTACAGCAGTGGTTGTCCACTGCCCTGTGGTTACTGAGAATTGAACCCTGGTCCTCTGCAAGAGCAGCCAGTGCTCTAACCACTGAGCTATCTATTCTCCAGCTCCACATTCATACTTTTTATGTCTTGGAGTTTAATGGATCTTTGTGCACTCACAGAGTTGCAGCAGAAAGTGCTAGCATCCAATTCCAGATCATATCTGTCTCCTTGAAGAGAACCCATGACTCCGGCAGTCCTCCCTCTCCCCCTTTCCAAAGTCCCGGGAAACAAGGAATCCAGGGTTCCTGTTTCTCCACCAAGTCTCCCACTTTTGAACATGTCACAGGAACCATATTGTACGGTGTGACCTTTTGTGTCCGGCTCCTTTTACTAAATGTAACATTTTCAAGCTCCAGCCACTTTGTAAACCTCAGTTTCCACCCCTCAGAAATGGAGTTTAGGTCGGGTAGTGGTGGCACATGCCTTTAATCCCAGCACTTGGGAGGCTGAGGCAGGCAAATTTCTAAGTTTGAGGCCAGCCTGGTCTACAGAGTGAGTTCCAGGACAGCCAGGGCTACACAGAGAAACCCTGTCTCGAAAGAAAAATAAAACAAACAAACAAACCAAAAAAAAAAAAAAAAACAGGAAATGGAGTTTAGGAATCATTGTAAAGGGAAACCGAAAGACCCTGAAGAATAGAAAGGCAACCTTCTGCCCCCTGGTGGTGCATGTGGGTACTGCAGATGTCAGAGACGGACCGGTCCACCTCGGGACCCTATCTTATCCTGAACAACCCTTGGAGTTACAAAGCATCTAGAAACACACCCAGAGCTCTTCCCTTAATATTTTCTAGTTCCCACTTTTGTTTATTTGGAAGCAGGGTCTCACTATACAGCCAAGGCTACCCCAAAACTCACTCTGTAGACCAGGCTGGCCTCAAACTTAGAGCTCTGCCTGCCTCTCCCTCTCAAGTGCCTGGATGCCTGACATGTGTTACCAGCCTGGCTTGAAGCATTTATCTATACATGCACTGTGGTTTATAGTAAAACCTTGGCTGTACTATTACCGAGAACAAAGAAATCACTGCAGTTAAGAGATGAGGGTTCTAAGCTGGAGAGATGGCTCAGTGGTTAAGAGCACTGACTGCTCTTCCAGAGGACCTGAGTTCAATTCCCAGCAACCACATGGTGGCTCACAACCATCTGTAATGGGATCCAATGCCTTCTTCTGGTGTGTCCGAAGACAGCTACAGTGTACTCATATACACAGAATAAAATAAATAAATATATAAAAAAAAAGGAGAGAGAGAGAGAGAGAGAGAGAGGAGGATTGAAAGTTGGAGGTGAGCTTGTGGTACATAGTAAGTGTTTGTCTCACATAAATAAGCTCAGTATTTGGGAAGCTGAGATAAGAGCTTGGCCTGAAGTCCAAAGTCGTCCAAAGTCAGCCTGGGCTACAGAATGATGCCCTGTCTCAAAAAATACTTACCTGGCAGGGGAGTTAGCGTGATGGAGAAAGTGGATTGCTCAGGGTGAGGCTTCTCCGGATTGCTGACCCCTCATTTCCCCACCGTGGAACTGACTACATAATTTGTGGTAGTGGAGACTGTGTTCTCCAGTTAAAACAAAAGAAAAACAAACAACTCCCAAAACTGGGTGTGGTGCTCACACCTGCATTCGCAGCCCCCCCCCCCCCCCCGGTGGAGGCAGGAGGATCGAGGCCAACCTCAATCCAAGGAGAAGTTCCAGGAGGCCTGGGTTACATGATAACTGGTCTCAAATCAACTGATGCATAGGGTAGGCTGCGGGGGTGGGGTGGGGTGAAGGAGCTTGCCTTTGAGGCTGGTGACCCACAGAGAGAGGAGACAGCCGCCTTCCAAAACCTGTCCCCTCACCACCACACACATGCCCTGCTCCCAAAAATTAATAAATTGTTCAAATATAATAAGTAATCCCAGCCCTGCCACTCACCCTCACTTTGGCGTTTTTTGTTTTTTTTTTACTTTTATAGCTTTTATGTTTACTTTATGTTTTGGGGCGTTCTGCCTCTCTCTCTCTCTCTCTCTCTCTCTCTCTCTGTGTGTGTGTGTGTACAAGCACACAGTGACTGGGGAAGCCAAGCCAGAAGAGGGTGTCAGGTCCCCTAGACCTGGAGTTACAGGTGGTTGTGAGTCACCATGTGGGGGGTGCTGGGAACTGAACCCAGGTCCTCTGGAAGAGTAGCCAGTGTTCTTAACTGCTGAGCCAGCTCTCCAGCGCCTGCCCCCTCCAATTTTTAATACAATTTGCTTACTTGCATGTCTGCATAATTTAACTTTTAATAGCCAGTCCTATAATCAACTTGCTCGAGCTAGCTCTAGCATATGGCTGTTATCTTGTCTCTTTTGGCTTTCATTCTGTCTGACAGGTCTCATGTAGACCAGGTTAGTCTTGAATTCACTATGTAGTTAAGGATGATCTGGAACTTCAGTCCTCCCAGGATACCACCATGCTTGCAACATCTAATGTTCACAAAGGGAAACTGAGACTCAGGAAGAATTTCTAAGACAGCAAGACAATGGGCTCTAGATCAGGGTGATGCACCCCTACACACACACACACACACACAGTTCCTTTCATCACACAAGGCACTGTGTGTTCCAGCACAACCCTCAACCCCCTCCAGTCTGTTTGCCCCTGCAAGTCAACACCTGTTTGGGCTTCCAGTTAGCAGCTAGCCGGGAGGTAACGAGGTT
Organism: Tokudaia tokunoshimensis; assembly: GCA_036184795.1. Classification (NCBI taxonomy): domain Eukaryota; kingdom Metazoa; phylum Chordata; class Mammalia; order Rodentia; family Muridae; genus Tokudaia; species Tokudaia tokunoshimensis. The sequence goes on from BTHU01000006.1 coordinate 44,086,062, forward strand.
CTTTCTCTTTCACTCCTTGTACAGACTGGGAAAGTGAGACCAAGCGGGGCTGCCAGTTATCTACCCTCACCCCAGCCCGGGCTGAAGCTCAGGATGTCCTTGAACCCTTGACCTACTTTACCCCAGGGACTGGCTTCAATTTTGGCTTTTGTTTTCTGAGACAGGGTCTTGCTGTGTATGGTCTCAAACTCACAGCAATCCATTATCTCAACCTCCAGAGGGATGACAGGCACCCAGCTCTTCTCTCTCTCTCTCTCTCTCTCTCTCTCTCTCTCTCTCTCTCTCTCTCTCTCTCTCTCTCTCTCTCTCTCTCTCTCTCATCCTTTCTTGCTTCCTCTCCTTTATTCCTGTCCTCGGCAGACTTCCAGTCCTGGAGTTTCTCTTTGTCTCTTTCATTCCCTCCCTCTGCCTTGGCGTCTGATTCTCTCTCCTCTCTGTCTCTGTGTCTCTCAGTCTCTGTGTGTCTCCCTGTCTCTGTCCCCTTTCTGTCCTCCGTCCTTTTGTCTCTGTCCTTGGCTTCTCTGTCCCTCTTTGTGACTCTGTTTCTTCCCACCTCGGGTCTGTGTGTCCCCTCTCCCATCTCTCAACATCTTCCTCTGCTCTCTCCTCAGCAACTCTCTGCCCGTGACTCAGTGTCTCCGATACTCCTGTGAGAACTTGCTGGAGACCGGCACGCCGAGACCTGCCTCTGCCCCCAGAACTCCGAGCCAGCCCAGGCCTGTCCCTTTAAGAGCCGGCGGCAGGGGCGGAGTTTCTACTGGCCCCGCCCCTCCCCTCCCCCTGACGTCCCTTCCTCCCCGGCCCCTTGGTCGCCTCCCTCCGCCGCCGCCCCGGGCCGGCTCCGCGCCCCCTCCCCGGCCCCCGCCCGTGCACCCTCCCGCTTGCCCGCCGCCCAGATGGCGCCCCGGGTTCCCCTTGCACGGGGCCACTAGGACCCTTGGTGTCTTCTCCCCTCCCCCGTCCTGCCCTCTGTGACTATCGCTCTGCGAGGACTCGTGCGTCCACGGCGCCCAGCTTTAGAGCTCGCGTCCCCAGGTCGGCTTGGGGGGGGAGGGGAAGAGAGGAGACCCCGGGATCCCCACCCCCCCCCCGCCCCGCCGCCCCTGTCCCTTTCCCTCCTGGGACCCCAGAGAAGATGTCTTCGAGGACAGCGCTGGCCCCGGGCAACGATCGGAACTCGGACACGGTGAGTGGGGCCCAGCCCCTTGGGGAACCCTGCCTGAGTCCAGCCGTAGAACCCCTCGCCCTCCCGAACCACTGACTCCGCCAGTCTTCACTCCTTTCCGGGCTCCATAGCCCAGACCAATGCTTCCCATGACTTTGAGGCCTCTCTGCTCCCTCCTCCCCACAGCCCCAGCCCAGCCCGACCCCTAGGGGCGCCCCTGTCTTTAGACCCTTCTCCGGTCCCTCTGCAGAGCGCTTCCGCCCGGTCTCTTCCCTCCAGGAAGCCCCTTCCCCTGTCCGCCGGCAGCCCCTCCCTTCCTCGACTGCCCGGTCTGTCCCCCGCTCGCCCGCAGCCTGGCCTCGACTCTTCCCGGATGGCACGGGCCCCTGTTCCCAGAGACGCAGCCCTGTCTCCCCCTCCCCCCGCAAGGCCCGACCGGGTCTGGCCCTGCTGTCCTCCCTGCCTCTTGCCGAGTCGGGGTGCTGGCTCCCCATGCTCCCCTTGGCCAGTCCCCAGCTCCGCCTGGGCTCCTGCGAGCTGCTTCCCCCAGGAAGCCAAATGGCACCGGGGCCCAGGGCCCTGCCCGCTTACAAGGTGTCTCTACTCCCTGTCCTGACCCTGCTGTGCCAGGTTGCCTTGTCCTTGGATCCTAGTCGCCTCTGGGGTCCCCTAGGTGCGACCCGTCCAGTCTTTCTAAGGGAAGCCTTGGCTTCCAATCTGTGGGCTAGAGTTCCAGGCCCCAGACGAGGCTGACCCTGGCCTCCTCCTGAGACTCTCCCCAGCCTCACCTCCTCACCCCCTCCTCACAACCCCTGCTAACTAGAGCCCCCTTTCTTTGCTGGATGTTGGGCTTTCTAGAGGAAGCCCCCCTCCCCCGTTTCCTGTCCTCCCCAGGCCCTAAGCCTTCCCTGCTCCCTTTACTATGCCCATACCTTTGACCTCCCCCTGCCTGGGTGTAGGCATCTAGGAGTTTACTGAGCCCAGATCCTCTGGTACAGGGATTCCTGACTGCACCCTGTTTCCCATCCCAGGGTCTTCCTTCCCTCCCAGGGGCACTGCTCCCCTCCCTTGCATTTCCCATAATTCTGACAGCTTTCCAGGTGTCTACAAGTTAGCTCACCCATCTCACTTCTGCTGGTTCCTCCACCCGCCACCCTCTCACCACCTTCATCGCGGAGCCCAGCCACACACTTTTTGCTTTTAGACCAGGCTGGACTTGAACTCATAGAGATCCACCTGCTTCTACCTTCTGAGTACAGCCTTAGGCTTTTATCTGTGTCTCTAATGCATATGGTAGATATCAGATAACTCCCCTCTGCCCCTCTCCCGGTTGGTTAGGTTTCAAGTTGGGAGGTTTCAACCAGGCCAGAGAGGTACCTGGTTCCCGAGTCTTGAGTTCGAATGCTGCCTCCATGTGCCAGATTGCATTGTGTCTTCAGGCTATTGGCTCTCCTTCTCTGAGCCTGAATCCGGTTGGAAAGTATGTGTGTGTTGGAGGGGTGGGGGGTAACGACTTGAGTCCCACAAAGAATTGCCTGAGACATGTGGGTGAAGGCTGGTACATAGGCGGCGCTCATGGCTTTCGGTGACTGGCAGGACTGTGGATCTGAGTCAGAAGGCGGTATGTTCTCAACTACAGCTGTCATTAGTTGTCAGGCAAGCTCCCAGAGTCTGCTCCAGCCTCAGTTTCCTTGTAAGTGGGTCGATGGGGACACCTACCTGACAGGGACTTTTTTAGGTCACATGTTGTGATTATTGCTACCTTAATTATTCAAATAAACTCAGTTTCACATCACACTACTGTACGACCTCAGGCCAGTAACCTCACCTCTCTGAACCTCTTCCCTGTGTTCCTAAGATTATTGGGGTGTAGTGGGGGTACTGAGATGGGTAGTTTTGTTCCCTGACTCCAGTCTATGAAGATAAATTTTGTCTTGTCTAGAGTGACATCTTTCTGCAGTCTGAGGTGGCAGACCCCTTCCCTGCTACCCGCTGACTGTTGTGACATGCACAAAAGGTCACACACATTCTTCTATACCAACCTCTAGAGTTTCGGAGTACAGGACGAGCTTCCCTGTGCTCCCTAGCAACAGGCATAGTGGTGTTCAGGCGTCAGTCTGTCCATCAGGAGGGTTCCGGGCCAGCTGGTAGTGCGGGCCAATTTTGGCTTCTGCCCCTGACCCCTGGGGGTTTCGTAGCCCTTGCAGGGGTCCCTCAGCCATGCAGCCTTCAGTGGAAACCCCCGGGCAACACCCAACAGGGGTTCTTCTCCAGGCTCCTAACTCGGCAGGGATCAGAGTCCTTATCTTCCATCTCTACCACCCGCCTGCTGCTCCCAGGGCCGTGAGCCATGAGCCGCGGTGGTGGCATCTGGGAAGATCAACACTCAGGAGCCTGAAGCACTTTCCCCACTTGAGTCTTGGAGAAACCTTCCAAGTCTGGGCTTGAGAATGGTCACTGTGGCTGGGGACCCACAGGAGTTGGGGTATGAGTGGCATGAGCTGGGAACAGGTGAGGGGTGAGGGTACCAGCCTTGGGTAATCTTATTCTTTTTATTGGCTGTGCCAGGGGCTGTACCATAAACCAGGGCTCTGCCCACCATATCCATAGCTTAGTACTGAGAGTTAAAGACAGGGTTTTCCACAGGCTAGGCAGGGCCTCTACTACTGAGCCACGCCCCCAGCCCCCTCACTGGGGGATTCTAGGCAGGGTCTCTACCACTGAGCCACGCCCCTAGCCCCTCACTGGGGGATTCTAGGCAGGGGCTCTACCACTGAGCCACGCCCCTAGCCCCTCACTGTGGGATTCTAGGCAGGGGCTCTACCACTGAGCCACGCCCCCAGCCCCTCACTGGGGGATTCTAGGCAGGGGCTCTACCACTGAGCCACGCCCCCAGCCCCTCACTGTGGGATTCTAGGCAGGGGCTCTACCACTGAGCCACGCCCCCAGCCCCTCACTGTGGGATTCTAGGCAGGGGCTCTACCACTGAGCCACGCCCCCAGCCCCTCACTGGGGGATTCTAGGCAGGGGCTCTACCACTGAGCCACATACCCAGCCTGTAATTAACAAGTTCTCTACTGCTGACCGTCCTCAGTTCTTTTACTTGTTTCTGAAGCAGTATCTCACTGAGTTGCCCAGGATGTCCTTGAACTCACTCCACTGTTCAGACAGACCTTGAATTTAAGATAGCCTCTGCTTCCCAAGTAGCTGGGATGGCATGCCTGGTGGGCATCGTCCTTGTGAAAAAGCTGGGTGCATGTGGCTAGCGCCTATCTATCCCAGCCTTTGTTTCTCCCTAGTTTGTGGGTGTTCAGAACCTTCCTCACTGGCCTCAGTTGGGAACTGAGTATAGGTGAGGGACCTGTTTGTACAAGACCTGACCGATGGTATCATCCTCCTAGTGAAAACAACATGGCAAGTAGGGGTGGTGGAGTAAGGCGGTGAGCTCAGCTACTTGAGAAACTGAGGCAGGAGGATTTCAAGTTTTCAAGATCTTATCTCAAAATTCAAATTTAAATGAGGGCTGGGAGGTGGGATGGAGAGATGGTTCACCGGGTAAAGTGCTTACTGTGCAAGTATGTAGACCTGGGTTCAGATTCCAGCACCCACGTAAAAGCTGCGCATGGTGGAACACGCCTGTAACCCAGCATTGGGTGGGGTGTGGGGCAAGTAGAGATAGGCCGATCCCAGGTGCTTAGGGCCAGCCAGTCTAGCTGACATGGCAGTCTGTGGGTTCAGTGAAGAGGGAGCATTTCAGTGGAGGATGATAGAGGAAAATGCCTAAAACTGACCTCTGACCTCCATAGATGAGCATACCTGCACACACATACATATACAAAAAAGAAGTGTGTATTGGGGACATAATTCAATGGTAGAGCCCCTGCCTAGAATACCCAGTGAGGGGCTGGGGGCGTGGCTCAGTGGAGGAGCATTTCTCTAGAATATGAGAACTGCACAAAAAACGACAAAATCAGGTGTCGAGGCATCAGGTGTAGAGGCATGAGTCAGTCCAATGTGAGCCTTATAAGAACGTCTGTTTGCTGAAATGGCTGCGTTCAGATCCCAGCTCTAGGCCTCAGTTTCCCCCACCTGTAAAATAAGGACGATGCTACATTGGCTTTCCATGCTTGTGAAATGCAGGCCGTTGCTGTGGGGTGGCCTGGCAGAGCTTCCTTGCCGCGGGTAGCAGGCCTTGGCTTACTGACTGTCAAGCTTTCTCCCTTCCTCTCCGACCTGTGTCCTGTTTTCCCCCAGCCATGAGGAGGACATGGAGGGAGATCCGCCAGGGCCTCTGGCTCTCAGACCTGCAGCCAAGAAAGGAAGCCCCAGTCCCTGGAGGTTCCCAATCAGGACAGGGCAGCTGGGCCTGAGCAGGTCGCCTCGTTGGGGAGGCCGAGGAGGGACAGGCCTGCAGGGACAGAGGGGTCGATGGCATTGGAGATGGCAGGGCAGGCAGCAGGCAGGATGTAACAGTGTGTCGTGGAGAGGTGGACAGCGTGGTTGGGGTGAGATATGGGGGCCAGATAAAGAGTTTTGCTGTTTGCTGGAGAATCTGGGGCGACAGTGATGTGGGGACGGTGCCCCCAATCCTTGGAATATGATCTAAGACCCTCCCAGAAGTTCCAGAGATGTGACTTTTCCAAGCTGTTTCTCTCTTTACCTGTAGACACGAGCTGATGAGGTTAATTATAAATTAGGTCCAAGCTGGGCGTGGCGGCGCAGACTTGCCACTTCTGCACACAGGAGGCAGAGGCAGGAGTATCAGGAATTCAGGGCCAGTCTGGGCTACATGAGATCCTCTCTCATCTGTGACATAAAGTCTGATACACATGTAATTCCAGCCTTTGGGAGTCTGAGGCAGAAGGATTGTTACGTGTTCCGGCCCAGTTTGGGCTCCAGAGTGAGACTCAGTATCAAAAAATTAAAACTAAATAAATATGTCAATAAATAGGATACCACAAGAGATTAACAACATGCTGAAGTAGAGGAAGACTAATGACAGGAAGTTTAAGGCCATCTTCAGTTACATATTAAGTTCAAGGCCAGCCTGGGGTACATAAGGCCCTGTCTTTAAGAAGAAAAAAACTCAAAAGAAAGGAAAAACATTGCTAAATGCATTGTAACATTTTCAAACCATGGGAAGCTGGGACATGGGTATCGCGGAAGCCACAGTAAAATGTCGAGACAGTCAGCTGGGAATGAGGTAGGGACATGTCCACAGGATGTAAGGTTAAGGGGCTGGAATGCCAGGTGTGACACAGGCCTGTAATCCCAACACTGGGTTGGCCAGTGTAGGAGTATCAGGAGTTCAAGGCTATCCTTGGATACATATTAAGTTTGAGGGCAGCCTGAGTTACTTGAGACCCTTTCCTATCCTGCCCATTAGCCCACCCCAAGAAAAATAGACTTGGGGCTGGCCCAGGGCATTGACAGATGAACTAGGGTATTGGGATTTGTGCTTGTTGGGATGGGGTGTTGGATCTGCATGAAGGTTGACACTCACTGGAGGCTGAGGTCAGCAGCATTTAGAAGAATGTAGTCTGGAGATGCTAGCAAGACCAGAAGCAAGAAGGGAGAGGAAGGGAGCTGGTAGACAGGTACAACTGAGACCTCGGTGGTCCACCTCAGAGGCCCCCATTGTGTGTACTGCTAGGGGCAGAAATGGGACAGAACCCTGAGCCTTGTGCCAAGGAGCCAAGTGCTCCACCCACCACCGAGTGTTCCCCAGCAAGCGTTTGGTTCTTGAGATGGGACTATGTGGAGCCCAGTGTGGTCACAGTTATCATCCCAGCTATTGAGAAGTGGAGCCGAGAAGGAGGAGCACTAAGGCTGCCCTCAGCTACAGTCGGTTCAGAGCCAACCTGGGCTTCAAAAGGGTCTCAACAAAACAAAAGAAGCAGCTTGCTATGTAGACCAGGCTGGAACTCTGTGTAGTAGAGGATGATCTTATGCTCCTGATCCTCCTGCCTCGACTTCCTAGTGTGTGTCACACCTGGCTTATTTGGTGTTAGGAAGGAACCGAGGCAGTGGGCAGCCGCTGTGGGATACTCTGTGGGATGAGGAGGACTTAAGAGGATCCTTGGCCGAAGTTTGCCAAGGGACTCCAGGGCACAGTGGCCCGATCTCCGCCCTGGCCCCATGGTGTCACTGCAGGGGAGGAACAGGGATGGCTCACATGCTTCTCTCCACAGCATGGCACCTTGGGCAGTGGACGATCTTCGGACAAAGGGCCGTCCTGGTCCAGCCGTTCCCTGGGTGCCCGTTGCCGGAACTCTATCGCTTCCTGCCCTGAGGAACAACCCCATGTGGGCAACTACAGGCTGCTAAGGACCATCGGGAAGGGCAACTTCGCCAAAGTCAAGCTGGCTCGGCATATCCTCACGGGCCGGGAGGTGAGTGGGGGTGACGGAGAGGCTGAGGTTGGTGGCCCGGGGAGGGGGAAGATCGAGAGGCAAGATGTGACATGAGGTCACGGCTGGCCCTGCCTGACCTTCTTACCTCAGAAAATTGCCCAACTTGCTCAAAATGTAAAGGTGGTTTTGTTTTGTTTTGATACATTATCTCTCTGTGTAGCCCTAGCTTTCCTAGAATTTGCTCTGTAGATCAGGCAGGCCTCAGACTCAGAGAGATCATTTGCAAGGTCCACAGAGGCCAGAAGGCATCAGATCTTTTGAAGCTTGAGTTACAGGCACGTGTGAGCTGTCTGACAGGGGTGCCTGGGAACAAGCACGGTCCTGTGGAAGAGCAGCAAGTGCTCTTAAGTGCTGAGCCATCTCTCCATCCTCTTCGTGCTCAAAAATTTCCAGGATAGTCCCAGTAGGAAAAGAAGACCAGTTGGAAGGGTCCTAGATCACAGGTGTTGCTCTCCTGCCTGCCCTCCTCTTTGGGTTTGGTGTATTTTTATTGTATTGTTTGTTTGTTTACTGGGTATATGTGTGAGAGAGACCAGAGCAGGACATCAGGTGCCTTTGGTTCCTCCTGTTTGCCTTGTGATGGTTCTCTCACTAAACTGGAAACTTGTGGTTCCAGCTATGTTGTCTCAGCAACAAGCCCAGCATCTACATCCCTGCCCTGCTCCCCCCCCCCCCCCAGTGCTGGGAGGCTGGGGTCTCGTGGCCATGTCTAGCTTCCTTAACAAGAGCGCTGAGAGTTAAAACTTAGTTCCTAAAGCTTACAAAGTAGGTGCTTTACCTTAGCTCCAGCCCGTCTGCTTCATTCCTTTCCCCAACTACTTTATTGATTAATTTTGTTATTTGATAGTTTCATACATGTATGTAATATATTCTGTTTGCTTGGTGTTTTTTTGTTTGTTCGATTGTTTGTTTTTTTGTGGTTGTGTAGTGTTCTCATAAGACAGGGTCTCACTATGTAGCACTGGGTAACCTGGAAACTACCACGCAGACCAGGCTAGCCTTTGAATACCCAGAGATCTGCCTGCCTTTGGCTCCTGAATACTGGGATTAAAGGTGTGTGCCACCTTGCCTTAATTGTTGTTGGTTGGCTTTTTTTGTTTTTTTTTTTTTGGTTTTTCGAGACAGGGTTTCTCTGTGTAGCCCTGGCTGTCCTGGAACTCACTTTGTAGACCAGGCTGTCCTGGAACTCAGAAATCCTCCTGCCTCTGCCTCCCAAGTGCTGGGATTAAAGGCGTGCGCCACCACCGCCCGGCTCTGTCTGTGTTTTAAGAAACAAGTTTGACTCTGTGGTCTCCTCCTCTTCTCTCCGCTTCCTGACTCTGGAGTCCATGTCTGCAGCACGCTCACACCTATTGCCCGTTTTCTGTATTTATTTTTCCACAAAAGTAGTAGGTCTACAGTACAGAGTGCCTAAAATCCCCAGTCAGGGGCTGGGGCGTGGCTCAGTGGTAGAGCCCCTGCCTAGAATCCCCCAGTGAGGGGCTCAGGGGTAGGGGGGTTTCCTTCCTGCCTTGTACAAGGGCTTGGGTTTGATGCCCAGGAATAGAATACAACCCAGAACTCTAATAACCAGACATGGTGGTATATGTTTAATCCCAGCACTCAGGAGGTGGAGGTAGGAGGATCTCTGTGAGTTCAGAGGCTCCATAGTGAGTACCAGTCCATTTAAAAATCAAAGCAAAACAAACCCTACTTAGCAGTGTAAATACCAATGAAAACCCTTTCCTTTTTTGAGATAGGATTTTGCTAGCTCGACTGAGGCTCAAATCAAAACTCGTTTTGTTCTCGTTTCTCTCCATTCATTTATTTTGGGAGTACGCATGTGTATAGAGGTCAGAGGACAATTTGCAAGCATTTCCTGTCTCCTCTAACCCCATAGGCGCCAAGGCTCACACTTGGGGTGTCAGGCTTGTGGCCTTTGCCTCTGAGCCACCTCACCACCCCTCATCTCAAATACAACATTAAGGATAGGATCAGCAGCAGACAGGGGGTTCCTGCCTGGGCCCCTCCCAGGAGTGCTGAGTTGTTTTTCCTCCCACGATTTATTCCTGTGTTTCGTCACATTCACAGATGAAAGGAACCATATGATTCTCTCAATACTGGCATGGAAAGTGCCTGACAAAATTCTCAAAAAAAAAGAGAACCCGGCCAGGGCACAGGGCCCACTCCCCACGGCGCACAGGCTGGTCCCCATATGTGGGGGGACTCCATTCCAGAGGTTGCTTTTTTTTTTAAGGATTTGTTATTTTTGTTTTTAATTTTTAGGGTTTTTCCCCCCTTTTGAGATAGTGTCTTCCTGTGTAATCTTGTCTGGCCTGGAACTCATCATGTAGACCAGACTGGCCCAGAACTCACTGAGATCCTTCTGCTTCAGCGCCCCTGGAATAAGATTCACTTATTTAATTGTGCTTCTGCTGGTGAACATATGCACATGCCGAGGGAGCCCAGGAAGCCATAGGACGACGGGGAGGGGGGGGCGATCTTGTAACTGGAGTGACTGACGGTTCGGAGCCACCAGGTGGGTGCCGGCAACCGAACTCCGCAGGGCCCTGTGCACCGCACTCACTGTATCTAATATCTCTCCAGTCCCTCGTTAGCCTAGGACTTACCATGTAGACCAGGCTGGCCTCTGACTGGCTCTGCCTCTCAGTTGTTGGTACTATAGACCTGGACCACTGCACTTAGCTCAATTTACAGTTAATATTCAATATTTTAAAAAAATTTCTTTTTGACCTAATGTCTCACATGTCTCACGTAGTCCAGGCTGGTCCCAAACGAGCTGTGGGATCTGGGCTGGGTGATTTTGACCTCCTCACCTTCTCCTACCCATAGGTCGCTATCAAGATCATTGATAAGACCCAGCTGAACCCCAGTAGCTTGCAGAAGGTGAGGCCCAGAGAAAGGACCAGGGTGTGGACACGGTGCTGGGTGAGAGCTGGGACCTGAGCAGGCCTGAGGGGAGGGGCCGCCCCACTCACAGCTGTCTCTTCTTCCTTCCTGGCCTGGCCCAGCTGTTCAGAGAAGTCCGCATTATGAAGGGACTCAATCACCCCAACATCGGTGAGGAGAGGATGGGAGCTGGCCATGGGTGGAGCCCTTGGCAAGGAAGGGTGGGACTGTTTTAGAGAGACCTGGCTACTGTGTGCAGTCCTTCCTGCATGAGTGTGTGTCTGAGGTCCCCTGGGCATCGATCGGCTCGGCTTTCTGGGGCTCGGATCTGTATATAGGTTGTAGTGACTGGGTAGCATTAGCCTGTTCAGGGTCTGTGTGAACCATGGCACTCATGGTCACTAGCAGAGGCAGTCACTGAAGGGGAAGCACAGTGGAGCCCTGCCTGGATGTGGCGATGACGTGTACTTACTGCGTCATAACTGCCTGTTGCCAGCAGCGCGGGCACAGGCCCTAGGCTTGATCAAGCTGAAACACTTGTGTAGAGACAGGAAAGCTAAGCAGTGTGGACAGCCTGGTGGGGCACAGGGGGCCGCTAGGGGTCTGGTGGGAGGTACAGGATGATTGGCAGATGGCTGGAGAATGGCCACTCTTCCATGCTAACCTAACACCTTGACCCCCTACCCCCAGTGAAGCTTTTTGAGGTGATAGAGACAGAGAAGACGCTGTACCTGGTGATGGAATATGCTAGTGCAGGTGAGGCTCCGCCCTACACCCTGCTCACAATCCCCCCCAGACACCTGTGACTGCTCACACATTCCCCCCCACACCCCTACACCCTGCTCTCACATCCCCCAGACCCCCACACCCTGCTCTCACATCTCCCCCAGACCCCCACACCCTGCTCTCACATCCCCCCCAGACCCCCACACCCTGCTCTCACATCCCCCCCAGACCCCCACACCCTGCTCACAATCCCCCCCAGACCCCTGTGGCTGCTCACACATTCCCCCCCAGACCCCCAAACCCTGCTCTCACATCCCCCCAGACCCCCACACCCTGCTCTCACATCCCCCCAGACCCCCACACCCTGCTCTCACATCCCCCCAGACCCCCACACCCTGCTCTCACATCCCCCCAGACCCCCACACCCTGCTCTCACATCCCCCCAGACCCCCACACCCTGCTCTCACATCCCCCCCAGACCCTCACACCCTGCTCTCACATCCCCCCAGACCCCCACACCCTGCTCTCACATCCCCCCCAGACCCCCACAACCTGCTCTCACATCCCCCCAAGACCCCCACACCCTGCTCACAATCCCCCCCAGACCCCTGTGACTGCTCACACATTCCCCCCCAGACCCCCACACCCTGCTCTCACATCACCCCAGACCCCACACCCTGCTCTCACATCCCCCCCAGACCCCCACACCCTGCTCTCACATACCCCCCAGACCCCCACACCCTGCTCTCACATCCCCAGACCCCCACACCCTGCTCTCACATCCCCCCAGACCCCCACACCCTGCTCTCACATCCCCCCCAGACCCCCACACCCTGCTCTCACATACCCCCCAGACCCCCACACCCTGCTCTCACATCCCCCCCAGACCCGCACACCCTGCTCTCACATCCCCCCAGACCCCCACACCCTGCTCTCACATCCCCCCAGATCCCCACACCCTGCTCTCACATCCCCCCAGACCCCCACACCCTGCTCTCACATCCCCCCAGACCCCCACACCCTGCTCTCACATCCCCCCAGACCCCCACACCCTGCTCTCACATCCCCCCAGACCCCCACACCCTGCTCTCACATCCCCCCAGATCCCCACACCCTGCTCTCACGTTCCCCCCCAGACCCACACACCCTGCTCTCACATCCTACCACACCTTGCTCTCATGATAGCTCCCCCATTATACCCTGTAGCTGCAGCTTTCACCCCTTGCTCTCCGCAGGAGAAGTGTTTGACTACCTCGTGTCGCACGGCCGCATGAAGGAGAAGGAGGCTCGAGCCAAGTTTCGGCAGGTGAGAAACAGGGTGTTCTGACTCCCTGGGAAGAGGGTCTGGGTGGTGGGTGAGTTGTGTGCCATGCGTATGTGTGTACACAGGGTGAGGATGCACAGATGCAGATGGGAGGAGGAGGCTGTTGGGGCCCAGGGTTCGAGTGATGGAGGTGGGTGTACAGATGAGTGGATGCTGAGGCCGGGGGTGGGAAAGTGCTGGAGTATGCATGGCAAAGCTGGGGTGGACCAGGCAGGGGGATCAGAGGATCAAGGTCATCCTCAGCCACATAGAGCTTGAGGCTAGCCTGGGCTACACAAGACCCTGTCATGAAAGAAAGAGAACGACAGAGAAAAGGAAAGGAAAATCAAAAAAAGGCTGGGGAGATGGCTCAGTGGATGCAGCCCCACTAAGCAAGCCTGAGGGCTTAGTTCCCTGAGCCCCGTTGGGTGGGTGTGGCAGCCAGCCTCTTTCCAGCACCAAGGAGGCACACGGTGAGCACAGGGCTCACTGTGCTGGGTGGACAGCAGCTGGATTGTCAGGCTCCTGGTTCAGTGAGAGACAGCCTTCCCCAGTAAATAAAGCGCGAGAGCAATTGAGAAGCAAGCGATGTCAACACGCACACAAACTCCTAGAGAGATGCGGAGGAAGGTATGTAGGTCCTTGAGGAGTGTGTGCAGGTGTGAAGTAGCGGCATGCAGTGTGGCTTCTGGGTGCCTAAGTATGGAGGATTCACCCACTCTCACCTGGGGTGTTGACATTTGTGGGTGACAGTGTATATGGAAGTTAGAGGACACACCTGTGTGAGGCCCAAATGTGAGGTGAGTGGACATGCAGGTGTGAGGCCCGGGTGCGAGGTGAGTGGACATGCAGGTGTGAGGCCCGGGTGCGAGGTGAGTGGACATGCAGGCGTGAGGCCCGGGTGCGAGGTGAGTGGACATGCAGGTGTGAGGCCCGGGTGCGAGGTGAGTGGACATGCAGGTGTGAGGCCCGGGTGTGAGGTGAGTGGACATGCAGGTGTGAGGCCCGGGTGGGAGGTAAGAAGATGTGCAGGAGTGAAGAACAGATTCAGGGTGAGAAGATCCATAGGTGTGAAATGAGAAGATGCACGGATGTGAGAAGCATTTCAGGTGTGTGGCCTGTGAGTGGGCAGCACCGTGTTTACTACTGATGCGAGGACACCTTGTATAGAGTAATCACCTGCAGGGCCAAGGGTTGTAGCCCTCGTGAGTTGGGGCCACATACCTGTTTCCCAGCATGGGACACTTTGGGAGTTCCCAAACATAGGTTAGTCCCAAGGTCTTGATACTACAACCAAGGACATGTGTGCGAGAGAGAGAGAGAGAGAGAGAGACAGAGAGACAGAGAGAGAGAGAGACAGAGAGAGAGAGAGAGACAGAGAGAGAGAGAGAGACAGAGACAGAGACAGAGAGAGAGAGAGACAGAGAGACAGAGACAGAGAGCAAGACAGAGAGAGACAGAGACAGAGAGACAGAGAGAGACAGAGAGAGAGAGAGAGACAGAGAGAGAGACAGAGAGACAGAGACAGAGAGACAGAGAGAGACAGACAGACAGAGAGAGAGAGACAGAGAGAGACAGAGACAGAGACAGAGAGAGACAGAGAGAGAGAGACAGAGAGAGACAGAGACAGAGAGAGAGAGAGACAGAGAGAGAGAGAGACAGAGAAAGATCTACTTGTGAGACTATCAGATGTCAGGGTGTTCAATGCTCTCTGAACCTGGCTGAGGCCCCTGGGCCTTAGCTTGTGCCCAGAGAAGTACTGGGCATGGAGGTCAGCTGTGGGGACAGCTTCATGGGCTGCAAGGAACATAGAAGACGCTGGCCTCACACATGACTTGTGTTCAACCGTAGATCGTGTCAGCCGTGCACTACTGTCACCAGAAGAACATTGTACACAGGGACCTAAAGGTAAGCCCCTCCTACTGTGACCCCAGCTGCCAGCCACGCCTCGCTCTCCCGGCTCCTCCCTTTGTCTGTCCCTAGCTGCAGTGCCCTGGGTTCTTTCCCAGGCATCTGTGACATAATGGAGGTGGGGGGGACAGCCGCGGGAACTCATGTCCTGGGCCGGCCTCAGGATGGCCGTGGGATGAGATAGGCTATCTGTATTCGGCCTTCAGGGTTGCTGCGTCTCTGGCACACCGACCTTCTGGAATCCCTGAGAACTTGGCTTTCAGGCCGAGTTACTCCAGAGTCTTAGGATGGCACAGAGGTACAGGACAGGCAACAAGGTTGGAAAAGAGACCCCTAGGGCCCAACCCACATGCCTGCTGCAGCCAGGCTCCGCAGCACGCCTGTCAGAACCACGGAAATCTCCATGCAAGCCACCTGGGTGACCCTTCTGGAGGACCTCCTCTGTGCTGGGCTGCACACTAGGGGCTTTGTTTTATTTTTACATTAATTTAATTATTTATTTTGAATTTTTTGATTTCTCTTTGTACCCCTGGCTGTCCTGGAACTGACTCGGTAGACCAGGCCACCCTCGAAGTCACAGAGATCCACCTGCCTCTACCTCCTGAGGGTGGGGATAAAAGATGTGCGCCACCACCTCCTGCCTTCTTTTTTTATTTTGCTTTATTTTATTGGCACTAAGGGCTTTAAAGCAGACTGTGCCTGAGAACCAGAGTTTTTCCTTGTTTCTCAGAGCCCTGGGGGAGGTCCTGAGGTAGCCTTGGTGGATAAAGGAATCTGCTCTACTCTTCCATCAGCCTGTGTTCAATCCCTGGAGACCCACATGAGGGAAGAGAGAACTGGCTGTACAGAGTTAGCCTTTGACCTCCATATGATGTGCACCTCCCGTCCCATTTCCCAGGTGTAAACATGTAATAATAAAAACAACAGAACCCCCTGGACTAATCTGCATGCCCCTAATCTCAGTTCTTGGACCGTTCAGGCATGCTGATCGGGAGTTCAAGGCCAAGGGCCATACATGTAGTGTGTAACTGAGTGCTCGTTTGATGTGTGCAAGGCCCTGGGTTCAAGTCTCAACCATGGGGGACAAAAGGGGGACAAAAAGTAAGAAGTTTAAGGCCAGCCCCAGCTAGATGGAACCCTGCCTCAGCATGGCAACAACAAAAGCAAGCCCAGCCTGGAGAGAGTTGGGTGTGCAGTAGTCCCAGCCCTCGGGAAGATGAGGCAGGAGAATTGCCATGAATTTGAAGCAAGCCTGGGCTCTACAGTAGCTTTTCAAATAGCAAGCCTCATGTCAGGGACAGGGGTACAAGCTTGTGATCCCAGCACTCGGGAGGTAATTTCCATGAGATGGAGGATAGCCTGGGCTATGTAGTGAGGTCAAAGACAAGAAGCCCACCATGGAATGGCTGTGGAAGCTTAGGGATACTTGCTCTATGAGGCAGGCACTTTCATCATTTTCCACTAGGTTGATGGGGCGGACTAACCTGGAGGTTGTGCGCCACCTAGTGGAGGAGATTGGAATTGACCACAGTGGTTTCCTAGGTCCAGATGGACACCATCAGAACTAAGATATCAGATATCAGGGGGAAAAATGTCACCAGGCTTCGGATGTAGCTCACCTTGAGGAATGCTAGCCTAGGATGCACAAAGCCATGGGCTATATTACCAACCCCACATAAACATGGTGCGATGGTGCTGGCCTGTAATTCCAGCGCTGGTCGACAGAGGCAAAACTCTGTCTTTATTCTCTGGCTTCTCTTTCCCTCTCAGGCTGAAAACCTGTTGCTGGATGCCGAGGCCAACATCAAAATCGCCGACTTCGGCTTCAGCAATGAGTTCACGCTGGGCTCTAAGCTGGACACCTTCTGTGGGAGCCCCCCGTACGCCGCCCCAGAGTTGTTCCAGGGCAAGAAGTATGATGGGCCAGAGGTGGACATCTGGAGCCTGGGTGTCATCCTGTACACGCTGGTCAGCGGCTCCCTGCCCTTCGATGGGCACAACCTCAAGGTGCCAGGGATGGGGTGGGCAGGGTCAGGTGGGCCTGAAGTCACATGGTCAGATGAGAAGGCCAGCCGGTATGGCTGGGACTGTTGGGGCCCAAGCTGTGAGCTGAACAGCTGGTGGATTTTGGTTCTAATATTGACCTGTTATGGGGGAAAAATCATGAGAAATTTCTGGGTCATGCCCCACTTAAGTCTTTTCAAATCTAGTGCGTGTAAGAGAGGCAGAAGCAAACATGGCAGGAGGGGCGAGACTCACAAGCAGTGACAGAAGGCAGGGTTTCATTTCTGTGCAGTGCCCAGATTAGGGAAATCCACAGAAAGTGCGAACAGACTAGTGGTTGCTTAACATTAGGATGGGGGAGGGAAAGCTGGGTTCAACTAAAGGGCTCAGGGATTTTGCTGATGGGGATAGAACTAAGGCCAAGTAAGTACTCTACCACTGAGCCACGCCCCCAGCCCCTCACTGGGGATTCTAGGCAGGGGCTCTACCACTGAGCCACACCCCCAGCCCCTCCCTGGGGGATTCTAGGCAGGGGCTCTACCACTGAGCCACGCCCCCAGCCCCTCACTGGGGGATTCTAGGCAGGGGCTCTACCACTGAGCCACGGCCCCAGCCCCTCACTGGGGGATTCTAGGCAGGGGCTCTAACACTGAGCCACGCCCCCAGCCCCTCACTGGGGGATTCTAGGCAGGGGCTCTACCACTGAGCCACACCCCCAGCCCCTCACTGGGGGATTCTAGGCAGGGGCTCTACCACTGAGCCACGCCCCCAGCCCCTCACTTGGGGATTCTAGGCAGGGGCTCTACCACTGAGCCACGCCCCCAGCCCCTCACTGGGGGATTCTAGGCAGGGGCTCTACCGCTGAGCCACGCCCCCAGCCCCTTACTGGGGGATTCTAGGCAGGGGCTCTACCACTGAGCCACGCCCCCAGCCCCTCACTGAGGGATTCTAGACAGGGGCTCTACCACTGAGCCACACACCCCCAGCCCCTCACTGGGGGATTCTAGGCAGGGGCTCTACCACTGAGTCATGCTCTCCCAGCTTTAAGTATTCTTTTAAAATGATAAAAAATTTCTCAAACTAGTAGTGGTAATAATTGTATACTCACTAGAATCACTCAAACTTTCCAGAATTGTGCATTTAATTTTTTTCTTTTGTCACTACACTGTCCCGAATGGGATGAACCCGTCACTCCAGCACTGAAGAGACTGTGGCCGGAGATAGCAAACTCAAGGCCAGTGTGGGCGTCTTAGTGACACCCTGTCCCAAACGGAAAGTCCCTGGGAGCTGGGGCTGTAGCTCAGCGGGCAGGAAGCCCTGGGTTTCACCTTCAGCACAACCAAACAAAGAATAAGCCCACAGAAAGATCGCATCCGCATTCGCTGATTGTCGATGGTGGATCCAGGCAGAAAACAGGGAGTAAGCAGAATAGAACGTCGTTATTAGTTGCTGCCTGGGGCTCTGGGCAGTGCTCGGAGGGACACAGAACCAGATAACTACCTGGGGGTTACTGGGAAGTGTGGGCGTGTCTTCAGCCTGACTGTAAGGTGGGGTTTTGGTTATTTTTTTTTTCTTTTGATGTTCTTGCTTTGAAACATTGCCAGTACACGGAAAAGTTGCAGGATAGAATAGAAACACTTAGTACTTCTCGGGAGGCCCACGCTGGCTGACATCCAGCCCAGAGCTGGCCCAAAGTGCACGTAGTCCTGTCTGTATTGATGGGCCATGGACAGTTCATTGTAGACACTGTGTTCCTTGGTCCCTAAGGGCTGCAGTGGTTATCTCCTGAGACTAGAGACATTTTCCTCTGTATTGATGGGCCACGGACAGTTCATTGTAGACACTGTGTTCCTTGGTCCCTAAGGGCTGCAGTGGTTATCTCCTGAGACTAGAGACATTTTCCTGTGGCCTGTCACACACAGGAAATGCAACATTGAAACAGTGCTGGCCTCCACCCTAGACCACAGTTAGACATTATTTGTCTCAGGAATATTGACTCACAGAACCAGCCCCTTACTGGGGGATTCTAGGCAGGGGCTCTACCACTGAGCCACACACCCCCAGCCCCTCCCTGGGGGATTCTAGGCAGGGGCTCTACCACTGAGCCACGCCCCCAGCCCCTCACTGGGGGATTCTAGGCAGGGGCTCTACCACTGAGCCACGCCCCCAGCCCCTCACTGGGGGATTCTAGGCAGGGGCTCTACCACTGAGCCACGTCCCCAGCCCCTCACTGGGGGATTCTAGGCAGGGGCTCTACCACTGAGCCACGCCCCCAGCCCCTCACTGGGGGATTCTAGGCAAGGGCTCTACCACTGAGCCACGCCCCCAGCCCCTCACTGGGGATTCTAGGCAGGGGCTCTACCACTGAGCCACGCCCCCAGCCCCTCACTGGGGGATTCTAGGCAGGGCTCTACCACTGAGCCACGCCCCCAGCCCGTCCCTGGGGGAGTCAGTGATTTGACCTGTGGCTGGCTTCAGGTCACTTATTTTTCAGAGTGTCCCTCAGTCTGAGTGCTTTTGTGTCCCCCAAAGGGTAGATACTGGACGAATTCCTCAGCAGCTCCCTGTGCCAGCAAGTATTGGGTACCACAGGAGAGCATGTAACGAAGCAGGAAATGCCTTCTCCCTTTTGTACCAGGATGAAGGGCTGAGCCCTTTGACTTTGTGTCAACCTGTCCTTTAATTAAAGAGCCCCACACTACCTTCTGTATAACAGCAGCCCTCATGCTGAGGCTAAGCTGTGCGGCACTTGAGGTGTCCTTCAGTACAGAGACAATGGCTCTTCTAGTGGAATAAACTCTGTGAACTTCCAGTGTGAGGCTCAGACCTTCTCAAAGGGTCTGACTAATAGCGCAGCTGCCCCAGGCCCTTGCCGTGCCCTGGTGTGCTAGCGTCTGCAATCCAGTCATGTTTCAATTTTTTTCTATTTGCATGTTTATGTGCGCGTGCACACACACACACACACACACATGTTGCTAATTATTTTTGTGTATGTGTTTGCTTACAACAAATGTGTGGAGGCTCACAGAGGCCAGAAGAGGGCATTGGACCTCCTGAAACTGGAGTCAAAGAAGGAAGGTTGTGAGCTGCCTAATGTGGGTGCTGGGACTTGAACTTAGGTCCCTTGCAAAAGCAGCAGTTGCCGTCAGCCACTCCGCCCATGTCTCCAGCTCTGTATCATCTTGTGTGTGTGGAGAGGCCCGAGGTTGCTGTTGGAGATTTTTCTCAGTCTCTCACCTTGTCAGGGAGGCTAGGCCCTCAGCCACACACTGGTATGCCTGGTCTTGCTGGCCAGCTTGCTTTGGTGACCCCCATCTCCGTTTTCAAGGCTGGACCGAGAGGAGTCCACCATGCTCCCCTGGCATTTTGGTGGGATTTAGGCGTCTGGATTCCTGTCCTAAGGCGTGCCTGGCAAGCACTCACCACTGAACTGTCCTCACAGTTCTCTGTGCATTCACATGTCTTCTGTGAATGCCTCAGGCAAGTCCCTTTGTGAACCTGTGTCTCTAACCTGTGCGAATGGAGGTGGGCATTAACAGTGTCCACTGAAGGGCTGGACAGGAAGCTAAGAGGAGCACTTGATGTTCTTCTAGAGAACCCAAGCTTGATTCCCACAACTGATGCCTCGCAGCCTCCTATGACTCCAGCTGCATGGGATCTAGCGCCCTCTTCTGCCTTCTGTGGGCAGTACACACACAAGCCCAGATACACATACAACTTTTTAAAAATATTTAAAAAGGAGTATCTCATGGGCAGGAGAGGTAACTCTGTGGTTGAAAGCGTTGTTTTCTCTTCCAGAGGGACCCAGGTTCAATTCCCAGAATCCACTGGGCAGTTTACGACTGTCTGTACCTCCAGTTCCAGGGGATCTGATACCCTCACACAGACATACATGCAGACAAACACCAATGCAAGTAAAAGAAATAAATACAAATAATAAAAAAAAGTATCCCCTTGAACCAAGTATGGTGGCATATGGCTTGGGAGGCTGAACTTGAAGAATTGTGAGTTCACAGGTAGCATCCGTATAACGAGATTCTTTCTCCCAAACCCCAAGGTAAATAAATACATGGAGATCATTTTTGGAACAACATGGCTGCTTGGGAGAGAGACACTGGGTGGGAGAGAGTGGCAGGGGCCCTTCCCATTGTAAGCCTGGTCTTTATATACTGGTCACTCTATAGATGTGCATGTGGCTTTCTGTGGTAGAGCGTGTGCCCAGCTCGCAGGAAACCCTAGGTTCAGTCCCTACCATTGCATTAATGGGCTGTGGTGTCTCAGGACTCCAGAGACAGAGGCAAAATGCTTGAGTTCAAGGTCATCCTTGGGTACAACGGGTTTGAGGCCAGCCTTGGCTATGTGGTCATCCTTGGGTACAACAGGTTTGAGGCCAGCCTTGGCTATGTGGTCATCCTTGGGTACAACAGGTTTGAGGTCAGCCTTGGCTATGTGGTCATCCTTGGGTACAACAGGTTTGAGGCCAGCCTTGGCTATGTGGTCATCCTTGGGTATACAACAGGTTTGAGGCCAGCCTTGGCTATGTGGTCATCCTTGGGTATACAACAGGTTTGAGGCCAGCCTTGGCTATGTGAGATTCTGTCCTCCAAATCTGAAGGCAGGGGGAAAAGTTAGTTTATTAAAAGAAACTTGAGATGGGCAGGGTTAGGGTTAGGATTGGGGAGACAGGCAGATCTTGTGAGTTTGAGGTCAGCCTGGTCTACAGAGCGAATTCTGGGACAGCCAGAGCTATGCAGTGAGACCCTGTCTCAATTTTTTTCTCTCAATTACAAAAAAAATAAATAAAGGAAAACTAGAAATTTTAAGGGTCTTAGGAACATGCTCATTCGGTGGCCTGTGAAGGGAGACCCTCCATTCCTTCCCTGAGCACTGCATAACCCGGGTTTGGGGACTCTGCTGTCGTCCCAGGACTCTTGAAGTGAAGTGCAGGGCAGGTGGAGGCGCATTTGCATGAGACCCTGTCTCAAAGAGGGGGAGAGGGGAAGACTTTAAAGCTGCTGGCTTTCGGGCGCACCCTTTCCACAGATGAGAAAGTGGTCAGGAAAGTAGGGCTAAGTTTTCTTATATTTGGGCTGGGACTTCCAGCTGATCCTCCAGAAGGTCTGGACGTGGGTGTTGGGGTGAGCCCTATCTGCAGGGGTGATGTGGGTGGCTGCAGGGTTGAGCCCTGTCTGCAGGGGCGAGCCTACCCTGTCCTGTCCTTGCAGGAGCTGCGGGAGCGAGTCCTCAGAGGAAAGTACCGAGTCCCCTTCTACATGTCTACAGACTGCGAGAGCATTCTGCGGAGATTCCTGGTGCTGAATCCTGCAAAGCGCTGTACTCTAGAGGTGAGCCCTCTCCAGAACGCTCTGGGGCCTCCTGATCTCTGTGGCTTCATCCCTCCTGCCGGGGGCTGGGATCAGCCCTAAGTGGAGACAGACAGCAAGGAGGAGGTTCCTGGATGGTCCCTGCCATGTCAGTAATTAAGCTAATGAGCTCTTAGGATGATTACAGGGTGCTGGGGACCCAGATGTTGCGGAGGAGGGGGGTGGTAAGAAAGACTGGGGCGGGGTGGAACGGCTAGCTAGGTCTCCACAAGCTCTCAGTTTGGGGGTGGTATGCTCGGCGGGGAGTCCCTTTTGGAGGATGGGAAGCTCTGTGTCCTGTGCTGATGCCTTCCCTTCCTTCTTATATCTGTCTCCCTTGTCCTCAGCAAATCATGAAAGACAAATGGATCAACATCGGATATGAGGGTGAGGAGCTGAAGCCATACACGGAGCCCGAGGAGGACTTCGGGGACACCAAGAGAATTGGTGAGGGTCAAGGAAGCAGGTGCTTCAGGCTCAGGGATACAGTGTCCCAGAGCCAAGGCTGGTAGCCATTGCCCCTGCTCACCACAGAGCTAGGGAGAGTACTTGAGGAAGGCCTATCCCTACACCATGTTCGAGCTGTGTGACCCTGAGCAAATGCTTTCCCTCTCTCTGCATCTAGAAAATAATAATATTCACACAGGCCATCTCAGAGCTGTACAAATTAGGGGAGGAAGCTGATCTATATATGTACTTATGCCTAGAATCCCCCAGTGAGCAGCTGGGGGTGTGGCTCAGTGGTAGAGCTCCTGCCTAGAATCCCCCAGTGAGGGGCTGGGGGCGTGGCCCAGTGGTAGAGCCCCTGCCTAGAATCCCCAGTGAGGGGCTGGTGGCGTGGCTCAGTGGTAGAGCCCCTGCCTAGAATCCCCCAGTGAGGGCTAGGGGCGTGGCTCAGTGGTAGGGCCCCTGCCTAGATTCCCCAGTGAGGGACTGTGGGCGTGGCTCAGTGGTAGAGCTCCTGCCTAGAATCCCCCAGTGAGGGACTGTGGGTGTGGCTCAGTGATAGAGCCTCTGCCTAGAATCCCCAGTGAGGGACTGTGGGCGTGGCTCAGTGGTAGAGCCTCTGCCTAGAATCCCCCAGGGAGGGGCTGGGGGCGTGGCTCAGTGGTAGAGCCCCTGCCTAGAATCCCCCAGTGAGGGCTGGGGGCGTGGCTCAGTGGTAGAGCCCCTGCCTAGAATCCCCTAGGGAGGGGCTGGGGGCGTGGCTCAGTGATAGAGCTCTCACCTCCCTGCTTGTTGTGTAAATGCTGATGCCTGACACAATGGAGTTTTGACTTTGAGGGCTAAAAAGACAAATCACCAGGGCTAGACAAGTGGCTCAGCAATTAAGAGTCCTAAGTGCTTTTCCAGAGGACCCAGGTTTGATTCCCAGCAAGCACATGGTGGCTCACAGTAACTCCAGTTCCAGGAAGGCAGGTGATGCACAGATAAACGTGCAAGGGCAGCATCTGTATGCATTAAATAAATAAATAACTCATTACAATTGAAAAGTGAGCCACGGGTCAACCCAGAATGTCAGTGTGTGCCTGTAATCCAAGTATTTGGGGTTATCCTCAACTATGTAACAATGCCAAGGCAAGCCAGGGCAACCTGAGATCCTGGATAAAACAAACAAATAAATCTAAGAACCTTCTGCTCCACCGCTGAATAAATGAACCTGCATAGGAACCTGTCCACATGGTCAGCTTTCATAATTTGCAATAGAAAATACCAGTATAATAATTATACTTTCAGGCTAGGGTGTGACTCGGTCAAAGAGCACATATCTAGTTGCCTCTAGTGAAAGGCTGGGGCATGGCTCGGTGGGAGAGCCCCTGCCTAGAATCCCCCAGTGAGGGGCTGAGGGCATGGCTCAGTGGTAGAGCCCCTGCCTAGAATCTCCCAGTGAGGGGCTGTGGGCGTGGCTCAGTGGTAGAGCCCCTGCCTAGAATCCCCCAGTGAGGGGCTGGGGCGTGGCTCAGTGGTAGAGCCCCTGCCTAGAATCCCCCAGTGAGGGGCTGGGGGTGTGGCTCAGTGGTAGAGCCCCTGCCTAGAATCCCCCAGTGAGGGGCTGGGGCGTGGCTCAGTGGTAGAGCCCCTGCCTAGAATCCCCCAGTGAGGGGCTGGGGCGTGGCTCAGTGGTAGAGCCCCTGCCTAGAATCCCCCAGTGAGGGGCTGGGGGCGTGGCTCAGTGGTAGAGCCCCTGCCTAGAATCCCCCAGTGAGGGGCTGGGGGCGTGGCTCAGTGGTAGAGCATCTGCCTAGAATCCCCAGTGAGGGGCTGGGGGCATGGCTCAGTGGTAGAGCTCCTGCCTAGAATCCCCAGTGAGGGGCTGGGGTGTGGCTCAATGGCAGAGCCCCTGCCTAGAATCCCCCAGTGAGGGCTGGGGGCGTGGCTCAGTGGTAGATAGAGCCCCTGCCTAGAATCCCCCAGTGAAGGCTGGGGGCGTGACTCAGTGGTAGAGCCCCTGCCTAGAATCCCCCAGTGAGGGCTGGGGGCGTGGCTCAGTGGTAGAGCCCCTGCCTAGAATCCCCCAGTGAGGGGCTGGGGGCGTGGCATCTTATGACTGTTCTGTTCTTATGCTATCAGTGTGGCCTTAGGGGTGGAACTTTTTTGACTTGTTAAAACTTGGTGGTGTACGTGTATTGATCCATCCAGTGTGCCTTTGTGGCTTAAACAATGATTGGCCTGACCTGGGTCACAACCTTATCCTGGGTAGGAGCAGGCAGGGGTTAGCAAACTGGTCTTATTACAGAAGGAATATTCTTCAAAGAAATCTTGTATCTGCTGGTAGAGTGGAGAAGGGCAGACACTATTACGAGACACAGAGGGTGGAAGGGACAGCCTGGGGAAGGAGACTGACCCTTCTCTCCATCCATCTCCCAGAGGTAATGGTGGGTATGGGCTACACACGGGAAGAGATCAAAGAGGCCTTGACCAACCAGAAGTACAACGAGGTGACCGCCACCTACCTCCTGCTGGGCAGGAAGACTGAGGTCAGAGGTCATGGGGCCTCAGGCCTTGGGTGGAGGGACTTGGGGGCCAGCCGCTTGGACAGAGGGCTGAAGTGTCGTGCATGTTTTCTCTTGTAGGAGGGTGGGGACCGGGGTGCCCCAGGGCTGGCCCTGGCACGGGTGCGGGCGCCCAGCGACACCACCAACGGGACAAGCTCCAGCAAAGGCAGCAGCCACAACAAAGGGCAACGGGCTTCTTCCTCTACCTACCACCGCCAGCGCCGGCACAGCGACTTCTGTGAGTGTCCTCATCCCAGAAGCATGGCCCAGGCTTGACTAGAATCAGAAGCTAGCGGAGCTAACTACAGATGCCAGGGAGCGGTTGTGGCAGTGGATTGAGATCTTACTAGATAATCCAGACCAGCCTCAAATTCATCCTCCTCCTGCCTCAACCTTCCAGGTTCTGGAAGGACAGGTGGGCATGTCACCTGGCTGGGGAGGAGTGACTCACACAGGGAGAGGTGCTAGGTGTACTGTGTGGGTGCCGGGAATCCAGCCGGGATCCGCTGAACCAATCCTTTAGCGCCCAGACAGCTGTGTGGGTGCCGGGAATCCAACCGGGATCCGCTGAACCAATCCTTTAGCGCCCAGACAGCTGTGTGGGTGCCGGGAATCCAACCGGGATCCGCTGAACCAATCCTTTAACGCCCAGACAGCTGTGTGGGTGCCGGGAATCCAGCCGGGACCCGCTGAACCAATCCTTTAGTGTGGGTGCCGGGAATCCAGCCGGGACCCGCTGAACCAATCCTTTAGTGTGGGTGCCGGGAATCCAGCCGGGACCCGCTGAACCAATCCTTTAGCGCCCAGACAGCTTGGACTGCTTGAGCGCTTCCCTCACGTGCAACCTGGATCCTGAGGCAGGCTCAGAAAGGGTCGGCCTCTGGAAAATCTGGGGCACAGGACTCCAATGTGGCTGCTGAGAGCCTGCCTTCTTGTCAACCCCATACTGATGTGGGAGTGGCTTCCTTGGAAGTCTGGTACTTAGTTTCTTTACTATTGCTGTTTGAAAATATTCTCAGGAGAGCAGTTTAAGGAAGGGTGGGTTGGCCGGGCAGTGGTGGCGCACGCCTTTAATCCCAGCACTTGGGAGGCAGAGGCAGGTGGATTTCTGAGTTCGAGGCCAGCCTGGTCTACACAGTGAGTTCCAGGACAGCCAGAGCTATACAGAGAAACCCTGTCTCGAAAAACCAAAAAAAAAAAAAAAAAAAAAAAAAAAAGGAAGGGCAGGTTTATTTAGTTCAGGGGTTACTGTCATGGAGAAGTCAGTCACAGCTGCAGGAGCTGGTCACATGGTATCCACAGTCGGGAGACATGGCAGTAAGTGCATGCATGAGTGGGCGTTAGTGCTAGCCTCACTTTCTCCACTTACACAGGTCAGGCTCCAGCCTAGGGATTGGTGCTGCCCACAGTGGGTGGGTCTCCTCACCCAATTAACATAGTGCAGCTGAGCCTACAAACACCGACATGCCCCAAGCAACCTAATCTAGACCACCCCTCATTCATACTCTCGGGTGGTTCTAGATTGTCGGCAACACTGACCGTGACAGTTACCAACAATTTTCTTTTAAACAAGGACTCTGGCTTGCCTGGTTGCTCTCCGTATAGACCAGACTTGTCTGGAAAGAAACTTCGGCTATTGTGAAGTGTCCTAAGGTTCTTGTGTCTCTAGTGACCCCAGCTCTAACTGGTCCCATCCTCCACCAGGTGGCCCGTCCCCTGCCCCGCTGCACCCGAAGCGCAGCCCAACCAGCACAGGGGACACGGAGCTCAAAGAAGAGCGACTGCCGGGTCGGAAAGCAAGCTGCAGTGCAGTGGGCAGTGGGAGTCGAGGCTTGCCCCCCTCCAGCCCCATGGTCAGCAGTGCCCACAACCCCAACAAGGCAGAGATCCCTGAGCGGCGGAAGGACAGCACTAGCGCCCCTGTGAGTGGCCTGGGCAGGAGGGGATGGATGCAGCCCCCCACTCCATTACTGAGATTCACCCTCAATCCCAAAGCACTCCCTGGGCCTCTGTGATAGTTCATTTATTTAACGAGCATTTAACACGTGGGCATACAGCACACACAAATGGCACTACACGTGTAGGGCATTCGCTTGTTTTCCCCCCTACACACACACACACACACACACACACACACACACACACACTCATGCGTGCACTTGCCTCTCCATAGAATCCATCTCCTAAGCCAAGCACAGTGCATGCCTATAATCCCAGCTCTCAGAAGCCTGAGCAGAAAAGCCGTGGATTCCAGGCCAGCCAGGGCCAGAGAGATCTGTCTTAGAAAAAGATAAAAATGTAAAAACTTGAGCTGGAGAGATGGTTCAGTGGTTAAGAGCACTGACTGCTCTTCTAAAGGTCCTGAGTTCAATTCCCAGCAACCACATAGTGGCTCACAACCATCTGTAATGAGATCTGATGCTATCTTCTGGTGTATCTGAAGACAGTGACAGCATACTCATAAATAAATAAATCTTAAAAAAAAAAGATATAAGGAATTCTTGTTAACTTTTAAAGAATTAACCTCAGGGCTGAGGGCATAGCTCCAGGCAGAACCCATCCCTGTAGTACCCAAAGAGGCCAGAAGAGGGCATATGTGCCCTCCCCATGGAGCTGGAGTTAACTGCAGTTGTGAGTAGCCCATGGGAGTCTGCAGGAGAAAGGAAGAAGAGGGAGAGAGGATTGGAAGTGTGGCTCAGCAGGTGGCTGCTTGCATAGTCTGCTGGTGATCCATGTGCAGACCTCTCAGAGGCAGAAGGATCAGAGTTTTGTTCTCAGCTACATACTCAGTTCGAACCCAGCCTGGGGTACATGAGACCCTGTGTCATACAAAGGAGCCAGTGCTTAAGAGCACTGGCTGTACTTGGAGAGGATCCGGGTTCGATTCCCAGCACCCACATGGTGGTTTGCAACTGTCTATAACTCCAATTTCAGGGGAGCTGACGCCATCTTTTGGCCTCTTGAGGCCAGTGTATGCAGGTGGTACACAGGTATATGTTCCAGGCAAAAGGCCAGTGCACATAAAATAAAAACAAATCTTTTAAAATGGGAAAATAAGGCTAGAAAGATACTCAGAAGTTCAGAGCACCGACTGTTCTTCCAGAGGACCTGGGTTCGATTCTCAGTACTTATATGGTAACATAGCTGTTTGTAACTCCAGTCTCGGGAAGTTTAATACCCTCTCCCAGGCCTTTTTGGACACCAGACACAAACCTGGTGCATTTGCACACATGCAGACAAATCACCCGTGCAATGAAATAAATCTTTGGAAGAAAAAGAAAAGTGTATTGTGGCAGAATACAGCAGGGTGGAAGGGGGCCAAGGACGTCTTCTCACCTCTTGCTCCCTCTTGGTGTGTCCCCTAGAACAACCTCCCCCCCAGCATGATGGCCCGAAGAAACACCTACGTGTGCACAGAGCGACCAGGGTCCGAGCGCCCATCCTTGTTGCCAAATGGCAAAGAAAATAGGTATGTGATGCAGGGGCTGGGATGGAGGGGAACATGGAGGGTGGGTGAGCATGCTCACACACACACACACATGCATACACACACACTTTACACACATACACATACTTACACACATGCACACAAATACACAGACAGACACACATATACACATGTACACACACATACACATATACACACATGCACACACACACACATATATATACACACACATACACATGCCTACATACACACACTGATGATCTAGAGGACACATTGTGTAGCAGCATGCGCCATACCCCATCCTGGGCAGATCTTGTCCTTGACAGTGCTCCCACTTGGTAAAAACCAGGCAGTGGTGCTGGGCCAGCGGGACGCCCTGCCCCGGAGGCCTGGGAAACCAGTGGAGTTTTTGAGTGATGCAAGTTTAGAAATAGAGAGAAGCTCCAGAGCCCTGCGCCATCTGAAGCACCTCTCGCTGGGATGGGACGACAACCCAGGCAATTGCACAGGACACGAGTGAGCCCGCCCTCCCTCAGCATAGCACCAGGCTCCTGACAGTATGAGAAGGAAGGATCAGAGTTCAGGATCAATCTTGGTTACGTAGCTAGCTTAAGGCTAGCCAGGTTAAGAAACCCTGTTTGTTTGTTGTTTTTTCTTTAAAGCCAGATGGTAATGGCACACACCTTTAGTCCCAGCACTCAAGAGGCATGGGCAGGTGGAACTCTGTGAGTTGGAGGACAGCCCGATCTACAGAGAGTTCCAGGACAGCCAAGGATATACAAAGAAACCTTGTCTCAAACTCCCCCCACCCACCTAAAAAAGCAGTGCTGGTAGCCCTCTTACCTGGCGTGCACAAAGCCTTATCAGGTGAGGTGTCAAGCACCTGTAACCCTGGCACTGGGACGGTGAATGCAGGAGGAGCAGAAGTTTAAGGCCAACCGGGGCTGTGTGAGACCCTGTCTCAGAGTAAAAAGAAACAGGCTGGAGCGATGGTCAGTGATTAGGGCACTGGCTGCTCTCGCAGAGCGCTCAGGTTCAGTTCCTAGAGCCCACATGGCTACCATCTGTAAGGCTGCTTCCGGGAGACCCGATGCCCTCTTCTGACCTCCGCAGGCACCAGGCACACATGATCACAGCCTTATGTGTCAGCAAAAACATCCATGAACATAAAAAATATCTTTAAAATATGAAAGGGGAAAAGCCGGGAGCATGAACGGGCTCAATCTGGTCCAGACATAACTTCTACCCACCAAGCTTTGGTGCATTATTGGCCGGCGCCCAGAGCATTCTGGGATGTAACTATGAATGTCATGAGTGTTACGAGTTGGTAGGTGTTGGTGTGATCCCTGGGACTGATCAGCCTTGGGTTAAGGGGGGACATTGCACAAATGTCCCAACCTTAGTTTCTCTTCTCTAAATGGGACGGGTGCTAACTGTTCCCAGGTCCCATAAGCTCTTACCCAGAGCTGAGTCCGTAGATGACATTTAATGATAAGGAGATTGTTCAGTAGTTACTAAATAAAAAAATAAAAATAAAAATTTAATAATGATGGTTCCTCAAGCAGCTGCCCTCTGACTGGCCTGTGTCCAGCAATTGCCTAATTACTACCATCTGCATTCTGGGTAGATCCTAATCCCTCCATTTGCAGCTGAGAAAAAAGTGAGGCACAGAGAAGTTAAGTAGCTTGTCTAAAGTAGCACAGCCAGCGAGTCAAAGAGCAAGGATTCTAGAGTCCTTATTTGTAATCATCGTAGGATGTGACCTTCGATTTCTAGACAGCGACCAAAGCTGCGCAGAAGGTCGTGGCTTCGATACGATGGAGGTTCCAATTTCTGAGACACAATCCAAGAACAGGTCTCGTTGAACCTTCCCATGCAGGCCCTGTTCAGGGTCTGAGGCTTCTGTGCCAGCTGCCAGTCTCCCAGCAGTCTCTTTGAAGGTATGGCCTACAAATGGCACAAAGTACAGCTGGCAACGTGTTCGACTGTGGCTGGCCATCTGACTTCTTGCAGCAATGCATGCTGGGAATTGTAGTCTCCAGCTGTAAGGCATGTATATGACTCCTACTAGCCCTAAGGGTTTGGTTGCCAAAAGAGAAAGCACAGGTGGATTTAAGGGAGGCATAGTGGCCTCTGAAATCTGGCCTGGGCTTGAAATCTGGCCTGGCCTAGGAAGGTACATATTGGAGGTCTAGTGTTGACAGCACATCACTCTGCAAGTAATCCATCTTGGAAGCTAAATGGCCTGGTTTGGTTAGAACAGGGATGGGAGAATCTGGAGAGTGACCCAGTAAAGAATGCGAGGATCCATAATGCCTCCGGCCCCACCCTGATTTGTCTTTCTTTGCCCACAGCTCCGGTACCTCGCGGGTGCCCCCTGCCTCGCCCTCCAGTCACAGCCTGGCGCCCCCGTCGGGAGAGCGGAGCCGCCTGGCTCGGGGCTCCACCATCCGCAGCACCTTCCATGGGGGCCAGGTCCGAGACCGGCGGACAGGGGGCGGCAGTGGCGGGGGTGTGCAGAATGGACCCCCAGCCTCACCCACTCTGGCCCACGAGGCCGCACCCCTGCCCTCCGGGCGACCTCGACCCACCACCAACCTCTTCACCAAGCTGACCTCCAAACTGACCCGAAGGTGAGCTGCACCAGATGTGGGGTGTGGGTATGGGCGGTTGGAGGGGCGGGGCCTAATCTGTCTTCTCTGTCCTCCTGCACCTGACCTCTTGGTCCTCTGCACCCCCTGTCACCACTCCCACCTCCTTACCCTGCAGGGTTACCCTCGATCCCTCTAAACGGCAGAACTCTAACCGCTGTGTATCGGGCGCCTCTCTGCCCCAGGGATCCAAAATCAGTAAGTCCCATCTCTGTTCTCGATGGCTCCAACTCTCTTCTGCATGTCTGACTGTGAGCACGCGTGCATGCATACATGTGTGTGTGTCCTTGGAAGGGACCTGTGGCTGGGAGCAGGGTACAGTGCCTGCATGTAGGACGGTCTGTGGAGTGTCAAAAAACATATCGTGTTGCTGACGGGTGGAGCGGGTATCATCATCTCTACTAAGTGAGCTGGAGCAAGCCATTTAGCTTCTCTGCTTCTTCTCTACATTGTGAAGCGAGGGAGCACAGAATCTACCACGTGTGATTGTAGCAACTCAGGTCATTGCTGTGGAATATGCTTCTGAGTGTGTTACTCAGACACCTATGGGTGTCTGGTGTGACTGTTATTCATTGATAGCTACAGTGTGCCTAGCATGGCTAACATAACGTGAAATATTCCTACCCTCATATAGCCAACCTTCTAATCAGGGACAGAAAGAAGGTGACACACATAGGCCATAAATTAGTGAAGTACTAACAGGAAAAGTCCTATAGTCTCAGGCTGAGGCAGGAGGATCTCAAGTTCGTGGGTAGGCAGAATATAGAAAGAGAATTTTTCAAAAAAATAGACAGAGTGTCTGAGGAAGGGAAGGACATGGCTCAGCTGTAAATCACTAGCCTAGAATCCCCCAGTGAGGGGCTGGGAGGTGTGGCTCAGTGGTAGAGCCCCCGCCTAGAACCCCCCAGTGAGGGCTGGAGGTGTGGCTCAGTGGTAGAACCCCCGCCTAGAATCCCCCAGTGAGGGGCTGGGGCGTGGCTCAGTGGTAGAGCCCCTGCCTAGAATCCCCCAGTGAGGGGCTGGGGGCGTGGCTCAGTGGTAGAGACCCTGCCTAGAATCTCCCAGTGAGGGGCTGGGGGCGTGGGTGAGTGGTAGAGCCTCCGCCTAGAATCCCCCAGTGAGGGGCTGGGGGCGTGGCTCAGTGGTAGAGCCCCTGCCTAGAATCCCCCAGTGAGGGGCTGGGGGCGTGGCTCAGTGGTAGAGCCCCTGCCTAGAATCCCCCAGTGAGGGGCTGGGGGCGTGGCTCAGTGGTAGAGCCCCTGCCTAGAATCCCCCAGGGAGGGGCTGGGGGCGTGGCTCAGTGGTAGAGCCCCTGCCTAGAATCCCCCAGTGAGGGGCTGGGGGCGTGGCTCAGTGGTAGAGCCCCTGCCTAGAATCCCCCAGTGAGGGGCTGGGGGTGTGGCTCAGTGGTAGAGCCCCTGCCTAGAATCCCCCAGTGAGGGGCTGGGGGCGTGGCTAAGTGGTAGAGCCCCTGCCTAGAATCCCCCAGGGAGGGGCTGGGGGCGTGGGTCAGTGGTAGAGCCCCTGCCTAGAATCCCCCAGTGAGGGGCTGGGGGCGTGGCTCAGTGGTAGAGCCTCTGCCTAGAATCCCCCAGTGAGGGGCTGGGGGCGTGGCTCAGTGGTAGAGCTCCTCCCTAGAATCCCCCAGTGAGAGGCTGGGGGCGTGGCTCAGTGGTAGAGCCCCTGCCTAGAATCCCCCAGGGAGGGGCTGGGGGCGTGGCTCAGCAATTCAATGCCTGTCTGTCACTGTTTGAGTCTGTGCCTATGTGCGTGTGTTTGTGCCGTTTCTATGTAGGTGTGTCTGCCTGCCCCTTTTTTCACCTTCCAAATCCTTCAGTATCTCTCCTCCAACCTTCACTAACCATTTCTGTCCGGACCCCACTCTTAATGGAGGGATCAAATCCAGACTCCAGCTCTCTCTGCAGCCAGCAGGCAGGCGGGAGAGCTTAGCTGCCTGGAGTCTGGTGGCAGTGGGGAGGGGGAGGGGCTTGCTAACGCCCAGATTTACATTTTGTTTCTTCTCCACTCTGCTAGGGTCACAGACGAACCTGAGAGAATCGGGGGACCTGAGGTCACAAGGTGAGTGAGGTTCTCACCCTGCCTGCCTCTGCACACTCTTTTTAAAGCCCAGTCTAGTGCTCTAAAACTAACATGGTGGAATACTCTGGAACCTTTTCACCTGTACTGAGTCTCACCTCTGCTACATTCATACACCTTCCCATAGTTACCAGGGATTTGAACCTTGTCTCCTATGCTGGCCAGAGTTCCTCGCTACCTTTCTTGCTTCTTACTCATTGCCTCAGGGTGTAGGGAAATCTAGTCACAGAGTAGCTGAGGATGTTGGTGTAGACTCAGCATGTAAATACTCTTGAAAGTTACTCCTACTGAGTAAAGTTACTCCTACTGCCAAAAAGAAGCCATAGCCTCCGTAAAAACAAATTATGTCATATGACAAACTGTGTCAAATAAAATGTTTTATTCAAGTTGGGTCTGGTCGCACAGGTTTGCCAATCCTAGCAATTTGGACATCTGAGATGGGAGGAATGCAATGTCAAAACCTGCCAAGGCTGCCGAGAGCTCAAGGCCAGCCTCAGGCAAATTAGTAAGATCCTGTCTCGAATTTTCAGGGGAGGAAAGAAACGAGGGATGGGATATAGCTCATTGGTAGAGCCCCTGCCTAGAATCCCCCAGTGAGGGGCTGGGGGCGTGGCTCAGTGGTAGAGCCCCTGCCTAGAATCCCCCAGGGAGGGGCTGGGGGCGTGGCTCAGTGGTAGAGCCCCTGCCTAGAATCCCCCAGTGAGGGGCTGGGGGTGTGGCTCAGTGGTAGAGCCCCTGCCTAGAATCCCCCAGGGAGGGGCTGGGGGCATGGCTCAGTGGTAGAGCCCCTGCCTAGAATCCCCCAGTGAGGGTCTGGGGGCGTGGCTCAGTGGTAGAGCCCCTGCCTAGAATCCCCCAGGGAGGGGCTGGGGGTGTGTGGCTCAGTGGTAGAGCCCCTGCCTAGAATCCCCCAGGGAGGGGCTGGGGGTGTGTGGCTCAGTGGTAGAGCCCCTGCCTAGAATCCCCCAGTGAGGGGCTGGGGGCGTGGGTCAGTGGTAGAGCCCCTGCCTAGAATCCCCCAGTGAGGGGCTGGGGGCATGGGTCAGTGGTAGAGCCCCTGCCTAGAATCCCCCAGTGAGGGGCTGGGGGCGTGGCTCAGTGGTAGAGACCCTGCCTAGAATCCCCCAGTGAGGGGCTGGGGTGTGGCTCAGTGGTAGAGACCCTGCCTAGAATCCCCCAGTGAGGGGCTGGGGGCGCAGCTTAGTGGTGAGTGTTTACCCAGCTAGCCAGAGACCCTCGACTCCAGCCCCTACAGGCTCTACCCGGCTTAGTTCTCCGGTTTAGAATCCCCTACGGAAATGTAGGTCACATGTCTGTATCTTAAACCAATGCCTGTGGTCAGAATAGTCCAGGACTCTGATTGGTCATCTTTGGTCATGTGCTCATACCTGACTTACATTTATTGGTCAAAACATTGACTGTTCCAAATCAAAGAGAGAAGAAGAGCTCTTCTTTGCTATAAGACACCTGTGAGCCACTGCGGATGCCACTTCCTGGCTCGGGAGGCTGAGGCAAGCTTGAGCTACATAGAGAGGCAGAAGCAGGCAGATCTCTGAGTTCCAGACCAGCCTGGTCTACATAGTGACTCCCTGTTAACTCTAGAGAGAGCCCTTGGACTAAGTGAGGCTATTGGTCCCTTATGGAAATAGCCAACTCTGTTAGGAAAAGGAGCCTTGGTTAGGATTCCGTCGGATGCAGGCTCAGCAGCTCTAGGGTGACCACATGCACACAAACTCCCTCCCCAAAGAACATGGAACGCAGCTGGAGTGACCGGGTCATTTGTCATTTGAATCCATTTCTTTTTTTTTTTAAGATTTATTTATTATTATATGTAACTACACTGTAGCTATCTTTGGACACACCAGAAGAGGGCATCAGATCTCATTATGGATGGTTGTGAGCCACCATGTGGTTGCTGGGATTTGAATTCAGGACCTTCCCTTACCCGCTGAGCCATCCCACCAGTCCCAAAAGTCAGCTGTCTTTAAAAAAAAAAAAGATTTATTTATTATTATATGTAAGTACACTGTTGCTGTCTTCAGACTCTCCAGAAGAGGGAGTCAGATTTTATTATGGATGGTTGTGAGCCACCATGTGGTTGCTGGGATTTGAACTCAGGACCTTCAGAAGAGCAGCCAGTGCTCTTAACTGCTGAGCCCTGAATCCATTTCTTACAGCTCTGGCTTTAGTGGCCAGCTTTCCTCTGTTTGGCCCCGGCTATTGCTGATGTGGTCCTGTGAAGATTACAGGAATCTCACAGTTCCTTTCTGCCCACAGACAGGGGTGGGGTGGGGGCAGTGCCTAGCGGCAAGAGAGCCTAGGAAATGCAGTCTTAAGGGGCACTTCTTGTATCCCTGTGCAGATGGTGGGGTAGGGGTGTATGCCCCCTCCGCTGCCCTGTCTGATCCCTGCTGTCCCCTCCTCAGTTGCCATCTACCTTGGGATAAAACGGAAACCGCCCCCAGGCTGCTCCGATTCCCCTGGAGTGTGAAGCTGACCAGCTCGCGACCTCCTGAGGCCCTGATGGCTGCCCTGCGACAGGCCACGGCGGCCGCCCGCTGCCGGTGCCGCCAGCCGCAGCCGTTCCTGCTGGCCTGCCTGCACGGGGGTGCGGGCGGGCCCGAGCCCCTGTCCCATTTCGAAGTAGAGGTGTGCCAATTGCCTCGGCCCGGCCTCAGGGGCGTCCTCTTCCGCCGTGTGGCGGGTACCGCCCTGGCCTTCCGCACCCTTGTCACCCGCATCTCCAACGACCTCGAGCTCTGAGCCACGCCACCACTACCACCGCCACAGTCACCATCACCGGGTCCCTTCTTTCTCTGGTCCCTTTCACTTCCCCAAGAGGGGAAGGGGACAGAGGAGGGGGTAACCCGTATCATGACTGGAGTTTCTCTGGATTAGATTGGTGGACAGAGACAGTGTGGGGACACATGACATGATAGGAGGGCTCAGCAGGGGGAACTGGCACCCTCCTAGGGCCTCTAAGCAGTCACCCCAATCTTGCTCTGCTGTCGGGCACCTGAGGAGACTTTGGGGACAGGAGTGAGAAGGGAAACTGAGGAAATTCTCCCATTCAGGGAGAGCTGCCAGACTTCATGACTGGAGACAGAACTTGGGGGGTTCAGGGAGTTGGAGGGGGTCACAGACAGAAACCTTCCCGTCCCTGCCCCAGGCTGGTGTGGGGCACTTTGTACAAATCCGTGTATATACTCCTGTCCCTCTGCAGAGGTCTCTCGGGAGCTGCCGCTGTCGCCTCCGATTTTAAGTTATTGCCCCCCCCCCCCCCCCGTCAACTCCTCACCTGCAGCCCGTTACTCAATAAACAGTAGGAGTCCCTCCAATCCCCGACCCCTTCCCTGGACGACCTGGGGTTTTCCTTCCCAGCCCTTGGCCTGCAGGTGAGCCAGGGAGCTGGGGACTTGACCCCAACCTGTGGTTCTGCTTGCTGAGCCTTTGTTATCTCATCTGCAGAATGGGAGCAGTGGGATTGGAGGGTGGATCAAGGATGATGATGGAAGAGGGCGGGGCAGAAGTCAGCCTCTTCCGCAAGGCCCCAGCCTTCTGTGTCACCCTCCTCTTGGCCACTCACTCCCCTCTGCCATATTACACTGGACCCTTCCTATTCCAGTAATACGTATATTCAATAAACAATCAATGACTGGTGCCGACTCCACGCTAGGCCCAGTTCTGGACGAGACGTACAGAGCCCATCTATGGGAAGGGGGCTGGAAGTGATCAGAACCCTGGGTGGCCCAGGGGGAAGAATTGAGGGCTCAGGAAGAAATTCCATGGCTTGTGGCTGTGGCATAGTTGGTACAGTGCTTGCCTGGTGGAGGGGTTCCGACTTCTGCAAAAAACATTAGTGCCTCTGACCTGTGACCCCAGCACACAGGAAGTAGAGGAAGGATCAGGGCCATTCTGGGATATGTAGTGTTTGAGGCCACCCCGAGACCCATGAAACAGCCACCTCCCCTAAACATGTTTTTACTGAAACCTGCCAGCAATGAGTAGGAGTTGAGCAGGCTTTTGATTTGTCCTGTCAGTGTCCACCTATCTGGGTTTCATTCTTAAAAGCACCAGGCTCATCTCACTTTATAGCCCAGGCTGACTTTGAACTTGCAAACAGCATCCTCTGCAAGGACAACCCCAGCCCTGCCATCATAGGACCTGCATCCCAGAAGAGAGCTGGCTGGACAGTTGGGAGCCATGGTATGCCGGGCAGTGGTGGCACACGCCTTTAATCCCAGCACTTGGGAGGCAGAGGTAGGCAGATTTCTGAGTTCGAGGCCAGCCTGGTCTACAGAGTGAGGTCCAGGACAGCCAGGGCTACACAGAGAAACCCTGTCTCAAAAAAAAAAAAAACACACACAAAAGAAAATGGAGTTGCCGGTGGATGGGTAGAGGAAGGAGTGGGAGGGCTGGCAGCAGGTGGATGGGGAAGGGCTCGGCAGCAATGCAGTTGTAGAATTAACAGTGATACACTTTCTGAGTGTCTGTCCGAAGTAATGGCTCTGAGTGGGACTGGGACCAGCAGTGATTTCTTCAAACAGGGATGCTCAGTATCTGGCAAGCCATCTTTGTCACCTAATCTCTATCTTAGTCATCCTGTGAGCTCTTGGGGACAGCCCTGGACCTCAATTAAACTGAAGGCAGGACATGAATTTCTTGACCTCTAATGACTTTTTTTTAATCTTTTTTGACCTTTTTTTTTAATCTTTTTTTTAAAAAGAATTATTTATTTGTTTATTTTATATTAGCACAGTATTGCTGTCTTCAGACACACCAGAGGACATCAGATCCCATTACAGATGGTTGTGAGCCACCATGTGGTTGCTGGCAATTGAACTCAGGACCTCTGGAAGAGCAGTCAGTGCTCTTAACCACTGAGCCATCTCTCCAGCCTGACCTTTTGATTTTTTTTGAAGATTTATTATTCTGTGCGTCTCTGTGAGTGGTTTTCTGGTTTGTTCCATTGCTGGTTTTTTCCTGCTCTGGCATGCAGGTGTCCCTGGAGGCCAGACGTCTGCAGTACCAGAAAGCTTTGAGCTGTGGTTTTGAGTGCCGGATTGAACCCATGTCTGCTGGGTCAGCAAGTGTGCCTAACTACTGAGCCAGCTTTAAGACCTGGTCTTGCTACTTGTCTCTGACTATGCTTGGACTTGTGGCAATCCTCCTGCCTCAGCCTCCTGAGAGCTGGAGTTGCAGGTTGCTGCTGTCCCCACCTCTAAGGACTCACAACCTCTTTGGTTTTGAGCCGGTCTGTGTACCCATGCTCTCTGTTGGCCTTTGACTGTTAACCTGTTGACAGTAACTCCTCGCTGCAGTTGCAGAAACTTGTCACGGTGCCTGGGTTTGTTTTCATATAGCCCAGACTGGTCTCTATGTAGCCAAGGCAAGCTTTGAACTGCCAATCCTGCCTCCACCTCCCATGTTCTGGGATTATAGGTATAAGGCACTCACTATGTAGACCAGGCTAGCCTCAAGCTCAGCCATCCAGCTGCACCTGCCTCCTGAGTGCTGAGGCTAAGCGGGGGGTGGGGAGGTGAGCTGCCATGCCTGGCCTTGTTACATACTCTTCTCTCAAAATCTGCCCCCACACCCCTTCTGGCTCTTTCCTGGGACCAAAGACCCCCAACCCTAATCACTTCCTAGTGATGGCCCAACCCATGTGCTCCACCTGGAAGCAAAGAAACTCCTGCAAAGATACATACCAAAGGTGGGTGGGCCTGGGCCAGAGAGCAAGAGCTTCATTCGGCAGAGGGCTTGCCTGGCATGCAGGAGGCCCTGGTTTATGTCCTCAGGATGGGCACAGTGGCACAGATCTGTAATCCCAGCATTAAACAGGTAAAAGCCAAATGATGAGATGTTCAAAATC
Organism: Tokudaia tokunoshimensis; assembly: GCA_036184795.1. Classification (NCBI taxonomy): domain Eukaryota; kingdom Metazoa; phylum Chordata; class Mammalia; order Rodentia; family Muridae; genus Tokudaia; species Tokudaia tokunoshimensis. The sequence continues at coordinate 44,124,900 of BTHU01000006.1, forward strand.
AACCAGGTGTGGTGGTGGCACATTCATTTAATCCTGGCATTTAAGAGGCAAAAACTGGCGAATCTCTGTGAATTCAAGGCTAGCCTAGTGTACATAGTGAGTTCCAGGACAACAATGGCTGTGTAGAGAGACCCTGTCTCAAAAAAACAAAACAATAACAAACACAAACAAAAAACGTTAAAGGTTTTTCTTGACTACAGAGTGTTTGAGGGCCAACCTGGGCTACGTGAGATCCTGACCTTGAAGGATCACCAACTACAGATGAGAACAGTGGCCTATTTTTATATTATCCCTCTTTGTGTATTATCTGTGAAAGGGAACACTTTTGTCAAGACAACTCAGTTTTGAGAGTTGGTTCTTCCATTCTGACACAGGTTCTGGGACCAAACACATCAGGTTAGTGCAGCAGGGGCTGGTTTTTGTCTGGTAAGCAGCCTGTACCAACTGCCAGCTAAGGTGGACATGGTGGATCTGCCTGCCATCCCAGGATTCAGGAGGCAGACTCGGGAGGTTAATGCAAGTTTGAGGCCGGCCTGGGCTACATAGTAAGTTTGAGGCCAACCTGAAGTACATAGGGATAACCCATGTTTAACAAGGGTAAGGGAGATGGCTGAGTGGATGACAGCCCTGTTGTATGCAAACAAGAAAAACTCAAGTTTGGGTCATCAGTATCCAAGTAAATGACAGGTATGACTGTGTCCGCCTGTGACCCCAGCATGGGGACAGAAACAGGCTGACCCTGGACCTGGATGCCCCTTCACTTAGCTGAGACAATGAGCACCAGGTTCAGCAAAGAGACTGCCAAGACAGGTGATGCCAGGCGAGGTAGCACATGCCCTTAGACCCAGCATTCAATAGGCAGAGGTAGGTGGATCTCTGTGAGTTCGAGACCAGCTTGGTCTACATAGTGAGTTCCAGGACAGCCAGGGCTGCATAGTATAATAATAATAATAATAATAATAATAATAATAATAATAATAATAATAATAATAATAATAAAGAGAGTAACAGAGGAAAAGACACCACAGCCCTCCTCTAGCCTGTCACAGGTGTGTGTACCTGTGCCAAGCATGGTGGCACACACCTCTAAACCCAGAATTTGAAAAGTGAAAGCAGGAGGATTAGAAAGTCAAGGCTATCCTCAGCTACATAGGGAATTCGGGGCCAGCTTTGGCTACAGGAGTGGCTGTCTCAAAACAGCAATAATCTGGCAGCTAGACAGGACTGAAGACAGAACAGACGCATAAGAGAGAAGTCCCCACTCACCCTCCCTCAGTAGCCGGCACACTCAAGGCTAAGGCCACCACGGACTTTTATTTAAGGCAGGGCTTAGGGAAGCAGCCGACGCCCCGGAGCTCCCAGGTGCCAGAGATTAGCAGATGGGCGGTGCTCCGGAGAGCCAGGCTCTCATTGGCCAGAACCCAGAGGACAAGAGCCCATTGGTTGGACTTCCAGGCAGGGCTCCAGCGTAGACCGCAGGCTAGTGCGCCACGCGGGGACTATTTCTGCGCCGGGATCATGTCGTCGATGGACTGGCCCTTTTCCAGTTTCTTCTCCATCTCCACCATAAGCTTCACGCCATCCACCACCAGCTGCACCTGTTCAACCTCGGAGGAACCCAGCCGATCGGCGTTGGAGATGTCGAACACGGCGCCCACCGCAGCCGTGTCCACGCCACCTGCGCGGGAGCAGAGGCCACGGAGGCAGTGAACAGGAAGCAGTGGTGCAGGGACGACCCTGCGCCCAACTGCAAACGCCTCGGAAAGTTGCTGTTCACAAGTCACCAGTTTTTGATATTGGGCATTTGCATGCCTGTATTTTAGGGTGAGGTCTCCGCTCAACAAGAAATTATAGCACAGGTCACCGAAATAGCTGAGTGAGTAAAGACGCTTGCTGCTAAACCTGAAAACCGGGTTCAATTCCCAGGACTCACGCGGTGGGAGGCGGGAACTGACTTTGAAAAGTTGTCCTCTGGCATCCATACAAGTGTCGTGAAATGGAAGTACTCCCTCTCACAGATAAATTCAATTTTAAAAATATACCGGGCAGTGGTGGTGCACATTTTTAATCCCAGCACTCGGGAGGCAGAGGCAGGAGGATTTCTGTGAGTTCGAAGGCATCCTGGTCTACAGAGTGAGTTCCAGGACAGCCAGGGCTACACAGAGAAACCCTGTCTGGAAAACCCAAAAGAAGGAGGAAGAAGAGGAAGAGGAGGAGGAGGAGGAGGAGGAGGAGGAGGAGGAGAGAGAGAGAGAGAGAGAGAGAGAGAGAGAGAGAGAGAGAGAGAGAGAGAGAGGAGGAAAGAAAGAGAAAATAAATAGGCCAGGTACCGTGGCACATGATTTTAATCCCAGCACTTAGGAGGCAGAGGCAGAAGAATCTCTGTAAATTTGAGTTTGAGGCCAGCCTAATCTACATAACGAATCCTGGGACATCCAGGACTACATAGAGACCCTATCTCAAAACAAAACTATATGTATTATATATAATTTACTATATATTATATATTTACTATATATTATATATATTTAATATATATATGTATATATATGGAGAGAGAGAGAATGCAATAATGAACATTATGGTTAAGAGTGTCAGCTTGCAGTCAAACTGACCGCATTCCATTTACGATGGAGAAACTGAGGCGCCAATGGAGAATCGGGGATATAAGTATGTAAAATACACATCAAATAGTCTTGACCCCAGAACCTGAAGATACACCCCTCCTCCGACGCTGCGGGGCGGGGCGGGGCGGGCCTCACCTGTGCCGCGCTTCTGCAGACGAAGGCGAGTGAGAATCTCCTCAAACTTGGGGTGTTTGCTCAGGTTCGCCAGCTTCACGTGCACGCCTCCGCGCAGCCCGGTGCCCAGGTTGGAGGGGCAGGTGAGCACATAGCCCAGGTGCTCGTTCCACATGAAGGGGTGACCAGCCTTCTTGAAGATCTCCTCAATCTGAGAAGGGGAGAGGGCAGCAGAAGTTGGGCTCCAAATGCAGGTTGCCAGGAGGGTTCTGAGGGACAGGTGTTAGGACATAGGTGGGAGTAGGGTACCCAAGAGTGAGAGTGGAGAACCAACCAGGAGGAATTCTGCCTAGAGAGGCATTGGGCAAAGATGGGGACTGGTTTCGGACCCTGTGAATGGGAATAGGGCTTGGAAAATGGATGAGGTGGGTTCTGAAAGGTAGGGCTTTAGGCTGGGACTGGGACTGGAAATTGAGTGAGGGTGGGGAAAGGTCGGGACCTTTTGGGGAATGAAGTCAGAAAAGGCAGAGCTTGCTGTGTGTGTGTGTGTGTGTGTGTTCAAGTGTGTATGAGTGTGTATGGATGTGTGTGAGTCTCTGTGCATCTGCCTGTATGAGTGTATATGCATGTATATGCGCATGTGTGAGTGTGTAAAAGGCAGAGATCGGAAAGTGAGTAATGGAAAGCCAGTGTGGGCTTGGTCAGTGTGGAAGGGGAGGAGTCTTGGGAACTGGGCGTGGTGGGTTTGGAAGGGCCGGCTGGGCTGGGTTGGCTCTACAACGTGGTGTTGCAATCAGGACGCAGCCACAGGTCACCCACCTTCTGCAGGCCCACACAAAAGCGGCGGAAAACCTCCTTCATATTGCCGCCCTTCTCCATGGAGATCACGCGGAGGTGGTCCTCCTCATTCACCCACACCAAGAAGCTTTTGTTGTCGTTGTGCCTAACAAGGGGTGACCCAAGGCTAAGAAGTCAGCAGGAACCCCATAGCCCAAGAAAGTAAACACATGATTTTGCCCATAGTTGCTTCTTTTGGGCACCAGGGGACAGACACGGGAACGCTGACTTCCCAGTTACAACTCTGCAAAACTTCAGAGCAGAGAACAGGGACTTTCATGGGCCCACAACCCTGAGAACCTTCAGTCTTAGCTGGACTCCTCCCCTTGCAGGCACTGGCCTGTAGCTCTGGCACCCAGAAGACTGAGGCAGGAAGATCTTGAGTTCGAGGTCAGCTTCAGCTACAGTGGCATTGTATACCTCCTGTGACCACAGGTCCTACAGACAATGTTTTATCTATTAGGATTTGCATCCCAGGGTTCTGAGAGTTCTGCCATCTTCAAAAAATTATCATTAATGTAACAATTTTAATTATTTTTTTATTCAGAAAGGGGGATCTTGGCTGCCATGGAACTGGTAATTCTCCTGCCTCAGTCTCTGCAGTATGATGATTGCAGGTGTGCACCACCAAGCCTGGATGACTTATTGTTTCTGTTGTTGTATTTTCTTTTTTTTTCTTTTCTTTTTTTTTTTTTTTTTTTTTTTTTTTTTGGTTTTTCGAGACAGGGTTTCTCTGTGTAGCCCTGGCTGCCCTGGAACTCACTTTGTAGACCAGGCTGGCCTCGAACTCAGAAATCCTCCTGCCTCTGCCTCCCAAGTGCTGGGATTAAAGGCGTGCGCCACCACCGCCCGGCTGTTGTTGTATTTTCATATGTGTATTTTGTTTTACGATGCATTTTGTTGTTGTTGTTTTAAGACAGGGTTTCTCTCTGTAGCTCTGGCTGTCCTACTCACTTTGTAGACCAGGCTGACCTCAAACTCAGAGACCCATCTGCCTCTTGAGTGCTGAGATTAAATGTGTGTGCCACTACCACCCGACCTTGTACAATGGATTTTTATAAGGATGGTCTTTGTTGACCAGAGTGGTTCCTGACATCAAGTGATCCTCCTGCCTTAGGCCTCCTGAGTAGCAGATACTGCAGGTATGTGTGGTCATACACCTAGTAACAGCTGGGATTTGAATCCAGGGAGTATAAAGTTCCAGTATAAATGTTCTATTTTATTTTATTTTCCATAATAAGGATTAAATCTCAGCACTATGCATGACAGGCAGATTCTCTACCACTGAGCCACGCCCCCAGCCCTCCCTGGGGGATTCTAGGCAGGGGCTCTACCACTGAGCCACGCCCCCAGCCCTCCCTGGGGGATTCTAGGCAGGGGCTCTACCACTGAGCCACGCCCCCAGCCCTTCACTGGGGGATTCTAGGCAGGGGCTCTACCACTGAGCCACGCCCCCAGCCCTCACTGGGGGATTCTAGGCAGGGGCTCTACCACTGAGCCACGCCCCCAGCCCCTCAGTGGGGGATTCTAGGCAGGGGCTCCACCACTGAGCCACGCCCCCAGCCCTCACTGGGGGATTCTAGGCAGGGGCTCTATCACTGAGCCACTCCCCCAGCCCCTCCCTGGGGGATTCTAGGCAGGGGCTCTACCACTGAGTCACGCCCCCAGCCCCTCACTGGGGATTCTAGGCAGGGGCTCTACCACTGAGCCACGCCCCCAGCCCCTCACTGGGGGATTCTAGGCAGGGGCTCTACCACTGAGCCACGCCCCCAGCCCCTCACTGGGGGATTCTGGGCAGGGGCTCTACCACTGAGCCACGCCCCCAGCCCCTCACTGGGGGATTCTAGGCAGGGGCTCTACCACTGAGCCACGCCCCCAGCCCCTCACTGGAGGATTCTAGGCAGGGGCTCTACCACTGAGCCACGCCCCCAGCCCCTCACTGAGGGATTCTAGGCAGGGCTCTACCACTGAGCCACGCCCCCAGCTCCTCACTGGGGGATTCTAGGCAGGGGCTCTACCACTGAGCCACGCCCCCAGCCCCTCACTGAGGGATTCTAGGCAGGGGCTCTACCACGGAGCCACGCCCACTCCAGCTGTCTTTTCAGTTCTTAGTTGGAGGCCAAGGTGGCCTCAAACTCACTGTAGTCCAGTTGCCCCTGAGCTTGGGGCCTCCTGACAGGCCTATGCCACTAGGCCTGGCTCATGTAATTTCACTACGCTTCTTTGGTCCAAGTTTTTTAAACTATGACTCCTGCCCAGGGATAGGCAGGGTTAGAAGGCATGAACATGGTCTCCCGTGATTGAAGGGTCAGAGGGCCAGAAAGCAGCTGGAAAGCTCGGGAAAGGAGGGACTCACCAGATGCCACGGGCGTCGGGCCAGTCTCGGGCCATGCCTGAGGCCAGCAGCAGCGGTGACACAGGCTTGTCAAACAGGAAGTGGTCATCAATGAGCTGCTGCTGTTCCTGCTCTGTCATGCTCTTCAACGGGTAGTATTTGCCCTTGAACTCGCCTGTCAGGCTGTTGAGAGCTAAGGGACCACAGGAGAGCAGTCGGCAGCCTGCCTCACTTTGACTGGGGTGCCAAGACCCGAAGACTGCACGCTATTGTTGACCCTAACACCCTGAGCCTGGACATCAGAGAGCCTAGGCTGGCCTCAAACTCACTATGTGTGACATAATTATGGAGGGTTTAAGATTGACCACTACAGGGCTCAGAAGCAGAGGCAGGTGGGTCTCTTTAACTTTGAGACCAGCCTGATTGACACAGTGAGTCTGGGACAACCAGGACTATGGAGACAGATACTGCAAAAGATAAAAAATCAAATAAAAATGAACCAAAACAAAACAAAACACCTGAAAGGCAAAACAAAAGCCCAACCCCCAGCCTCCAAAAGATTAGCCACTGTCCACTATAGAATTTGCACTTTGTGCCAGCTAAGGGCACATACTTGTAATCCCAGCATTTGGAAGGCTGAGGCAGGAGGATCACTAGTTGAAGGCCAGCTTAGGCTACATAGGGACTCTGTCTCAATGGAACAGAAGAAAGAAATTTGCAGTCATTACAGACATCTGTTATTTTTTGTTTTCCTTTCTTGTTTTTGAGAAAGAGTCTCACTATGAATAAAGACTGGCCCTTCAATTCGTGGTGATCCTCCTGTCTCAGCCTTCCAAGTACTGAGATTACAAGTGTAGGGTGCCAAGCCAGGCCAACTACAAGAACCAGCCCTCTGCCAGTTCTCTGCCACACTCGCCAGACTCGTGCCTATGTCCCCTCACCTGAAAAATCTCCCTCCCCACTCAGAGTACTGAATTAATGAATCAATGAGTGACTGAGCGCAGGACTTCCCAGGTTGCCTCAGTGAGCTATGACGCTCCCACCCGCCCCGCCCCGCCCCACCAGCACGGGTAATGCAGCCATTCTTCTCACGCCAAGGCCAGCTCCGGTGGAACCAGAGCCCGAACCGAACCGGGTGCAGCGGTTGGGGAACCTCACCTTCCACGGACAGCTTCTCCACTGCGCGGCGCTCTCCGCGGGAGCAGTGCGGGGGCAGAGTGTAGCCCTTGATGCTGCGGCCAGTGCGCACGCGGCTGCTTAGCACGTAGTTGGGGTCCAGGTCGTCTCCACCCTGGGGAGCATTGGGGTATCAGGAAGGAGGTCCTTGCCATCCCCGGTCTCACTCCAAATCTTCTCACTGCAGGTCTTTCAGGCTCTCCCCAATCCTCCTGAGTGTCCCCTCATGTCCTCTGGGGTTTCCTGACTTCTTCCTGGGGCTGTTCCAGAACTTCCAGGGTCCCTCGTCCTCCTGGGTGTCCCCCATGTCCTATTGGGGAGGGTCTGCCCGCTTCTTCCTGGGTTTGCCCCAGATCTTTTAGACTCTCCCCAGAGGCCTTTGGATCTCCCCCAGATCCTCCCAGGTCCCCATGTTGGTACTGAACTCCTTCCTGTGCCCCGCCCTGCCTCACTGCCTCACCTGTCATCAGACACACGAGTCCTATCCTGACTCAGGGCTCTTCTCTGTCTCCCCATACCTCCACCTACTCTGCATCTCTGCCCTCTCTCCTCCCCACCACCTGCCCCCGGGGGCCAGTGACCTTGAGGTTCTCGTGGTTGAGGTCGGTCTTATGCTTGTCTGTGGGTTTGTAGCCGCCATGGCGGTCCTGGATGATGGGGTCAAACAGGTCCTTAAAGACCGTGTAGGACTCCTCATCGCCGGCCACACAGCCCACCGTCATGATGAAGGGGTGACCTGTGGGGTGGGGCTGAGGTTAGCACCGGAAGATTGGGCTTGTGATGAATGGAGGTGTCCAGTATGGAGAAAAGGGCCATTCCAGGGACCGGGTAAATGGGGCCAAAGGTGTTAGAGCTCCTTGGAGACCCCAATTCTAGCATGCGCTGAGAACCTCAAACATTCAATCCACTTTCACAGAGGAACCGGAGTGCAACTCTGCAGTACAGCGCCTGCCTAGAATCCCCCAATGAGGGGCTGGGGGCGTGACTCAGTGGTAGAGGCCCTGCCTAGACTCCTCCAGTGAGGGGCTGGGGGCGTGGTTCAGTGGTAGAACCCCTGCCTAGCATGCCGGGAGAAGTTCCTAGATGTCCTATATATAATTCTAGGAGAGAGGGGGAGGGAGGGATAGAGGCTCCCTGGAACAGGCAGGTGTCTGTCCGCCCAGTGGTCTCCAACCCTTTGGTCCGTCTGTCCTACTGCGGGCTCACCTGGGTTGTCCACCCCAGTCTGGATGACATCATCCAGAGTGAAGCCAGATGGAGTCTCCTTATCTCGAAGCTTAGTGTAGAGGTCAGGGGTCAGCACCTTGGCCATGTGATTGTTGTGCTTGCTGAGGTCCGGGTACTCCTCCTGCGGCTTGTAGTTCAGCTTGAACTTGTTGTGGGTGTTGCCGAACGGCATGGTGGATGACTTTAGGACCCTGCGAGCAGACGGAATGATGAGCACAGACCTAAGGAGCCAGTTGTTAGGGGCTTGCAGTCAGTCAGGAGGTGTAAGGAAGCATCAGGAGCCCAAGTTGCCTGATGTGGCCACATCGTGCCTATGTGACCCTGCCGGGGACCCAGTCTCTCTAGCTGGGAAACGAGGGCAAAGCCTTTTGTCCAAATCTAGAAACGGACAGTCACATAAACAACAACAACAACACCACCAACAACAGAAATACAGGAGCTGGGGGTGGGGTCCCACTGCCAGAGAGCTTGCCCTGCACGCTTTGGACACTGGTTTGGTGCCCAGCAAATTCGGGTGTGACTGCTTATGCCTATAATCCTGAGCACCTAGAGTATCAGAAGTTCAAGGTCATCTTCAGCTATGTGGAGACCTGGAGGCCAGCCTGAGCTACGCGAGTCTCTATCTCAACCCAGAAGAACTGATTATAGGCCTTGGCTGGGCATGGTGGTCCATGCTTGTAATTCCAACCCTCTGAAACTGAAGCAGGAGGGTTGCAGTGAATTCAAGGCTAGCCTTGGCTGCAGAAACCCTGCCTCCAGAAAATAAAATAAAATAAAATAAAAGATGAATAAAAGCAGCAAAGGATCTGGAATCAGATGGTCTGGGTTCGAATTTTGGCTTTGCTGCTTACAACTCTGAGGCGCCTGGTTGGCTTTTGTGTTACTCCTCTGTAAAGTGGAGACTCCAGCTATGCTTACCTCGTGGGAGGGGTTTAAAGACAGCTAAAGCATGGCCGGTGCCTGGCATGTAACACACATGTTTTATTGTTCTTGGGTCTGTGGTGGTTCGAACAGCCTCATAGACCCAAATGAATGTTTGGTCCCCAGTCGGTGGAACTGTTTGGGAAGGATTAGAAGGTGTGGCCTTGGAGGAGGTGTGTCACTGCTTGTGGGCTTTGAGGTTTCAAAAAAATCCACCTCATCCCCAAGTAGCTCTCACTGCCTCTCGGGTGTTGATAAGGAAGTGAGCTCTCAGGGGCTGCTCCAACACCATGCACACCTGCCTGCCGCTCTAGAACCTCGAACCCCAAATTAATGCTTTCTCTTTTTTAGATTATCTTGGTCATATTGATTGTCACAGAAATTGAAAATCAACTCCAACAAGCTCAGTGTGAGGACCCTGGTAAAGATTATAGGTGCACGCCTGAGAAAAGCAATGAAGGCGCCACTGAAATGCTGATCCAAATCAGTCCAGTTGCAGGCATAGGAATGAGTCAGCCACCTCTCCCAGTCCCTCCACCTCTGGCTGTCTACAAGGTCCACTTCAAAAGCCACATCTCTCCTAAGCCACTGCTCTGTGGCCCCAGACTGTGCCTAGACCACTCTGACATGTGTATCTGTGAGACCGAAGCTCTCTCATGGGACCCGCAGATCTCTGAGCTCCGGTCCATGATTCATGAGTCCATGACCTGGCACCTGGCACGAAGTTGCAGCCGGCATTCTCACAGTTACTGTTAATACTTTCGTTTGTACATTGTGGCTCATGGATGTGCACATCCCAGTGATGGCAGAGGATGACCTCAGGAGCTGCAACTTTATTATTTTATAGATTTGCTTTATTTTATTTTATCTTGAGGTAGGGTCTCTCACAGATCTGGAGCTAGGTTGGCTGGCCATCAGCCCTACGGATCAGATTCCCCCCCACCCACCCCAGAGGATTCGGATGCTCTCCCCACAGTCAGCTGGGTTTTTTCTTTTCTTTTTCTTTTTTCTTTTTTTTAAAGAGTGTGAATTCTGGGATTTGAACTAAGTCCTAGGCTGCCCCAGTCACCTCCCCAGTCATGTCACCTGTATTTTATTACTATTGTTTTTCTTTATTTTACCCCTGAAGCACTGACCTTGGGGGTATCATGCCTCCATCAGGGCTGGCAGGAAGCCTCAGAGGAAGGTGAGAAGGAAGGTGGACCAAGCTGAGAGAAGAGGGTGGGACAGGACAGAGACCCAAAGCCCTTGAAGCTGCTACTTTGTAGCTATTTTTAGATGCTCCTCACCCCCCACTGTCACCTGTCCCTCCTTCCTTGCAGGCTCGGCTCGCCTTGCACTAAGTCAGCATTGGGACAGGTGGGCTGGGGTGGCCAGGAGGACACACGGCCAGGCCCTGGGACTCAAGGACACCCTGGGCTTCCAGCCCATATCTCTACCTTCAGAAGGTTCTGTATCCTCTGCTAACCCCCAGCCTCCACCCCCCACCCCAGGGCACCCCAGGAGACAGGACACTGAGCAGAAAGAGCTTCTGAATTCCCAAACTCATCACAAATCCTCTAAGATCTCTAGGTAAACTGAGTCTTATAGTCCTGCCTTCAAGATCCCAGAGACAGCCAGGCAGAAGAAGGACTCAAAGGAGAGCCAGGGGCCTGCAAGACAGCTCCTCAGGTAAAGGTGCGAGCTCCCAAGTCTCACACAAGAGAAAGAGACCCAAAGTAGTCCTATGACCTCTGTCCCGTGTGCATTGTGACACTGTCTGTCCCCCACTCCACACATAAAAATAAATGTAATAATTATTAAAACTTGACAACCATAGAGAGAGAGAAGGAGTCCAGGACAATGAGACACAAGGTCACAGAGATACAACACAGGCCCACATGGTTACAAAGTTAAAGGACCACTGACAGGTGTCACTGAGACAAAGTTCCAGCCCACCCTGCCTTGCAAGGAGGGGATACTTGGCGACTGTTGAGATCTAGGTGGCCCAGACATTTGTCCCCACAACTTGTGCTGCAAAACCCAGAACCATAAGATGACTGAGGGAGCGGACCCTCAGACTCCTGTGCCCCACTCCCACCCACGTGATTCCTCTCAGGCCCTACCTGGCTGGCTGGCTCCTGAGTGTCTGTCTGTGTTGAGGAGGTGATGGTGACCCGGGGGCAGCCCCTGCAGCCCTCGGGTTATATAGAGGAGCCTTCAGGGTGTGACTGGCCAGGAAGGGCTGTCCCCAGGGAGGGAGGGGCCCCTGAGGGCAGCTGAACTTTCAGCTCTCTGCCCGGGCACCATGCCCACCGAGTCCAGCATGCAGCTCGCCCTGCCCCATGGCCTTGTATGGCCGCCTCGGGGGCTGCCTCGGTCACTGCTCTCCAGATTAAGTGCTGAGTCTAGCTGGCGGGGGACAGCTGGCCCCTCGCCGGGAACATGGAGCAGTAATACTTTGGGTGTCCCAGGCACGTATAAGCCCTGGCCCTCAAGCCTGTTGGAGCCGGCCTTCAGCCTCCCACAGCCTTGATTGTAGCCAGCCCCACCCCTTAGCTTGCAGAACATTATTAGCAGCTGGGAGAACCATTTCATTTCATTTTGTTTGTGTTTTTGAAATAGGGCCTTAGTCTGTAGCCAAGGCTAGCCTAAAACCCTCTATATACTCCAGGCTGGCCTCAGACTTGTGACAATTCTTCTGCCTCAGCCTCCCGAGTAGGATTACATACCTGACTTTAGTTATTTAATTGTTTTGATTTTTTTGAGACAAGCTCCACCCAGTTTGGCTTTGCACTCATGGCAATCCCCCTGCCTGAGCCTTCCAGGTGTCAAGGTGTATGTCATTTTTTTGCAGTTACAGGTTCAGAACCGTGCATGCCAGGCAAGCGCTGTTCTTTGGAGCAGTGACTGTATCCTGCACCTGGGGCAGGGGTGGGAGGGATTTCCAGTGAAAGTCAAGGGCCTGAGGCCTAGGAAGCATGCAGGGGCCAGTGAGAGGGGCCTGTAGCCCACCCAGCTACAGGAAAGGCAATGACTGCGGCTTACATTTTAGAACCGGGTTCATTTTCTCCCAGAAGCCCAGTGCTGGCTGATCCCACCATGGTGGGATTGACAGGGAAAGTTACAGAAGCAGAAAAACCATTCTTGGGAAAACAAAACCTGGGGCTGAGGGAAGTGGCCACCCTCAGCCTGCCCCTTACCCTGGATCCACCAGGGACAGGGTTATTTTTAGAGCAAGCTTCTCCTCCGTGTGTACAGAACCCAAGACCCAGGCACGGGGGCGGAGGGGGCTCAGGCAGCAGGTGTGGGGGGCGGGGCAGCCACATGTCTGGGTTAATTATAACCAGGCATCTCGGGTGTCCCTAGGCCTTGCCTCCTTACATGGGCAGCCTAGACCATAGTGGCTGCTCTCATCCCTGGGGGAGGTGGGCTAGGTGGCCCCCAATCTGTGGAGGGCAGACCAGAGCAGGACAGCATGACAGGAGCCTGTTGCATCTCTGCTGTGACCAAGGACCTCAGTGTCCGAGGAAGTGGAAGTGAGACGCACCATGGAAGTTCCCTCCTCTGCCTGGGAGGTGCCAGGATTGTCCCTGGGGGGAGACTCCCTCTGTTGACTCTGGGGTAGTCAGCATGGCTTCACTCCATTCTCCCCCATTTCTGCCCAGGCTGCTGAGGGGATCCTGCTCTAGGAGGTGGAGAAGGAAAGAAGTGTTTAAAATGTTCCTGGGGTTCAGCCTCTGGTCATGGCACCCCATGTTCCTTGCCAGCATGGTCAGAGGAGCAAAGGCCTCCTCTGGGGCCTTAGAGAGTGATGCCGAAGAAACGAAGAGGAACCGGGTTTCAAGAGTTCGAGGCCGACCTGGTCTACAGAGCGAGTTCCAGGACAGCCAGGGCTACGCAGAGAAACCCTGTCTCGAAAGACAAACAAAGACACAAACAAAACCCCATTTTTAAAATTGAACCCTTATCGGGGAAGCAGAGGCTCGCAGTGCCCTCCCCCTCTGAGGGAGCGCTGTGACATCTGATTTGGACAGAGGCTCTTGTGCAGGGAGGGAGCAGAGGGAAAAGCAGATGCCAAGGAAGGAATGCTGAGGCTAGACTGGGACAGCCCACGGGGGGGGGGGGGAGGGCGGGAAGAAGACACAGTTGGGCAAGGAGCTCACAGGAGCCACAGAGGGTCAGAGGCAGAGAGGCAGGCCCCGGGCCATGTCATAGGCTCGCCAGGGAGCACACACCATCCCCTGAGAACCGCTCTTGGGTTATTCAATTTTGTTTGTTTTTCCAGATAGGGTTTCTCTGTAGCCATGACTGTCCTGGAACTCTCTCTGTAAACTGTCGGACCATGAAAGGCAGTCTGTGGCCTGGTTGAGCGAGGCTTACTCTGGAGATCCAGTAAAGAATTCTACAAGGGCCGGAACCTGAGCCACGCTCCCAGACACTAGGCTCCTAACACCACGAAGCCCTCAACTCCATAATGCTGTGGCCATCAGTCCCGTAGGGCCACGCCCCAAGCCCCTAGTATTCTGGATGGACTCCACCCCCACAGTCACCTGGCATGCCCCTCCCCACGGTTACCTGTCTGTTGCCACTATAATAGCAGTAGTAGGCTCCCCATTCCCTTCCCCCTCTCCACACGGCCATGGCTGGCCTCTACTTCTCTACCTTCTCTCCTTCCTCTCTACTTTTCTGCAATAAAGCTCTAAAATCATAGACTGCCTCCTTTCATCTAGACTCGCCATGCTGGAGCAATCGAACAGGCCTTCCCCTAAAGAGCCGCGTCTAATCTCCCGCAGGAAGGCCTCCCAGTGTTTCCATCCACATCCACCAGACCAGACCAAGGACTGGCCCGCAGGAACCACCCAGCACCCTTCTCCCGCCCCCTTTCCCCTTCAACCCTGGGGCTGACCGAGTCATCCCTGGGAGTTCTCAGCTCTTCTCCTCCCTGAGGCCCAGGGACCCTGAGACTGCGCTCCCCGCCCCCGCCCCCCCAGTGGGGTCCGGAGGCCTCACATGGCCCGATGTCTGTCTGGCGGTGGCCCGTGGGATCACGCTACAGTCTCCCATGTCGGCCTGTCCGGTGCCGGCCAGCTTTATTTCCCCACCTCCTGTGCCCTACAGTAAACCAGAATGGTTTTGAACTCACAGACACCCTTCTGCCTCTGCCTCCCAGACTGCTGGGATTAAAGGCCCCAGTCACATGCCTGGCCCTGACCTTTATTTTTTTTCATTAAAAAAATTACATTTGTTTGTTTGTTTGTTTGTTTCCAGGGATCGGACACTGAGGAAATCAGAGGACAATTCGTGGTGATCTGTTCAGTTCTCTCCCTCCACTCTGTAGGTCCCTGGAACTGAAGCCATTCGTTCCATCAGGTTTGGGTGCAAGCGCCTTTACCCACTGAGACGCCTTGCCAGCCCTTGGTTCTAAGTCCCTTGTTATTTGAAGATGTCAAACACATGGGGTGCTCATCATTCCAGAGTGGTTTGCAGTCATGGGCTAATCATGTGACCTGGGATGAGCCCGTCAAAGGGAGGCTCTGCCTGCAAGAAGATACAGCTACAAAAAGGCCAGTGTGGGTGCTGATGTTAAGTGCTGCTCTGAGTGCTTACACTGTAACTCAGTCAACACTCTCAACAGTAAAGCTCAGAAAGGTTAAGCTACCAGCCCAAGGGCAAACAGCTAGGATAGGCAGAACTGCCAATCAGAAGGGCACAGGACAGCTCAGGGGGTGCAGAGCTTTGGTGACCTCCCAGGCAAAGCTGAGCTCTGGCCCCAGTTCCTTTTCAGGTCTTCAGGCGCTCCCTGTGTCCACCATGCCTCTGTGTCTGTCGCGCCCGACTGTCCTCTTCTGGGGGCTGAGGGACAGGGAGGGTGGAACTGGGCTCACTAAGGAGCCCAGCGTCTTGAGATGGTTGGGGCCAAGGCCTCAAGGCTCTGTCTTGGAGACCTCATGGATGCAAATATCCCCCTTCTGTTTTGTACAGAGTATCACCATTTAGCCCAGGCTATCCCAGGCCTCATACCTGAGCCCTTCCTGCCTTGGTTTACAGAGCAATACCACACCATAGGCAGGACCCACCGTGTAGTATTTTACTTATTAGCTGTTTTGAGGTCTCCCTACCATGTAGCCCAGGCTAGCTTGGAGCTCCTAGACAATCGCCCTAGCTCAGTCTCCCAGTTGCTAGAATTACAGGCATTTGTAACGTTCTTATCTGAGGTCTCCGCAGATACTTTCATTTCTCAGAGCCTCATTCCTCATCTTCACGTGGGAGGTAGGAGTCTACCTCCGGGTATGGCTTAAGGGTTCTTCCATTCCTAGGCTGTGTGATCTCAAAGAACTCACTAACCTCTCTGGGCTCCATAGTCCTCATCCATACAATGGGGCTAATTAATGCACGTGGTGGGAGCGTAAACGGAAGTCATTTGCATGGAGGATTTGGTTCACGCCCTCTTGGGTGCCCCCACTGCTTTGGGGTGTGCAGTGTGCTGGAACAAGGGCTGCCTTCCTCGAGGTTTGCTCCTGATCTCTATCTTGTGTCACAGGAGGAGGAAGGCAGCAGGTTAGGTGTGAACCTACCGGCACAGGAGATGGGGGTGGGAGACTCTCCAGGGTAGCTGGTTCTTACCGGGCGCCTGCGCAGCCATTCTCCTGCAGGACGCCGGCCATAGCGGAGAAAATGCTTAGTAAGGCCACTCCTTCCACCAGATGATCGCAGGGCTCGAACAAGTTTTCAGGCTCGGCAGCAAGAGCCTTTAGCTGCTGAGCCATCTCACCCACCCAAAGACCTTTGGAGGAACTGCTGACAACGGTCTCCGGAAGTAGGTTCCCTGAATCTGGTTCTGTACACTAGGAACCGGAGGACAGAGAGGTTGCTCTCTATTTAGGGGGTCGGGATCCGCACCTGACCAGGGGTCTGCCTCGGGATGAACGCGCAGCAGATCCGTTGTTAGTATCCTGAGACCAAAGCGGTGGCATGGAGCTTAGCTGCCCTCTCCATTCCTCTTCATCCTAGAAATGACTAGAACCCGTTACAACATGAGTTTATGTCTAGGATTCAATTCACACTCAGGTTCCAGGACTTTCCCATGCACTCACAGTTCAATTTGGCCGACACCTGTCTCTAGTGTGGCGACCCGGAGTGTGCAAGGATGAAGACGCTCGAGGCCACAAGGCTGCGAGCCTGGGGAGAGGGGTCACCGGAGGGGCTACTGAGATCTCCCTGGAAGAGGACATCTCTGGAAGGTGAGTACATCGCAGGTGGCTCCGTGGACCCGCCGCGCCCTCTGGCGGTGACATCACGCACTGCAGGGACCTTTCAAAACTGCGCTAGCACTCATTCGTTCAGCCTTGCGCACCTACATCGTGCTGCAACGCAGTCTTGCCCTCGAGGACGACCAGAGAGACACAAGGCACGCGTTGTAGAATATTGTAGACCCAGGAGCCAACATTAAGGAATTCTTAGATGCTACAGCATGGGGGCAAGGACCTACATTCCCAGCTATTCAGGAGGCTGAGGCAGGAGGACTGTAAATTTGAGCTCAGTAGAGCTTTATAGGGAGACTCTATCCTCCTCAATAAAATAAAGATAACTAGGGTACAGTGGCTGTATTTTCAGCATTAGGGGAACCAAGAATTCTCATGACCGTGAAATCATACTTAGATATATAGTGAGACCATGTCTCAAAAAAGGGGGTGCAGAGAGAATTAATAAAATTTAAACACATACATACACACACACACACACGAGAGAGAGAGAGAGAGAGAGCGAGAAAGAGAGAGCAGGGATAGCTGAATGGTAGAAGCTCTTTCCTTGTAGTCACGGGGCTCTGGGTACCACCCCCAGCAGTGCATACACTATCGTTAGCTCATGTTAATCGATTCAGTCCTTGTAATCTTTTTAAAAACTCTTGGGTCCTGAGTTCAAATCCCAGCAATCACATGGTGGCCCACAACCATCTGTAATGAGATCTGATGCCCTCTTCTGTTGTGTCTGAAAACAGCTACAGTGTACTTACATATAATAAATAAATAAATCTTTAAAAAAACAAAAAACAAACAAACAAACAAAAAACCCTTGAGTTAGAGACCTGTCTCGGCTGCTCTTCCAAGGGACCCAAGTTCAATTCCCGGCACCCATATGGTGGCTCACAACTGTCTGTAACTACAGTTTCAGAGGATCTGATGCCCTCACACAGACATACAAGCAGAACACCAGTGCACAGTAAAATAAATAAATCTTTAAAATAAACAAACCCCCTCTTACTTATGTGTCTGTATGTGCATACAAATGCACGTGTGTGGGTGCACGCATCCCATGTATGCATACGGAGGCCGGGTGCTCCTTGAACAACTTCTGAGAAATTCCCAGGAGTCAGTTTTCACATGCTCCATGTGGTTTTTGGAGATGAAACTCAGGTTGTCAAGCATGGCAGCTAGCACCCTTGCCATCTTGTCAGCCAGAAAGAGTTGTGCAAGGCTCTGAGGTAGTAATTACTAAAACAATATTTTTGGAGATTTTTTATCTTTTTTTATGTGTATGCTGTGTCTCTGGAGGCCCTGGAAGAGGGTGCTGGATCCCCTGGAACTGAAGTTACAGATGATTTCGAGCCGACATGTGGGTTCTGGGAATCGAACCTGGATCCTCTGCAAAAGCAGCCAGCGCTCTAACCTGATGAGAGTCATTCTTCCAGCCCTTCAAGAAAGTTTTAATTGCGTTTTTATATGTTTATTTCATATGTGTATGTATGACTGTACACACGTTAAAGTCAGAAGACAACGTGTGAGAGTCCATCTCTGTCCACCCTGAAAGTCTCAGGGATCGAACCCAGGACTGGAGGTAAGCACCTTTATTGTCTGAGCCTTCTCGCAGGCCCCCAGATAGTTTTCTTTCTTTGTTTGTTGCCTCCCAAGTGCTGGGATTAAATGCATGCGCCATCACTGCCCGGCTCAGATAAAGTTTTCAAAAGTTCTCATACTTCAGGTTTCTCCGAAAGCTGTGGCGAAGGGCGTGGCCTGAGCAACGACGGGGGCGTGGCCTCCATCGACCCCACCCGGATCCTAGACTGCGGGTTTCTTGATGTGTCAGCCGAGGGCGTGGTCTGCGCACCTGCGGGGGCGTGGCCTTGCTCTGCCCCACCCCGCTCAGGAGCCTCCGAGACCGGCGGCGGCGCAGCGGGAGCAGCCGGGTTTCCAGGCAGAAAGGCGGTTCAGACGGGCGGCCGTCAGGTGGGCACGGGGCTGCTGCTTCGGGATTCCGCATGGGGCCGCAGGGATGGAGAGAGGGGGCCACGGGCCTGGCGGCCGGGGTGAGCCTCGGGGTCCCCGCGGGGCCCCACCCCGCCCCTAGCCGAGTAGAAAAACAGCTGCGGGCGGGGCGGGGCCTTGTGACGCGAGGTCCAGTGCAGGGTCTCCGCAGCCGCGGGGAGGGGCTGGCCGGCTGTTGGAGGGTCCCCCGCTGCAGCCTGAGAGTGAAAGACATGCATGGTGAGGGAGCCTGAGTGGGGTGTGCAAAGAGGGAGTAAGGCAGGGCGCACTGTGGAAACTGAGGCGGGAGGCGCGGAGTTGGAGGCGAGCCTGGGCTTCGTACTCAAGGGAGAGAGACGGAAGGAGGGCGGATTGTGCATGCAAGTGTCAAAGGGAGGAAGAAAAAGGAAAGGAACGAGGGCCAGCAAGGAGAGTAAAGGTGCTTGATGCCAAACTGGATTTCTCGAGTTTGGTCCACAGGATCCACAAGGTGGGAGGAGAGAATGGACTCCCGTAAGTTGCAAGTTGTTCTCTTGATCTTCCATGTGCCTCTGCACACACAATAAGTACATAAAGGGAAAAAAATTGAATAAGGACCAGGCATCATGATGCACACCTTTAATCCCAGCACTCGGGAGGCAGAGGCAGGTGGATCTCTGAGTTTGAGCCCAGCCTGTTCTACAGGACACCCAGGGCTGCACAGAGAAACTGAGTCAATGTATACATAAACATACATATATGTGTATATTAGAGAAACTCTATCAATACATAGACACATACATATGTATATATAAAATTATATATTTTTTAAAGGTAAGAAAGAGTCAGATTGTGGGTAAGAGTGTAAAAGGGAAATGAGCTACCATGTCACTCTGTGCTGGGGACAGAGTGAATGTGGGTGACCTTGTCTAGTTGTCTCGTGTGTGTGTGTGTTACATGTGAACCGTGCACAGTACTGAGCATGTGTGACTTAGATACTGGGTCTGTGGTCAACTCTGTACTTGTGGCTGATTCACATGTATGGCCATGTGTGTCAGGGAGTGGGCTGTCTAATGGGGTTGGATCTAGGTGTTGCATGGCAGTCAGGGTGGAGTGTGTGGAATTGTGTCAGTGATATGTGACTGTCACTGACTAACTGTTGACTTTCTGGTTGTGTATCCCTGGGATGGGGATATGTGTGTGACTGTGTCTGCAAGCTGAGGTTTACCTGTGTGTGTGTGTGTGTGTGTGTGTGTGTGTGTGTGTGTGTGTGTGTGTGTGAACACACACACTGCATGCCTGCTGTGGACTGGTGGCACTCTCTTGGGGCTCCTGTGAGTGCTGGGGACAGCTCATGTGACAGGTGGCTCAGCTGTGGCTGTTCCTGTGGTTGTCGATCTGGGTATCAGGCTGTGGTGTGTGGGAGCTGCATGTAGAGCATGGGCTCACTCCGGTCTGAGCTTGTGCCGTGGGAGTGGGAAGCGATGGCCCTAGCCACACTGGGGCACAGTGAATGGAGTCAGGATGGCTCACCCCGAGTGTGTGGTAAGGACACTGACTACTTGGTGTGTGAGGTTGAGCCTACCCGGGTTCCACCCATCCTCACGTGTGATCTTACTTACGTGTCTCTGTATATGGTAGGGTATTTTGGTTTTGTTTGTAGAGATAAAGTGGCCTGAATACCTGACCCTCCCATTTCTGACTGAGTATTGGGATTACAGGTGTGAGATGCCACATCTGGGGAGAAGTTGAATTTATTTTTTTTAAAAGGATTTATTTATTTTATTTATTTATTATATGTAAGTACACTGTAGCTGTCTTCAGACACTTCAGAAGAGGGCATTAGATCTTGTTACAGGTGGTTGTGAGCCACCATGTGGTTGCTGGGATTTGAACTCAGGACCTTTAGAAGAGCATTCAGTGCTCTTAACCGCTGAGCCATCTCACCAGCCCCGAATTTATTATTTTTAAGACAGAGTTCACTCTGTAGGTCAGGCTGGCCTTGGACTCATGGAAATCCTCCTGCCTCTGACTTCTGAGTGCTGGGCTTAAAGGTGGGCCACTATGCCCCTCCAGAGGTTGATTCATAACCTGGTGGTACCTATTAAGACCATCTAAACTAAGATTTTGACTTTAAGACCTTTGAAAATGATACAAAGTAGAAACTGTATTTCAGAGTTTGAATTTGGGTCTCTTATTGGGCTAGAATGCTGCAGGAGCACCCCATATGCCCCCATTTGTTACGCTGAGACTTAGAAAATGCTGCTTCAGGTAGCCCCAAGATCACCAAAGGAAGTAGGGTGGGGTGGGGTGGGCACTGAACTGTGTAACGGAAGATTATTTCTTTAAAAATCACATGTATTAAGCCCAGCAGAAGTGGTGCATGCCTTTAATCCCAGCACTTGGGAGGCAGAGGCAGGCAGATCTCTGAGTTTGAGGCAGCCTGGTCTACAGAGTGAGTTCCAGGACAGCCAGAGCTACACAGAGAAACCCTGTGTTGGAAACCAAGTAAACAATAAACAAGCCCCGGAATAGTGCTGTCTGTCTGTAACCAGCACTTGAGGTGGCACAGAAAGGTTTAGCCAACAATGCATCTCGAGAGCTCAGATCTCAAGTTCGTACCACATGCTCATCCATCAACCTTTTTTTTTTTCTTATGGTACTAGGGATGGAATCCAGGGCGTTGACAGTGTTTGGCTAGCTGTGCCCCTAGTATCTGCTTTTTCTTTTAAGATTTTTCTTTTTCTTTTCGAGACAAGAGTTTTTCTGTGTAGCTCTGGTTGTCCTGAAACTTGCTCTGTAGTCCAGGCTGGCCTTGAACTCAGAGAGACCCACTTCCCAAGTGCTGGGATTCAAGGTGTGCCAACACCATTTGTTAAGATTTATTCTTATTTTTTGTACATGAGTGTTTGTCTGTAAGCATGTAAGTGCATGATGTGTGTGCAATACCCACCGAGGCCAGAAGAGGGCATCAGATGCCCCCGGAACTTGAATTGGTTGGAAGACATCATGTGGGTGCTGGGCCCTCTGCAAGAGCATACAGCTCTTCACCTCTGAGTCATCTCTCCAGACCCCAGGTTTTCTTTTTAAAAGCAGAATTCATACATAGCTCTTGGACCTATGATCCTCCTGCCTCAGCCTCCAATGCCAGAATTCTGGGTGTATAAGAAAGTGTGGTGTGGCTTGTGTTTCTAAGATGAGAGTGTATGTTTATGTATGCCATGCTTCTTTGTTTCCTTTCTTGTGATTTTGTTTGTTTGTTTGTTTGTTTTGAGACAGGGTTTCTCTGTGTAGCCCTGACTGTCCTGGAACTCACTGTGTAGACCAGGCTGGCCTCGAACTCAGAAATCTGCCTGCCTCTGCCTCCCAAATGCTGGGATTACAGGCGTGTGCCACCACCGCCCAGCTTGTGTTGTATTTCTAATTAGGTAATACCTGTGTGTGTGTGTTTGGAGAGGGTGTGGGGCATGTGAAAGGAGAGAATGTGTGTGTTGAGCTGTGGGTCTGCCACTGGGTCTTTAAGAAGGACCTGGGCTGGGGCTCAGTTGCTAAGACTGTTTGCTTAGAATGCCCATCCTAGGTGTTCACAGCATGTCCAGGACCCCCAAGAGGTTCATCCGCAGCACCCCATAAACGGAGTGTGGTAGTGCATTTGCTTAAGGTCATGGCCAGTCTGGGCACATGAGACCAGTCTCAAAAATTAATTAAAAATATTAATTTTTTAAAAGGCTAGGTGGTGGCACATACCTCTAGTCTCAGCAAACTAAAGGCAGAGACAGTTGAATTTCTTTGAATCTCAAGGCATCCTGGGCTACACAGTGAAACTCTGTCTAAAAAAATAATAAAGGAAGGAAGGAAGGAAGGAAGGAAGGGAGAGTTTTGTGTGTTTGCTGAGTTGAGTAGTGGATGTCGATAAGGTTCCCCCTCTAAGCCTCTGAGTTAACCACATAAAAACACACAAAAACCCATTTGGCAGACCCCACCAGTGCTCAGGCGTTACATGGACACTGTCATCCGTGAACCACACAGGGCCTCATCAAGCCTGACTGCGGTGGTTGGGACCCTGGTCCGTCAAGATCTCGCCAAGCTGGAGAACCCCTTAGACAAGCTGTGGGCCCCTCTAGACACCACCCACCCTTTGTCCAGCCTTTTGCTCTGCTTCTCTGCTTTCAGGGTTCCGTTCCTCATCCCTCCCCTCTGCACCCCCCACCCCCACCCCCAGTGGCCTGACTGGTTCCTAAGAATGAGCTCACTGGGAGCCTGCCGCCTCCACACGCTCCGCCCCTCAGCCCGGCAGAGGTGGCGGCCTGCGCTCCCAGGGCGCTTAGCTGGCTGGGAAGCTCTGAGCTGGGGTGTCTGGGGACCTGGGTGGGGGGCTGGACCAGGTGAGCAGAGTGCATGGGGTGGAGGGGGCTCTAAAACCAGCTGTTGATCCTCTTGACTAATCCCAGTTAAGAGCCGTCCTCAGGGTTTACAAAGGTAGAATGTTCCCGATGACGGCTGCCTGGGATGGAAAGGGATCGGGCAGAGAGCTTAGCCAAGACGGGCGGACAAGGGGGATGGCTGGAGTGAGGACAGGCTGAGTCCGTGTGGCCCAGATGGTGACTCCCTCGACCTCACTGTCCCCCAGGAGCAGCTATGTCTGTGCAGGTGGCAGCCCCCGGAAGCGCGGGGCTGGGCCCAGAACGCCTGAACCCCGAGGAGCTGGTGCGGCAGACACGACAGGTTGTACAGGGACTGGAGGCCCTGAGGGCCGAGCACCATAGTTTGGCTGGGCACTTGGCGGAGGCCCTGGCGGGACCAGGACCTGTGGCTGGTGTGGAGCTGCTAGAAGAGAAGCAACAGGTGGTGAACCACTCGCTGGAGGCTATCGAACTGGGGCTGGGGGAGGCCCAGGTATGTGGGGCTGGGGGGCGGGGGGCTGAAGCCTGAGAGGGAGGAGAACCAGAGATGATGGTGTGTGTGTGTGTGTGTGTGTGTGTGTGTGTGTGCGCGCGCGCGCAGGGTCAGGCTTGGTAGGGGAGGCCCAGGGTCAGGGGACCATAGCACAGGTAGGAGGTCTGAAGGAGCCAGGCCTAGAAAGGACTGCAGTTCAGAAACTGCATCCCTGAGAAGCATTAGGGATGAGAGATTTTCTGGGTACCAGATGTGATTCTCCTGTAGAACCTGGGCCTGGAGGGAGTTTGGGGTTTTCATTATGAATGGAATCCCCAGTAAGGGGCTGGGGCATGGCTCAGTGGTAGAGCCCCTGCCTAAACCAAGGCCCTCACTGGGGGAGTCTAGGCAGGGGTTCTACCACTGAGCCACGCCCCCAGCCCCTCACTGGGGGATTCTAGGCAGGGGCTCTACCACTGAGCCACGCCCCCAGCCCCTCACTGGGGGATTCTGGGCAGGGGCTCTACCACTGAGCCACGCCCCCAGCCCCTCACTGGAGGATTCTAGGCAGGGTCTCTACCACTGAGCCACGCCCCCAGCCCCTCACTGGGGGATTCTGGGCAGGGGCTCTACCACTGAGCCACGCCCCCAGCCCCTCACTGGGGGATTCTGGGTAGGGGCTGTACCACTGAGCCACACCCCCAGCCCCTCACTGGAGGATTCTAGGCAGGGTCTCTACCACTGAGCCACACCCCCAGCCCCTCACTGGGGAATTCTAGGCAGGGGCTCTACCACTGAGCCACACCCCTGTTATTCACAGATGGATTTTAAACAGATGCTGGCCTATATAGATGGAATAGGAATTAACCCTATGTATAATTTAGGTGAAATCAGGGATTTCTGGGACATTCTTAACTTTATCAGAGTCACATAGTGGGGTGTCTTGAGAATTTGGAGGAACCTGTGTAGAATGGGTATATGTGGCTTCATGAAAAACCTGGGCTGGGCTGGGCGGGGCTGTCCCCGGGATGAATCCACTCCTACTCATGGTGCGACTGCCTCCCAGGTGCTGCTGGCCCTGTCTGCACATGTGGGTGTGCTGGAGGCTGAGAAGCAGAGGCTACGGGCACAGGCACGGAGGCTGGCCCAAGAGAACACATGGCTTCGAGAGGAGCTGGAGGAGACGCAGAGGCGACTGCGGGCCAGTGAGGAGGCTGTGGCCCAGCTGGAAGAGGAGAAGAGCCACCTCCAGTTCCTGGGGCAGCTGAGGCAGTATGACCCACCTGAGGAAAGCCAGGTAGCAGGCGCAGAGTTGGGAGGGAATACAGTCCTCCACAGAGCCCCTGGATGCCCTCGGGTCTTTCTTAGTACTCATAGCCCTTCAAGTACATATGGGGTCCCTAAATCCCCACACCTAATTGAGCTTCCAAAGTCCCCTCGATGCTCCCAAGAGCTTCCAGGTCTTCCCCAGTCCACTGAAACGTCTAAGGCTCTCACCCCACACCTCTCAAACTCAGACTTACTGTGGCTGAGGATGGAGGATGCTGGGAGTTCTAGGCCAGCCTGGGCTACATAGTGAGACTCTTACCTGAGAAATATACCAGTCCTGAAGCCAGGCATGGTGGCATGCCTTTAAGCCCAGCACTTTGAAGGAAGAGGCATGCCAGCCTAGTCTACATGGTGAGCCAGCCCCTGCACTAACAACAGAAAGCTACACAAGCAGGTCTGATGTAGCTTCAGGGCCTGGGCCTCTGACACTTGCCTTTCTCAGAACTCTTTCCTGTTTTCCACAGAGGCCCGAGTCCCCCCCTCGCCGAGACAGCCTGGCATCTCTGTTTCCCAGTGAAGAGGAGGAAAAGAAAGGTGGGTGTGGGGGAGCCCTGGACACGATATCAGAGGGTAACCACGCAGAACTACAGGCCACGCCTGGGGCGGGAGCCTTGCCCTGAGGGACACCCAAGCCTCTGAGGAGGGGAAGCAGCAGGTGGCTCTGGTTAGCAGGGATATTGACAACTGGAAGTCAGTCACGTTAGGTTCTGGCACCTAACAGGCCACTGTTTAGATTCCTGAAATCCTTGTGTCCTGTCAGCATAAGGCCGTACTGCACGAGGTAGCTGTTGGGTACAGGCTGAGGCCCACAGTGGGTGACTCCACACCTCCTCCAGGTCCTGAGGCAGCAGGAGCAGCTGCAGCACAGCAGGGTGGCTATGAGATCCCAGCACGGCTGCGGACCCTGCACAACCTGGTGATCCAGTATGCTGGCCAGGGCCGCTACGAGGTGGCGGTTCCCCTGTGTCGCCAGGCTTTGGAGGACCTGGAGCGGAGCTCGGGCCACTGCCACCCTGATGTGGCTACCATGCTCAACATCCTGGCACTAGTGTACAGGTGAGGGCTGGGGCTATTGGGCCGGGGATTCTGCCTCCCAGGCAGAATAGGGTGGGAACACTGTGATCCCCGGACAAGGTAAACCGCCTGGGGTGGGGAGAGAATGAGAGGGGACAGAAAAATGAGAGGAACAGAGACCTAGAGAGGAGGTGAGAGCTCGAGTCTAGAGTTCAGGCACCAGAAAAGGCAAGGGACATGAGACATGATGCTTGACAGGGCTGGCGGTGCGGGGACGCAGAGCTAGAGGCCTGGGAGGTGTGAGAAGGGGGTCCCCTGAAAGATGCCGGTCAGCCTGTGACCCCAGCTCAGCCCAGCCTTCCACTCCTGCCCCGCAGGGACCAGAACAAGTACAAGGAAGCCACCGAGCTTCTTCACGACGCCCTGCAAATCCGGGAACAGACGCTGGGTCCTGAACACCCTGCAGTGAGCTGCAGTTCAGGGAGGGGGGAGGGAGGGAGGGCTGCAGGGCCGCCTCCTCTGCCAACTGTCTTCCTGTAGGTGGCCGCCACCCTCAACAACCTGGCTGTCCTCTATGGGAAACGTGGCCGTTACCGGGAGGCGGAGCCCCTCTGCCAGCGAGCTCTGGAGATCCGTGAGAAGGTGCTGTGCGCGGCCCTTTTCCCCATCACTGGTACCTCAAGCCGTCTGGTACACCTTGTGTTTGCTGGCAAGTCTGCCTTATTTGAGCCTGGAGCATCCAACCTTGTGGCTTTGATGAGCTTACAGCCCAATCCTGACTTTGATCTCCTGAACCCTCCCTTATACATCTTAGGTGATTGGCTGGACTCAGCACGACGTGACCTCTGGTCTCACTAATCCCTACACCCCTTTAACTTCCGCTTTGTTCCTGTCTTCCCAGCCTGGAACCCTAGAATGATGGTGGCGTCTCACGGGCCACCTTATGTGACAGATGGCTTGTGTGCACCCTAGGTCCTGGGTGCAGACCACCCTGATGTGGCCAAGCAGCTCAACAACCTGGCCCTACTGTGCCAGAACCAGGGGAAGTTTCAGGACGTGGAGCGGCACTATGCGCGGGCCCTGAGCATCTACGAGGCCCTGGGGGGCCCACATGACCCAAATGTGGCCAAGACCAAGAACAACCTGGTAGGGCATGTCAGGTCTGTCGTGTCCTAGGGAATCTGTAGGGAGGGGAGCGACCGAAGGCTCTTGCTACCCCTTCAATACAAAAAACCAGAAGCGAACCCCAGTTCACAGAATCCTGAGTCGGATTTCATTGTCATGGTGGGTGACCCACTGAGGTAGGAGGCTGGCAGAGACGTGGGGCTCGGCGGAGCGCAGCCTGGCATCCTGTGCTCTAGTAAGCTGAGGCAGGATGCTGGGGAAGGCAGCCAGACCGGATGAGTTCCCAGGCCTAGACAAGATGCCCACGCCCTGCCCTGCCCCCTCCCTCCCCGCAGGCCTCGGCCTACCTGAAGCAGAACAAGTATCAGCAGGCAGAGGAACTGTACAAGGAGATCCTCAGCCAGGAGGCCCTGCCCGCTCCACTTGGTAAGCCCACCCCTGCACCCCTCCTGCACCCCTCCTGCGTGGTGTCCCTCACTCCCACCTCCATGTCCCTTCTGCCCCTCAGGAGCCCCTCGGGGAGGCACAGCCGGTGACACACAGCAGCAGGTAAGCAGGCTCTGCCTCAGTCCTGTGGGGCCCGGTCTGGGTGGCCTCCACCAGGGACCCACGTCACCGCGCCCTCCCCAGGTCCTGCGCAGGAGCAGTTCCTTCTCTAAGCTCCGGGAGTCCATCCGCCGTGGAAGCGAGAAGCTGGTCTCCCGCCTCCGAGGGGAGAGCACGGCAGGGGCTGCCGGGTGAGTGCCGGGTGAGGTTGGCCTTCCATGACGTCAGTCAGAGCCAGGGACCTTTCCCTGACTCACTCCTGTCTTTCTGGACTCCACTTCAGGATGAAGAGAGCCGTGTCACTCAACATGCTGACCATGGATGGTCCAAGGGCTGCCAGGATGCAGGTGAGGAGCCGGTGATGGAGCAGGGTGCCGCTGGCAGGCAAGGTGGGGCTCCTCCTGGGGACTCAAGGTAGGGGCACGAAGTGGCTCCAATGTCAAGAGGAAAAGAACTCTAACCACTCCTGTGCCTGTCCCCAGCTCTCCACCCGGCACTTGAGCGAGGCCCCTCGGACCCTCAGCGCCAGCACGCAGGATTTGAGCCCGCGCTAAGTGGACTGGCTGCAGAGGCCACAGCCTCTCAGGGACCAAGAAGGGTGGTGGTCATCCTGCACCCTGCCTGGGCAGCACTTGTACATCGGGACCCTGTGATCCTCCCTGCAATTAAAGGCTGTGCACTGGTATTGGGTGTTCGCCGAGGGCCCTGGGACCTCCAGCACCTCCTGGGAGCCATGGGCGTCACCACACAGTCCCGTGTTCAGAGCTGCTGTGCGATCTGCTCAATTCGCTGTAGCGTCTCCTCCGACTGCAGCTGCTCTAGGCTGAGCAGGGACAGGCCCAGCTGATCCTCCTGGAGGGGCGGAGGTAAAGGGCAGGAGTCACAGTCTGATCCCGGGCGTCCGGAGGCTGGAGTGCGCAGTCAGGACAGGAGACAGGGCCTAGAACGCCCTCCTGATACGGGGACTAGGAGGCATGCGCACACCTGGTAGAGGGAGAAGCCGTGCGGGGCCAGGCTTACCTGGTGGAAGGGCTGTGCCATCTGCCGCAGGAAGTACTTGGCAACCTGTACGCCCTCATCCACAGTCAGGTTGAGGTTGGAGTCAGTCAGGTGTTCCTGGATCCATCGAGGCAGCTTGCCACGCTTGTCCGCCCGAGCAAACCGCTGTGGGGAGGGAAGGGAAGAACATTAGACTCCAGGTTGGAGCCCAGGCTGCCCACCACCCTGTACCCTGTGAGGAAGTTGGGCTAGCTGGACTAGGGTGCCCAAAAGCCCTGAACCCCACCTTGTCAGCAAAGATCATGAGTCCGTAGTCTGTCTTGCCCCTGATGGCACGACCCACACACTGGGCTGCATGGCGCATGGCATCAAAGGTGAGGAAGTCATTCTCACGGATCTGGAACTGGTCCCGAAGGTACTCTAGCCGGGCCTGGGGGATGAGGAGACTGAGGTGGAGAGCCCGCCCTTCCCCCCCACAACAGCACTGTTTCCCCCACTCACCTTGAGAATTCGGCTCTGGGTGTAGACATAGGGAACTCCGAACATGATCACAGCCCGCCCGTAGTGGTGCACTGGGGGCAGAGCAGGATTAGTGCATGCTGGGCTGGCTGGGGCTAAGGCATATGCATAGGTCACCCCAGGGTGTGGAAAGGGGACAGATCCCTGTGTGCCCAGTAGTCCCCAAGGGAGTAGCAGTGGTACAGCGGACAGGCCCCTAGGCTAAGAGCCAGGTCTACTCACCAAAGTCAATTCCTTCTGACACTTTGCCCCGAGCCACTGAGAGCAGAACGGCCCCACGGCCATTCTCACACGCCTAGGGAGGCGGAAGCGGTCACTCTGCAGCCCTCTCCCACTCACCCACTGGCTGCTGGCATTTCTCTGCCTGCCCCAGGCACCCACCTCTTGGTACTTCTCCAGGGCCACACTGGTCTCAGCCCCATCCTGGGTCTCAATGAAGAGCAGCTTGTTCCTCTGGATGTTCTCAAGGATGCCCTGGGGGTGACAGGAGGTCAGGGTTCAGGCGTGGCCTCCCATGAAGACCCTTCTCTAGGCCCCTAGCCGTCTAACCTCACTGGCAGTCTAAAGTGGGGAGTCAGTCACCACCCAAGGTGGGCACGGGGCCCCAGAGAGGCAAGTGACTGGTGGAAGGTCTGACCATAACCACAGCAGGACCAACCAGGCTATCCACAGATCAAGTCTGGCACTGCAGTGGTGAGTGAGGGACAGAGACAAAGTCAGGCAGCTTACCAGGGCAGACACGGGCTCCAGAGGCACCAGGCAGCATCACTTGTGCAGCCCAGAGAGCAAACTACCAAAGGTGCTAAGTCTGGGGGTTGTACTTGGAAAAAATGAACTCTGGCCCCATCTCACTGAGCCCTAATGAGTCCGCGGTCTCTAGAGTCAGACTGGCCCCAATAGCCAGGCCGGCAGATGTCTGTCTTTAGTACTAGGGACTGGCTGAGAAGGGCCTGTGCGTGTTACATGCTCGCTCTACCACTGATCTGAACCTGCAGCTCCTCACTGGGAGTCCGGACTAGACACCCTGCCTGAGACACACCCACAGTCTGCAGGGCCTGTCCAAACACAGGCCTGAAAACTGGGCTCAGCAGTCACAAGACAGGCCATCCCCATGTGGAACCAGAACCCCACAGCTCCATCCAACCACACAGATCTGAGAGCTTCTGGAGCCTAAGTTCTGGTCCAGCTTTTCAGAACTTGCACACCCTAGCACCAAGCCTGCTTGCTGAGGATGTAGTCTGCAGTAACCGCAAGAGCAGCGCAGCACACAAACCACCCTGCCCTGTGACACACATCAGCAGTAGGAAGAGAGAGCCACATAGAAGAGCAGAGCTGAGGCTGGGGCAGCAGTGACTCATACCCGTACCTGCTCATACCAGGAGGCCACCGTGCTTTCCATGTACTGGTAGCTGGTAAAGAAGGCCACAATGCCATCGGGGACCACAGCAGACATCTCCAGCAGGAGGTTGCCATAGTTGCGGATTACAGCTAGGAAGAGTAGGTTAGAGCGTGGATCCTCTCCTGGCTCCCACTGAGGCCACCTAACCATATTCCAAATTCATTGTCCCAAGCATATGAGAGGGCTGTCTCCCATCCCCTGAGGATATATAATTTGTGACTGCATAAGAGATACGTAGAAGTGGTTGTTTTTTCCATGTGACATTCAGGAGCCAGTGCCCAAGGTCCCAGGGTCCCTGTACTATGTACTCAGTGGTGTGTCTGGTAGTGCAGACCTCCAAATGAAGAAACCCCGGGCACTGAGGGCGGGAAGGCCCCTGTGCTAGTCATAGAGGCTGGGGTCTTGCTATTGACAGCAGGTCCTAGGCCACCTGAGACCTACCCCGACCAAGCCTATAGGTGACTCACCAATATCTTCTCTGGTCTCAAATTTGGAGCTGATTGCTACCTGGTCATTACCACGGCCAATGATCTGGAAGAGTCAGGGTAAGGGCGGTGTGACCACACTGACTGTCAAAACCCCTTTTCTTGAGATAATGTCTCATGTAGCCCAGGCTGGTCTTTGGACTAGGAGTCTCCTCCGAGGCTCTCCAACCTCCCGAGCTGTTCTCCAACCTCCTGAAGTCCTGTGTAGCTAAGGGACCCTGGTTCTCCCGCCCCACTTCCAGAGTTGAGATCACAGGCCTGTACATGGCCCCTAGTACCTGGTGCATGCTCGGCAAGCACTGGATCAAATACAGCCCGAGTTCAGGTAAGCCTCACGGAGACAACAGATCAGATGGCCTAAGCCTGTGGCTGGAGCTCAACTATGAGCCCCTGCCTACAGTCACATAGCAGCAAGCCCCGGGGAAGGGCCCTCTGTGCTTCTAAGCAGGACTATATTCCAGCCTTGGCCAGTACCAGACACAGGTCACCAGCACACATCCCATTAGCAACCCTCCCCAGTCCACCATGCCAGTGGGTGGTCAGAGGGACTACTGTCTAACCCCTGCTGCCAAGACAGGAGACCTACAGGTAGGCCTGCCTCTGACGCCGCCCTCTACAGAGTTCCTGCTCCGTAAGCATGCGCTCCGGTTACAACCCCTCCCCGACAGTAAGGTTTCAAAGAGTTTCTGACTGTGTGCCAGGCAGCATTCCCAGCTACCCCTGGCTGCCTGTGGCCTGTGGCCCGTGCGGTGAACATGCCTAGCGAGCTGCAGGGTTCTGAACTGCAAAGCAGAGGCCGTGAGGCTAAGGGGACAGCTGTGCCCCAGGCTTCAGAGGGAGGCTCATTACTCAAGACACAGCTGGATGACACATGACAAAGCCATGCCCAAGCACCACCTGCCTAGGCCCACGTGCCTCAGCTGTGCACGTGTCTAAGTGCCACCGCCCAAGTGTCGGCATGCTCTTGGTAGCTCGGTGCCCCCACCAGGCCCGAGCCTCAGCTGAGGGGCCCCACCTGCCTCACCCACTCACCATCGGGCAGAGGCAGACTCGGGCCAGAGTCATGGTGAAGGTTGCCATTGTGACGGGGTGGAAGTCCAGGATCTTGGGGTAGATGTCCAGTGGGGACAGCGTCTATAACAGACAGCAAGGGAGACCTCAGCAGGCTGGCCAGGGACCAGGACCCCGATGAAGGAACAGCACAGAGTCCTCACCCCAGAAGTGATGATGACAGACTGGAAGCGTTCAAACACAGGCTTGATGGCCAAGGAGGCATCCATACAGCTGTGGGACAACACAGGGGTCACATAGGACAGAGGGCAGGGCCGAGGCCTGTCCCATCCACACAGGGTTGCATCTCACCTGAAGTGCAAAATGGGGTTGGTGATGGTGGGGGTTCTGTCGTCAAAGGGCTCAATGATAATGGTGAAGCCTGGTGGTTGGGGAGGACGGGGAGTCTCAGTGTGGTCACTACCACACCTGCCCTGCCCTGTCACCCGACACTCATCACCCAGGGACCCACCGCCCAGCCTGCCCACTTCTGCAAACACTCAGGTGCAGAGGTGAGCGGAGCGAGCGTGGCTTTATACATGGTCCCGCAGGTAGGCCAAGCCCGCCATTCCCTAGGCGGCAGTCCTCCAGCCTTACTCCTGCTCCCCACAGAGCAACCAGAGACATGCCATGGAATCCCAAGCTTGCTAGTTTCCACTCTTCCCAGGACCCGGAAGGGTGCCATGGGCTGCGTCCCCGCCCCAGAGCCAGCGCTATGGCTCCTTGCAGCTCGCTACACTTCCCAGGGCCACCTGGGATTGTCTTTGCTCTTCCTTCTCCTCCAAGCTGTGACTTCTGGAAGGGGAGGATGAGGCTGTTTAGACAGTGCTGGGCCTGGCCCCATTTGTTGACTGAACAAATGAATACATTCATGATTTCTGTTTCACTTGGCAAGAAATGATCAGGTCTTACGTGTCCAGCTCTTGCCAAGGACACAGCAGTGACCAACGCAGCCTCAGTCCCACCCACAAGAGGTCCCTTGTACTAGGGGAGACAGCTATCCGGAGAGCAATGATCCAGGCCCAGCACGGGGCGGGCTGGGTGCCTTTCTGAGAGCTGAAGGACTCAGGCAGGTGACAGGGGTGTAGGGAAGGAGGTTTCAATCCGCTGTGGTGTGTGATAGGTGGGGGGGAGGAAGAAACAAAGGCCCAGGGAAGGGGAGGGGCGGGTGAGGCGAGGCGCGGCCGACAGCCATGCCAGGGGCTGATGTGGGGTATCCTCCTCTGAGGCCGGCCCAGCTGCAGGATGCCAGCTGACCTAGTTTCCTGGCTACGGCAGTAATCCCCAGAGATAAGCTGGAGAACTCCGTGTAAAGATGGCGGGGGTGTGGGGGTGGGGAGCACACAACACACGGACAGAGGAGACATGACAGATGGACCCAAGCAATAGCCTTCAGAATGCCCTGCGCGGCAGGCCTCTGTGCACCAGCCTGTGTCATCTCCCTTGAGGTCTTCATGCCCAGCGCCATGCTTCCACATCCTGGCCTCTTCCTCCCATAGCTCTCCCCAAGCACACTTTCCTGTCCCCATAGTCTACAGCTCCGCATCTCCCTGCTCCATGAACCCTGAAAGCAACAATCTTACCAAGGGCACCCCTTGCCCAGACCGTGCCATGGCTCCTTGCTGCCCTCAGTGACACACAAGGGCTCCTCACCCCACTGATGGTGAGGTGACCCCTAGTGTCCCTCTGGTCACTGCCACAGCACAGCCCACGTGGACACTTTGTCCACTCTTAACAGGAGAATCTGAACATGAGGCTCCTCACTCAGGCACTTCAGGGCCCCAGCAGAGAGGCGAGCTTACCCTTGGCGTAAGTGCTGACGAGAGTGGCGAAGTTAGCAAGGAGTGTGAGCGGGGAGAAGTCGGCCAGGTCCGCAATCTCCAGGGTGTGCAGCAGGGAGCGCAGGCGCTCAGCACAGAACCTGAGAGGCAATGGGGTCGGGAGCGGGAAGCAGCCACAGGCCCCGCCTCTCGCCATACTTCCCTGGGCACCTGGGCATTGTGTGCAGCTATCCCATACTGTACAAGGCCCCCAGAGCCACAGGCTGGAGCACAGCACAGTCAGTGCAGAAGTGCCCACATGCAATGTCCTGTCAAGACTTACGGCCAATAGTCACTCTGCTTCTGTCCAGCCAGTGTCATGGGCCCCACACTCAAGGAGGAATACCGCACACTTTCTTAGACTCATAAAGGCTATGTCATCCCCCAACATTGGGACACGTGGCTGCGGCACTCTGCCAACCACACAGTCCAATGGACTCCCTCCACATCCAGCTCTGACCTACCCCATAGCCTTATCTATGGTCTAGACCCCTTTATCACCAGCAACAAGGTCTGGGCCGTGGCTCCCCTCCCCCTGCAGGCCGCACCTGAGGGGCTTGCGCTGGATGCACACCCGCTGGGCCAGGCCGCTCAGAAAGGCAGGTGGACTCTCCTGCACCACATGCTGCACGCGCAGCCGCCACTTAACATACTCCAGCAGCCGCCGCAGGAAGCCCAGGAAGTGCTCGGCTGTACGGATGGAGCCCGGCACGGCCTCTGCAGGGAGACCCAGTCAGCCGGTACAGGAGGGGTGTGTGCGGGGCAGAAGCTGGGTGGGGTGAGGGGACGCTCACCCTGCAGCACCTCGTCGGGCAGCACAGGGTTGGCCAGGTGGGCATCTGTCTCCCGTGCCGCACTGGCCTCCCGCAGGCCCTCTACCAGGCGCCGGTACTCATCCCGCAGCCGCTGCTCATCCGTCTCTTTAATCCTGATGGGGACATGGGACAGGAGCTGGAATGAGGCAGGTGTCCAGGGCCACTGAGGCACACACAACAGTGGGAGCAGAGAGGCACCTGAGCACGGTCTTCTGCAGGGTGTCTAAGTTGCTCTGGCAACGGTCCAGAGTCCTGCGGGTGAGGTTGACACTCATCGAGTCAATGCAGACATTGTCTGAAGAGCAAAGGGTCGAGATCTGGGCTCAGCCGGGCTTGGGGGCAGGGGCATCTGCACACCCTGAGGCACCCTCCTCACCGATGTTGTGGGCTTCATCGAAGACCACAACGGCCTTGCGGGCCAGCTCTTTGGATACCAGGTCTGCGATCTTGGGGTCCAGGAGGTAGTGGTAGCTGTAAACCACCACGTTGGCATGCAGGATCTGGGCACACGGAGAAAAAGGCTGCCCTCGGATCTGCTACCCTCTGCCACACCCACTCTATCCCAGGTCCACGAAGGTGCCACGAAGACAGACACAACAATGGGTGGAAAGATGGACAGGACTCTTAGCATTTTGTCTAAGCTCTGCCCCAGTTACCTGGCAACAACTAGGTGTGCCTGACTCACTATAAAAGGGACTGCTTGCCCCACCCTCTCTCTTGCTCTCGCTCTGCCTTCCTGTCCCTGCTCTGTCCTCTCATCCCCCCCCCACCCACATGGTCATGGCCGGCCTCTACTTCTCTATTTTCTCTCTGCCTTTCTCTGCCTCTACTACCCTCCTGACACCCTTCCCCATGCCCTGAATAAACTCTCTTCTATACTATACCATCATGTGGTGGCTGGTCCCTTGGGGGGGAAGCGATGCCTCAGCATGGGCCTGCAGAGGCACCCTCTTTCCCCACACCTCACCAGACCTCCATAGAACATATCCCACCTCTCTTTATCTTTTTATGAACACATTAAAGACCACCCAGGTAAGGCACAAAAAGCCAGATGAAATAGGATGGAGACAGACGATCCAGACAACAGACATAAAGATTGAACAGAGCCGGGCAGTGGTGGCGCACGCCTTTAATCCCAGCACGTGGGAGGCAGAGGCAGGCGGATTTCTGAGTTCGAGGCCAGCCTGGTCTACAGAATGAGTTCCAGGTCAGCCAGGACTACATAGAGAAACCCTGTCCTGAAAAACCAAAAAAAAAAAAAAAAAATCGACCAGAGCACAGAGTTAAGCAGATGTGCCAACAGAAGGATGGGCACGGTGCCTCATGCCTACACCCAACGGCTGGGAACCCGAGGCAGGGTTATTCCAAGTGTGAGGCGAGCCTGGGCTACAAATGAGATCCTGCCTCATAAGAAAACAAAACAACTCTTCACCGAGTATCGAGCCAGGAAGTAGGGGCACCAGCCCTGGCGCTGCCCTAGGGCCTTCAGGTCATCCAGGTTGTAGATGCCCGCAGGGAGGGGAACCTGGCGTCCATGGATGTCAAATTCCTGGGGCAAGGACAGAGTGGCAGGATCAGGGAGAGCGGCTCTGGCGTGTCCCCAGCCCTGCTCCTCAGTCCAGGCTCCCCCCCTCCCCCCCGTACCTCATAGAAGTGGCAGTGAGGCAGGCTGGCATCCTGCTGGTACTGTGCCCGCACATACGACGCCGTCAGGCTGTGACACTTCCCATCGACATCCTTCCCGAAGCGCAGTGGAGTCACCTTGGGGGGGGTTGTCAGGGGACAACATCAAACAGACACAGGAAGTGGTGCATATAAGCTATTCTCACCTAGGTCTCCAAACTCAGACACCAGGAGTAGTACGGTCAGCTGGGGTTTTGGGGCAACAGGAACCTTCACCTGATTTGCTATTTGTTTTTTTGTTCATTTGTTTTTTGGTGTTTGAAGATAGGGTTTCCTCAGTGTAATAGCCCTGGTTGTCCTGGACTCATTTTATAGACCAGGCTGGCCTTGAACTCACAGAGACCTGCCTGTCCCTACCTCCTGAGTATTGGGATTAAAGGCATGTGTCACCACGTCTGGCTGATTTGCTATTTGCTATAAGAATTACTGCAATGATGTGTGTGGAGCATGGCTAAAATCATCCCATCAGAGCTGAGCATGGCGGCAGGTGTCTGTGACCCCAGTCACTCGGACGGCTGAAGCAAGAGGAACCTGGGCAACTTACCAAGGCCCCATGTCACAATAAAATGTGAAAGGGAGCTGGGGGCCTATCTCAATGGTAGGTAGAGTGCATACTAGCACACACAAGCTGTATGGATAGTCCGTATCACAGAAAACCAGCCAACCAGAGGGTCAGCTGGATGGCTCGGTGAGTTTGGATGTCTACCACCAAGCCTGACAACCTCATTTCAATCCCTGGGATCCACACAGTGAAAAGAGAGAATAGACTCCCACAAGTTGTCCTCTGACCTCTACACACACACACATACACACAAACATGTAAGGCTTAAAAAAAAATGAGTGCCGGGCGGTGGTGGCACACGCCTTTAATCCTAGCACTTGGGAGGCAGAGGCAGGCGGATTTCTGAGTTCGAGGCCAGCCTGGTCTACAGAGTGAGTTCCAGGCCAGCCAGGACTATACAGAGAAACCCTGTCTCGAAAAACCCAAAAAAAAAAAGAGTGCCTAAATTTCTCTCTAAACAAACAAAACCCCCAAACAGAAGACAAAGATCCTCTGAGCAGCCCTGCTCTGAAGGCACCTGGCTCAGCAGGGCTTTGGTTCCGGATGTGTGTGGGTTGTGGAATACCTGCATAAACATAATGGATACTGTCAGGAGCCTGAGGCTGCCATCAAATTATCTTGTTTTCCCTGTATACAAAAATATCCAATACTTTGAATAAGCTACCATTTAGATTTTGACCTTTCCCATAAGGTCAAATGTGTTAGTCTGAGGTGCTGTGTTGGCACGTAAGCAGTTTCTGATCCTGGCACAGGTGCTACCCATAGCCACAAAGGATGAGCATTGATCTAATAACTGAACAGCAAGTCCTGCTCATGGTCACCTCATACTGACGAAGGGTTTCCTCTGGGGCTCGTATTGAGTGGCCCAGGGAAGAGAGCGAGGGCTCACCTCAGGATGAATGCACAGGTTCTTCCTTGAGCTCAGAGCCAGTCCTAAGAATGGCAGCTTCTCGCCCTCCTGCTGCTCGTAGAAGCTGAGAAGCTTACGAAGCTCTTCGATGACCTGCTCAGACGATGGGAGCATTAGATGGGGACCTCAGGACAAGCACAAGTCCCTGCCCACCAGGCTCCTGAGGGCAGAGACTGGGGACCACCGAAGCCCGGGGGAGGGGGCAGAGCATGGGTTCCTTCTGCACTGCCCAC
The DNA here is from genome assembly GCA_036184795.1 of Tokudaia tokunoshimensis. NCBI lineage: Eukaryota > Metazoa > Chordata > Mammalia > Rodentia > Muridae > Tokudaia > Tokudaia tokunoshimensis. The sequence continues at coordinate 44,162,704 of BTHU01000006.1, forward strand.
CTTCTCGATCTCCGGCACGGTCCGTGAGCAGTAGATAAGTTTGGTCACGTCCAGTGGATAAGCCTGTGGATGACAGTGGCCTCAGCCCCATCCAGCCCCCCCTACCCCTACCCCATTCTAGGCACTCAGGAGGCCACTCACCCGTTGATAGGCCACAATTAGGGCCAATAGGGACACTGTCTTCCCAGTGCCTGAGGGCATCTCCAGGACTCCATGACCCTGAAAATTGGGCACAGAAGAGGTAAGACACAGGCTCTCAAAACTCTCCCTGACAGGCCACCACCCAGGAACGGCAAGAGAGCACACACAGCAGCGGCACTGTTGTCAAGGCGCCAGACTGCTCCTCCTTTTTTACTGGACTTTTAATTTTTAATTCTTAATCTCCTCCACGCCCCGCCCCCTCCCCCAAGGCTCTTGCTATGTAGGCCTGGCTAGCCTTGTACTTACTATGAACCTCTGGCCGGCTTCAAACTTTTGGCAATCCTGTTGCCTCCACTTTGAGTACTGGGATTGCAGGCTGAATCCCATTTCTGTGTCCCTTTTACTGACACAGCTAATGAGTTTACTGAGCAGCAGACAGTAGGAACTTTTACCTCTCTGGATCACAGCATTCTTGCTTCTAAGTAGCTCCATAAGCCTTACTTGAAGCAAGGTTGTGAGGACGAATACATTGGTGGTCTAGCAATATGGCTTAGCGTGTAAAGGCACATGTGGCCACGCCTTATCACCCGAGTTCAATCCCCAACTCCACATGCACACTGTAGCATGTATACACACATTCCAAATAAGTATAACTAAAAATTTGTTTTGTTTTGTTTTCTGTTTTTCAAGGCAGGGATTCTCTGTGTAGCCCTGGCTGTCCTGAAACTCACACTGTAGACCAGACTGGCCTCCAACTCAGAAATCCACCTGCCTCTGCCTCCCAAGTGCTGGGATTAAAGGTGTGCATCACCACTGCCCGACTAGAAAACTTTTTTTAAAAGTAGGTTTGTGTTCAGGGCTATTGAAATAGCTCAGCAGATAAAGGTGATTGCCACCAAGCCTAGCAGCCTGAGTTTGATCCCTAGAACTCTCATAAAAGTGTAAGAAATCTGGGTGGTGTTGGCCTATGTCTGCACTCAGGAGGCAGAGGCAGGTGGATGGATCTCTTGTGAGTTTGAGGCCAGCCTGGTCTATGAGGCAAGATCCAGGACATCAAGGGCTACACAAAGAAACTGTCTCAAAAAACAAAACGAAACAGAAGTGGAAGGAAAAAAACCAACTCCACAAAGTTGTTCTCTGACCTCCACATATGGAACCCCTTCCCTCCACTACTGTCACTGCCAGGAATACCTCCAGTCTTCCTATCTATACTATAGTCCTAGCTAGCCTGGAACTCACTATTAAACCCAAACACAGACTGTCCTTCAAACTCGAGCAATCCTTCTTCAATCTCCCTGCTTCTAGAATTACAGACATAATTATAATTACTGTCACATTCAGTTTATACAGTGCCAGGATGGAACCCAGAGTTTCATCCATAGGCAAGCACCCTACCAACTGAGCTACATTCCTAGCCCTGGTATTTACAACTGTTGTTAGTACACGGTCTCGCTGTGTAGCCCCGGCTGGCCTCCAAACTCGCAGTGATGCTCCTGCCTCGGTCTTCCGGGTGCTGGGATAGCAAGGCGCCGGCCCGGACCAGGACGTTAGCCTGCCGAAGACATCAGAGCGCAAGGAGAGCAGCCTCGCCACCCACCTTGGCGTCCAGCGTGCGCTTGAGCTCCAGCATGTAGGAGAACTGCTCCGGGTAGATGTAGTCGTACGGGAAGTAGACCAGCAGCCCGTCCACGTTGAGTCTGGCGGCGGTGAGGCGTCGGTGCCCGGCGCTCTCGAGCCGACCCGGCCTCCGCGCGGCCCGCCCGCCCCCCTTGGCGTCTCCCCGCCACGGACCCCGAAGCCACCCGGGCCGGTCTCCGCAGCCTCTCTACGCTGTTCCCCAGCCCCGGCGACACCCACCGGCCGCCCCATGCCCACCGCAGAGCGGACCGCTCTTCCCCAGACCCCATCTCACTTCATGGCGGCTCGCTACGGCGTCCCCTCGCCCGCCTCCTGAATATTCAACGAGGGGGCGTGACCTAGAGCGGCACCTTCCTCGCGACGCCATTGGCTGAGTTCTCCCGTCACTCCGCCAATCGGAAAATGGGCGCGTGCGCATGGCGGTGAGAGGGCGGACTTCACAGAGAAGCGGTGCCCGAGGCATCGCTGAAGATCGCCGAGGACTTCGAACAGAACACAGAAAGAAGAGAGTCGAGAGAATCGATACAGTTCATTGACGTTTGCTCCTCCCGGTTCTGTCCTGGTTGTCCAAGTCGTGAATAGAGTTTAGGAGAGAAAAACGGAATTTGGAGGCCGTTCGGCGCCTTTAAGTTACAAAGGCGTAGTTGTATCATACAAGCACGATTTAGAAAATACTGGTGTCCAAACAAGACAAGAAACCTAAAAACAGCTCCTCCTATTTATTGAACCCCTACTCTAGCCAGACTCTAACAGTGTTTTTAAGCATCCATTAATATGGGTCTATTAATATAATTAATAGAGATGGCTCAGACATAGGCTCACAAACAAAAATTCATTAATTAAGGGCCTAGAGGGACAGTTTAGTAGTAAAAAGCACTGTACCTCCTGATCCTGCTCATGAACCTGTCCCGCTCTATTTTCAGACAGTCACACCATGTAGCCTAAGCTGGTCCAGAGCTCACTCTATAGCCTGGGCTGGCCCCCAGCTTGTGACTCACCCACCTTAGACTCCTGAGGGCTGGGCTGGCTGGGCTGGACAATGCTGTAGGTTAATCCATATCTCCAGATCCTTGCTCAAATATCGCCTTCACCTTTTCTTCCTTTCTCCCTTCGTTTCTTTCTTCTTTTTTTTTCTTTCTTTTCTTTTCTTCTCATTTTGAGACAGTCTCTCTACCTAGTTCTGACACTGTCCTAGAGCTCACACTATTAAACAAGGGTGGCCTCGAACTCACAGAGACCTGCCTGCCTCTCCCTCCAGAGTGAGTACTAAGATTAAAGGTGTGTGCCACAATGTTTGGTTATCTTCCTTCCTTTCCTTCTCTTAATTAATACTTTCATTTTTGAGGTGTGTGAGTGTTTTGCCTCATGTATGTATCTGCATCAAGTGTGTACCTGATGCCCTCATAGATCAGAAGGCATCAGATCCCCTGATACTGGAGCTACTGATGGTTGTGGGCCACTATGCAGGTGCTGGAAATCAAACACAGATCCTTTGCAAGAGTAACAGTGCTCTTGGGCTGGAGAGATGGCTCAGCAGTTAAGAGTCCTGGCTGTTTGCTCTTCCAGAGGTTCTGAGTTCAAGTCCCAGCAACCACATGGTGACTCACAACCATCTGTAATGGGATCTGATGCCTCTTCTGCTGTGTCTTCAGACAGCTCTTAATTACCAAGCTGTCATCCCAACCCCATTTTCTTTCTTTTTTAAGTTACTTTTTTTTTGTATTAGTTACATGGTTTTATTTATGTATTTGTTCCATGGGCATTTGCTGTGATTATCAGAGAATAACTTGCAGGAATAGCTTCTTTCCTTCCATCATTCCTTGGATCCTGGGCTCAAACGAGGGCTGTCAGGCTTGGCAAGTGTGTTTACCTGCTGAGCCATCTCGGCAGCTCTTGGATTTCACGTTACAATGTCTTGCCCTTTGCTTTGTAGACTAGCCTGGCCTCGAACTCACAGAGATCTGCCCCTGAGTGCTGGGACTAAAGGTGTGCACCACCACTGCTTGGCTAGTCTCTTGCTTTCTAAACTTAAACCTCATTAGGGCCCCGAACACAGGCTTGAGGGAGGTGGAACCATACGTTTTATTTTTTTCTTTATTTCCCTTTTTTAAAAAAAAAATTATTCACAGGTCCTTTTTTATTTGTACCACTTGCTAATGTGGTCACACAATTAAAATGGCTTTCTTTTGTTTTTTTTTTTGTTTGTTTGTTTGGGTTTTTTTTGCTAAATTAATTAGTTAACTAATAGTAGCTGATCATGGTGGCACACATCCATCACCTCAGGCTCCTACAGGGTCAGAGACACAAGGATTATAGGTTTAAAGCTTGCCTAATGGGTTGGAGAGATGGCTCAGAGGTTAAGAGCACTGGCTGCTCTTCTAGAGGTCCTGAGTTCAATTCCCAGCAATCACATGGTGGCTCACAACCCTCTGCAATGAGATCTACTGCCCTCTTCTGGTGTGTCTGAAGACAGCTACAGTGCACTCATATAAATAAATAAAATAAATAAGTCTTAAAAAAAAAAAACCAAAAACCTGAGGGCCTCAAGAGGTGCTCAGCGCACTGGTCGCTCTTCCAAAGGACCCAGATTCAATGTCCAGCGGCCACATGGCAGCTCACAACTGTCTGCAATTCCACTCCCAGGGGGTCAGTCACCGTCTTCTGGCTTCTTCCGACATCAGGAAAAACACCCACACACTTTAAATAAATCTTGAAGCCAGACAGTAGTGGTGCACGCCTGTAATCCCAGCACTAGGGAGGCAGAGGCAGGAGGCCAACCTGTTCTATAGAGTGACCTCCAGGACAGCCAGGGCTACACAGAGAAACCCTGTCTCAAAAAAACAAAAAACTCACCTAAACCAAACACAATATCAAAAAGATTGGACCTGGTGGTATTCATCTTCAGTCCCAGCACTTGAGAGGAAAAAGCAGGTTCCAGGCCAGAGTCTACATAACAAACCCTGACTCAAAAAACTAACAAGAAAATTAAAGTAGTGGACTTATGTGTGAGACAGATCTGTGGGATCTAGGTTTGTGTTTTGTGTCAAGTTAACAAAAACTAACCAACAGGGATAGCATTCATGTTGTTGGAACAGAATCAAAGTAATGTTCATTTCTGAGCACATAACCTTTATTTAAAAGGCAACAGTTTCCCATCTCATTATAAACATTGAGCCACATGGTGTGAAGGCACTTGGTTGGGGAGATCGGGTCCTCACACAGGCCCCAAGGCTTCTGGGAAGAATGGGGACTTCTGGGAGAGAGGAGGAAAGGACTCAGAGAGAAATGAAGGGGTGGGTAGCCTCCAGGCTCAGCTGGGATTGTGCAGTAGCTTGTTGCCAGTAGGAGGCACTTAGAACCAGATCTGATTTGGCAAGTGTGTATGTTGGGGGCGGAGTGGGAGTTCCTGCCCCCGAAAGGTCCCCAGCCCCACCTCACCCCAATGCTTAAGGCAATTTCCAGTCTGGGGCTGCCCTCCCTTGAGCCTCTCAGGGAGCAGAGAATTTCCGCTCTGGAGAATAGCGTGCAGATTAGCTAGATGGATCGGGCAGGTCTGGGTGGAAGGCAGGCTGGCTTGTACTTTTCTCCTTTACAATCATCCTTCATTCCTACTAGATTTTGCTCCGCTGAGACTTCACTCTAGGGAAGAGCTAAGGGAAAAAGATTATCAGACACCAGGAGCCCATCACCGCTTATCCTACCCCTAAGAAGGGGGACTACCATCTAACCACCAGCCACAACCATGACCAATCAAAACATCGGAATAAGCTCGAGCCAGACAAGGAACAGGAAGATGTGGAGAAACCTGTAAGTGGCTGTCATGCCTTGAAGTCTTGGCAATCCCCCTGCCTCAGCCTCCAAAGTGCTAGGATAACAGATCAGCCTGGCCCAACCCATTAATAGGGGACTCCCACCAGGTAGCCTCTGGGCTCACCCCGAAGTAGTTGCGCGGCACATAGCCTTCCTGGCCGTGCAGCGCAGCCCACCACCAGTCGGTCTCCTCTGGCCCATCTCTCCGCAGCACAGTAACTGACTCGCCTTCCCGGAAGGACAGCTCATCCCCAAACTCAGCGCTGTAGTCCCAGAGTGCATACACAACGCCATTGTGCATCAGTCCCATGCTTTGTTCGACGTCTGAAAACACAGAAAAAATATGGTAGTCGGGACAGGGCCCAGGAACGCAGCAGCTCAGAGAATGCGGTCAGGCGCGGGCCCCTGCTCCAGCAGAGACCTAGGACACCTGGAAAGCTGTCTTTGTCTTTGCCAGTGGATAGCAGGGAGACACTAGTACCGACTCTTTACAACTTTTGAGGACTGTTGGTGTGTCAAAACGGGCAACCTACCTTCACTCGATGACTGGCTGTCATTCCGCTCTTTGGTGGGGAGAGGGTGGTTTTTCTTTTTCTTTTCTTTTTTTTTTTTTTCTTTTTTTGGTTTTTTAAGACAGGGTTTCTCTGTGTAGCCCTGGCTGTCCTGGAACTCACTCTGTAGACCAGGCTGGCCTCGAACTCAGAAATCCGCCTGCCTCTGCCTCCCAAGTGCTGGGATTACAGGCGTGCACCACCATGCCCGGCTCCCCTGGGGGAGGGGGGCGGGGTGAGTTTCAAGACAGGGTTTCTCCACGTAGCCCTGGCTATTCTGGAACTAGATCTGGCCTCGAACTCAGAGACCCACCTGCCTCTGCCTCCAAGTGCTGGCATCAAAAGCCATACACCTCTGCTACCCAGCCTCTCTTTTTTTTTCTCTTTTTCTTTATGATTTGCTTATTAGCCAGGTGTGGTTGTGCACAACTTTAATCCCAGACCTTGGGAGGCAGAGGCAGGCCAAGCCTCAAGTTCAAGGCCAGCTTGGTCTACAAAGTGAGTTCCAGGGCAGCCAAGGCTACACAGAGAAACCCTGTTTTGGAAAACAAAAACAAATAAACAAAAAGATGTGCTTATTTATGTATTTCATGTAGATAGCTGTTTTGCTTGCATGAACATCTGCACACCAGAAGAGGACACTGGATCCTATGGAACCAGTTATAAACAGTGTGAGCCACCATGTCAGTGCTGAGAACTGAACTCAGAACCTCTGGAAGAGCAGCCAGTGCTCTTTACTGCTGAGTGGTCTCTTCTGGCCCTCATCTCCCAATTTGAAAAAATATATATTTTTAAAAGATAGGGCCTAATGTATGTCAGGCTGGCCTCAAACCCGGCCCAGGATAACCCTGACCTTTTGGTCTTTCTGGTTCCATCTCTCAGGCTATGGTATTACAGGGGTGCACCACCCTATTTCTGCAGAGCTGGGGAGAGAACTCGGGGCCTAAATCATGCTAAGTAAACACTCTACTGCTGAGCTACATCTACTCCACAGCCTTTTTTGAAGACAGATTCTCTATACATAACTCCAGCTGGTCTCCAACTCACGATCCAACCTAAGGAATGGGCCTGCATGTCAGGCCTCATCCTCACCTACACGTTAAATCCTTCTGCTCCATGACCTCTAATACCAATGTCTGAAACAATCTGCCTCTCTGTAAGTTCAGCAGAGACTATGGGCAAGCCTCTGGTGCAATGTATTTTGGCTGTCCCACTCAGGCAGTTTAGCCTGGGGCCTGGAGAGACCTGACAAGAACTCAGGCATAGCTACAAGTATCCCAGCCTCTAAGTAGCTTCCCTGCAGACTGGTCAGTGTGCCGGCAACACCCTTCATTTGTTTGCTTTTGTTCTTGAGACAGGGTCTCTCTAGGATTACAAGCTGCTGTAGCAGCCGGGCAGTTTATTTGGAATCTCTACAGGCAGCATGCCGGTAAGTTGTACACTCTGCATGGCTCCCAAGTCCCCATCCACTTGCATACATCTGACAGCCTCTACCCCCCCACCCCACCCCCAGCCCCACCCCAGCCTCACACCTGTCAGGTAGGTGGCGCAGTCTGCATAGCCCTCACGATAAGGGTCACACTTTTCGATGGCAGTGGCACCGTCACTGAGTGTGGTGGCGAAGATGGCCGCACCATGTTGCACCAATGCTGTGCAGATGGCAGTGTCATTGCAGGAAGCGGCACAATGCAGTGGCGTCCTGATGGCAGGTGGATAAGTGAGAGGGAGGTCCCAACCGGCAGCACCATCCTACCTCGGAGCCAAGGTCTGATCGTCCTCCCTACAGGTGCATGGTGGGGACTCACCAGCCGTGGCTGTCAGGGGAGTTGACGTTGGCGCCCGCGGCGATGAGGAAGTCCACGATGGGGTAGTTGGCACCGCAGATGGCATTGTGCAGGGCGGTGATGCCCTCCTCGTTGGGTTGGCTTGGGTCGTTCATCTGAGAACACCAGGGGGAGGAGGGTTCAGCCCCGCCTGTCTTCCCCACTCCCTGCTCTCCTTACCTGGGGGAATGGGGGAGGGGACAACTCGCCTCCTTCACCGCCTGCTGTACCACCTCCAGCTCTCCAGTCAGCGCTGCATCCAACAGCAGCACTAGTGGGTTGAGGCGAGCACGCCGAGCCTTGCGTGGGGACCCCATTTTGCGCAGTACTGAGCGCATCTCCTGCGGGACAGGGAGGGGCTTCAGCGAGGCCAAGTTGTCCACAGCTCAGAGTGGGAAACAGACCCATGGAACCCAGGGAAGGTTGGCTTGACCCTTATGAATTATTATTGGTCCTTTACAACTATCAGGCAATCCTCTGACTTTGGAGTGTTGAGCCATGAGATCATAGAGGAAGTCATAGACTGGGCTCTCTTTACAGCACTTATTTCTGTATGCCAGGCATGGTAGTGCATGCCCATAATATCAGCAGTTGGGTAGTTGAAGCAGGAGGATTGCACTGTGTTCAAGGTCAGCTTGGGCTATAGCAGTGGTTCCCAACCTGCGGGGTCAATGACTGTTACAGCAGTCTCCTAAGACCATCGGAAAACACAGATATTTACATTACAATTTATAACCGTAGCAAAATTACTGTTATGAAGTAGCAACAAAAATAATTTTATGGTTGCGGATCACCACAACATGAGGAACTGTGTAAAGGGTTGAAGCGTTAGGAAGGTTGAGAACCACTGGGCTAAACAAAACAAAGAAAGAGACAAACAAAAATCCACAAAGTCACTGTGATGGTTAATTGTGATTGACAACTTAATGGAATTCCGAATTCACCTGAGGTCTAGGTCACTGGCTGTTCTTACTGAGGACCTGAGTTTGAGTCCCAGCACCCACATGGTGCCCACAACCATCTGTAACTCCAGTTAATGGATCTGGCCTCAGTGGGCACTGCACACACATTGTGCACAGACATATATGCAAACAAAACATCCACACACATAAAAATGAATAAATTAAAAAAACAAACAGCCAGGTGGTGGTGGCGCACGCCTTTAATCCCAGCACTCAGTAGGCAGAGATAGATGGATCTCTGTGAGTTTGAGGCCAGCCTGATCTACAGAGTGAGATCCAGGACACCCAGGGCTACACAGAGAAAAACCAAAACAAACAAAAAACTGTAGAATAACCATGGAAAGAAACCTCTGGCCGGCCAAGGTGTAGGGGAGTAACAGGACTGGGTGAATTAAGGTTGGTTCACTTATAATGGTCCACTCCATGGGCCACGATCCTAGACTGAACAACAAGGAGAAGAAAGACGAACACCAGCATCTATCTCTGTCTGCTTCCTGACTGTAGATACAGCGGAAGCGTGGCCTCCTGATCCTGCCATGATGGACTATACCCTCAAACTGAGGCCAAAATGCCTTTCCTTGAGTTGATACTGTCAAATCCATAAAAGAAGGAACAAATAAAACAACAATAAGCAGGCAGCCACTGGTATTCTCATGCCCACTTTACAGACAAGAAAACTGAGGCTGAAAACAGAGTAGCTAAATGCCTGGCCCTAGGATGCACAGCTGAATAAGTGGCATGGGGCCAGGGTAAAAACTGCTGTTTGTGCACATGATCAAAGTTTTGGGGATCAGAGATTCTCTCTTCACGAGAAGACAGAGTAGGTGCCCAGAAAAAGTTGGCATCAGAGACTGTCTGGTCTCCAGGTCTCAGGTAAATCCAGTGTCATACCAAAATCCCAGATTAATTGCTGGTGTAAAATTGAGATTCATGAAGGAATATGGGGAGGGAGGGGGGAGGGGAATAAGGCACAGGCAGAGGAAACCAAGGTGCCCGGTCCTTCTGTTCAGTCTCTCTTTCCCTAAGTCCAGCCCTATCTATACAAAAGACTACATTTCCCAGGCTCCTTTGTAGCATAGTTGGTGCCAGGTTAGTATCTAAGCCCAATCTCAATACTGGTTAGCCTGGGGTCAGGGTCTAGGTGCAACAGTAGATCTCATTTAAACCACCATATAGCGGAGGCTTTTTTGTTACAGCAACTGAATCAGAGATGAGCATACATCTCAGGCTCCTCCTATGACTTACCATGCTCTGAGGCTGCTCTGGAGGGCTGCTCTGGGGTGGGGCTGGGGGTGGGATAGGAGCTGGTGGGGCGGGAGCAGGGGGCCCTGCCCTGGCCTCAGATCCCTCTGTAATTGTGGACAGCTCCGGCTCAGGCCCTCCAGGCCCTGGGCCGCCATGCCGATGGAAGAGTCTGTTGATGATCTGTTGGTATTGTTTCTTGTGGGTGGGCGGCAGGGCCGCAGCAGGGCTCTGCTCCATGGAGCCTCTGCGTTTGAGGGGTCGAGGAATCTCTGCCAGCACTCGGGCCACTTCCTCCAGCTCAGGTACGGTCTGTGCTTCGGGCGGCAGCGCCGGCTGCAGCCTGGTAGGGCTGAGGGGCCGAGTGACGGTGCCGTCATCTGCGTCCCCGGCATCCAGCACGGGGGCCAGTAGCCCCTCCAGCTCGGGCTCGGGCTCCAGCTCAGCAGGGGATTTGAGAAGGCCTGGCAGGAACAAGAACCCCATTAAGGAAGAGTAGCCAGGAGCTTCTGGAATGCAACGAGCTTCTGGGCTGTGTGGCCTCAGAGTGGCTACTTGCCCTCTCTAGACTACTCTGGGATGTGCATAATAATTTGGTCTTTGAGCATTTATATGACAAATTTATTTATAACATATTAAACAGTTATTTATTTATTTATTTACAGTACTGGGTATTGAACTCAGGGTACACGCTAGACAGTCTACCTACTGACTACGTTCCTAGCCCTACATGCTTGTCCCTTCTATATTGTGAAGAAACAGGTGATTATCTCTATATTACTGACTGGAATCTGAAGACTAGAGAGGGAAAGTCATTTGCCCAAAGTCGCACAGCTGCTTGACTCGAATCTGCACTCCTTCCAACAATAAACTTGGTTTTCTAGAACCCAAAGAACTTTACCTCTAATGTCTCATGCAGAAAACCCCCAAGTAGAAGCCTGGTGTTCAGCGATCTATTCCTCTATTACATCCCCTCTCTCCACTGCAGAGCCTCAGAGGCAGGTAAATATTATCTGGTATTCATCCCAACCTCTGGCACAATCCTACAAGGTAGACATCATTTCCTTCTTTTCATGGGTAGGAAAAAAGGGCTGAGAGAGGTTGAGTAATTTACCCTGATTTGCTTTTTGTTTGTTTGATTTTCAAGTCAGGTTTTTAAAGGCGTGAGTCACCAACAACAGGATTTACCTGGACTCATACCACAGCCAGTAGTTTGGGAAGCTGAAGCTCTCTGCTTGACTCCTCCAATTTGGTGCTAAAGACCCTGCCAGCTGGGACACAATGGGCACGCTGCACTTAGTGGGCATTAGCACCTAATTTTCAAGACTTGATATAGTTTTAGTACCATGTCCCAATAGATAGGATTTTTATCACAAGTCAGCTTTTACACTCAGGGAAAGCGAGGCCCAGAGAGGTTGAAGAACCTGGCTAAGGCTGCACAGTACATGACTCTGTAGCCCTGGCTCCTGTGCACACTCCCAAGTTTATCTGTCCCAGCCTTTTGCAGAGACAGTTTGTGGAGTCAGGCTTGGCTATCATGGCTCCCTAGCTACTCTGGTCCCTGTCATTTGGCCTCCCTTTACCCACCTTCTGGGACCCCCTCAGCTGACTCACCTTCATTCATGGGAGACCAAGTCTGTTGAGGTGCTGGAGTCTGAGGCTGGGCCTGGGCCTGGGTGGGCATCTGAGGTTGGGGTTGGGGTTGCATCTGGGGCTGAGGGGGTGGCTGGGGAGGCAGCTTAGATGGGGGTGCTCGGGAGAAGATGGGAGATCCCGGGAACAAAGCCCTGCTGACTCCATGTTCCCAGAAAGCGTTCTGGAGTTTAAAGATCATACTGAGGGGGATGGGGCGTTGGCGCGGGGTGCTGCGGGGTTGTAGGCTAGAGGGGGGCATGGGGATGCGGCTGACGGGCTGCCAGCTGCGGGGCAAAGTGCCAGAGGGCCCTGCAGAGACTAGAGAGCGGCGGTAGTTGCCAACGTCAGAACGCCTGTCACTGGCCAGAGGGGACACCTTGTAATTGCGTGGCAGTGTGGCGCTGGTGATGTGGTCCTGGGTGGGAGGGAGAAAGGGGAGGGAAAGGAAGGTGAGAGAAGGGGACAAAGACAGGAAAGGACAAGGGAGTGAGAGGAACGAAAGGATGTATGTGTGGTGGCCCACACCAGCAATCCTGGCAGGAGAGGCTGAGGCAGGAGGATTGACTTGACTGTAGGCCATTTCGCACTACAGGAAAACAAAACAAAACACCAACCCCCACACACACAAAAAGGAAGAGCATCTACACCCTGAGGCTACCACTTAGAAGGCTGAGGTAGGATTCAAATCAGTTTAAGAAACCTAAGCAGAAGTTTGCTGATATAGTTAGCTTAGTAGTAGAGCTCCTGCCTAGAATCCCCCAGCTCAGGAGTTTTTACTCAGCTATAGTGAGACTTCCCCTAGATTCAATTCTTAGCCTCCCGCCATAAAAGAATGTGCAAAAAGTACACACACACACACACACACACACACACACACACACATACACAGTGTGTGCAGTCCCTCCACCTTCACCCTGGTGCTGCCCACCCACCCCTCACCTTGCCACTGGTCCCTGGCCCATCCAGGCTGCTCTCTCTCCAGGGTAAGAGCTGCAGGCCTGGCGAGGCAGGCCGTGTGAAGACGTCCAGCCCTGCAAAACACGCCCATCGATCGTTCAGATGAACTCCAGACTCTTGTCCTCCAGGTTCCCTAGCCCTCTGTTACTTACGTTCGTAGCTTGTTGTTTGTGAAGACTTTTTCTCGTAGGCTACATCCAAGTCAGACTCGTTCCAGGCTTTCGGGGGCCTCCGGCGCAGGGTCGAGTCATCTGGTGAAAGGGGTCCGTGAATGAGGGTGTAAGCATAGACTAGACCAAACCAGCCTCCCAAAGAGAGGGTCCCAGCACCTTGTGCGCGAAGCGGCGGGGCGAAGGCACTGCCACCCGCGCCCAGCAGAGGGCTCCCGAACGTGCCCGATGAGTCGTAGGCTGCGGCGGGCGGACGTGGGGAAGGTCCTCGCTCCGGGAAGAAGGCCTGGGGCCCCTCAGCTAGAGGGCTGCCCCGGGGGGACCCTGCGCGACCCAGGTAGTCAAAGGGGGTCGGGGCAACCGGCTGCCGCCCCGGGCCAGGTCCCGGTCGCGGAGACGGTGCCCGACCATGAGGGCTACCCGCTCCGTCGAAGGCGCGGGGTCTGGGCGATGGCGCCCGATCTAGGCTGCTGTAGGTGTCGGGCTGCAGGTAGATGGGGGTGCGCGGCGAGGCCGGCCGGCCCTTGGGAGACAGAGGGCTGTAAGGGTGCAGGGACGGGGCACTCTCTGAGCGTCCAAAACGGGCCTCTACGCCATCGGTGGCTGTCTTCTGCGGGGACCCTCTGCTGCCAAAATGTTCGGGGACCGGGCTGGTGCTGTACCGGGACATCTGTGGGGCGGCAGGGGCATCGAAGAGTCAGAGGTGTCGATAGTGGGCTCAGTGGACGAGGTCAGAGACATCGAATTAGGCCTGATGACTTGCAGGTACAAAGCCTGGGCGTGATGCGGGCCACTTGTTACTGATTCTTTTATATGACGTAAGAAACAGCTTTGTGGAGCGGGAAAGATGGCTCAGTGGTTAAGAGCCATCTTTCAGAGGTCTTGAGTTCACTTCCCAGTACCCACATGGTGGCTCACAGCCATCTATAATGGGATTCGATGTTCTCTTCTGGCTTGTACATGCAGACAGAGAGCTCATCTAAAATAACTAAACCTTTTAAAAAGGCTTTCATATGAGCTTTCACTTTTTTACACTTAATTTTAGTTTGGCACTTAATTTAGTTTTACACTTAATTTTAGTTTTACACTTAAGTTTAGTGTGCATGCCTCTGGGGAGGTAGAGGTGGGTATAGCATTGAGTTTGGGGCCAGCCTGGGCAATACACTAAGACCATGTTTAAACAAAGAAACAACGTTTGAGATAGTGTCTCACAAAGCCCAGGCTAGCCTGAAGGTCTCCATGAAGTGAATGTGGTCTGAATTCCTTATTCTCCTGCCTCTATGGCTCCAGTATAACGTGTACACCACAAGCCCTGTGTTTATATGGTACAGGGGATAGAACACAGGCCTTCATCCACCCTAGGTAAACATTCCACCAACTTAACCAGCCTCTCCTGTAGCCTGGGTAGCCTCGAACTCACTATGAAGTAGAGAAGTTGGCACTAAATTCATCCTCCTGCCTCAGTTTCCCTAGGGCAGGGATTACCAGCCTGATCTCCATACCTCACTATCTCTTCTAGATGGCCTTCCATACCCCTGAGCCTGTACCACCTTATAAATCCAAGCCTCCCCCAGGGCATGGGGAGAAGCTGGTTTTGGGGTCAGTGGGATCACCAGGCTCACCCTAGAGGGGACTCCAGCCTGTGTACCAGGAGGAGCTGGCGAGTCTGACCACAAGGATTCTAACTGCTTGGTTAATTCGTCCACTTTGGCGGCAGCGGTGTCCAGCTCCATCTGTTTGAGATCCATGTGCTTCATGGCCAGCGCTGGGCAGGTAGGTGGAAGAGAAGGTCAAGACCTCGTCCCCTCCACGCCCTCCCCTTTACCAGGCCCTGCCCATCCACCCTGCTGCCCGCTCACACTGGAAGTTCAGATCCAGAAGGTCCTGCTGGAATGCTTCGCTGTCCATGGTGCCGGCTGGAGCAGGGTGCCTGCCTGGAGTGAAAACTGACTTAGACCCTCCAGGCCACGCCCCTCCAGGCCCCACTCCAGGGAAGGCGGGGCCCTCAAGAGTCATTAAGGTTCCGAACTGTCAGTTCCTTCAGAACGCTGTCCACAAGCTTACCTAGAAGTCTGAACCCGTCCTAGAAAAGTTCGGGACAAAGAATTCATCCATCACTTATGGGCTATTGAACTGAGGTTAAAATAATTCACTGTTACTTTAATGAATGTCTACTGGGGACCAAGGGACAGCACCAGATGTTTGTTGTTGATTTTTTGTGTTTGTTGCTGTAATAAAGATTAAATACTGTGCTATATACATGTTTACACAAGTGCTCTCCCACTGAGCCACGCCCCCAGCCCCTCCCTGGGGGATTCTAGGCAGGGGCTCTACCACTGAGCCACGCCCCCAGCCACTCCCTGGGGGATTCTAGGCAGGGGCTCTACCGCTGAGCCACGCCCCCAGCCCCTCACTGGGGGATTCTAGGCAGGGGCTCTACCGCTGAGCCACGCCCCCAGCCCCTCACTGGGGGATTCTAGGCAGGGGCTCTACCACTGAGCCACGCCCCCAGCCCCTCACTGGGGGATTCTAGGCAGGGGCTCTACCACTGAGCCACGCCCCCAGCCCCTCACTGGGGGATTGTCGGCAGGAGCTCTACCAGAGCCACGCCCCAGCCCCTCACTGGGGGATTCTAGGCAGGGGCTCTACCACTGAGCCACGTCCCCAGCCCCTCACTGGGGGATTCTAGGCAGGGGCTCTACCACTGAGCCACGTCCCCAGCCCCTCACTGGGGGATTCTAGTCAGGGGCTCTACTCCTGAGCCACGCCCCCAGCCTTCTTTTTACTATCCATGCAGAGAAAGGGTCTTTTTTATGTATCCCAGTATAGACTGGAAAACTTTATGTATCCTAAATCTATTTAGGCCTCAAACTCACAATCCTTGGCCTGCCTTGGCTGCCAGGACTCTTGGATTACAGGCCTGTTGCTGTTTGTGTTTTGTTCTGATTACTGTTTTTATATGTACAGGCCTGTCTGTCTGTGTGCTTGGTCCCCATCATGATCAGAACAGGGAATCAGATCCCCTAGAACTCAAGTTACAAACAGTTGTGAGCCACCATGTGGGTGCTGGGAACTGAGCCTGGGTCCTCTGCTCTTACCCTCTCAGCCTTTCCTCCACGATATTGTTGTTTTTGTTGTTTGGGACAGGGACTGATGTATCACAGAATGGTCTAAAGCTTTTGTGTAGTTTAGGATGACCTCAAACTTCTGGTCCTCCTGCTTACACCTCCTGAGTTGGGGTATAAGGGCAAGCAACTGAGCCATACCCTAGTCCCCCTCCACTCCTAAACATCAAGTTAAGAGCTAGGCAAATGTCATTCACCTATAGTCTTAGAACTCAGGAAGCAGGTGTGAAAGGACTTCTAGTTTCAGACCAGCCTGGACTACTGGACTAGAGTGTAGTCAAAGTCTAGCCTGGACTACAGAATGAACTTCGGGTTTTTTTTTTGTTCATCAGTGTTCTGCCCGTATATAAGTCAGAAGCTGCCATGTGGGTGCTGGGAATTGAACCCAGGACCTCTGGAAAAGCAGATAGTGTTCTTAACCACTGAGCCCTGCCAAAACAAAACAAAACAAAACCAGACAACAAAAAACCCCTAAGCAGTTGTGGCGTCACATTCCAATAGGATATGGTGAAGCTGTGGAGGGAGGATCCACAACTGAGAAGCTGACCTAGGTTAAAGGTTTTAGAAGAGCCGGCTCAGCTGGTGCTGGGCTTTCTGAGCAAGAGTGAGGAACTGAGCTCAACCCTTAGCACACCATTGGAACTCTGGGAGTACAGGTGCATGCTGGGAGTAATGGCAGCTCTGGGGAGGTAAGAGACAGGTCACAGGCCATGACTGCTGAGCTACACATGCCAAAACTACACACACACACACACACACACACACACACACACATACACACACACACAGAGAGAGAGAGAGAGAGAGAGAGAGAGATTTTCTGTCTCAAAAACTAAGGCGAGTCTGGGGAGATGGCTCAGAGGTCAAGACGTCCATTTCTCAGCACCCACATGGCAGCTCACGGTCATTTGTAACTCTTGTTCCAGAGGGTGCAGAACCTTCTTCTGGCTTCCACAGACACCAGGCACACACACGGTGCGTAGACTCAAATGCAAAACATGCACATACATACAATCAAAGAAAAAAACTTAAAAAAACACCACACATAAGGCGGACAGTGGTGGGGGAGCCATGACAACATCTTCGGGCCTCCACGTGCAAGGACACACTGACACACAACACACAGCAAGAGAGGTACACACACACAAACACACAGTAAGCAAGAAAATACATTTTAGAGAGCTTGAAGCCAGGTTCATTCCTCCAATACCAGCACTCGGGAAATATGGATAAGAAAATCTTGAGTTAAGACTCATCCGTGGAGCTGGAGAGATGGCTTTAGCAGTTAAGAGCACCTTCTCCTCTGGAAGAGGTCCTGAGTTCAATTCCCAGCAACCACATGGTGGCTCACAGCCATCTGTAATGGGATCCGATGCCCTTTTCTGGTGTGTCTGAAGACAGGTACAGTGTCATGTTAATGTCATATACATTAAATAAATAAACTAATTAAAAAAAAAAGACTCATCCATGGCTACTCAGCAATTTTGAGATTCGAGTAGCAAAAAGCAAAAAGAAAAGGAAGAAAAAAGACAAGACAAAGCCGGGCGGTGGTGGCGCACGCCTTTAATCCCAGCACTTGGGAGGCAGAGGCAGGCGGATTTCTGAGTTCGAGGCCAGCCTGGTCTACAGAGTGAGTTCCAGGACAGTCAGGGCTACACAGAGGAACCCTGTCTTGAAGAAACAAAAAACAAAACAAAAACAGAGAAGATACGACAATTCAGCTGAGGTCGGATGGTTCAGCAGTTCAGAGCACTTCCTGCTGTTTCACAGAGCTTGAGTTCATTTCCCAGCACCCACCCGGACCTCCAGCCTCCAAGGGCACCTGCACTCACATGTTCATACCGATATGCACATATAGACTTTCAAATAAACCAACCGGGCGTTGGTGACACACACTCCCAGCACTCGGGAGGCAGAGGCAGTCTCTGCGAGTTCGAGGCCAGCCTCCTGGTCTACAGAGAGAGTTCCAGGACAGCCAGGGCTACACAGAAAGACCCTGTCTCAAAACAAAAACTTGAAAAAATAAAAATAAAAAACAGAGCTGAGCATGATAATGTATGCCGTTACTCTCAACTTGGGGGGCAGAGACAATAGGATCCCTGTGAGTTCTAGGCTATCTTGATCTACACAGCAGACCCTGTCTCAAAATAAAATTAAAGAAATAAGAAACCTGTATTAAAAGTCAACGTACAAGAAGTTCCTCCGCCTGGGTTTCACATTGGGACCTAAGCTGCCATTCCGCCATGTTTCATTCAAACTTGGAGGGTTTCTCTCCAAGTCACTGTCTGCAAGAGGCCCTGTTCACACTGACCCATTGTTAAGAGGATGAACACGGAGGTGTCCAGGCCCAGGGCCAGGGAGGCGGCTGTGGTCACCAGACAGTAGGACAAAGGGGAACCGGTCACACCAGCTCTCTCTATCCCCGTGGCAGCCGCCACGCCCACCAGCCCTGTCACCTTTTAGCTTTGGGAGCTAAAGGTGTAGGCAGTGGGGCCAGTTGGGACATGTTGCCAGCAGCGTCTGTCTGGGAAGCCATGAGGAAGAAAACCTGTTGGGGCTGGCGGCCCATCTGAGCATGGCCACCTTGAATCCTCTCCACCCCTAGGGCCTGAGCCTCACTCCTCCTGAGAGTCTCCACAAGGCAGGAAGACATAAACGAAGTATTCTGACAGTCCCTTCTGATCTCAAAGAGGCCTTCATTCTGAAATATGATGTTGTATTTGCTCTTATTGCATAGCACAGTCCATCTAGGAACTTTACTAATGGCCTCTCCTGCCTCTCTGTGGCTGAGGCTACAGACATGCATCGCCACACCCAGTACGGTCTCTGAGATGGCAAAATTCTAAAACAATAAGCCCCAAAGCATAAGTGTCATGGAGATCTAGCTCAGTGGTAGCGCTCATGCCTAGAATCCTCAAGTGAGGGGCTGGACGTGGCTCAGTGGTAGAGCCCCTGCCTAGAATCCCCCATGAGGGGCTGGGGGCGTGGCTCAGTGGTAGAGCCCCTGCCTAGAATCCCCCAGGGAGGGGCTGGGGGCGTGGCTCAGTGGTAGAGCCCCTGCCTAGAATCCAGGCGCGACTGCGACTCAGGGGTACAGCCTCTGCCTATCATTAGTTAGTCCCTAGGTTCAATCTCTAGTAGAAAAATAGCAATCAAGTCCCAGATCTCATCTCTTTGACATTCTAAATTTCTTTTATTTTTTTGCCCACAATTTCTAGTTTTCCTGCTATACTTTCTATCTCGGAATCGCATGTTACTGGAGTATGCCAGCAGCCCAAGGTGTAGAGTTAAATTCTGAACCCCCTAACAAGAGTGTCTCAGTTGCCTAACTTACAAGTGAAGAGAAAGGTTACCTCACTGGACCAGTGCAAAGACGGTACAAGAGGCTTTCGGGACTGTGAGAATCCAGGCTTCGCAAATAGAGCATCTATTAAGGCCTAGCGGGCTTACATGAGAGACTGACACGAAATGAGGGTGAGTTCCAGGTCTGTTGGTACAGCAGAGTCCATTGAAGGGGCCAGCTTAGGTAACCCTATCTCAAAATGTAAGTGTTTTTAAAAGGCCTGGGCATGGTGGCACATGCTTGAAATCCGATTTCAAAGGCAGATGTCTGAAGGCAGCCCCAGGCTTGATTACATCATATGCTCGGAGCCAGCCAGACCTACACAGAAAGACCGGATCCCTCTGCTGAAGAGATACCTCCGCGTTTAGAGCGTGGAGGCCCAGAGTTTGGTTCCCGGCATCCATCTAGAGTGGCTGGCTCACAGCCTCGCAATCCAGCTCCAGCTGAGGCCTCTGTAGACACCAGCACCCACGTGCACACAGACACGGGCGAAGAAACAGCTCAGCAGCTAAGAGCCCGTGCTCTTCTTCCAGAGGCCTGAAATCCCGTCCCCAGCATGTGACAGGAAGTGGATCTTTTGGCAATTGTACCACTAGACTCTTCAGTTTCAGAGAGCCCTGCTGTTCCCGAGGCTAGTGTGGGTGTTAGAAACGCCTTGACCGCCAGGGGACGCGCGCTCCCCACGGCCTGGAAGGCTGAGCTCAGGGCCGGGGAATGCTAGGCGGGCCTGGGCAGGTACACAACTCCCCAAGCAGGAGAGCGCAGCGGGCAGGGCGGGCGTGGCAGGCTCTGTTCCCAGGCTTCTGTCCCGGCCCTCCACCCTCAGGTCTTCCTGCTTGGGCCTCCTCCAACTCTAGCTCTCCCTTCATCTGGCTCCATCTGAGCTCCACCCTTAGGTCTCCTTGTTCGGCCTCCTCTGCCCTCCAGCCCGGTTCCAGAGGTGAAGGATCCTGTTTGGGCATCTTGGAGTGGGATCCAGGTCAGGGTGTCGAGATGAGCTGGGAACACTCAGAGTGCAATCCTTTGCTCTAGCCAGGTCAGACTTGATTTTTAAATCCGTGGAATGGACATGGATCTTCCCCTAGCTATACCTTGAGCTAGCTACCAGGAGGGCTTCTCTGTCCTTCTCTGTTCCCTTAGTGTACTGTTAGGGGAATTAATGACTTCATCCAGATGAGGTGTGGGCATTGGCAGACCTAAAATATACAGTGTTTACAAGAGTGCAATTTAAAGACTGTTACCAGCCTTCCTCCAGCCTTCTTTAGGGTGACACAGATAAGTGTCTGCAATCCCAGCACATGGGACACTGAGGCAGTAGGGTCTCTAGTTCGAAGCCACCCTGGGCTACATAAGTGACACTGTCTCAAAGGAACAAGACTGGATTTTAGCTCCCAGTGATAGAGTGCTTGTGTAGCTAGCATGAAGCTTGAGTTCAGTCCCTGAGGCCTGGGGCATCGATCACCCCACGTGGGCAGGTTCAGAGTGAGAGATGAAAACCCAGTGTCTTATTTTTGGTGAGCGTTCTTGGTTGGTTAGTTTATATCTCCCTGACTTGTCTGGAACTCACTATGTAGAGCAGGCTGGCTTAAACTGCCTGTCTCTGCCTCCTGAGTGCTAGGATTAAAGGCATGGGCTGCCGCCACCACCAAGTTTGTCTTGTTTCTCTGTCTCTGTCTCTCTGTCCCTGTGTACTTAAACTGTCATTCCACCTGCCTCTACCTTCCCAGTGCTGGAATACTGACATGTGCCTTAACAGTCTTTGTATGCAGTGTCGACTGAACCTGGGCCTTCCTGCATGCCACACACCAACCCCTTCCTCCTTCTGTGTTCTATTGCCAGTGGTCTCAACCACCTGAGCCTCGGGACCACAGAACCCTAACTTTCCCACCAGAAAGCAACAGTGACTATCCCCAGGATGAGAGCCCTGGAGGGTCCCAGATGGAAACTGGCAAGTTCCCAGGACCGGCCTCAGTTTTCCCATTGTGAGGGAGGTGTCCTCTCAGGGGTCAACGAACTCCGCTGAAGGTGGAACTCGCTGTTCCTACCTTGGGGTGATTGCCAAATGCCTGTGTGGACGGAGAGATCCCTCCTGAGCCAAGCCTGGCAGGACACGGCCTGTGCTGGCGGCCGGTGGCTATTATTCCTTAGCTTCATTGCAGGGTGCCACTCCAGCCCAGGCATGCGCAAACACCCCCTCTTCAGATCCGTGTCCCCCACCAGCTTCACAATCCCCCTACACAAGGGCCCAGAAGTGGAGAGATAGAGGGAGGTGCCTGCCTGCCCCTGCCCTCTCCCTGGCTCAAGGACAGACACCTCCAGAATTAGCCTCCTTCCCTCCCTTATCTCCTACAATACCTCAGGCCAGACAGATGGAAGTGGAAGCGACGTGCCTCACCTCTGGGTCACAAGGAACCCCACCCCGGGAGGAAGAAGGTTAATTAGAAAATCTGGTGGGAGTGAAGGAATTCCTTCCACACACAGACAGCTGTCACAAGAGTGAATGAGATGTCAAATTCAACTGCCTGTATGGCCCGCCAGCCTCAGTGTACCACCTTCATTCTCTGTAACATAGCAGTACACGGCCACAGAAGCCTCCCAGATCCAGTCCTGTGGTCCTGTTATTCTGCCCTGGGCTTTAGAATGACCTCAGCAAACCCCACCTATTTCCCACTCCGTGGGGCAACAAGAGGTCTGACTCCAGTTTCCGCTAGGGGGCGCTCTTGGGCGGATGTGCCTCTCCTGGTTAAGCAGGTCTGACGCCCCAGTTAATGACATGTTGGGGTTCGCTCAGCGGCACAGAAGAGGTTGGAGAGCTGCCCCGGTTTCTCACTCCCTGCCCCCATCCCAAAACCAGAAAGTGGAGTGTAGCGCTGAAACACAGCCTCCTGAGAAACCCACGCCCCTCGTGCTTGTCCCACTCTTTTCGAAGACCAGAATCCACTATTCAGTGCCACTAACTTTACTCAAAGACTTAGTGGTTCGGTGCTGAAAGCAGCTGGAGAGTGCCTGGGCGCTTTACCATTCTAAAACTTCCTTATGTCCCACATCTACCCAAAATTCAGAGACCCAAGACCCCAACAGCACCCTAAGACACTTCCAAGGGTCCCCAGTTAAAGTATCCAAAAATTCCAGCTCCAATAACTCCCCAGGACCAAGGGCTCCGAGTACCACTAAGATCGCAGGTGTTTAAGCCCCCATCCATCTGCCCAGTAAAGTCAGCACCCCAGGTCCTTCTTTCCAGGGATCCAGGCGTGAGCTCCCCACACTATTCCCCTGGACCTAAGGTTCGAGTTTCCTTCAAGTCCTCCCAGGGACGCGATGTCGGGTTTTGGGGTGGCTGGACCCTGGGTGGGGGTGGAACTCACGCGTCGGGGCAGATCCTGGCACCGGGGGGGCTTTTCCTCAGGCTCCGGCTCCGGCTCCTGCGGCGGGGAGCGGAGGACGGGGCGGGGCAGTCGCCCGGGAACAGGTTAGACGACGTGACTCTGACTGGAGGGAGGCGTGTCTCTCAGAGGAGGGGGAGCTACTGTTGCCTGGAGCACCTTGGGATATGTAGTCCCGAATGGGCGGGGCGCAGCCAGAGACATTTCCATTTGGAGTCAGACGCAATCCATTTGACAGTCAGCCAGAGCTATGTCCAGAAGGTCATGGACGTCCTGGACGGCGAAAGGCACAAGAGTTTAGAATCTCACCTCACTATGGGTACAAGGGAAGAACTCCTGAGCCCTTTCCCACTCCTCCAGGCTCAGTTTCCCCTTGCCTGAGTGAAGGTTTGGACACTTAACAAGGAGATGGGAGGCGCAGAGAAATTCACACGACCAATACTATGGCGAGAAAAGAACCCACCTTAATCAGGATTACAAGCCCCGGGTTATCTGTCTAAATAAAACAAAAAATAAAAAAATAAAAAAAATAAGGGGTCTCTAATCCTAGCACTTAGGAAGCAGAGACGGAGGCCGGGCAGTGGTGGCGCACGCCTTTAATCCCAGCACTTGGGAGGCAGAGGCAGGCGGATTTCTGAGTTCGAGACCAGCCTGGTCTACAGAGTGAGTTCCAGGACTGCCAGGGCTATACAGAGAAACCCTGTCTCAAAACAAACAAACAAAAAAACAAAAGGAAGCAGAGACAGGAGCACCTCTGAAAATTCAAGGCCATACTGATCTACACAGCGAGTTCCAAGCCAGCCTGGACCACATAAAGAGACCCTGTCTCAAAAACAAAACAAAGCATGCATTGGCGATTTACTGGCGCGACAAGCAACAAACTGGACTACAATCCCCAGCAGACTCCTGACCGACGTCCATCGCCAGCCACCTTCGAGTCATCTGGGAATTGGAGTCTTGAAGCCCACAAAGGGCAAGCCCCAGAGTTTCTTGCCCAAGCGCGAGGGGGACACATAGTCTGGAGATTCCTGGAGGAGGGAACACTCTTTCGTAGCCTTGGTTCCCCTTGTTCTCAAAAGACTCAGAAGAAGCGGGGATGGGGGGGCGGGGCACACCAATGCTGGAGGAGTCTCCAAAATCTCCGCAGAGGGGGAGGGCCGCGACGCTGACACACCGGCCAGGAATGCAGTCGAGTCACCCTGTCTCGCCACCGTCCAGCGGCTCCACCCGCCACCCCACGCGCTGCAGTCCTGCTGGGAAGGGGCGTGGGCACGTCCCCCAAATTCCACGTCCACGTGCCGCTGTTTACTTGGGCCACGGAGCAGAAAGGGACCGACCAGGGGCACCTCTACCTGCCTCGGAACCGTGAAGAATATTTGCCATTCAGGACACTAAGCCCACGAGGGCATCTTCAACTCTCAGTCGACACTAACCCTCACACCAATTCAAGCCAGGCTCTGGGGCGCTGGGGTCCGAGGCTCCGCCCGGGCCCTGCGGACTCCCCCCCCTCGGTTTCCCGCTTCCCCTAGACTTCAGAAGCTCCGCCTCTGATTGGTACTTAAAATGCTCCGCTCGTCCGCTTTTTTCAATTTTCCGGCCTGGTTCAGGCAAACCTTCCACTTTCACCGCACCAGAGACTTCCGAAGATACACTCTAGCACAATCGTGACAACCAGAATTCTTACCTAGCTTTTACAAGAATGCAGCATAATCGATCTTTTGTCTCTTTAAAAGCCGTGGCCTAGGAGAGTCACCGCCCCTTTAAGACTGTATTGGAAGGAACCACGTGAGCAAAGCTGTAGGGGAAGCAGACACTCCGAGATCCGAGCTAGCTTGCATTTCTGGGGAACGGGGAATTGATTTTCCCCTGCAGGACATTGTTGCGAAATTAATCATTCCTCTGTTGTGTGAAGTTTAAGAATGGAGGTTAGCCGGGTTCTGCAAATAGTGACAGCGCCGAGCCGCGGCCCATCTCTCCTACGCTACTTGGATGCTTCCGGCTGCGGCTCCACCCCTGGCGTCCACGTGGTGGGTAGAGTTCCGCTCAGGTTCCGCGTGGGCTCCTCCAGAGTTGGAATGGAGGGTACCCCGGCCTGTGGTGAGTGGAGCTTGAATTGGTGGAGAGGAAGGGCATCCGGGAGGGTCTGGGTGCAGAAGGGGTTGGGGAGGGCTGCGGGGTTGCCCCCGTGAAGCAGGCGGGTGCGGGACCTACGGGTACTTTGAGAGGTTGGCCATGTCAAAGGGGCCCCGGCTGTCTCGTCTCAGGTGTCACTCGGTTCTCCTGCCCTCCCCACTTCACGGCGATGTCTCCAGACTCGGATCCCCCCCGTTTCTCCTTGGAGGCGCTTACAGGTCCCGATACAGAACTGTGGCTTATCCGAGCCCCTGCAGACTTCGCCCCACAAAGGTGAGTGGTCGCTTGCAGGCCACCTACTGAACGGATCCCCCCACCTCCTAGAGGCGGAACCCTCCAGGGGCTGAACTCACTCACCATAGACCGTGAACAAGAACTTTAGACTGCTTTCTTGAAAATTCGAGATAGGGTTTCTCTGTCCTGGAACCCGCTCTGTAGAGCAAGCTGGCCTCGAACTCAGATTCTGCCCCTGGAATGCTGGGTTAAAGGTGAGTTGACACCACCGGGCTAGATGGCATTTCTGAGCAACCCGGAAATGCTGCTTTGGGTTGTTTTGAAAGTCTTATTCGGTAGCCCAGGCTGACTTCTAAGAACCAGCCTCCCCAGCCCCAGTTTCTTGAGTACCGGGATTAAAAGTGGGTGTCACAGGTTGTCTCGGAGAATCCTTTTTCTTAAAAGATTTATCCGTTTATGTAGATGAGCACTCCATTTGCCTGTATGTTTGCTTGATAGAAGAGCACATCAGACAGAAGATCCCATTATAGATGGTTGTGAGCCACTCTGATTGCTGGGAACGCAGGTTCTCTGAATGAGCAGCCAATGCTCCCAACCACTGAGCGGACGCACTATCCACCCATTTTGGAGAACATTATATTCCATGTAGTAGTTAAACTTTTGATCCCCCTGCCTCTGCCCCCCAAATACAGCCACCATGCCTGCCTTAAACATCGCTTAGCCAGTAATGGTGGGGATCAGATATAATCAGGAAAACAGTAGACTTCTAGGCCAGCATGAGCTAGGGAGTACTAAGCCAGCCTCACTTACACACACGGAGAATGTGTCTCAGGAAACAGCCATGAGGTGGCCCCAGGCTGGTCAGGCATTCTAGGCATCCCTCAAACCCCCGGAAGATGGTTGGTTGGTTGAAAACAGGAAACAGAACTCAGGGTCTTGCCCTGGGTTCTATTGCTGAGCTGCACCCTAGCCTGGAAAAGGTCAGTCACCGATTCTCCCTTTCCCTTCTCAGCCTCAATGGGCGGCGTGTGCCTCTCTCTGGCTCCAAGACTGTTAAGGGCAAACTGGATGGCAAGAAGCACCGATACCGGGTCTTTACCAGCAGTCCCCAGGCCAGAGAAGCCACCTTGCTCGCATCTTCAACGGAAGCAGGTGGCAGACTCACCTGTGCTCCGGCCCCCAGCGGGAGCTTAAGGATCATGGAAGGTCCTCAAGAATATCTTCTCTCTCGGGTTCCCCTGCAGCCGATCCCCACAAGTCTGCCACCTCAGATCCCTGCTGGCCTTCGGCCTCGCTTCTCCGCCTTCGGAGGCAGCCCTCCAGTCACAGGGCCCGGGTCAACCTCGGATCTGAGGTCACCCTCTTCAGGGAAGAGGAAGGCTGCGGGGCCCTCCGACACTCAGGAGGCTGTGATGAGGCACAGGGCCGTGGGGGTGGAGACAGCCACAGGTAACCAAGGGGTGGATGTGAGGAAGAGGAGGAAAGAGAAGAGGAAGGCTGCGGGGCCCTCCGACACTCAGGAGGCTGTGATGAGGCACGGGGCCGTGGGGGTGAGGCAGCATGTGGGGGAGGAGATGGAGGCCGAGGCGTCGGTGCCCGTGGCAGAGCCGCCAGCCCCACCTGCCACCAGCAGCAAGAAGAGGAAGAAGTCCAAGGGGGCAGAGACACCCCGGGCAGAAGAGGATCCAGGGCACACAGAACCTGTGGCTCAAACAGAGCCTCCTGAGGGGACCTTCCTGTCCTCCACCAAAAAGAGGAAAAGGCAGAAGGAAGCTGACGGGACAGAGGAAGTGGACAGTGCCATGGCTGGCTCTCAGCCACAGGTTACTGTGGAACGCCATGAGGAAACTATCCTATTGTCCCCTACAAAGAAGAGGAGAAAAGCAAAGAGACAGAATTTGGTGATGGAGGCAGAGTTGGGGCTCCCTGGAGTGCTTACGGAGACCCATGTTTCAGAACACGGGCTTCAGGCTGAAGCAGCTCCTACGTCCCCCAAGAAGACACAGAAGAAGAGAAAGGGAAAGTGGGTGGATGAGGCACTGGCCTTGGCGGCAGAGGTGACTGACCCACAACAGTCCGAGGAACCAGAGCCCAGGGCCAGCCAAAGATCCCCCAAGAAGAAGAAGAAGAAGGATCAGGAAAGTGAGGTACAAGACACCATTCCCCACTGAGAGATGTCTCCTCCAGGAGAAGCAGAAGAGGAAGGTTCAGCAGGGGCTGTGATAACGCCCCGGGGAAGGGGAGGAGCTTGCAGGACTGAGGTCAGAACCAGCTGTACCCTGCCCCCCAGCAAACATGCACATCCTGGAGCCTGGACATGGAAGATGCTTTATTGTGACACGGCCTCGCTGGCAGGTCATCGAGGTGCTTTGAGGAAGGGTTCATGTAGTACTTCAAAGAGCCTGCGGGCCTGAGGGCAAGGGGAGAAGAGAGCGTGTCATTAAAGACGCTGTGTGCTGCTCTGTTCGCAGTGGGGCTCTGCTTCCTCCTCTCCTGGTTGAGGAGCTGTGGGGTCTGGGTTCTACCTGGGGCTGCCCAGGAGGTGATGTAAATAAACCTAAGAAACAATCCACCGGCCGGGCGGTGGCGGCGCACACCTTTAATCCCAGCACTTGGGAAGCTGAGGCAGGAGGATCAGAAGTACAAGGCCAGCCTCAGCTACATTAAGTACAGAAAACAAACCAACAAAAAGTATTACTTACTTTGGGTACGTGGGGTCCAGCATCCTGGGCTGGCCTGGCTAGCTGTTTAGTCAAGGATGACTCTGAGCTCAACCTTTGATCCCCCTGCCTCCTCTGGCTGCTGTAAGCGTGCTCACCACACGTAGTTTAGCCAGTGCTGGGATCATGGCTTTGCGCATGCTAAGCAAGCACTCTACCAACTCAGCTACATTCCCAACTGACAAGAACAAATTTTATGGAGCCTTTTAAAACAAGCATGGTGGCTTCTGCCTGTGATCTTAGCAGAAGTCGGCAGCAGAGCTAAGTTCAGGCCCAGCCTGGTCTACAGTGAGATCCAGGCCAGCTAGAGTTATGTATATTAAGAAACTGTCTGCCGGGCAGTGGTGGCGCACGCCTTTAATCCCAGCACTTGGGAAGCAGAAGCAGGCGGATTTCTGAGTTCGAGGCCAGCCTGGTCTACAGAGTGAGTTCCAGGACAGCCAGGGCTACACAAACCCTGTCTCGAAAAACCAAAAAAAAGAAAGAAAGAGAGAAACTGTCTAAAATCAATAGCCATTTAATAGAACTTAAAGTCTAAGGTCCATTGATTTGGGGCTCATTCTTGTACCTCAATCCCTGTGGCATCCCCCTAGATTCTTACCTTCTGGGGGCCCAGGCCCGGGCACAAGGCTAGATCCTCCCTTGATGCAGTGAAGAGCTGTTCCAGGGACTGAAAGGTAGACTCAAGGTCAGGGCAGTGTGCTCTAAACCCTTACATGCCCCAGCTGCAGGGGACCCCTGGGTGCGGGCCACGGGGAGGTCAGGAGGGGACTCCCAGGGGGCCTCTTACTCCAAATGTAGCCAGGAGGGTCTGGCTGTCGGTCTTGTTTACAGATTTCACGGTCGTCAGACACTCAGTGGCCTGGAAGGGAAAAGATGTTTTCTTGGGAGCCAGGCATAGGTGCAGCCTGAGAGTCTAGTAGAAAGCAGGTCCTGGGAGACTCTCGCTAGTTTGAGGCCAGCCTGGCCCACAGCCAGGCTCAGGCCTGCTGGGCCTGGCTAGATCCCGACTTTAGAAACAGCAAAAGGGCAGAGGAGATGGTTCAGCGACTGCAAATACACCCAGCCCTTCCAGAGGACCCAATTCACTTCCCAGTACCCAGAACACCCAGAGAGATAGAAATGTAGAGTCCCTGTTTGAAAGCATCAATTCATTTACAAAATAGCATTCAAAAGTGACCACTGGGTGGTGATGGGTGCTGTGGTCACTGCAGGATGGCACTCTGGGCTACTTGGCTGAGGGGTTGAAGGAGGCCTTCCTGGAGGGGGAGGCACCAAAGCTGGCCTGGGAAACAAGGACTCCAGCAGAAATAATAGGATCGTAGATGCTGAGGGCAGGCTAGGGGGTCAGAGCTAAGGGAGGCAGAGTCTGGTTTGTACTTAAGACCCTTCAACCTGGTCAGAGGGAATGAGGGAGGACAGGACAGGGAAGGAATGCCTCATCGTGCATGAACTTGCTTTGGGAAAGGACCGAGCTCAACCCAGAAGCCATTACAGGACCAGGAGGTACAGAGGGCAAGAAGCGCAGTCTCACCCGAGATAGGAAATTCTGCTCCAGCTTTTCCATAAGGAGGTCTGCGGGCTTCTGCTCATACGCCTTGTAGGTCTCCAGGTACCGCCCTGCTTCCTCTGCACTGGGTAACAGAACGCATGTCAGCCAGGGTGAGAGGTCTATCATTTGGGATTCTCCTTCAAACAAAAGCTAGGTCAATCCCAGCCCCCACCCCTGTCCTCACCAGGGAGCCCTGTGGGGTGGCTTCTCACGAATTTATTATTTTGGTCATGCTGGAGATGGAATACAGGGCCTCTAAGCAAACAAATGCTCTACCACTGAGCCACGCCCCAGCCCCTCACTGGGGGATTCTAGGCAGGGTCTCTACCACTGAGCCACGCCCCCAGCCCCTCACTGGGGGATTCTAGGCAGGGGCTCTACCACTGAGCCACGCCCCCAGCCCCTCACTGGGGGATTCTAGGCAGGGGCTCTACCACTGACCCACGCCCCAGCCCCTCACTGGGGGATTCTAGGCAGGGGCTCTACCACTGACCCACGCCCCAGCCCCTCCCTGGGGGATTCTAGGCAGGGGCTCTACCACTGAGTCACACCCCCAGACCCTCACTGGGGGATTCTAGGCAGGGGCTCTACCACTGAGCCACGCCCCAGCCCCTCACTGGGGGATTCTAGGCAGGGGCTCTACCACTGAGCCACGCCCCAGTCCTTCACTGAGGGATTCTAGGCAGGGGCTCTACCACTGAGCCACACCCCCATCTCCCTTCTTGAGTTCCTTCTACCAACACAAAGTCTCACTATGTATCTTTGCCTGGCTTTGAATTAATGATCCTCCTGCCTCACCCTCCCGAGTGCTAGAACTACAGATGTGCACTGTCACAAACAGACTTAGATTTCTTTCTCTCTTTCTGAGACAGAACTTCATGTATCCCAACCTAGCTTTAAACTGCTTACTTAGCCTGGCAGTGGTGGCGCACATCTTTAATCCCAGCACTTGGGGGTTGTGGCAGACAGACCTCTATGAGTTCGAGGCCAGCCAGAGAGAGTTCCAGGACAGCCAATTGCTACACAGAGAAACCATGTCTCAAAATAAATAAATAAATAAATGTAAACAAATAAACAAATTGCTTACTTAGCTAAACATTTCACAGACCTTCTGGTCCTCCTGTTTCCATTTCCCAAGTGCTGGGATTACAGGTGTGAGCCATGAAGCCAGGTTTCTGCAATGCAGTGACAGGACGCAGGGCTCCTGCGAGTCATGAAGCACTGTCAACAAAGCCAGCCCTAGTGCTTGCAAACACTCTTACTGAAGTGTGTCTTTCTAAGTTGAAAGCTATTAATTTAACGGGAGTTTAATTTTACTTATGGTATGAGTAAGGGATATGTTTTGTTCTTTCCTAAATTGACTATTTGTGGTTTGGTTGGTAATCTGGAGATGGAGACAGAGACACAGATGTGGTGGCACACTCAATCCCAGCACTCAGGATGCTGAGGCAGGCAGTCTGCTATATTTTAGGATAGCCTTGACTATGGACTCTGGGGAAAACAAAGCAAACCAGGAACACTAGACACAGAATTCTTTCCATTGTTGAGTCTAACCTGGACATATCTGGCCTCTGATCTCATTGGCCAAGGCTGGCCTTGAACTCTTGACCTGTCCTGGCCTTGGACTTCACAGGGCTGGGATTATAGGTTTGTGTCACCATGCCTGGCTTAGGAACCACTACCACTACACAGGCTGCCTTGGCTGGTGCAGGGGATGGGGGTGAGGGTGGAGGGCTGTGTCTCACCTCCAGGCCAGGACTAGGGTGCAGTCAGCCAAGATGCACATCTTAGCCAGGTCCTTAAGAGCCTTCTGGGGATCTTTCTGGAAGAGAAGAATGTCATATGTAGAGACCTGGGTAAAAGCAGGGATTTATAGTGTGGAAACCCAACAGCTGGGCTGGGGAG
The DNA here is from genome assembly GCA_036184795.1 of Tokudaia tokunoshimensis. Lineage (NCBI taxonomy): Eukaryota > Metazoa > Chordata > Mammalia > Rodentia > Muridae > Tokudaia > Tokudaia tokunoshimensis. Next base: position 44,194,028 of record BTHU01000006.1, read on the forward strand.
AGACAGCATTGTCGGTAAAGTCACAAGGACCCAAGTTCAGTCCCCAGCATGGATAAAAAGCTGGGTATGGTGCCCCAGGGCCCGGTGAGAAACTCTGCCCAAAAAACAAAAAAAAAAAAAAAAAAAAAAACCCCACAGTGGATGTGCAGGGCCTCGGGCCTTGCAAGCATCTCTCCTCTTTCTCAGCGGGTGAAGGCGCCTGGCTTCAAGCCTGAGCACTTGATCCACATAGGAGGAGACCCAACCCTCAAGAGTTGCCCTCTGACTTCTGAGTGTATGTGCTCACTCATGTGAGCGCGCGCGCACACGCGCACACACACACACACACACACACATACACACGTATGTAAAAAATATTTCTTAAGTCCTTTAAAAGAGCACCAAATAAAGAAACCTAGACATAGCCTGGCAGCGCGGTGGAGGTCATATATTGAAGGCAGGTCCTCACTTACCACAGAGGGGAGGACAGTGCCCTGCTGGAGCCTCGGAGCTAAGAGAAGTTTTGAGCAAGAGGAGCTGCCACACACCCCAGCAGAGGGCACCGGACCCCACTGCAGACGGCTGGGAGCCACCGTGTAGGTGCTGGGATTGAACTCGGGACCTCTGGAAGAGCAGACTCCTCTACCGCTGACCATCTCTCCAGCCCCTGGCTCAAGCTTTAACGCAATTACTCAAGAGCCTAGGACAGAAGGTTGCCATGAGGTTAAGGCCAGCCTGGGCTACACTAAGTTCTAGGCCTCCCTGGACTATGTTGTGAGACTTTGTCTTAAAAACATAAACAAGGGGGTGGCCGGGTTGGGGGGGGAAACATAAACAAACAAAAAGTAAATAAAGTATGGTGACCAGGACAGCAAGCATGGAGAAATTGTAGATCTGACATGCCAGACTGTGAGAAATGAAGAACAAAGTCTAACAGACATTTAGGTAAAGGGGCACGAGGCAAGCTTTTACTTTAACAATACTGTAAACTAAACCTAGTGCATGCTAGGAGGGGCTCTACACTGAGCCACGCCCCCAGCCCCTCACTGGGGGATTCTAGGCAGGGCTCTACCACTGAGCCACGCCCCCAGCCCCTCACTGGGGGATTCTAGGCAGGGGCTCTACACTGAGCCACACCCCCAGCCCCTCACTGGGGGATTCTAGGCAGGGGCTCTACACTGAGCCACGCCCCCAGTCCCTCCCTGGGGGATTCTAGGCAGGGGCTCTACACTGAGCCACGCCTCCAGCCCCTCCCTGGAGGATTCTAGGCAGGGGCTCTACACTGAGCCACGCCCCCAGCCTCTCACTGGGGGATTCTAGGCAGGAGCTCTACCACTGAGCCACGCCCCCAGCCCCTCACTGGGGGATTCTAGGCAGGGGCTCTACCGCTGTGCCACGCCCCCAGCCCCTCACTGGGGGATTCTAGGCAGGGGCTCTACCGCTGAGCCACGCCCCCAGCCCCTCCCTGGGGGATTCTAGGCAGGGGCTCTACCGCTGAGCCACGCCCCCAGCCCCTCCCTGGGGGATTCTAGGCAGGGGCTCTACCACTGAGCCACGCCCCCAGCCCCTCACTGGGGATTCTAGGCAGGGGCTCTACCGCTGAGTCACGCCCCCAGCCCCTCACTGGGGGATTCTAGGCAGGGCTCTACCACTGAGCCACGCCCCCAGCCCCTCACTGGGGGATTCTAGGCAGGGGCTCTACACTGAGCCACGCCCCCAGCCCCTCACTGGGGGATTCTAGGCAGGGGCTCTACACTGAGCCACGCCCCCAGTCCCTCCCTGGGGGATTCTAGGCAGGGGCTCTACACTGAGCCACGCCTCCAGCCCCTCCCTGGAGGATTCTAGGCAGGGGCTCTACACTGAGCCACGCCCCCAGCCCCTCACTGGGGGAATTCTAGGCAGGAGCTCTACCGCTGAGCCACGCCCCCAGCCCCTCACTGGGGGATTCTAGGCAGGGGCTCTACCGCTGAGCCACGCCCCCAGCCCCTCACTGGGGGATTCTAGGCAGGGGCTCTACCGCTGTGCCACGCCCCCAGCCCCTCACTGGGGGGTTCTAGGCAGGGGCTCTACCGCTGAGCCACGCCCCCAGCCCCTCACTGGGGGATTCTAGGCAGGGGCTCTACCGCTGTGCCACGCCCCCAGCCCCTCACTGGGGGGTTCTAGGCAGGGGCTCTACCGCTGAGCCACGCCCCCAGCCCCTCACTGGGGGATTCTAGGCAGGGGCTCTACCGCTGAGCCACGCCCCCAGCCCCTCCCTGGGGGATTCTAGGCAGGGGCTCTACCGCTGAGCCACGCCCCCAGCCCCTCCCTGGGGGATTCTAGGCAGGGGCTCTACCGCTGAGCCACGCCCCCAGCCCCTCCCTGGGGGATTCTAGGCAGGGGCTCTACCACTGAGCCACGCCCCCAGCCCCTCACTGGAGGATTCTAGGCAGGGGCTCTCCTGCTGAGCTAGGAATCCTACTTCTTTTGAGTCAAGAGTCTCACTCTGTAGCCCAGGCTGTGTGAGGAACTCATGACTCTTGCCTGAGACTCCAGAGTGCTGGGATCAACTGTCAGGAACACACCACCCTATCTGGCTCTAGACAACTTTTGCTTCCCACCTCCCAGCCTACGGAGGCTTTCCGAGAGAACTGGGGCAATTTTAGCGTCAGTGAAAATCCATTCCTCACTGAGGTCCTAAGCCACTTTGTCTTAAAAGAGACTCATCAGTCCATGCATGAACTCAACTCGATGCTCCCACTGCGTGGAAGGAGTGAGGTCGGCGCGGCATCCCTGCTTACCACATCCACTTGGACCAGGAGCACACGCAGGGCGAAGTTCTTCCCCAGGCTCTGCAGCCGTTCATGGATGTAGTCTGGATGGAGGTTGTGGTAGCGGAGGCTAGTGGAGACAGGGAAGGGGACATGAGCCCTTGAGTGTCTCAATGTCCCCGAGGCTCCAGACATCCTTATATACCTTACTGGCATCCAGAGGTTGGGACCCATTAACACAGCAAAGAGGACAACCTTGCCAGAAGCCCAGGGAAGTCAACTGACTGAGATGGATTTCTAGGAAACGGCAGTCAGCTGTAGCATTCGGGAACACTGGACACTTGGCTTCTTCCCTCAAATCAGGGTCCAGCCCTTCTCCCTCAGACCTAGAAATACAGACCCAGGATCCCTCCCTCAGATACAGAAAGAAGTCCAGGCCCCAGCTTCCATTCCTCAGATCTAGGGTCCAGCCCCAGCTACTGTTGTCCCGGGTAACTGTAGGCCACAACCACTTCTTCAACACAAAGTCATGCATAGGCCCAGAGCCCAAAACACTGAACCCCACTTTCCCCACTCAATGCTCAAAATGACAAAATAGTGAAGCGGGATCCTCCCCCCTTCAAAGCGCCTGGAGCTCACCTGAGGAAAAGGGCACAGGTGCTCTGGCCCAGCACGTAATCAGGAATCACGTCACCGAATTCCCAGGGCACATTGCGTACAAACTTCAACACGGGGTTGCCCCTCTGCCCAAGGGAGAAAGGCAGAAGCCACTTATGGGGGTGACCCTTGGACTAAGGTGAGTGTAGGCCCTCCTCTACCTCTTCCTGCCCTAAGACCCACTTCCAGGGTCTTTTCCAGATTCTCTTCCCACATTCCTCAGCCCTGCCCTCCCCGCCCCCAGCTTCTGCCCTAGTATCCATCCATCCTGCCCTCCCCTCCCCCCCACTTCTGCCCTAGTATCCATCCATCCTGCCTTCCCCCCCCAGCTTCTGCCCTAGTATCCATCCATCCTGCCCCCCCCCCGCTTCTGCCCTAGTATCCATCCATCCTGCCCTTCCCCCCCCCGCTTCTACCCTAGTATCCATCCATCCTGCCCTCCCCCCCCTTCTGCCCTAGTATCCATCCATCCTGCACCTCCCAACTTCTGCCCTAGTATCTATCCACCCTGCCCTCTGCTGGTCACCAGCCCGCACTGCACACTTAGCAACATCCACACTCGTCCTTCCCAGGGAGGGTCCCACATCAGTGCCCCAGGCCAGTCCTAGATCGTTCTTTCCCCTACTTCTCTGGCGGAATCTGGACCTTGTCCACACCGCTCCTCCACTACCACAGCACCTCCCTGGCCGAGGCCACCATCACACTACCTGAGGCCACCTCACAAATAGTACGCTCAGCCATGGCTGGGTCCTCCAGGAGGCAGAGGCCCTGTCCTGTACCCCTCCTCTGGCCCTGAGAACATTGGCAGCCCAGGCTCTAACCCATCCAGGGGCACTGCGAGGCCACATACTGTTCCTGTGCTGGGACACAGCAGTGACCAGCCCAGGTCCAGGTTCTCAAGCTCATCTGGACTCTGTCCCTGGGTCCAGATATGTCTTTCTTGTGAAGCCTGTGGACCATCTGCTATACACCCTGACCCGGATTCTAGAGACTTCTGGAATTTCCCGACTCACAGATAGCATCTAGCATGGACTTCCTAAGGCTTGAGGGACTCCCGAGAGAAGGGAACACCTTGTATTCTCCTGGATGACTCATAGTAGCTCCTATTTGGCCCAGAACAGACTCAGGGGACCTGTGCTCAGAATTCAGGGTTGGGATTGTTTGCCCCACCCCAACCTCCACAGAAGGGAGGGCCCAAGGTTCACCAATAGCTAGGGATGACATCTATCCAAGCCTGTATCATAATTCTACCACAACCCAAAAGGACTGAGTTCAAAAGCTTCCCTGTAGCCTGGGCATTCCCAGAGGGCTGGAGTGTGGAAGCTCCAGGCTATGCCCTTCCCATGCCATGACACCCTAGGCAGTAAATGAATGAAGCAGTTAATGCATATAGAAAGGAATGAATGGACATTAAAAGGAATGAATGAATGCACAAAGTAATTCATTCAAGCTGCCACAGACATCAAACTCTTTCATTATAGAGTTGGGTAGGAGGCTGGGCATGGTGGTGCATGCCTTTAGTCGGAGGCAGAGACAGCTAAGGTCTCTGAGATTGAGGCCAGCCAGGGTTACATAGCTTGGGCAGCATTTCAGTGACTAGAGGTTCTCCCTATAGGTTCGGAGGAGATGAACAAACCTGAGGACAGGAGCCGAGCTGCCTAAACAGAGTGACAGTCCTAGCAGGAAGAGCTGGGGCACCCTGAACCCACAAGCTCATCAACAAATGCATGAATAGTGGGATATCTATAGGAAGGAATAAACGAATGAATGGATGGATGAATGTGTATATAAATGAATGGATGCAGGAATTAATGAATGAAGTGATAAACGTATGAGGAAGGGATGAATGAATGGACCGTGTGAATCTCAGCCCTCCTTCCTCCACTCTCAACACTAATCCCTGGAACAGGGTTTCCCATCAGAACCCCCAGCACCCCATCTCCTGCTCTCACCTGCCGTGGGCTCACGATGATGCTATTGGATTTTGCTCCTGTTTTCAGGGTCTGGCTGGGGTTCTCTCCTGTTGCAGGTTCAGAGCCCATGGGCAGTGTGGCCCCAGCCCCTCCTGGAGGCTGGGAGATGGCATACTCAGCATATGTCTGAGGGGCCAAGTGGGCTGAGGTGGTAGGGTTTCGTGATGATTTGAATAAGGGCTTGGCCTGTGGAGAGAAGGGAAGATTGGGGGTGGGGAAGGAACACTGGAGTGCTCCCCCTCCTTCCAGAGGCTTCCTGGGGCTAAGAACAAGGGCTGGGGCCATGGCTCTGTTGGTAAAGTGTGTGCCTGAGCATGCCCAGAAGCCCTCAGTGGGCCAGCCACAGTGGTGTACACCTGTCATCGCAGCACTCAGGAGGCAGAGGCCACGATGCTCTAGGCTGTCCCTCTAGCCCTGCCTCTGGACACACACCTCCTGTGTATGCAGCACTCCTGCCTCGATCTGCTCCGGCTCCTCGGCCTTGCTCACCTCAGAGCCTCTGGCCTGGCTTCCCCTCCATTCAGTTGTCCCCATGACCCATTCATTCTCTTACTATTTCTCCTGGTCAGATCCTTCAAACGATGTCAGAAGTATACATTTTTTTGTTGGTGGTTAGTTTTTTGAGACAGGGTTTCTTTGTATGGCCCTGGCTATCCTGGCACTCACTCTGTAGACCAGGCTGGCCTGGAGCTCAGAGTGCTGGGATTAAAGGCCTGTGCCACACCACACCTGGCCTGCTGTGCTTTGTGTTTGAATCAGACTTTCATTATGCAGCTCAGGCTAGCCTGGAACTTGTGATGGTCCTCCTGCCTCAGCATCTCCAAACACCTCAAGATGTTTGCCAACATGGCTGACACAGATTTCTCTTTCTCTCTCTCTCTCTCTCTCTCTCTCTCTCTCTCTCTCTCTCTCTCTCTCTCTCTCTCTCTCTCTTTTAAAAGATTTATTTAAGCCAGGCAGTGGTGGCCTTCAGACAGGGTTTCTCTGTGTAGCCCTGGCTATCCTGGAACTCACTCTGTAGACCAGGCTGGCCTCAAACTCAGAAATCTGCCGGCCTCTGCCTCCCAAGTGCTGGATTAAAGGCATGTGCCACCATTGCCTGGCCACCAACCCTTTCTTTTTTCTTTTCTTTTTTTAAAGATTTATTTATTTATTATATGCAAGTACAGTGTAGATGTCTTCAGACACACCAGAAGAGGGCGTCAGATATTGTTACAGATGGTTGTGAGCCACCATGTGGTTGCTGGGATTTGAATTCAGGACCTCTGGAAGAGCAGTCGGTGCTCTTAACCTGTGAGCCATCTCTCCAGCCCCCCTTTCTTTTTTCTTGAGATTTACCTATTTTTATATATGTATATGTATCTGTGTGTATGTGCCATATGTGTGCAGGTGCATGTGCCATAGAAGCCAGGAGATAGTGTTGGATCCCTGGAGCTAGAAATATATAGGTAATTGATTGTGAGCTGTCTGACATGGAAGCATGAACCAAATCTATATCCTGTATCCCCTAGAAAAGCAGAAAATCCTTTAAAAAAAAAAAGACTTCAGCAATGGGCATTGGTGGCTCATACATTTAATGCCTATCTCACAAAACAAAACAAAACAAAATCGGCCCAAGCAACTTTAATGAACGCCTCGTCTCTCTCTGGCCTCTGGGCTTCCTCTTTAAAGATTTTAGATTCTTATTTTATTAGTATTGAGTGTTTGACCTGCATGTATATACATGCACCATGTACATTCTTGGTTGCCTTCAGCAGTCAAAAGAGGGCATTGGAGTCCCTGGAACTGGAGTTACAGCCAGTTGTAAACCACCATGTGGGTTCTAGGGAACTGAACCTAGGTTCTCTGCAAGAGCAACCAGAGCATTTAACTGCTGATCCATCTCTCTAGGATACCAATTTCTCTTTCTTAAAGTATAAAAGCTTCCATTTCTAGCCTTTGGTGGTGGCTGTACCTTTAATCCTAGCACTTGGGAGGCAGAGAGAGGCAGATCTCTGTGAGTTCCAGAACAGAAGGCTACACAGAGAAATCACGTCTCAAAAAGCCCTAGATAGATAGATAGATAGACCGACAGACAGACAGACAGACAGACAGAATGACAGAGAGATAGATCGCTTACTTCCAATTCTTAAATGTCAGACCCTGGGCCAGGGAGATGGCTCAGTGGAGAGTGGTGCTTGACAATCTAGGCTTGAAGCCTGAAAGTTACCAGGTGGGAGGAGAGAACTGACCTCCTCACAAATGCCCTGGCAAGTACACCACTGGTTCACACTACATAAATAAATGTAAAAACAAAACAAAACAATAACAGAAAAGGTTAGATCCAAATTCATATCTTGAAAATCCAGAATACTGGTCATACAAAACACATAGCTGAGTTTAGTGTGCTGAAACGCACCTGGAATGTCCTATCACTGGAGAGATGGAGGCAGGAGGATTGATGCAAGTTTTAGGTCATAACAAGGCTTTTCCAAGAAAGAAAGGGGGGGGGGGCAGGCAAGATGGTTCAGTGGGTAAAGGTACTTGAAGCTTCGTGACCTCGGTTCAATCCTGAGGATCTACACACTACAAGGATAAAGCCAAGCTCCACAGGTTATCTTCTGACCTTCACAGGAGCTTCATGGCACTCACCCACATGTGCAGACACAGCATAAAGACATGTTTTAGAGGCTAGAGAGACGGCTTCTCAGTTAAGAGCACTGGCTGCTTTTCAAGAGGATCTGGGTTCAATTCCCATGGAGGCTCAACACTCCTTCCAGTTCTAGGGGATCCAATGCCTTTCTTCTGGTTTCTACAGGTCTACATGGATGTAGTGTACAGACATAAGCGCAAGCAAAACATCCACACGCGTAAAATTAAAACAAACAAACAAACAAACAAAAAACAACAGGGTGGTCCATTGCTGTAATCACAAGCACTTGGAAAGTGGAGATGGAAGAAACTGGGTTCGAGGCCAACCTGAGCTACATATCAATATCAAGGCTAGCCCAGGAAACACGTGACCCAATCGAAGACCCAGATTAAACAAACAAAAGCCATCACTGGCCATTGCCTAGCTGCTAGCCTCTCTCTTAACCACTCAATCATATCATTTTACCAATGGGGAAACTGAGGCTTGCAAAGCACGGCAGGTTATTTTTCCAAAGCAACCCAAGCCTAAACTCACACCGTAGTCCCAGGGATCCCTTACTGTTCCCTTTACTCCAAAAGCCCCCAAGCCCTCGCCCTTACCCCTACAGAAGGCACCTCGTCTTCCTCCAGAGGGATAACAAACTTCTTCCTTGTGGGTGGTCCTGAGGGTTGTGGCCGACTTTCCTCGTCCTTCCCAGGGTCCATCTAGAGACTGAAAGACGTGGCGACATCGGCGTTGGCATTTCCATATTCCAGAGGGAAACTTGGCTCACAGCGGTATCCCCACGCAAAAGGTTGCACGGTTCGATAGCTTTAGGTTCCAGAAAAGCAACCCGTGGGCCCGCCCCATTCCTCCTGCTCACTCAGGATTGGTCTACAGCCTTATAGGCCCGCCTACCAGTCTATTACTCCCGCACCACACTCGCTCAGGGGCAGTTGGCCCCGCCCTCAGAGGCACACCTGGATGGGTTCACCCCGCCTAGTCTCGGCCTAGTCTTAGCCTCCGCAATGATTGGCTTCTTCCTCTGCCAATCATCAATCCGAGGCCGCTATCCACCTTCCACCCTGCCCCTCTCGGCCCTATCTCTGGGTCTAAGCACTGCAAAAACTCACCTGCTTTTTCCTAATGCCTAGAAGAAAATACCACGGGGATAATAGAGGTGACACAACGCCAGCACCACCGGCTGACTAGACTCACTTCCGGCCGCTCTGGCCCTCCGCTCGTCTCGCTGCTCCCCAGGGAAGGTAGAGCGGAGAACTCTATTCACGCTACTCTCTATGATCCTGGAGGACTGTGGGGTTTTGGGGCCGATGGAAGCTGTAGATCTTTGTACCTGGGAGACTTTGACTTTAAGTGGTACTTTTCCAAGGTCCTCTTGAGCGCTTCCCAGACCAGACTCAGTGATGATCAAAGGATGTGGGGGAGAGGAAGGAGAAGGGAGAGAGGGGAGAGAGAGAGAGAGACAGAGACAGAGACAGACACACACAGAGACAGAGAGAGACAGAGACACAAACACACACAGAGGGAGACAGAGAGAGAGAGAGAGAGAGAGAGAGAGAGAGAGAGAGAGAGAGAGAGAGAGAGAGAGAGAGGAGGAAGGCGAGATTTCAGAGGACACCCTCCCTGTAAGTGTGGGTGGACTCAGCCCACTGACATTGACTCACTCATTCTAAGCCATTCCCCACTTGCATCCGAAGTAGGTATTGCTATTGACAACTGTGACTTCTTTAGGGCTCAGAGTCCAGTGGGACAGTCAGACATGTTGCTACCCAAACAGGGACAACCCAGAGCAGGCAGGGCCGGGAAGGGAGAGCCCAGAGGACATTGAGACCGGGTTGGGGGAGCACCTGACACGGCTAGGGCTTCCTGAAGGGACACCTGTGCTCGGAGACCTGGGCCCCATGGATGACTTAGTATTACTCATTTCCTGGAAGGACAGTTTCACCCCGTTCCAACTTGTAGTTCTGTGATTGCTAAGGAAATAGGGCATCGTTTTGTGACTTTAATGGTCTTATATGTATTTTGTGTTCTTGCTCATTTCCTTTGCCCATTTCTTTTTCAATGATTGGCTCATATCCTTTGCCCATTTTTTTTTTCGAAATGAGCAATTCAACAGCTTTTAAAATTAAGAAGGGGAGGAAAGGAGATGAGTGTCTCTTTATTACCGCCCATTATTGGAGCGACGCTTAAGGGTTGATGCTGTTAGTCACTTCCATAGGTTGCAAATCTTTCCTTCGGGTTCGTACTTTTAAAATTCTCCATTTTGCATGCATTTACCAGCGTGTTCTCCATTTTCTTTTGGTCTTCCTGTATTGAGGACATGCCCTAAGGTCATAATATGTAATCCCTCTATGTCTTTTTTTAATGGTGTCCTAGTTGTGAGGTGTGTGCATGCATGTGTGTATATCTGTGTATAAGCACATGCCTACACTGGGAATTCTAGGCAGAGACACTACTACTGAGCCGTGGCCCCGGGCCTTTGGAACTATGATACACAACAGAACTATTAATAGTTAATAGCCAGGCGAGATAGCTCATACATTTAATCCCAGCACTCAGGAGGAAGAGTCAGGTAGATCTCTGTGAGTTCGAGGCCAGCCTGACCTACAGAGTGAGTTCCAGGTCAGCCAGAGCTACAAAATAGTTAATTAATTAAATTTAATAGTAAGCAATCCTTGATCCTAGGAAGGAAAAGGGCTGAGCTGCCAGGAAATCAGAGTGCAGTGCATAAACCTAGCCTCCAGCGGGCGCGCGAGAACCGTGTGTTCTGTGAAGGAGACGCTGAAACCGAACCTTTGGGAGGCAAGTCCCCACTGTATGCCTTAGTTTCTCTACCTAGAATCATTCGCTGAGGTTAAAAGGGTACAGTAAGGCAGCAGTGAGTGTAAACCCAGCACTCATGTAAACCCAGCACCGAGAAGGCTGAGGCAGCAGGACTGGGGCAAGATCCAAACTAGCTTGTGTCCTACTGAGTAGCTTCCAGCCCAACCTATGCCTCAAAGCAAGACCCTGAACAAAACAAACAAACAAAAAACCAAAATCTCTGGACGTATTAGTGTCAACCCCCACACTGGAGAAGCAGAAGCAGAGGGTCTCCGTGAGTTCAAGGGCAGCCTGGTCTATACTGTGTGTTCCATTTCTGCCAGGGCTACATGGGAAGACCCTCTCACTACCCCCTCCCTATGAAAAAAGAACCAGGGGCTGGAGGGATGGCTCAGCAGTTAAGAGCACTGACGGCTCTTCCAGAGGACTCGGTTCGCAGCATTCACAACCTTCCATGACTCCAGTTCTAGGGGATCTGACGCCCATTTCAGACCTCCTCAGGTACCAGGGACACAAAACACTCATATACATAAAACAAAATAGAATTACATACCATTTAAAAAAATAAAGTACAAGGACACGTGTCTCTGAATCTCTGAAATGTCTGGGATGCCAAGCCAAGTAGAATCCTAACTCAGTTTCTCCCACAGGGTAAAAGAATCCCGTCTTGAGCCTGCAACTCTCGGCTCTACCGCCAGGGGTCGCCTGCGCCCCGCTATCATAGGATTCTCGGACGGGTTGGGAAGGACCACGCGGGATGCTCAGGACCCAGCCGGAAGGCGGCAAGCAACCCTACCGCAGCCAACCTGCGTCCCGACCGCCCATGGCTGTGACTTAGAGTCGTTTGCCTTAGTCAAGGGCGGGAAAAGTTCCTCCTAGTTCTTCAGCATCCCCAAGTTTGCTTTCTGTTCAATTTCTGCACTGAGCTTTGCATATCCAGATCCAGGTCCTCCCACTCCTTGGGGCTTTGAGTTCAAATGATCCCACTTTCCTCACTCAGCATCCGGATCAAGCTCTCCTCCTGCGCCTCTTCCTCCTGTATCAACTAGAGGTCCCCTCTGCACTCCAGAAGACATAGAGAATTGGGACTTGGACAAAAAAAGGAACTGGACAGCTGGAGACCCTCAAGGGTTCGGCTTGCGGCGGCAAGGGTGGGAGACCGCAGTGACCAGACCGGCGTCCCCACCCGCCTCTAAACTTAGCCGCGGTGACGGCGATCGCGGCGGGCCGGGGACACAGGGGGCCTGAGCAGAGAGGGGGGCTGGCTCGCCTCGGCTCTGAGAGCCTCTATTTATAGCGCCCGGAGCCCGAAATAGCGTGGAGCAGAGCGGCCTGGATGACGCGGGAGCCGCCCGGAGCTGACTCACCCGGCCCGGAGTGGAGGCCCCCGGATGGGGGGACAGTGGAGCACACCGGACCCGACCCCCGCGCCTTCACGGACACCTCTTCTACTAGTGCACCTTAATGTGTCCACTGGGACAATGTGTCCGTGGATGGATAGATACACAGCAAAAGATGTCTGTAGCATGAGGCACTGCAGTTGGATTAGAGAAAGGACTTCCACCAAAGAAATTGGACCAGGTAGGCACACGTGCTTCTCACTAGGAAGAGTACTGAAATGTTTTAGACATGGCGGCACGGACACATTGACCACAGGCAGCCATAGTTCCACAAGGAGTCTTCTGTACTGCACGCGCCTTCTCCCGACCCCGGAATGTTCCCTCTGCCTGGAGTGCTTATCCCTGCCTCCAAAGACTTGAGAACTCTTTTACTTACTTTAGAGCGCCGTCTCTCTGACCTACTGGCCTGGGATAAATGAGCGGTGCCCAGGACAACACAAGACAGAGCTAAAGATAGATTTAATTTAGCCGATTAGCATGGATTGAAAAGTGATGGCAAGAAGAACAAATGGATCCAACAGCAGCTTGCTTTCTGTTTCCGCAGCAGGTGCGACCAGCAGATGTGGCCCGGGAGTCTTGTTTTAACCCCAGGAGTAATCATGCTTATTGGAGAAGCTCAGCCAGGCTGACAGTGTCGCACTGTGTCGCATACACCTGGGCCACCTGGTCCTGAGGTCATGGGCGTCCTAGCATTGGGGCCTTAGGAGTACCGGAGAGGTGTGATTACCAAAGTACAACCCAAGCAGCCCTCAGCCCCGCCCCCTTAAGGACACAGTCACGTGTAGACACTAAGCGGACTTTATTGTGCTTCATTGCTGAGTTTATGGAGCCTGCAGAGAATCATAGCAGACCAGACACAGACGTAGACATGAGAGAGAAGGGTGATGGCTCATTGAAGCCCAAGGATGGTGACTTGCAAAGGCTTAACAAGTCTAAACTGGATGTGGAGGCAGGGACTCAGATGCAGCCCTCCAGGGGCTGAGGCCAGAGGATGAAAGGTCACAGGCCAACTTGGGCTACTCAACAAGACCCTGTCTTAACAAAGTCAAATAATGGCCTTAGAATAACTCCGTTGGTAGAGCGTTTGCCTCACATTAACAACGTCATGGGTTCAATCTCCATCAGTGCATGAACTGGCCATGCAGCCTCGGCTACATGAAACTGTTTGTCTCAAAAATAAATAGGTAAGTACAGAACCAAACAAATAGTACTACACCCTTGGTTAGATGTAAAGCATGCCAAAACACCAAAAAGAATGTAACCTTCTTATTGAGGTCTGAAGCATGTGGTCTTTTAGTAAACTGTACAATGTAGGGTAACATGAACTTTTTATTGTTTTAATGAATGGTTACATGTCTCTTAAATTTATCCATTTTCTTCTGTATGTATGTATGTGTGCATATGTATTTGAGACAGAGTCTCTCTATAGTCCAAGCTAGCCTGGAACTCATTATTATCTCAAGTTTAGCCTTGATCTTACAGGGATCTGCCTGCCTCTGCTTCCCAAGTGTTGGGATTAAAGGTGAGCACTACCATATCTGGCCAGATTTTTCTTTCTTTTTTTGTTTTATGTTTTGTTTTGTTTTTCCAGACAGGGTTTCTCTGTATAACCCTGGCTGTCCTGGAACTTGCTCTGTAGACCAGGCTGGCCTCGAACTCAGATGCCTCTGCCTCCCAAGTGCTGGGATTAAAGGTGTGTGCCACCACTGCCCGGCCAGATTTTTCTTTATTATTATTCTCTTTCTTTAAGTGTGTATGTGTGAGTGTGATATGTGTGCAAATAACAAAGGATGGGGGTCAGAGAGCAAGTTCCTGGAGTCAGTTCTCATCTTTCATCTTTACACGAATTTCCTGGTTTGCATGGCAAACATCTGTCACTTAATCATTCTGCCAGCCCAACTTCTCCCTACCTCTGTCTCCCTTTCTGTCTCTCTGTCTCTGTGTGTCTCTCTCCATCTCTCCCTCCTTCCCTGTCTCTGTGTTTCTCCCTCTCCTTTTCTCCCTCTCCCTTTGTCTATTTCTCTCTCCCTGCCCATCTCTATCTCTCCCCTCTGTTGTCTCTCTGTCTGTGTCTCTCTGTCTCTGTCTCTCTCTCTCCAGTGTCTAACATAAACCTCAAACTCACTATGTAGCTGGAGATGACTTTAAATCCCCAGCCTTGTGCCTCTCCTCTCCAGTACTGGGATGATAGATTCAGCCACATCTGGTTAAGCTTCTCTGAGACAGGAAGCTCCATGCTGCCAGGCTCTGTCCACTGAGTCCCACCCCCAGCCTGGGACTTCTGAGCTGGGCAGCTCCAGGGCTGGCTGACATTAGAACCGGAACAATCGTCCAGACTGTGGTCTCCTGTCACTCAGAACATCAGGCCACTGACTCTGATGTCCTGTCACAGATGGAGGTGTTAGCCAAATGTGGCTGTTGTGTTGTTTTATAATATTAATTGTTATAATGAGTATCAACTTACATCTATGAACTTTTACATTTATTTGTGAGGGGAACATGTGCACAGCACTCATATAGAGTTCAAAGAACAACTTTTGGGATTGTTTTTCTCCCTTCCTTCTTTCCTTCCTTCCTTCCTTCCTTCCTTCCTTCCACCATGTGGGACCTGGAGGTTGAACCCAGGTCATCATTCTTGGTCTCAAAGTGTCAAGTGTCTTTACCCACTGAGCCATCCTGCTGGCCTGGTGACTTCTATTTCATTTCATTTTGTTTTGTTTTTTTGGTTTTTCGAGGCAGGGTTTCTCTGTGTAGCCCTGGCTGTCCTGGAACTCACTCTGTAGACCAGGCTGGCCTTGAACTCAGAAATCCGCCTGCCTCTGCCTCCCAAGTTTGTTTTATTTTTTGAGAAAGGGTTTCTCTGTGTAGCCCTGGTTATCCTGGAACTTGCTCTGTAGACCAGGCTAGCCTCAAACTCATAGAGATCTGCTTGCCTCTGCCTCCCAAGTGCTGGGATCAAAGGTGTGTGCCACTGCTGCCTGGCACCTGGTGACTTTTTTGTATTTAATTTTAATTAATTCATTCATTCATTTATTCATTCATTCACTTGGGACAGGGTCTCTTGTAGCCCAGGCTGGCCTTGACTCTTGGTCCTCCTGCCTGACAGCCTCAAGTGCTGGGATGACTGTGTAGGACATCAAGTCTGGTTGTATTTTGTTCTGTTTTGCAACAGGACCTTGCCATATAGGCCAGGCTGGCCAAGGAAGAAAACAAACCCAACCCCAAATACCAGCAATACACCTTAGTCAGTTTCTCAAGTGGTGAGGTCGGAAGTGGGAGACACCATACTTGGCTAGAGTGTTGAAGTTCCTTGACAATTTTATGTAGGAGAGGGAGTGGGGCATGTGCATACCACGGGACGCCCGTAGAGGGCGTCGGTTCTCTCCCATATTTACGTGGGTTCCAGCGATCTGTCTAAGGTTATCAAGCCTCCCAGGCTCGCACCTTTACCCTTTTCCCTGCGAGTCATCTCCCCAGCCCGAATCCGAGGTTTTAAATTGTTTTGCTTTCTCCCCCTCCCCACCCCCAAAATGGATCTTGCCGTGTAGCCCAGGTTAGGCAGAAACAGGCAACAGTCATCTCTCGAGCTCTCAGAACTGAGTAGAGTTTTTTCTTCATAGAATGTAGACAAAGGTGACTCTGTTGAGAATGTTACAGAAACGCAAAGCAGAGACGCTGGGAGGTGTGGCTCAGTGGGAGAGCCTCTGTTTGGGTCCCCGCCCCCACGCCACCCCTCCCGTGTCCATCCCTCCGGATGTGCTTTATGAGCTTGCTCAGCCCTGGTACCCTTTGGGGATGCAACAGTGGAGGGAGGCTCAGGTGCTCTCTGTGGCCAAGGAAAACTCAAAGGAGGAGTCACACCCAAGAACAATGATCTCTTCAACCGACAGTGATTGGGCAGGATGAGTCTACACTGCAATTTACGCAACATGTTAGCAAACAAATCAGATCACTAGAGAGGGTTTTGGGAGAGTGGGTCAACCATGCAGTGCTCGCCCATCTCTTTAGAAGCTCTGAGTTCTGCCCCAAGCACCGTAACACAAAACAAAAAACAAAAAGCTGGGTGTGGTGGCCCATGCCATTAATCCCAGCACTCGGGAGGCAGAGGCAGGCAGATCTCTGAGTTTGAGGCCAGCCTGGTCTACAGAGTGAGTTCCAAGATAGCTAGGGCTACACAGAGATATCCCAGCTTGTTTTGTTTTGGGGGGGGGTGGCGATTATCGAGGGCGTTGGTGAGAGTAGACCAGGACCGCCTTAAGATCGGTAACAAAGAACAGTGACAGGGTGATGCCTCTGGCTTCCTCCATCCCATCCATCCCGAGGCAGACTCAGAGGAGGCTCAGCTGCAGACTGTTCTCTCAGGATGTGGAGAGCATGGGTTTCCATCTCCGATTTGCTAAGCTTCGGGGCTTGGGCTTGGTTCCCTCCTGAGCGGGGAGCTCACAACTTCCAGCTCCTAGACACCTACCTCTCAGCAGCAGCGGTGGTGGTAATATTGGTGACTGTTTTCAAGTAGCAACCGCCTGTCACCCAGCACCTGCTCCCTGCCAAACTGTGGGCTCAATGCCTCCGCCGCCACAATGCTCGCCCTCACTCTGGAGGAAAGGCACTGTTCGTTCTCATGTTCAACACGGAAGGAAACCTGTCCTGCCTCTCCCCCCACGCCACCCCAGCCACCGGGGCGCGATGGCTGCTCCGTTTGTGCCGTCCACCTTGTTGGGGAAGGCTCCCATCTCAACCCGCAACCCACGGGGTTTTCTTGAGTGCAGTCTATGGTACCTTTGCAGGCAAACTTGCCCCACACTGGCCCAGCCCAATGCTCTGCCCACAGTGACTGGGATTGATTCAGGGGCAAGCACGTGATCCTGTTGGGATCAATGGATGATGTCTGAGGCAGGAGAACTGGACAGCTACACCAGCTTGGAGGGCACAGTGAGCTCTTTCCCAAAATAGTGTTAGCATTAGATGAAATAACGGCTGGGGATGTGGCTTAATGGGAGAGTCCTTGCCTAGGAACCATGCAGCTCTGGGTTTGGTGGCACAAACCTGTTCTCTCATTGTAGAGGGGATCTTTTGTGCAATGTATGGAAACTTCACATGTCAATGAAAAAAAAAAAAAGCCTGGGGCCAATGAGCTGAAGCAGGATTTCTCAGAAGGTGGGAGAGAGGGGATTCTGGGAAATTGTCAGGGGCGGGAGATTTTGCCTCAGAAACAGAGGAAGACAGTCACAAACTAAGGACCAGGTAACCAGCCATGAGGCATTCATAGAATAGAATATACAGGATATTAAGTTATGAGCTAGTTGGGGAACAGGCCCAAACTATTGGCCTAGGCATAAATCAACATATAAGTCTCAGAGTCATTATTTCTGGGAACAAATTGGCCAGGTGAAATAACACGAGATTACAGATAGTAAAAACTACATCTCATCACTTGGGAGATGGAAGTAAGAGGATCAGAAGTTCAAGGTCATGGTTAAGGACACTGGTTGCTCTTGCACAAGACCTGGATTTGACCCTATGGTTTAAATGAGAATAGCCTCCAAAGGCTCATATATTTGAACCTTTGGTTTCTAGTTGGTGGAACTATTGGATAAGAATTAGGAGGTGTGGCCTTGGAGGAGGTGTGGCCTTTGGAGGAGGCGTGGCTTTTCAAAGGTGTGGCGTCATCAGAGGAGGTGTTTCCCTCCGGATGGAGGGGCTTTGAAGGTTCACAAGTCCAGGTCAAGTCTACTCTCACTCTCTCTGCCTGCAACTTTTGGATCAGATGTGAGCTCTCAGCTACTGCCCCAAGGCCATACCCACCGGCCTTCTGCCACACTCCCTGATGTGATGGCCATGGCCTCTAACCTTCCAAGGCTGTAAGCAAGCCCCCAATTGAATGCTTCCTTCTAAAGTTGCCTTGTTATGGCGTTTCGTCATAGGAATAGAGCAGCGCCTGAGACAGGTTCCCAGCACTCACACAGTGGCTCCATGCACCCACTGCTCTAGATGCAGGGATTCCCACGAGCAACCTCTTGGTCTCCTCGGGTACTGCATGACAGTGGTCCATGTGCATATGTGCAGGCACTGTGATTGGACACATAAAACAAACCTTTTTTTTTTCAATGTTCAGTCATACTTGCCACTATGCGACTCTGATGACTCTAATTTGATCCCCAGAACCCAGGGAAAGATGAAAGAAAAAAGTAGCCAGGTGGTAGTGCAGGCCTTTAATCCCACCACTCAGGAAGCAGAGGTAGGTAGAACTCTGAGTTTCAAGGCTAGCCTGGTCTACAGAGCAAGTTCTAGGAGAGCCAGGGCTACACAGAGAAAGAAAGAAAGAGAGAAAGAGAGAAAAAGTGAGGGGGAGGGAGGGGAAATTAATTAATTAATTAGCTAATGATGTGGAGAGTCTGCCTTGAGGGAATCTCTGAGAAATAGGGAAATGCAGACCGTAGCCACCGCCATGGCATCAGGTTGGCCTGAAGCCCTGGGGTTGGTTTTTCTCTTATTCTTCCCTGACTTCCACCGTCTCTGCTTTTACTTATTTGGAAATCCAGATTTCAGTCAAGGGGCAAAATTCATCATTAACACCCCGTGTCTCTCCAAGGCTTCCCAGAACTAGCCCTGAACGCCATGATTTTGAGTCCTGGGGGCAGCATTATGGAACACCCTGCCCTCTAGCCAGGAGCCTGGGAGGCCTGGGCCGTGTGCTCTCCTTCACATCTCCCGTGGGTACTTGTCCGAGTCCCTCACAAGGCAGGCTGTCTGCTGTGACCGAGGCAGTCACCTCCCTGTCCACACACAGACTGAACCAGAGCCTGGCCTGGATCTTCTCTGCGGTCCGGGCTCTGCGCAGCTTCTTACAGTGCACCGTGGATGAGCTGCTGATGAGGGCTGGGCCGCGGCTGTGGAGCCATAGGGATGTATGTCAGGCTCCACCAGATAAAGGTACTTGTTACCAAGTCTGACCACAGAACTCAGTCATGGGCACCCAGGCCACCTGGGTGTCTTCTGACCTCCACATGATCTCCAAAGCCCACAGGCATAAACAGATTTGGTTTTTGTTTGTGTGGTTTGTTTTTGGTGGTTTTTCTGTCTCTCTCTCTGTCTCTGTCTCTCTCTCCCCGTGTGTGTGTGTGTGGGGGGGCTCATTACACAGCCTTAGCTGTGGCTAGCCTGGCTCTTGATACGTATACCAGGCTGGCCTTTCTTAGAGATATCTGCCTGCTTCTCCTCCTGAGTGCTGGGATTAAAGGGGTATACCCACTGCTTGGCAAGTAAATAAACTTTAAAGGTGTATGATAGCACCATAGAGATGGTTCAGTAGGTAAGTATACTTATCACAAAGGCCTGGAGGAGTCCAGATACAGGCATGTACATTAGTGTATGCACTTACACACAGGCACACACACACACACAGGCACACACACACACACACACACACATACACACACACATACTGATTTTAAAAAAACATAAAAGCCACTTTTTGATGGTGTAAGCCATCACAGCACTCAGAAATCAGAGGCAAGCAGATCTCTGTGAGTTCAAGGCCAGCCTGGTCTATATAGTGAGACCCTGTCTCAAAAGAGAGGAATATATGAATGTGTGTGTGTGTGTGTGTGTGTGTGTGTGTGTAGAGAGAGAGAGAGAGAGACAGAGACAGACAGAGAAACAGAGAGACAGAACAGACAGAGGGAGAAAGTGAGAGAGAGGAGAAGGAGAGAGAGAGGAGAAGGAGAGAGAGAGGAGAAGGAGAGAGAGAGGAGAAGGAGAGAGAGAGGAGAAGGAGAGAGAGAGGAGAAGGAGGGGAGAGAGAGAGAGAGAAGGGAGGGAGGGAGAAGGCACAGACAAGCAGATCTCTGTGAGACCCTGTCTCAAAGACGAGAGAGAAGATGCAAAGGGGGGAAGGGGAAAGGAGAGAGAGAGAGACATAGAGAGGCAGAAAGACAGATATATAAGAAGGGGGAGGGGAGAGACCCAAGCTGAAGTTGAGGGAGTCATCCCCAAGATTCCTTGTTGCAATCTCCCCCCCCCGGGGGGGCAGGGATGTCTCCGTACCTCGGTTTCCTTATTCCGCGATGCCCGCCCCCCACCAACGGAGCCCAGAGCTCCTGGAAGGTTCTGTGCGACGGTGACTCAGGCGCGTCCCCGGCTCCCCGGGCGCGCACGGCCTCGGCCACCCGCGCGCGCGCTGGGTCCATTTTTACCCGAACGCCGCTAAAAATAGTCACCGCGCTGCTGCGAAGCGGAGCCCGAAATAGCGGCCGCCAGATAAGGCAGCGACGACTCAGCACTTCCGGGGAGCGGAAGACACAAGGGAGGCTGCCTCGCGGTCACCGCGGCCAGCCCTGCCCGGATCTGCAGCTCCACCCCCACCCCAGCTCCGTCAGGTCCTGCATCGGTCTGTCCATTGCACCCCTGTGGGCACCGCGGGGTCCCGGGATGCAGTTCTGGGAGGGTCTGGCATCTGTATTGGTGTGGGTGGGTCTCCGGAGGTGGCTGGAGTTGGGACTCGCTTTGCGCCTGACTTCTGGTCCCTTATTTGTTTTTGTTTGTTTTTGAGACAAGGTCTTGCAATGTAACCTGGCAGTCCTGGAACTTGCTCTGTAGACCAGGCTGGCCTCAGACTCACAGACATATATGCGGGTTGCTATCTACTGTGTGCTGAGATTGAAGGCAGGGACCACGTCTGGTCCTTTTGTGTTATTTTTTAAAAATATTTATTGTTCATTTATTTTTAGACAGAGTCTCAATATGTAGCTCTGGCTAGCCTGGAATTCCCAGGCTGGCCTCGAACTCGCTATCCTCCTGCCTCTGCCTCCTTCAGCAAATCCTACCGGCGTGCGCCACCACTACCGGCTAGCCTGGAATTTACTATGTAGACCAGGCTATGATTCAACTCAGAGATGTCTGACGCTTCCTGAGTGCTGGGATTAAAAGTGTAGCATGCATGGCTATTTATTTATTGCTTTAAAATATCTTATATACTTTATTATTTATTTATTTGTTTATTTGCTAAATACACCTGTGGAGGTGAGAGGTGAGGGAACTGTCTTCAATTGCTTTCCAACTCTTTTGAGACAAGGGTTCTCAGTAAGACTGGAGCTAGCTCACTCATTGGCCAGAGTGGCTGACCACAGAGCCCAAGGAATCCTCTGGTCTCTGCCTCTGGAGCTAACAATGTGTGCAACCACACCCAGCTTTGTACCTGGATTCTTGGGATTCTTTGGTCACGGTTGTGACCAAACTGTGGACCAGCTAAGCCATCTCCCGGTCTCCTACTCCACACAATTTTGGAGACAGCTCTGTGGTCCTGGTTGGCTTGGTACTCACCAGCTTAATTTCTATTTTTTAAATGATGTGTTGATTATTGTTGTTATTTTGTTTTTAGAGACAGAGTTTCTCTTTGGTCCCAGGCTGACCTCAAAGTCACAGAGCTCCACCTGCCTCTGCCTCCTGAGTGCTGGGATTAAAGGCGTGAACACCTATTTTTGTAGAACTGTGTGTGCCTGAATGAGGTATATGCATCGCATGCACATAGGATCCTCTGCAGACCTGAAGATGGCGACGTATCCCATAGAATTGGAGTTGGAGTTACAAGGGGTTGTGAGCCCTTGAAACCAAACCTCATGAATATGTATAATTATGACTTCAGTCAAAAATAGTAAATAGTTGGTAAAGTGGGAGCCGGGGCTGCGCCTGAGTCACCGCCACACAGGACGTTCCACGAGTTCTGGGCGCCATTGGGGGGGGGGGGGATCACGGAATAAGGAAACCGAGGCACGCAGACATCCCTGCCCCTCCGGGGGCGGGGAAGAGATTGCAACAAGGAATCTTGGGATGACTGCAAGGTAGCATCCCTCAACTTCAGCTTGGGTTCCTTGAGCCTAGGAACCAAACCTACAAACATGCTGAGAGCTGATACATCTCTCCAGCCTTTTTAAAGACTTATTTATTATATGTTAAACACTTTTTCTTCTCACTCCCCACTTGCTGTAGCTGTCTTCAGACATGCCAGAAGAGGGCGTCAGATCTCATTACGGATGGTTGTGAGCCACCGTGTGGTGGCTGGGATTTGAACTCACGACCTTCGGAAGAGCAGTGGGCGCTCTTAACCATTGAGCCATCTCTCCAGCCCCAGCCTTACATTTCTATTATTCACTTTTTCTTTGTGGGCGAGGCTTTCATTGTACAGTCAGGCCAGTCTTAAACTCTCAATCCTTCTGTACTATTACAAGTGTGTACCATCACAACACCAGGACCTTATTTTCTTTACTTTCTTCTCTCTCTCTCTCTCTCTCTCCACATGCACAGTTGAATACGTGTATAGTCATAACTATACACATTCATGAGGCACTATATCTTTTTATTAACTTCACATGTATTGGACAATGATCAGGATAGGCTAATTAACATACCTACCACTTTTAACTTTTATCTTTTTCTTACTATGACAGGGTCTGACAAAGGCTTTAAACCGATTTTGTAGCCTAGGATGACCTTGATTCCCTCCTGCCCCCACCTCCTGGGGGCTGGGATAGCAGGTTCACACCCCCACACCCCATATGTCACTGCTCAATGCTAACCTTCGCGGGTCTTAGTCAATGGGCAGACATACAGCCTTCAGTGTCTGCACCACGGCTATTGCTGTCACTGAGGTGACCTGCTGGACCCTATCTATGCCAGTAGCCCAGGTGACACTGCTCAGCGCTACTAGGAAGGGAGAACCTATGGGGAAAAAAAAGGAGGGGGGGGCGGGCGGGGGGGGCGGGGGAGGCAGGTCCCACATAGGAGAACTCTGGCAGGCGGAGCCTGCATCGGGGGATAGGGGAACCCAGCAGGCCAGTGCACCGCACCGGGGTAGGGAGAGTGGGTGCCCGAATACCTGTAGAGCATGAGACTGCCTGGCTAGTGAAGAGGGAGGTCCTTGCTCAGAAGGCGGTGCCGGTCTGGCATGGACCTCCTGGGTACCTGTGGAGGAAGCTTGGCCGGAGGCTCGTCTGAGATGAGGCTCGGTCTTTCCCTGGTGGCTGGAAATGCTGAGGCTTGCGCCATGCTCTTATGTAGCAGGTTTTGATAAGAAGAGACAGTTTATAGTTTCAATGTTTTATTATAGAAAGGTAGAAAGAGAAAAGGAGATGAAAGGTAAGGAGAAAAGAAGAAGATAGAGAGATGGCCATGACCACGTGGGAAGAGGGGAAAGAATGGAGAGAGAGAGAGAGAGAGAGAGAGAGAGAGAGAGAGAGAGAGAGAGAAAGAGATAGATAAGACAGAGAGAGATAAGAAGCCAGAGAGAGGGGCAAGAAGCCTTCTTTTATAGTAGGCTGGGTTACTTGGCAATAGCCAGGTAACCGAGGGGCGGGGAAAGCCAGGCTGTAGCCAGGTGACTGTAGGGGTGGAGTCCAGCCAGAACCTAGGGGCCTGGGGCGTGGCCAAATGTGACTGATGGCCACAGGATTATGGAGTTGAGGAGTCAGCAGTCTGGGAGGATAGCTCACGGGTTCCGTCCCTTGTAGAATGTTCTACTGGGTCTCCGGAGTGGCCTTGCTCAACCAGGCTACAGACTGCCTCACACCACAGTCCCACAAGAACCTACACAGAACGATTGGAGCATGCCAGTTCTCAGCCCTAAGAAATCAGACGCAGGAGTTCTAGACTGGTCTGAGGTATATTATATTCCTATAAGAACTTCTTTTGGGAGGATAAGATGCTACTACAGTGTCAGTCCCTACCTACTGTGGTTCTGAGGCACCCAGAAGTGTTTATCAGGGGAATGAGGCTACTAAATGACATGTGCGGGACACACTGTGGTACCAGCGCGGCCAGCTGTATGACATCAAAGTAATTCGACACCTGCAGGCACCACTACTCATGCCCTGGGTAGAGAGGAGGACAGGAGGAAGTCCAGGAATACAGTAGCTGACAGATGAGTAGGTTGTCCTCAGCCCCAAGGAAGGATCTCTCATAGGGCTGATGGGAAGGTCTACCGTTGGAAATTGGGTCTGGAGAAGGTCTACCTGGAGTCATTGACAGTAGGATAGATGAGTTAGTCAGAGGGATTCTGGATTCCTGTGCCCGGGTTTTGGTGACTGCTGGATAGCTTTCAACTGTAGGCAGTAACTGGGACAGACTAGGCACTCAATGTATTTGTTATCATTTAGCCTCCAGAGAGCTGGGGTTACAAGCCATGGACCACTACATCCGGCTTCAATCCATATTAAATAAATGTGTGAAAAAAAAAAGCAACCAGCACTCTGGGAATCAGTTCACGATCTGGAACTCAGTTTACCCTCCTGACTAATAGCCACAGCCATAAGAATGAGTACCTACAGGGACATCGCTAAGCGTCGGGTCCACCAGAGCCTCAGATCAGGGCCTGGATTCTCCATTGGGAGGTGCTTGAGCAAGAAAAAGCTGTTCCCGCCTGGCCGTGACCCGCCCACGGTGACGTAATGAGTCATCAGCCGGGATCCCGACTTAGGCCCCTCCTTGGGGATGAAGGAGGAGACTAACCCGGGATCGGTGGCCCGACAGGATTACATAACCAGTACTCCTGTCCCTCGGGATGTCGCCGGACGTCCTGGCCCGGTTGGGGACAATGGACAGGGAGGGGCTGTCCCTCCTGGCGCCTGAAAGTAGCCTGTCTCCCTTTCTGATTCACCCGGGTTTCCGACCCTTTGCAACCTTCCCAGGAAGGGGTTTTGGTGTCCCTAAATTCCACTTACGATCCTATACCCTACAATTCAGTTCCTCACACATCCTGTAAATATATACATCCTCTACTAAGCCCCCCAGTTCCTACCTTTACAACCATCTCTTGCAGTTCCAGATCCCCCTAAATTTCAAGTCCCCACATTTCTTTTTGGTCCAGCCATCTTTAGTCTGTCTTTCAGCACTTCCGAACTGTGCGGACCATCCACTTGACCTTTCCTAATGTCCCACAACATCTCTGAATCTTTCCCAAACTCCTCCTCTCTTCCCTCCAACTGACCCTTAGAAATACTTCTAGTCTCCCATTCCCAGGTTCCTCCTATCTCGTTGAAACAGTCCCAATGCCCCTATCTTGTCGCAGTCCCCTAATCTATTCTCCCATCTCTCCTTTCCCAAGTCAAATGACTCCCCGGGTGCCAGGCCGGCACGAGGTGGCCCTGCACCCCTCCCGACGAGCTCCCACGCGGAGCCGGGATTCCCAGGGCCGCGCTCCTGTTGGTGGCCCAGAGACCCAATTTGCCTCAGCAAAACATTGATCTCTAAGGCAACAAGCCACGCCCTGGGGCGGGTCCTGTGGGAACGCGGCAGCCAGGGCCAGGGGAGGGCGCTTTCAAACAGGCTGGACTGGGACCTGAGCCCAGGACACAAGGAACAGGGGTCACCGCCATCCCCCAGCGCCCCACCCCCACCCCCAAGCCCTGGTGTACACACAGCCCCAGACACCGGGACACAACAAGGCCAAACAGACCTTGGACCGGGACCCTGGAGCAAAAGAAAACAAAACAAAACAAAAAGTAAATAGATAAAATGAATAAATAAAAACCTTAAGGGATTGGAGACTTCAGCCACCAGGAACTATCAGGGATGAAGAGATAAAACAGAGGCCTCGCAACTAGAAGAGCAAGAACCGGTCCCAGGAGTAGACACCGAGATAGTGCTATTAAACGCAGGCAACCCAAACACGCTCAGGGATGCCCCTGATATCAGGATAATCTTTCTTTTTCCTCACTAGGGTCTTCTTGAAGCCCTGTTTCTGGGACTTCCCCGTCACCTCATCTCGGTTTCACATCTGTAAATGTGGGGACCTTCGTACGCAGGCCTTAGGGCAATGTCGCTGTGGTGACGATGGAAAGATGCTGAAGACCCAACCTGGAGATTGAAGCGCTGATCACCCTGCATGTCATTCCTAAAGACTCACTCAGCATCTACTGAGCATCTGCAGGCCAACCACACCCACCCCCACCACCCCCACCCGGGCTCTCTGAGCTGTGAGTGTTACAAAGATGAAGGTACTCTGGGCACTTGTGAATAGGGAAGGGACTAGGCAACAAATTCATAGGTAATAAACATATACAAAGCCAGGTGGTGGTGATGGCACAGGCCTCTAATCCCAGCACTCCAGAAGGAGAGGCAGACAGATCTCTGAGTTCGAGGCCAGCCTGGTCTACAGAGTGAGTTCCTTGATACGAAAGCTATACAGAGAAACCATGTCTCGACATAAACAAACACAACTAAACAGAATAAAATAAACATACATGAACAAATAAAATTATTTGAAAGATTAGAAAGTAATGGGAAGGTTGGGGTTTGTTACTGTCATTGATGTGAACAGAAAAGGCCAGGGGCAGGAAAAGCCTTCGGCTGCCGAGCCTGCCGGTCTGAAGTCCATTCCCAGGACCAACAAGGTGAAGAGAGAACCGACTACTGCAAGTTATCCTCTGATCTTCACATTGGAGCTGTGGCACATGCCCATGTGCACACACACACACATGTAAAAATAAATATATTTTAAAATCTAATCAAAAGTATTTTCTTAAGGAAGACCTAAATAGGAAGGCGCTGTTTCAGTAAATATGGGAACTGTCAGGAAGGGAGCCTGTAAACATTGGAACTGAGCATGGCTGAATCAGAGGAAAGGACAGGAAACACGGGGTAACAAGTGAATCCCCCAGGGAGGGGCTGGGGGCGTGGCTCAGTGGTAGAGCCCCTACCCAGAATCCCCCAGTGAGGGGCTGGGGGCGTGGCTCAGTGGTAGAGCCCCTGCCTAGAATCCCCAGTGAGGGGCTGGGGGTGTGGCTCAGTGGTAGAGCCCCTGCCTAGAATCCCCCAGTGAGGAGCTGGGGGCGTGGCTCAGTGGTAGAGCCCCTGCCTAGAATCCCCCAGTGAGGGGCTGGGGGCGTGGCTCAGTGGTAGAGCTCCTCCCTAGAATCCCCCAGTGAGGGGCTGGGGGCGTGGCTCAGTGGTAGAGCCCCTGCCTAGGATCCCCCAGGGAGGGGCTGGGGGCGTGGCTCAGTGGTAGAGCCCCTGCCTAGAATCCCCAGTGAGAGGCTGGGGGCGTGGCTCAGCGGTAGAGCCCTGCCTAGAATCCCCCAGTGAGGGGTTGGGGGCGTGGCTCAGTGGTAGAGCCCCTGCCTAGAATCCCCCAGTGAGGGGGCTGGGGGCGTGGCTCAGTGGTAGAGCCCCTGCCTAGAATCCCCCAGTGAGGGGCTGGGGGCGTGGCTCAGTGGTAGAGCCCCTGCCTAGAATCCCCCAGTGAGGGGCTGGGGGCGTGGCTCAGTGGTAGAGCCCCTGCCTAGAATCCCCAGTGAGGGGCTGGGGGCGTGGCTCAGTGGTAGAGCTCCTGCCTAGAATCCCCCAGTGAGGGGCTGGGGGGCGTGGCTCAGTGGGAGAGCTCCTGCCTAGAATCCCTCAGTGAGAGTGGCTTCTGTAGCATTTGGAAAACTCTAAAACACGGGCCATGGGAGCCCAGCAAGTGCAGAGAGCTTGCAAGAATAGGGCAAGGTCAGTATAACAGAGGGAACTAGAGGAGGGAGTGACAGACAGGACAGGCCTGTTCTGCAGGCCACAGTGAAGCCTTTGACTTTAACCCAATATAGAGCACTGAGAGAGTTGTGGTCTGAAGTGCTACATGTGACTGGAATTGGTGGCACACACCTAATATCTCAGCACTTGGAAAGTGGAAACAGAAGAACCAAGAGTTCAAAGTCATCCTTGGCTACATAAAGAGTTCAAGGCCACTCCAGGCTATTTGTGACCCTGTCTCAAGCAAAGAAAGAACACTGTATGGGGTGGTTTTGATTGAAGGGGCCCAGCAGACTGACTATGTGCATAGAGCAGATGGCAGGATGGAGGCAAAGAGATCAGTGAGGAGGTGACAGCAGGGATATAACTTGGACTGGAAGGTAGCACCGATGAGCATCCCCACGTTGCCAGGAACAGTGGTGAACATCTGTGATTCCAGCACTGGGGTGAGGGTGGGGCAGGTAGGAGGCGTTCATGCCCATGGCCATGCAGGTTACATGGCAAAGACCCTGTCAAAGCTAACAAGAAAGCAGGAGAGGAAAGACAGAATCCGAAGGAAGGCATATGAACTTTGAGCTGCAGAATTTGCTGATGGTCACTTTCCTGACAAGTCTTTAGCAGAGATCAGCAGCCACCATGATGTCAGATGGTGTCCATCTGATTCCTGTGGACGTCATTGTTAGTGCCAGTGAGATGCCTTAGTGGGTAAAGGCACCTGTTGGGCAAGTCTGGTAAGCTGAGGTCAGTTCTGGGACCCACATAACGGTGGCAGGAGAAAGATTTCACAAACTTATTCTATGATCTCCCCATATTCACTGTGGCATGAGAATCCCCAAACACACTTCATACACATGTACACACACCACATGCACACACACATATCACACCACATGTATACACACATCACGTGCACACACACATCACATGCATATACACATATCACACCACATGTACACACATATCACATGCATGCACACACACACAGGCACTCTCACTAATAATACATTAAAACACATTTTCACACACACACACCATGTGTAGAAATAAAAATAAATCTTTTTTATTAGATATATTCTTTATTTACATTTCAAATGTCCCCTTTCCTGGTTCCTCCCCCCAAATAAATCCCCTAACCCATCCCCCCTCCCCCTACTCACCAATCCACCCACTCCCTCTTCCCTGTCCTGGCATTCCCCTATACTGGGACACTGAACCTTCTCAGGACCAAGGGCCTCTCCTCCCTTTGATGTCCAACAAGGCCATCCTCTGCTGCATATGCATCTGGAGCCATGGGTCCCTCCATGTGTACTCGTTGGTTGATGGTTTAGTCCCTGGGAGCTCTGGGGATAGTGGGTGGTTCAAATTGTTGTTCCTCCTATGGCGCTGCAAACCCCTTCAGCTCCTTGGGTCCTTTCTCTAGCTCCTCCATTGGCGACCCTGTGCCCAGTTCATAAATCTTAGGGCTTGGAAAGAGGTCTTGGTGGGTAAGAGCAGTGGTTGTTCCTGCAGAGGACCTGGGTTTGATCCCCAGCACCCACATGGTGACTCACAACCATCTGCAACTGTTCCAGGGGCTCTGATGCTGCTTCTGGCCTCGGAAGGCACCAGGCACCTGGCATATATGTGGTGCACAGGCATTCACACAGGCAAAACACCATACACATAGACAATTAAAAACATAAATCTTTAGTAAGAAGTGTTATATGCAGAAACTAAGGTCCCCAAATGTCATTCATCCCAAATGTACGATTCACTGTCCCTGAAGATAGAACCCTGTAGACTCAGGCACCAAGATAGGACAAACTCTGTCAGCCTCCAGAGCTACCAGCGGCGCTGCAGCCCTCCATATAGGCTTGTCCCACAGCTCTGGGGCAAGGTTCTGAGGAGAACCACACCCAGCAGGGTGTTGTCCAGACCCAACAGGGAGAATGCTGCTTGACAGGTGCTAGGCTTGTCAGGCCACCCCCTGTGCTGACAGACAGGCTGGCACATGCCAAGGGGAGGACCCACAGCCTTCCACGATCAATCACAGTCCTAAAGCAGGTACACCCCACACTGCCTGCAACAGCCTGTGTAACTTAGTCACACATGTACACTGAGATGTGGCCCTGGGCTCTTGGAGATGTGTTTTCTGATATTATGAAAACAAATGCTTTCTACCTGTCACTTCTGTCTGTCTGTCTGTGCTAGGGATGGAATCCAGAGCTTTCTGTGAGCTAGAAAAGCACTCAAAGCATAAACCACGTCCCCAGCCCTTCACTGGGGGATTCTAGGCAGGGGCTCTACCACTGAGACACGCCCCCAGCCCCTCACTGGGGGATTCTAGACAGGGGCTCTACCACTGAGCCACGCCCCCAGCCCCTCACTGGGGGATTCTAGGCAGGGGCTCTACCACTGAGCCACACCCCCAGCCCCTCACTGGGGGATTCTAGGCAGGGGCTCTACCACTGAGCCACGCCCCCAGCCCCTCCCTGGGGGATTCTAGGCAGGGGCTCTACCACTGAGCCACGCCCCCAGCCCCTCCCTGGGGGATTCTAGGCAGGGGCTCTACCACTGAGCCACGCCCCCAGCCCCTCACTGGGGGATTCTAGGCAGGGGCTCTACCACTGAGCCACTCCCCCAGCCCCTCACTGGGGGATTCTAGGCAGGGGCTCTACCACTGAGCCACGCCCCCAAACCCTCACTGGGGGATTCTAGGCAGGAGCTCTACCACTGAGCCACGCCCCCAGCCCCTCACTGGGGAATTCTAAGCAGAACCACTGAACTACATTCCCATCTCCTTTTATTTTGAAACACATGTTTTGCCTAGTTGCCTCGGTTAGACTGACAGTGTAGACCAGGCAGTCCTCACACGTGTCTACCCTCCCTCAGCCCTTGAGTGCTTGGGACACATGCTAGCACCTCTTTACCTTGCTGCCGTTGAACGAACTCTTGTTTTGTGTCCCCCGTACCTTTGCAGAACCTATCCTACTAGTGTGGCTTCAGGACTTGGCTTTTGGACAAGTAGCACACATGCAAAGCACAAACACAGAATCATACACCCATACACAGACAAATAATAAGCTAATAAACAGCTGGGCAGTGGTGGCGCACGCCTTTAATCCCAGCACTTGGGAGGCAGAGGCAGGAGGATTTCTGAGTTCGAGGCCAGCCTGGTCTACAGCATGAGTTCCAGGACAGCCAGGGCTACACAGAGAAACCCTGTCTCGAAAAACCAAACCAAGAGAAAACAAAAAACTAATAAACATAAAGTTCTCAAGTAAACCCATGACTGAAAGGCAGAATGATAATTATGTAGACAGAGGGACCCCCACCCCAGAAGGGCTGCATGTTCTTCCAACAGTGTGCATACACATGGGCCATGCTTGCTAGTCAAAGCCATTGACATGGGTTGACGATCTCAGGGGACCAGGTTCTCCTCTTCAGGCCTCCTATGTAGGATGTACCAAAGACATCGTTTACATAACCTGCCCTCCATGCAGAACTGAAGAGTTTTACATAACACAGCATGGTGAGTCACTCCACAGACACAGGGCAGCGACCTGACAAGTCCCATGAGGGGAACCCCCACCCAGGACCGTTACCCGGAAATGGCTCTGTGACACAGAGATCACGGGTTTCACAGGGGAGAAAGTAGGGTCAGAGAGGACAAGTCACTGGCTTAGGGTCATGCAGTCAGGATTTAATACGGCAGGGTTGCAGCCCCACCTGCAACCCCTGTGGAACATAATAAAAACATCACAAACAGGAGCTGAAGCGATGGTTCAGTGGTTATGAACAGTTGCTCTTGCAGAGGTCCTGGGTTCGATTCCCAACACCCACATTGTAGTTTCCAACCATCTATAACTCCCAGGCACTCAGGTGATACACATTCATGTACATAAATTAATAAATCAAAAAACATATTTTAAAAAATCACTAGTATATAACAGAGCTGCCTATTTAGTATGCATGAAATACAGCTCATTCCTGTGCTCCACTCATTTTACGTTTTTATTTATCTGTTCCATGTGGGGTGATGGAACTCAGGTTGTCAAGCTTGGCGACAGGCACCTCTGCCCACTGAACCATCTCCCTCGCTCATTCATTTATCTTAAAATCAGTGAGGTACAGAGCCAGGTCAGTTTCTTGTCATTTATTTACTTATTGTGTAGGGTAGGAGGACAGGTGCCAGCGTGCGAGTTTAGAAGTCAGAGGAAAACGTGGGAGTTTGTTCTCTTCTATCATGTGGGTCCCAGGGACTCAAGTCATTTTCTCGGGCTTGGTAACAAGCACTTCTGCCCACTGCCTACCTAGGTGGCCCACTACCCGCTTTACAGAATTTAGCGATTTCACACTTCTCATGGGGAGAAATGTTACAATCCCACCTCAGGAAAGAAAGGGCTCACAGGTCAAAGTCACGGAGCAGGTGCTGGAATCCAGCTTTTTCTCACCATCAAGTACATACCCTGTGCGCCTGCTGCAAGCGAACCTGACCGAAAGTACAATCAACAGACAACATTTCAAATACTTGAATTGAAATATCTAAGCCAGGCGATGATGATGCACGCCCTTAATCCCAGCACTTGAGAGGCAGAGGCAGGTGGATCTCTTGTGAATTCGAAGCGAGCCTGATCTACAGAGTGAGTTCTAGACAGCCAGGCTACAGAGAAACCCTGTCTTGAAACACCAAAAAAAAAACAAAAACAAAAAACCAAAAAAGAAAGAAACAAAGAAAGAAAAGAAAAAGAAACAAAAAAGAAAGAAAGAAGAAGAAATATATACAGCTTTTCTCTCTCAGCTTCGAGAACGGCGGTGAGCTTAACCCAGCCTCCAAATCGACTGACCGTCCCCGTAGTCAGGAAGGAACAGTTTTCCTCTTCCTACAGCTCTCGGGTCTCCTCGCGGGAACCCGGGAGGGCTCCTGCTACTTTAAGACAGAACAGTCGATTCGCGTTGCCTGGGCAGCGCCCCGGTGGTTGCCTAGCAACGTCAACAAACCACAGAGCCGGAGCGACTTTGTGCGCCCTCCCCCTTGCCCCCCCCACCGCCCGCGCTGACGCAGTGACGCGGCAGCCTGTGGCACGCCGTTACCTAGCGACGGGAAGGTTGTTTGTCCCCGGCCAAGCGGCGCGACAGCGCACAGCAGCCAGGAACAGCCGGGGCCGACAGACGGCCCGACCCGGAGATGGCAGCGAGCGGACACCCGTGTCCCCAAATTACCACCGTCTGCGCCCCCCCTCCCCGGAGTGCCTGTCTGTCCGGAGCCTCCCGCGCGCTGTCTCCTACCCCTCAAACCATAGCACACAAAAAACAGGAGCTCAAAAAGAGGAGAGGTGGCCCTTCTCAAGCGTGTCACTATGACCTCAGATCCTAGGTTTCTGGGTGCAGTACTGGGTCAGGGGGAGTCCCACCATCAGTGGAGGCGGTTGAGCAGTGTTATGACCTATGCATACGCGCACTCCTAGAACCACAGCCCTAGACTGCCCTCCCCTCCCTCTCTCCCCTGGAGGTTTCTTGCCTACCTGTCTCTCTCCGCCCCTCTGAAGCATCCGGGCTCCGTCTGAGAAACTGCGCGAACTGGGAGGGTCTACCCACTGGCCCCAGCACCCCTCCTCCCAAGGTCCCCCGTGCAGCAGCTTCATGTGACCAGGGCTGGGCCGAATCTCCGAGCAGTGAGAAGCAGGGTGTGACTGCATGAGTGGAGTGAGTTCTGGGGACAGTGCCCAACTGTGTGATAGACAGC
The DNA here is from genome assembly GCA_036184795.1 of Tokudaia tokunoshimensis. Classification (NCBI taxonomy): domain Eukaryota; kingdom Metazoa; phylum Chordata; class Mammalia; order Rodentia; family Muridae; genus Tokudaia; species Tokudaia tokunoshimensis. The sequence continues at coordinate 44,227,468 of BTHU01000006.1, forward strand.
AGGTTCCCAAGGACCACTGTTGTGTGTGTGAGAGAAAGTGGGAATACTTTTCTAGGTGAGTGTTTGTGTGTGTATGTGTGTGTTTGTGTGTATGTGAGTGTGTGTGTGTGTAAGCTTGTATGTATATGTGTGTGAGCTTGTGAGTGGTGTGTGTGTTAGTGTGAGTGTATGTGCATGTGTGTGTTGCGTGAATGTTTGTGAGTGTGTGTGAGTGGTGTGTGTGTGTTGGTGTGTGGGTGTGTGTGTGTGTTGTGGGAGGGCCTCCCAGGTGATCTGGGATGCTTGGGAATGTGGAAGTGTCTGCAGGTGGCTTCACGCCTAGCAGAGGCCTTCTGCCTCCTGTATATTAACTGTGTGTGCTCGGACAGTCCACTCGGAGATGCCCCGGGGCTGCAGCTGATAGCACGGCTTGCTTAGCATGCACAAGACCACGGGTGCAAACCCCAGAACTACAATCCCAGAACCTTTTCTGCCCACTGAACATGACTTCTTCATTTGTTTTCTTGTTTCTTTTTTGAACGAGTCTAACATTGTGCAGACTGCTTCAAACTTTATAGCAAAGGAAGACCACAATCCTCCTGCCTCTACCTTCTGAGCACTAGGATTACAGGCACATACCCTTATGCCCAGTTTAGACAATATCAGTGGTCGAACCCAGGGCCTCACGCCTCCTGGACAAGCGCTGTACCATGGAGCTACGAGGCTAGTCCCTTTTCTTGTCCTTTTTAAAAAAAAAGCTGGGTCTTCTTATAGCCCAGGCTGGCTTTGAATTCCTAATCCTCCTGCCTCAGCCTCCCAAGAGCTGGGATGATAGGCGTATGCCGTGACAGAGCCTACAATTCCCAGAGTTGCCTGCCTTTTGCAGTGTACTATGTCTGTGAGGGACAGGTCCTGAGGGTCTGCATGTGATCACACACCTGAGGGTCTGTTTGCTGTGAGTTTCGACTTCGTTTCTTTGCTAGGTTGGAAGACACTGCACCACCCACCATGGTGTCAATGCCCATGGACTTGGATGGTGTGGCTCCCTCTGCTCTAACTTGAGGTCTCTGTGCTCCATATCTGCTGTTTCTCAAATGGAGTAATTGTCCAGGTGAAGTGCCTCATGCCTGTAATCCCAGCACCCACACAGAGGAGGGAGGACTGGCACAATTCATATCAAACTCCAGGCTAGCAAAGGCTAGAATGAGACCCTGTCTCAAGCTGTCCCCTAGAGAAGGGGGGTGTGTAATTGCACCCACTCACAAGACTGTTGGTCATAAACAAGTTTGTACGGAAAATGTTTACAAAGTGCTTGGCACAGCCAGGCGTGGTGGCACACACCTGGATTCTCATACTTGGAGAGCAGAGCCAGGAAGATTAAGGAAAGTTCCAACCAGGCCTACATATTGAGACCTTATCTCAAAAACAAAACAACACACACACACACACACACAAGCACACACCTCAAACACCTCTGGAATTCACATTTTAGGAAAGGCAAGTGGATGGTAGAGTTTGGGGACTAAGAGTAGAGACTAGAGTCCCTCCGTGGGACCGAAATGTAGAAAAGAAAGAAAAGAGGGCCTGCTAAAGCAGGCCAGCCTAAGGGCAGACTCCTGAAAGGACTTGCTCCAAATGACTGCTGAGGGTGGAGGACTCTGAGAAACTGGAATTGTGGGAAAAACTCTCGGAGAATGAGAGAAGCTGTTTTGCAGGCTGGTGAGATTAGAAAGTAATGGCCACAAATATAGGGCACCATGCACGGGCTGGTCTTGAACTTGTAATCCTCCTGCCTCAACCTCCCAACTATTATAGGTCTATGTCATCAGCCGGGTGTATTTGCCTGTCTTGTTTCTTTCTGTGCCCCAGGTCTTCAGTGAATGGGGATGGCTGCCGATTAAGTATCTGAATTGCTAGCAGGGTGGGTCAGTCTGGCTTTAATCCCAGCCTTCAGGAAGCAGCTGCACGCAGATCTTTGTGAGTTCAAGGCCAGCCTGATTTACAGAGAGAGTTCTAGGACAGTCAGAGCTACACAGAGAAACCTTGTCTCAAAAAAAAAAAAAAACCAATAAACTATCTGAATGGCTGATTGAATGACTGGACAGATGGACAGATGGATGGATGGAAAGATGGACAGATGCAATCCACAGCCCCTGATGTTTGGGACATTGGAAAAGACTTGGTGGCCAACACAGGTTGGCCCAGGGCCCTGCTCCTGGGAACCCTTTCTTTCCTTTGTTTCCCCAGCTCTGGGTCATGAAGGGTGTGGAGAGGCCGGGAAGGGAGTGTCAGCCTCAGTGACTGCTTGCCCAGAGTGTCTGCAGGAAGAACAGGGCATCTCGGGCGTCTGAGTCACCTTGGAGAAACCCTGGCCACATACCTGACTTCTGACATCACACGACCAGGGCAACCCTGGTGGCCTAGACAAGGAGACTGAATCATGAACTAAAATCAGTCACCTTGGGCACGGGCACGTGGCCACTAGTGGCCCCCTGAGACACCCCCGAGGGGCTGTCTGGCTGTGTGGGCATGCAGACCACATCAAGGTCAGTAAAAGCTCTCCAGCCTGAGTCAGGGACACGGTGGACACTGCCAGAGGCCACTGACCACAGTATCTACAGGACAGGAAGAGAAAGTTGAGGGAGAAAAGCAGAGAGGAGGCCCCAGTCAGGGAGAGGGAAGTTCCTGTGGGAGAAAGGGGAAGCTGGGGCTTGCGGCCAGTGGCCTGGGGACCTGTGGCAGGGATGTGGAATGAGGTCTTAGTGTTTTGCGCACAGAATGGCGAACTTTCAAGCTAGGCTCAGAGGACAATGGAGTCAGCAGACAATGGGCTCTTACACTTGCACACGCAGGCACATGCGCACAAAAACCAGCGTGGGAGCCCTAGCCTCCAGCCACCCCAGAGCTACAGCTTGCCACGCACAAGTCTGTCCCCACAAAGCTTGCTTCCTTTACCTTACTAAGTGACATCCATAATTCTCATTAGGAAGATTGCAACTCACGGTCTTTGATTATCTCATTTGATATGAATAGCTTACACACTTGCAGTTCACACCTCTTGCTAGGCACTGTTCTAGATGACTTAGCTGTGCTGGGGGGCATGCTGGGCAAGCATTCGACCGCTGAGCTTGCTCCCAGGCCTCCCACGTGCCCACTGTTTGTCCCCAGACCCCTGTTTTATATGTAATTCTGAGACAAGGTCTCACTGTAATGCCCAGAGGCCCTTGAATTCACTCTATTACCCAGCCTTGAACTCACTGATCCTTCTGCAGGGATCGTAGGCATGATTAGCTGGACATGGCTAAGTATCTGTCAGAGCGTGTATGTGTACCTTGGGGCAGACATCTGTCCAACTGTATATGTCTATATGTTGTTAGGTTTCAAACAGATGGTTGAGATGCTTAACATAGCAAAAGGACCTGGCCACCAAGTTCTCCCTGAAATAAGTCAGCTCCTACAGGCCCCTCCTGGCTGGCATACTCCACCCTCTAAGCTGAACTTCTCCATCCCAGGGACTGGGCTGTTCATCCTTATGTAATCCAACCATTTTAGCTACTCCCTCTCTTTGTACCTTAGGCTGCACTTGGCTCCCCTCTCCCTTGCCCCTCTCCCCACATGGCCCAGGGTCATGTCCACTCTGTACTCTCCTAGAGGTCCCTGCCTCTGACTGTGCTCCCCCACATAGCTAGGAATGGTCACATTCCCTTCCTTTTCCTTTCTTAATTTCCTTTTCTTTTCATTCATACACATGTTTCTTTGGATTTGGTATTCTATTCTCCCTCCTTAAAAATATACACAGTTAGCCAGGCATGGTGGTACACACTTTAATCCCAGCACTCAGGAGGCAGACACAGGTGGATCTCTGTGAGTTTGAGACCAGCCTGGTCTATAGAGAGAGTTCCAGGTCCAACAGGACTACACAATGAGATCCTGTCTCAAAAAGAAAAATGTTCACATACCACCCCCTGCAAGTCAGAAGACCCTGCGACACAGCCCATCCATCCCCAGCAGCTTGGGTAACACAAGTTGTTCCAAATGCCTGCAGTCAGATCTGACACTCACACACAATGTCCCTGTCATCAATTGATGCGGCAGCTACATTTGAAGGAACAGAGAGATCCAGACAACGCTGTTACCCATCAGACCTTGTGAATGAAGTCGTGAAGGGAGGTGGACGCCTGTAATTCCAGCACTCAGGAGGCTGAAGCAGGAGGATCGCAGGGAGTTAGTTGGAGGCCTGTGCTATAGAGTAAGACTGTTTCAAACAGGAGAAATGAGAGCTGGAAAGATGGCTCAGTGGGTAGAGGCACTTGCCTGCAAGTCCAAGGACCTGAGTTCAATTCCTGGCATCCGCATGATGGAAGAAAAGAAGAAACCCCTTCAAGGTGTGACAACACACACACACAGAGAGAGAGAGAGAGAGAGAGAGAGAGAGAGAGAGAGAGAGAGAGAGAGAGAGAGAGAGAGAGAGAGAGAAGTAAAAATACTTTTTAATTTAAAAGAACAAAGAAACTTGAACACGTGGTTGGGCTGGGGTGTGGCTTCAGTGGTAATGTAGAGCCCATCAGGCTCGGGTGTCTGTAGCCCTGGATTTGACCCCAGTGCTATACAGACCAGGTGTGGTGACATGCACCTATAATTCCAGCACTGGGGGCTGGAGCCAAGAGAATGAGAGAAGTTCCAGGTGGCTCATCCTTGGCTAAATAAAACATAGCCTGAGCTACCTGACACTGGTTGCTAGCCTGAGCTATCTGAGACTCTGCCTCACAAATAATCAAGTCAAAATAAGGTAAATTCATGACGACGACGACAAGAACAACAACAAAAATTTGTAGCACCTACAGATTCTGCCCTGTGCTGGGACACAGGGCAGTCTTGCACCAACCCTGAGGGGAACACCTGGGAGATGACAGGCTTGTTGCAGGGAACTGGCTCATATGAGTCCAAAGCAGCTTCAGAAGTCAAGTAAACCAGAAACAGTGTGCCTCAGACAGTGGGAGAGCATGCACAAACCTCAGGAACTGAGGCACAGCAGGGAGATGGGACGCTAGACAGGGGTCACTGATAGGTGCCATACATCATGACATTTTGTCCCCCTGAATCTCCATGGCACCACCTCTGGGAGGACTCCATGATTGCAACCAAAGGGTAACTGAGTCAACCAATTCAACCCTGGCCTAGGGTGTGGAGCCAGGCTACCAAGTCTGTCAGAGGGAGGAGGACAGGACAAGGACACTCGTGCATTGCCGTGGGGCTGGCCCTCTTGTCAAACCATGGGAATATCCACAGACATCCTGGTTCACAGGAGCCCACAGGGGCTAGAGCTGGGATGTGACCTGAGGGCTTGTGGGAACTGAGGAATGCAGTGCCAAAGGTTTGGCCAAGGGAAGACCGGAGGACTCTGTATGCATGAAGGGCAGGGTGATGACATTTTAGGAAAGAAAAGCACAAAATCAGGCATGGTAGGTAGTTGGGAAGAGGAAGCAGGGGGGTGGGTAATAGATTGATCGTTCGGAGCCAGCCTGGGCTACAGAATGAGACTCCATCTCAGAAAGACTAACCCATGGTAGCAATCCAATGAATTCTAGGCCAGCCTGGGCTACATAATAATTCCCTGACTTGAAACGAAATAGCAGTGCTGGAGAGATGGCCTGGCAGCTAAAAGCGTGTGTTTTTGTGGGCTTTGTGTTCTGTCCTGTCTCACAGGAACCCTCTTTGTCTCCTTTTTGTCGTGTGTATAGACACTTGTCATATAAGGCGGTGGTGTGAAGAGGTGTCTCTGTGCAGGTTTGTGTCTAGGCTCTAGGTGGCTGTGGGTTGCTACTTGTGGACAGATGTCTGAGTAACCCTGTGTGGCATTTTGGGTGTCTGAGCTACTGTGTCAGGGTCTGAGGGCTTTGGGGCAGCCAGAGAGGGTGACTGTGTGTCTCCTTTAACCCCCAGGAAAGGAGAGGAGAGGCTGAGGTGCGCAGAGCGGTAAGGGTTCACTCACTCCCTGTCGATGATGAGTCCAGTCAGGGCCTGCCAGTGGCTGCTGTCATGTCTGAGTACCTGTCCCTCCCTCCTGACAGGAGCAGACAGAGGGGGTGTGGGGAACCAGATAGGAGGTGGTGTGAGACTTTTGTGCAGCTCTCTGTCATTGCCTGTTAGCACCCTCTCAGTCCCTTTATCCTGTATGGCTCCCCACCATCTTCCCCATTATTGGCATAGACAATCAAATTTTTCCTGACTGGTGTTAGAAATAACACCTTGTCTGTGGTGTTGTGATGTTGGCCCTGAGCTTTTCCTCTCTGGGTCTGTACGATTCAACATTATCGTTGTTGTTGTTATTGTTATTTTGAAACAGGGTCTTTCTGCATAGCCCCGGCTGTTCTGGAAATCACTATGTAGACTAGGCTGGCCTAGAATTAAGAGATCTGCCTGCCTCTGCCTCCCAGTTGCTGGGATTAAAGTCATATTCCCACCACTTCTGGTGAGATTCAACATATTTAGAGTGCTTCTTGAGGTAAAGAAACTGTTCAGTGGTTAAGAGCACTGGCTGCTCTTACAGAGAACCTGGATTTGGTTCCCACATAGTGGTTCACAAACAACTCTAACTTTAGTTACAGGGAATCCAATGGCTTTTTTTTTAAACCTTTGTAGGTACCAGGCACACACACACACACACACACACACACACACACACACACACGCAAAAACCTAATAACACAAAAACACTCATACCCATAATATAAAATAAATAATCCTAAAAAAAAAATTAAAGTGCCCCTTTGCTTTCTTCTTTAGAATTTTGGGCTGGACCAGGAGTTACACAGAACAGTTTCCTCCAAGACTGAAACATTCCATCTGGGAGAGAAGTGCTTTAAACAGAAAGGTAAAAGACTCACAATAGGAAGACCCTGAAACTGACCACATTTACTAAGCCCCTCCCTGCCAAAGTAGGCAATAAAAGCTGAGAGTCACCCCCCCCCCCGCATCCCAAGATGGAAGGATGTCAACCTGCAAAGGAAACCCTGACAACAGACCAGCTACCTGGAAGACTCGGAACCCAGCCAAGCTGCCTGCAAGAGGTTTAGACCAACTAAGACACCTGGAGAGAGCATCCTCCAACCTGTGGAGCAGTTTACAGGCTGTGCAGGGGGCTCCAGGCTCCCAGCTTTGTGACCTGTCACTCATGCTGGGTGGACTTTGTTGATGCAGCTGTCTTTCAGTGACTTCTGCTCCTGTAAATCACCCCTCACCCATGCATATTCCTATAAGTACCTCATTGATTCAGCAAGTTGGACTTTGGTCTCTTCTGAACTGGCTCCCTATCCAGGGTGAGTGAACATGCGTGTGTGGCATTTCCCCTGGAAAAGTTTCTTTTCCCAGGCTTGGTCTGGGGGTCTCCCAGGCTTTTTGCAGTTGCTGGTGGCATCCTTCTTAGTGGGTGCTTTAGAGTCAGGACCCTGGCCAGCAATGCAGCTGAGTTGGCAGAGGTCCCCCAGCATGCAAGAGGGCCTAGATTATATCCCCAGCAACACATAAACCAGACTTGGAGACAGTATAGAGTTTGAGCAAGATGTTTATGGTCGTCCTGGATAGCCATCCTTGATCATAGTAAATTCAAGTCTTTGTTTTAAAAACAAGCAAGCTAACAAACAGGACATAAGATCAGATATGTTCACTGCCTGGCATGGTGGAAGGTGCCTTTAACTCTAACACTCACGAGGTAGAGGGCATCCTGGCCTACAGAAGGAGTTCCAAACCAACGGCACATAATGAGGCCCCACCTCAAAAACATACAGAGAGAAAGGAGAGGGGAAAGGGGGCAGGAAAAGGAGGAGGGGATGTTCAGAATAGAATATATATATATGCCAGTGGTGGCGCATACCTTCAATCCCAGCACGTGGGAGACAGAGGCAGGCAGATTTCTGAGTTCGAGGCCAGCCTGGTGTACAGAGTGAGTTCCAGGACAGCGAGGGCTTCACACAGAAACCCTGTCTTGAAAAACCAAAATAAATAAATACATAAATAAATAAGTAAATAAATAAATATATAAATTTGCCAGGTAGTGGTGGCACACGCCTTTAATCCAGCACATGGGAGGCAGAGGCAGGTGGATTTCTGAGTTTGAGGCCAGCCTGGTCTACAGAGTGAGTTCCAGGACAGTCAGGGCTATAAAGAGAAACTCTGTCTCAAAAAACCAAAAAAGAATTTCCTTTCACTGCTGTGTCCGCAGCGGTGAGTATGCCCAGGCTACAGAAGAGGCTGGCCTCTAGTGTCCTCGCTGTGGGAAAAAGAAGGTCTGGTTGTACCCCAATGAGACCAATGAAATCGCCAATGCCAACTCCCGTCAGCAAATCAGGAAGCTGATCAAAGATGGGCTGATCATCCGGAAGCCTGTGACTGTCCATTCCCGGGCTCGCTGCGGGAAAAACACCTTGGCCCAACGGAAGGGCAGGAGTATGGGCATAGGGAAGAGGAAGGGTACCACCAACGCTCGGATGCCCGAGAAGGTGACCTGGATGAGAAGGATGAGAATCCTGCGCCGGCTTCTCAGGAGATACCGGGAATCCAAGAAGATTGACCGACATATGTCTCACAGCCTGTACCTGAAGGTCAAAGGGAATGTATTCAAAGCGGATTCTCATGGAGCACATCCACAAGCTGAAGGCAGACAAGGCTCGCAAGAAGCTGCTGGCTGACCAGGCTGAGGCTCGCAGGTCTAAGACCAAGGAAGCACGAAAGCGCCGGGAGGAGCGCCTCCAGGCCAAGAAGGAAGAGATCATCAAGACTCTGTCCAAGAAGTAAAGCTTCCCTCGTGTCTGTACATAGTGGCCTGGCTGTGGCCTCACATGGGTCAGTCATTAAAAGGAAACAAGCCTTTGTCCGTTGCCCTGTTTTTAGAAAGAGAGAAAGAGAGAGAGAGAGAGAGAGAGAATACATATATATACATATACAAATGTATATATATTATATATATATATTTCTTTCCTTCTGGATGGTAATAGAACCCAGGACTTTACACATGTTAGGCATACATTCCACTTTAAGCTGCACTCCAGCCCTATTATCCACTTTGATTTAAATTATTAATATTGATATTAATATTATTATCATTACATGTGAGTACTGTTTGGTTTCTGCCTCTACACACGTGTGGAGATCATAGAACAACTTTTAGGAGTCATTTCTCTTCTTCCACCGTGAGTCCCAAGGATGGAACTCAGGTCGGCAGGTATATGTAGCATGCTCCTTTACCTGTGAACCACCTCGTTGGAGCTGACACCTGCTGATTGCTAAACACATGCCACCGATTATATTAATACATTAATATTTTATTTATTTTTCTAGAAAGGGTTTCTCTGTTTAGCCCTGGCTGTCCCAGAGCTCAGTCTGTAGATCAGGTTGGTCTTGAACTCACAGAGATCCTCCTGCTTCTGCTGGGATTAAAGATGTGTGCTGCTGTTGTAGCTGCTGCCACCACCATTACTACCAGACACCACCCAATATTATTGTTCTTAATCACACACTTTCTTTTTTTTTTGGAATCACACACTTTCTTTTCTGTCTTCTGGGCTAAGCGGGAAGGACAGGCTTCCAACACCATCAAGTCTGAAGAACTCACCGGGTGAGGGTTCCCACCTGCTCCAATTCTGCAGATATCCCCCAGATTCAGGGACCCGGGGAAGTCACCTATTCTTTGCTTAGCCGTGAGTACTGAAGTTTTAGGTCAGGGAGGGAGCACATTTTCCAAGCTCACCGAGTCACACAGAATCCTGGACAAAGCTAGGATGGAGGGGACTGCATCCTTACCCATCCCTACACCAGGGGATATCACAGACCCTCCAACTCCCCCTGAGCCTCAGTTTCCCCACTTAGACTGATTACACCCCTCTCGCCAGAATCTGCACTGGAGACCATGCTCTTTTTCACCAGCGGGGGCGCTGCACCGGCTTGGGCAGGGTGGGATCCCAGGGGTATAAGCAGGCCTGGGGATCTGGAGTTGCACTTTCTCCAACCAGGGTCAGCAGGGGCCTTCCCAGGGAGTACAGGCGCCTGTCAATCTCAGCCTCCCGGACAGCGTGGAACTGCGCAGGCGCGGGCGGGTTCCGCACAGCGCCAAGGCGGGAGCGCGCGGGAGCGAGGGATTCCCTCTGACGTCATTGCTAGGATACCAAACAAACACTCAGCCGCTCCGGCCGAACTCCTTATATGGCTAATTGCGTCACAGGAACTCCGGAGAGGGCGGGGCGGGATCCCCTCCCTCAGAGCCCCTCAGAACGCAGCCTTGAGGACCCCCGAGACCACCTCTATGAGCAGGTGGCATGTTCACGAAGCTCTGAGGGGCGCCACAAGGGACTCAGGCGGCGGGAAGAGAGAGTTCGGGAGGTTTGTGCATGGAGTTGCGGGTGACGCAAGCAGGGGGGCGGGTCCCGGACGCATAAATTCAGCCCGGCGCAGCTCCCGGTTTCATTCATAAGACTGGAGCGGCTACGCCGGGGACACGCGGAGCCGGGGCTTGCTGGACTTGACTATTGGTGACTCTTTCTTTTTCTTCTTCTTGGAGGCCGTGAAAAATTTATATACATATATACTTTTTTTTTAAACTGGCGAGAAAGTTTTGTGGGTTTCCTTTTTGCAAGAGTCTTTCTAGATCGTTCTTCCGATTCGTCCGGAGGATAGATTTACTTTCTGTGGACTTCTGGATCGCGCCCCTCTGCCCTCCTTCATTTCTTGGGACGCCGGGACAGGACTGGAACAGCATCTGAAGCGCGCTGCACCGCGGCACTGCCGGGCGGGGTTTCTGGGCGGGGAGCGATCCCCGCGTCGCCCCCCGTGAAACCGACGGAGCCTGGACTTCCAGGAGGTACAGCGGCGGTCTGAAGGGGACCTGGGATCTTGCAGAGGGAACTTGCATCGAAACTTGGGCAGTCTCCGAACCGGAGACTAAGCTTCCCCGAGCAGCGCACTTTGGAGACGTGTCCGGTCTATTCCGGACTCGCATCTCATCCCACTCGGCCATAGCCTTGGCTTCCCGGCGACCTCAGCGTGGTCACAGGGGCCCCCCTGTGCCCAGGGAAATGTTTCAAGCTTTCCCCGGAGACTACGACTCCGGCTCCCGGTGTAGCTCATCACCCTCCGCCGAGTCTCAGTATCTGTCTTCAGTGGACTCCTTCGGCAGTCCACCCACCGCCGCCGCCTCCCAGGTAAGTTCTAGATCGCAAAGATTCTACTTTGGTGGTTGTGGGGGAAAAATGTTTCTTTCAGGCTAAAATGTGGATTGAGCATCCTCTCAAATAGAGACGCGCCAAAACCCAGGATCTGGGAATGCAATAGCTCGGTTTGCACTTTGGTTTTTGTTGTTTGCAAACTGCAAAAAGAATGGAGTGATGTTTGCTAAGGGTTATTTGCGCGGAGCGCGGGAAAGGAATGCAGCTGGCAAATGTTGGCGATGCCTGGTGCAAAGTATATACCCGGTGGTTAGCAGAAGCTGAGAACTTTTAGCCGAAATCCGGCTCCCTAAGCCGAAGCTAGGCAAGTAGGGGAAGAAAGACAAAACAGAAAAAATCCCAGAGAAGCTTCCAGTAGCCTCCTCTTCCCTCCTCTTTACAAGCGCGAACTGCAGGTCCGCGGTCACCCTCCACCCTGCAAGAGTTCAGGCCTCGAACCCCGGTCACTCTGCCTCCGCCTCCTGCGCGGAGACGTAACGGGGGACCCGTGCGTAAAGGCTGACGCGGTGGAATCCTCCGTCTGACGCGGGGCACGCACGGCGCGCGGCGCCCCCTCCGCCCGCCCCGCCCCTGACGTCCCGGGCACGTTCTATTTTGGAACGCCGAGGCCACGTTGCTAAGGGAGGGGGTAGCGCGGCTTTGTGATTGGCTGTCGCGGAGCGGGCTTTAGCCAATCAACGTTCCCTTCCTATTTGTAGAGCGTAGCTCTCTTCCTTGCTTTTTGTAGTTCTTCCCGTGCTGGGGGTCTCCAAGGGAGAGCTAGGGGATTCTTGTTGCGATCGGGCGACTCGGTGCCACCCCATGGGTCTGCGAGGACCTTGTGTGGACCTGGTCCCTCTCTTGTCATAAGCTAGAGGCTTTTGGCTGAGTGTTAGCGCCTCTAAGGGGGAACTGAAGGCCTCATCCCTTCTTCAAGCACACATATACGTGCTCCCTGAGCTCTAGACACTCAGTCTTTCAGTGGTGTTCAAACACTAGATGAGCTAGCCTACAGAGAGGTAGCCAGGTGGCCTCTTAAAGGTCCGCCTTCCCTTGGTTCCCAGGGTCCTGATTGGCCAGGGATTCAGCCCTTCCCTCGCCACGCCCCCAAGAGTAGTTAAGCCTCTAGAATTTCACTTGCGGGAAGGGGGGGGGGGCGTGATGGACGCTTCTTGGGTTCGGGGACGCAGATCCTATGTCACCCATTCCCTTCAAGACAGTCTGAAAGATTCTCGCTGTCACTTTTCTCTGCCTATCAGTCCACTGAAACCTATCAGTCTCACTGGGGAAGAGACAGATACTCGGAAAGGATGCTCTCAACTCTTAGACCGGTCCCCCAACACCGTTGGAACTGGGATCTCCGCCCCTGCGGGAGCCCTCATGCAGTGGGGGGTGTGTTTGTGTGTGAGTGGAGGAGAGGAAGGCTTGGGCTAAGGCCTCTCCCTCTCCCTCCCTCTGTGGTGGGGGTGGGGTGTTTTGGCTGTATGTGTGTGTGAATGTCTGTGGCTCCATCCCGGGAGGTTTTGTCACCAGGTTCTGTCCAGCCTCCTCCCCCCCCCCACCTAAGAGTCACCAACCCGGGGTGTGATTCACCACCCGCTGGAACCGTGCAACCTTTCCCCGAGGAAGAAGGAGGAGGTAGAAGGCAGTTGAACAGAATCCTCTCATTAACCACTGCGTCACGGTGTAGTGGAAGGGTGGGTGTTGTGGCTTTGTGCCTGTGACACACACATCCACACCCGCTCACCCTGTGCTCACTCACAGGGGTCGGTGTGTTATGTGTGTTGGGCGTGTGTGTGTCGGTGGCTTTGTTTGTGTGTCTACGCCTGTGTGTGTATGTCTCACCCCGTAGGAGTGCGCCGGTCTCGGGGAAATGCCCAGCTCCTTCGTGCCAACGGTCACCGCAATCACGACCAGCCAGGACCTTCAGTGGCTTGTGCAACCCACCCTCATCTCTTCCATGGCCCAGTCCCAGGGCCAGCCACTGGCCTCCCAGCCTCCAGCTGTTGACCCTTATGATATGCCAGGAACCAGCTACTCAACCCCAGGCCTGAGTGCCTACAGCACTGGCGGGGCAAGTGGAAGTGGTGGGCCTTCAACCAGCACAGCCACCAGTGGACCTGTGTCTGCCCGTCCAGCCAGAGCCAGGCCTAGAAGACCCCGAGAAGAGACGGTAAGTATGAGGCCCCAGGAGTCGGTGTGGAGGAGCCTAGGAATGTGGGTTCAGTTGGTACAGTGCTTGCTAGCATGCATGAAGTCAATCCCCAGCACAGTGTAAGCCAGGAGTGGTTATGCAGGCCTGTAGCCCCAGCTCTCAGGAGGTGGAGGCAGGAGGGACTGGGGTTTGAGTCCAGCCTGGACTGCAAGAGATCATTATTTTAAAAAGTTGACCTGGGAGGTGAAGGATGTAAGGGGAGGTGACAGTAATTTTGTCACTTAATAGCTGGAGGTTCTTCTGAGGCCTCAAGCCTGAAGGAACTTTGTCATTCCTGCCAGTGAGGAGTGGGGGTTGTTATTTGGGGTTCAAGAGGAAGGAATTTTCTCAGGGCTGATAGATGTACCCCCGGATCTCATGGTCCTTATCTCTTTGACTCAGCTTACCCCAGAAGAAGAAGAAAAGCGAAGGGTTCGCAGAGAGCGGAACAAGCTGGCTGCAGCTAAATGCAGAAACCGTCGGAGGGAGCTGACAGACCGACTCCAGGCGGTAAGGAGGGGTTTTGGGGTGTCTCGAGGCTGTGCTGGGAGCACTCTGCCTTGTTCTTCCTCCACTTCTCACTGTACCTGCGTCCTAAACGAGGAACACCCGTCTTAGGGAGCAAGGGTCAGTGCAGCCTATATGCATGCTCAGACCCGTGCCCACTTACTTCCGGCTGTTCCCCACTTTCCCTGGATATGTCCCCACATGTCGCCCTCCTGGCTTTCTCCCAGCCCAAGGAGACAAGCTGGAGGAGGTAATTCTCTCACCTTCCTTCGCTAAAGAATAATCCATTTTGCCTCCCTGCGTCCATTTTTTTTTTCCTGAGCCAGGAAAAAAAACTTGATAGCCTCATGGCTCAGCCCCTACCTGAGACGCCATCATCCCGGCGGGCTCTGGCTCGAAACTATTTTGTACTAAGTTAGTTCCTTACCTGCTAACCCAGCCATCTGCAGTTCTCCCAAACTTGAGCTGGTGGAGCCCGCCAAACCCACTTCTTTCTCTCTTCTACCTCAGTGTAAGCCCCCCACCTCATGCCCGCCCCTTGGAACCAGGGCGTGTCTCAGATTTCTTGTTGGGAGGCTGAAGGGGATGGGTAACAGAACCACAGTAAAAACAACACATAAGCGTTATTTACTGACTCAACAAACTTTAGTGTTTTTCTTTTTTTTCCTCTTAAAAATATTTTGTTTGTTTGAGTGCGTGTTGGTGCGCCACAGCAGCACGCAAATGAAGTCAGAGGGCAATTTTCAGAGTTGGTTCTCTCCTTCCATGTTGTGGGTCTCAATCATCGAACTTAATTTACTAGACTTGCCGGCAATCTCCTTGATTCAGTGAGCTACATTGCCCCCTTCTGCCCTTTTAAGGCAGAGTACTCCTTAGCACAGGCTGGCCGCAAAGAAATAGCCATCCCCCTTGCCTCAGCCTCAGAATGTTGAGATTACAGGTGTTCACCACCACACCAGGCTTGGAGTTCTTGCCCATCAGAGACGTCCATTCCTTTTTCTCAACCATCTCTTAGTCTGATGGGGAAACGGAGGCACCGAGTAGCATAGTCTACCAGGAGTTCCTCTTAGGGGACCTTCCCCTCAGTTGGGAGGGAGCCGTCCAGTCCCCTGGATCTGCAGGGAGAATGTCTGTGTGTGGGGTTGGGCTGGGTGAAGCCACTCTGTGTGGTTACTGACCAGCTGTCCTCCGGTCTATGTCTCCTATGACCTGGCCCTGCTGGGCTCCATTAGGAAACGGATCAGCTTGAAGAGGAAAAGGCAGAGCTGGAGTCGGAGATCGCCGAGCTGCAAAAAGAGAAGGAACGCCTGGAGTTTGTCCTGGTGGCCCACAAACCGGGCTGCAAGATCCCCTACGAAGAGGGGCCGGGGCCAGGCCCGCTGGCCGAGGTGAGAGATTTGCCAGGGTCAACATCCGCTAAGGAAGACGGCTTCGGCTGGCTGCTGCCGCCCCCTCCACCACCGCCCCTGCCCTTCCAGAGCAGCCGAGACGCACCCCCCAACCTGACGGCTTCTCTCTTTACACACAGTGAAGTTCAAGTCCTCGGCGACCCCTTCCCCGTTGTTAGCCCTTCGTACACTTCCTCGTTTGTCCTCACCTGCCCGGAGGTCTCCGCGTTCGCCGGCGCCCAACGCACCAGCGGCAGCGAGCAGCCGTCCGACCCCCTGAACTCGCCCTCCCTTCTTGCTCTGTAAACTCTTTAGACAAACAAAACAAACAAACCCGCAAGGAACAAGGAGAAGGAAGAGGAGAAGAGGGGAGGAAGCGGTCCGGGGGTGTGTGTGTGTGGACCCCTTGACTCTTCTGTCTGACCACCTGCCGCCTCTGCCATCGGACATGACGGACGGACCTCCTTTGTGCTTTGTGCTCCGTCTCTGGTTTTCTGTGCCCCGGCGAGACCGGAGAGCTGGTGACTTTGGGGACAGGGGGTGGGGCGGGGATGGACACCCCTCCTACAAATATCTTTTTGTCCTGTTACTTCAACCCAACTTCTGGGGATAGATGGCTGGCTGGGTGGGTAGGGTGGGATGCAGCGCCCACCTTTGGCGTCTTGAGTGAGGCTGGAGGGGAAAGGGTGCTGGGTGTGGGGTGCAGCGTGGGTTGAAGTCGAGCTGGCGTGCACCCCCAGAGAGACCCAACGAGGAACTGACAGCACTGTCCTTCTCTTCCCCCACCCACCCATCCACCCTCCAGGGTGCAGGGTGACCAAGATAGCTCTATTTCGCTCCCTCGGGCCTTAGCTGATTAACTTAACATTTCCAAGAAGTTACAACCTCCTCCGGGACGAATTGAGACCCCGCTGAGGGAAGTCGATGCCCACTTTGGGAGTCGGCAAACCCCACTTCTCGCTGATTCCAAAATGTGAACCCCGATCTAACTGTTCAGTCTTTCCCTCCTGGGAAAACTGGCTCAAGTTGGATTTTTTTCCTCATCTGCTACGGAGCCCCCTCCCAACTCAGACCCGCTCCCACCCCTGTGCAGTATTATGCCAAGTCCCTCTCACCCCCACCCCAACCCCAGGCGCCCTTGGCTGTCCTCGTTGGGCCTTACTGGTTTCGGACAGCAGGGGGCGCTGCAACGCCCGTCTTGCTGGAGCGCTTTATACTGTGAATGAGTGGCCGGATTGCTGGGTGAGCCGGATGGGATTGACCCCCAATCCTCCAAAGCCTTCCCTGGGTGTCCCCCTCCTTCCACTTGCTTCCTCCCTCCCCTTGACAGGGAGTTAGGCTCAAAAGGAGTGACCGCCATGCATCCCGGTGGCCTTCTCGCTCAGGCCCCAGACTTTTCCTCTTAAGTCCTTCGCCTTCCCCAGCCTAGGACGCCAACTTCTCCCCACCCTGGGAGCCCTGCAGCCTCTCACAGAGGTCGAGGCTCCAGAGAAGTTTTCAGGGCTGAGGCTTTGGCTTCCC
This sequence comes from Tokudaia tokunoshimensis, assembly GCA_036184795.1. Classification (NCBI taxonomy): domain Eukaryota; kingdom Metazoa; phylum Chordata; class Mammalia; order Rodentia; family Muridae; genus Tokudaia; species Tokudaia tokunoshimensis. The sequence goes on from BTHU01000006.1 coordinate 44,244,252, forward strand.
TATCGATATTTGAACCCCCAAATATTTTTGGACTGGCATACTTAAGAGGGGGCTGAGTTCCCACTATTCCACTCCATCCAGTTCCTCCAGTCCCAAAGTTGAGTTCTGGCTCTCCCCTCCAGCTTTCTCCTCGTGAGAATTCTACGAGTCAGATTTCTATTTTTTAATATTGGGGAGGTGGGTCCTACCGCCTCTCCCCCCCTGCTGCATGGAACATTCCATACCCTGTCCTGGGTCCTTGGTTCCAAGCCTAATCCCAACCTTCAACCCTCAGCTATTTATCCCTTTCCTGGTTCCCAAAAAGCACTTATATCTATTATGTATAAATAAATATATTATATTTGAGTGTGCGTATGTGTGCGTGTGCGTGTGTGTGTGTGTGTGTGTGATGTGTGTGTGTGTGTGTGTGTGTGTGTGTGTGTGTATGCAAGCTTCCTCGTTTTCAAGTGTGCTGTGGAGTTCAAAATAGCTTCTGGGGATTTGAGTCAGACTTTCTGGCTGTCCCTTTCCTAACTGTCACCTTGTTGTTGTCTCAGGCCCCTCTGGCTGTTGGAGACAGTTCAGGCCTCTCCCTTTATCTTTTCTCAAGTCTGTCTCTGCTCAGACCACTTCCAACATGTCTCCTCTCTCAATGGCCCTGATCTCCTGTCTGTCTGTTAATTCTGGATTTGTCGGGGACATGCAATTTTACTTTTGTAAGTAAGTGTGACTGGGTGATAGATTTTTACAATCTGTATCTTTGAGAATTCTGGGTGGAAATGTCTGATCAGAAGGGCCTGCCGCTGCCGACCACAATTCATTGACTCCATGACCCTCACCGAGGCTGTATTTGTGATCTTTTTTTTTGTATTTTGCACCTGACCCTGGGGGTGCTGGGGCAGTCTGGCACTGGGCAGCTCCCCTATCCCCTTGGTTCTGCACTGTCGCCAATAAAAAGCTTAAAAAAAAATGTGTCCTTCAGGTCAAAGTGTCTGTTTCCCCTGGGCACCTATTACATGACTTCCTTTCAGTAAGACAGAATTTGGATTGCCAGGAAGGTCTTGCAGGCACTTAGTGGGATACCTAATGAATCAGGACCTACAGCGGTACTTCCCTACTAAAGGGAAGTGGATACTTGCTAGGTCTTCCCAGGTTCCCAGGCTGGGCCACCTGCTTGAAAAAGTAAGGGGCAGAAAAGTGTAAGGTACCGATTTGGCGAAGGGTCTGGGAGACTTCATGGTCGAGAAAGAATTTATTCAGGACCTTGGGTGTGCAATGACTTCAGCCACAGTTAAGGGGGTGTAAAAGCTGGGAACACTTGTAAATCCTAACACTTGGGAGGTCTAGGCAAGGCCGAGTTTAATGTCATGTGGATGGTAGATACCAGGAGCAAAGATCTAATATGGGGAGAAGGCTTGGTACACCAGGGAAGCCAGAGAGAGGTTCGTGGTTAGGGTGGAGGGCACTTGGAGAGTGAGAGTTAGCCTCAGGGAGATTCTACAGGCAATGACGTTCTTAGAACGCAGAGTTCAGACGCTCCTTTGAAAGCACTGGAGAGCGGCAGCTCTCCAGCAGGTTTTGAGCAGAGGAGAAGGCTAGCATTAGGTGGTCCCTTCTCATCCCAGGCTGAGGAGGACCCTGAGGGTTTCAAGAAAGATTGAGAATGGGAAGCAGAGGAGAGGGAGACTCCAAGGGGCATGGAGGAGGCAGATCACTTGTCTCTTCTTTAATAGCAATCCTGGGAAGGATAGCTCGCAGCGGGAGGACATGCTCACCAGTCGGGTGGTCTAGGGGGTTCGTGGAAAAGAGGAGGCATTTGCTCGAGCCTCGGTTCCCCCTTTCTCACTCTTCTGTCAGCTTGTCTTCCATTAAGGCCACCTAGCTCAGGTCTGCTTGTGAGATGGCCTTCTATGCTTGAGTTCCATTTCCTGGCGCCGTGCTCTCTCCACTGGCTGAGTTACCTCAAAAGACCAGGGCTAAAGGTGTGATCACAACTGTATCCCCATTACTGCTCCAACGCAGAGACAGGACTGAACCAGAGTGAACAAATGAACAAATATATGATTAATAAGTGCATGCATGACTAAATGCATAAAAGAGCACATGACTGGATGAGCAAATTGTTGAAGGAGGGACAGCAAGGATACACAGGAACATCCTAGAATTCTAGAGACTAAGTTAAATCCATTTTTGAGATGTATTTGATCAGAAATTTCCGGGAGGAAAAAAAAGAGTAACTACGAAGGGAGAATAAATGAGAACAGAGGTGGCTTTAGAGAGGTTAACTTTATGCTGGTGGCTTTTGTATATATAAAAATGTGGGTTGCAGGGAGCAAAATGGGATAGATACTCCCGCCCGAAAGGTGGAATTGAACCACTCTGTCGCTAAACAGCTACAGGTTTGAAGCCTGCACCCCAGACCACTGAGGATCATCCGGGCAGGAGAAGCTATTTTCGGATTAATATATAAAGGCCAAATGTGTCAAAATTTTACACTTATGATCACTATTTGTGGCGTACGATAGATGATTAATTTTAATGGTTTCAAACATTTTTTTCACTTCTTATTGTGAACATGTGTTTTCTCTGTAAAGTGTTCGGTAATGACCCTACTAACTAAAAAATAAGTAGTTTCATTTGCATAGCGCCTTGCATTCTGGGAACCAGAGCCTAACGTGCCTATCTCTCTAGCTAAGAGCAGAATTTTTTGCAAACTGAAAAGTCAGTTTTATTTTTTGTTTGCTTGTTTGTTTTTAAAGGAAAAAACTCCTCATGCGGCTCTAGGATACCCTTCGTAGCAGAATTCGAGATTTTCTGCGAGCGAGAAGCGAGTCTTTCGTAGGGTCTAATGGCACGCGACCGCAGAGCGACACCTGCTGTTCTTTTGTAGAACTGTAAGTGTGTAGTGAACCTACTGAGTCCCTAGGTGATGGAGTTGACAACCTACTTGTCCCCCTTGCGTTTAAATGCTAAAAAACATTACTTTTTATATCTATGTGATTAGGCCAGGGAAACTGAGGCACAGACATGGATAATACCACAGCTGAGTTCCTGTAGCCCAACTCCCTAGGGGAAATGAAAACTACACAGTTGTGGTTTGAATATGCATGGCCCATGGGAAGTGGCACTATTGGCAGGTGTGGCTTTATTGGAGGAGGTGTACCTTGTTAGACAAAGAGTGTCACTTGGAGGCAAGGCTTTGAGGTCTCATACATATGCTGAAGTCTGGCCACTGTGATCATGACCGTCAGCAAAACACAGTCTCCTCCTGGCTGCCTTTGGATCAAGGTGTAGAATCCTCAGCTTCTCCTCCAGCACCATGTCTGCCTGGACCATGTCTGCCTGGACGCTGCCACGCTTCCAGCCATGATGATAGTAGACTGTGCCTCTGAAACTGTAAGTCATCATCAATTACATGTTTTCTTTTATAAGAGTTGCATATATATATATATCAGGGTCTCACTCTTTAGCCCTGGCTGGCCTGAAATTCACTATGTAGCCCAGGCTTGCCTGATCTTTGATGCAATCTTCCTACCTCAGCCTCTCAAATGCTGGTATTACATACGTGAGTCACAGCATGCAATTTAAATCTTACGATGACTTATAAGAAGACAGAAAATCAGAGTTCCTTTACCTAGTTCATGGAGCCCTATAATCTAACCTCTTTCACTTCATAAACACTCCCACCCCACCCTTCTGGAACTGGTTTGAGGAATGATGCAGGCTCACAGGCACATTCCTCCTTGGTTAATCCCCTTAGCCTAGTTGTCTTCCCTCCCCATGTCTATGTGTTCCAAAGCCTCTCTTCCTGTCCTCAGATACTACCACCCAGTACTACCCCAGATTAAATATTAGAAAACAGTTACTCTCTCCCCTGCCACAAACAACCAAAGCACAGACATGCTTTTCACTTTCTACCTGACTGCGTAGGTGAATAGATGTTGTCACAATATTTCTCCAAGTCTCAGTTTCCCCATCTGCATAATGCATCTGAGACACAGAATTCCCTAGAGCTGTGGTTTTCCTCATTCCTTATGCTGAGACCCTTTAATACATTTTCTCATGTTGTGGTGACCCCTCCCCCCCATCATAAAATTATTTTCATTGGTACTTCATAACTGTAGTTTTGCTATTGTTATGAATAGTAATGTCAGTATTTGTCTTCCCCAATGATCTTAGATGACCCTGTGGAAGAGTCATTCCACCCTCAAAGGGGTCTCAAACACAAGTTAAGAACTCCTGCCTTAGAGGAATCACAGTGAACCAATGAATTACACTGTGGGCCGACTATCGGTTCGGCCTCTGGGAGGCGCTAGAGCTAGATGACGGCTACATCAATTCTGAAATGTGTGTGTGTCCTGAGCTGGGGTGCTGAGATAGGCCAGGGGCTTTAGCATTCCTAGACCCGTTATTCACCAGGACTCTCCCCCCGCCCGATTCTTTGATGTGAACACTGTGTCTTAGGAAAAATGTCGTCTTAGAAAGCATCTTTAGAAAATGTCATTAGAAAAACAATTTTTTTTTCATGTAGGTGCATGTGCAAGGACAACTTGCAGAGTCGGCTCCATCCTTCTACCACGTCCGTTGGAGGAATCACCTTTACCCTCTTGGGCTACTTTGCCATTCGGCATGTAGGTATGTGACATACTGTGATTGTGACCTAGGACCTCTCCCTTGCTAAGCAAGTGCCTTATGGGGGGTGGGACAATAGCAACAACAGTTAACTAAATTTTAAAGATAGAACTCAGCTGGAGATTCAAATATTGCAGTTTTGATGGTTGGGGGGGGGCATCTAATAACTTAATAACATAACCCAGGCTGGCCTCTGACTCAGAGATCTGCCTGCCTCTGCCTCCTGGACGCAGAGGACAATTTTTGGAAGTTAGTCCTCTGCTTCCATTTTGTGGATTCCAGGAGCTGGAGTCAGGTCATCAGGCTTGGCTGCTGGGACTTCTGTCTCCCAGATCCTCCTCTCGGTTTGATTATTAGATGCTGCACTGATGCCCGACTCTCCCACTCTGCAGCCCTGTGTCTATAACTCCTACTTGGCACCTCGTGTCTATCTCCTACAATGGTATGTACATCAAGAGGCAAGCGACACAGCAATGAACAAACAAATCTTAACATTTCTGTGTTTGTCTTTGCTGTAGTCGATTCTGACAAGCAATGCTGGCTTGCTTCCAAGGTGAGAAGTAACATTTCTTTTTTTTTTTTTTTTTTTTTTTTTTGGTTTTTTCAAGACAGGGTTTCTCTGTGTAGCTCTGATGTCCTGGAACTCACTTTGTAGACCAGGCTGGCCTTGAACTGAGAAATCCTCCTGCCTCTGCCTCCCAAGTGCTGGGATCAAAGGCGTGCGCCACCACCGCCCGCCTGTAACATGTCTTTATAAGAGGTATTTGCTCTATTTTATTTTTCTACGTATTTGTAGTGCTGAGGATGGAACCCAGGGCCCTTTGTGAGTAAGGCTAGCTGTTTACCACTGAGCCATGCTCCAGCCCCTCACTGGGGGATTCTAGGCAGTTGCATACCTAGCCTTTGATCTTTTAAGACAGAGTCCTACTGGAGCTCAGTTTGACTTTGAACTATGTAGGTGGCCTGGAGCTCAGTACTGAGATGACAGATGTGTGCTACCATGTCTGGCTGCCCATTAGGCATTTCTGTGTCAGGCATTGATGGCTATTAAACCCAAGCCTTAAATGTGCTAGGCAAGTGCTCATCCACTGAACTACATCCCTAGCATGGAGCTCACAAGGGAATGACTGACATTTGGGAAACAATATCATAGAATAAAACAATAAAACCATAGACGCTTCTACGATTGAGCATTTCTGCTAGGTCACACTTGGAAAACGTTCTTATTGTTGTCATGGGTATGTGGGCACACATGTGAAGGTCAGTACGTTCTGGAGACAGCTCTGTCTCCCGGTCCTTATTGCCAATATTATTTTATATTTTGTCTGTGTGTATGTTTGTTTATCAAAGTGCATGCAGTGCCTGCAGAGACTACAAGGGGACATGGGATCCTCTGAGACTGGAGTTAGAGGTGGTTGTGAACCGCTCTGTGGGTGCTGAGAACTGAATCCCGGTTCTCTGGCAGAGCAACTCTTGAGCACTGAGCCAGCTTCTCTAGCCCTGCATTGCTTTACCTTTTGGTCGATTCCCCAGATCCAGCTCACACTGCCACGCCTGTGTAGCCTGTGCCTTTATCTGGGGAGCTCTCACTGATCTCAAATCTTTTTTCCTTTCTTTTTCGAGACAGGTCTGATTATATAGACAACCCCGAAGTCACAGAGATCCACCTCCCTCTGTCATGACAGGCTTTAAAAAAATTATTTATTTTTGAATGCAAACACAGCCTGAAGGAATCATTTCTGATTGTTCACGACGCGGTTGCAGAGATGGAAGTCTCGTGTCCAGCTTGGAGGTAGGTGCTTTTCACCAGTCCCAAGATTTATTTTCTAACTTTGTTTTTTTTGGAAATTAAATGGTTAACTGACATTTCTATGTTTATTGTGTGTAGTGCAGGTATGTGGTGGAGCACACGTAGAAGGTGACATGACCACGGGGTTTCTCGCCTTCTACCATGGGGGTTTCAGATGATCCAACTCAGACCATCCATCGCATCCTTTACCAGATGATCATTCTTGCATCCCCCAAGCATTTCTTTTTGTTGATGGTTGTTTTGAGACAGGGACTTTCTACATAGCCCTGGCTGTCCTGAAACTCACTCTGCAGACTCACCCGACTCTTGAATACTGGGATTTAAGGATAATGTTATCACTAGAGTTTTTTTTTACGTTCTTGTTTGTTTGTTTCGTTTTGTGTGTTTTAAATTTTTTCAGTGTAGGAAGATGTAAGTGGGGGGACTTTAAAGCACAGAAGGCAGTGAATTTTCAACAGGAGTCTTTATTACAGTGTAAATCCAAGCTCAAGGCTCGCCTGGGCCCCATGCAAAGGCCCCAGCATAGGGGTTGGTGGCGTCAGAGGCACCAATCCCTCACGGCGCCTTCAGTGGTGGGTCACCGAAGTGCAGGGCAGCGTCCTGACTATTCAACTACAAGTCCCAGCAGGCTCCGCGGCCAAGGAGCATGGCCTTTTCCTGGACTCTTAGAGCAGAGCCTCTTAGGAAATGTAGTCCGGGTCGTTCAGGCACGTCCCACTGGGAAATGACTCGGCCGAGTGGGAGAGGGTGTGGATGCACGGGAAATGAAAGGGAAGAGGGCTGCTGGGGTGTGGGCAGGCGTCCCTCGGGCAAAGACACCCCTCTCATTCGGCTTTGGATTTGGATCCGGAGACTGATGCTGTTTGAGCAAGGGTTCCGGTCCCCGGGATCTTAGCTCGGACCCTGAGGGAGGAAAATTCAGGGCCATGAGGTGTGACATGAGATGGAGGAAGTGCAGAAAATAGCACCTGCCCTCCACCTGATGACCTGCTTTGAGATGGAACCAATGTGCCCTGGGAGATTTGGGAATAGGAAGTGGGGAGCTGGGGGAGTGGGGGAAACGGAAGAAAACCCACAAACAACAGCAAATATCCCAGGCTCCACTCTCCTCTCTGTCATCTTCTCGTGTACTTACTTAGCTTTGATGTGGCTCAACTGATTGGTCACCAATCCCACATACTGGTCAATCTGGGCCTGGGGAGACCAAAGAGAAAAAGAGGATTCTGGGTAATTGATGAGAGAAGCTGTCTTTAGCTCTTACATCACCAAATTGGAAGAGGGCCTAGCACTGCAGTTTCAACTGTGAGGAACATAACCGGCCTTTCTGCCTTAGTTGTTTTGAGACAGGGTCTCATGTAGCCCCAGCTGGTCTCAAACATGCAATGTAGCTGAAGCTGGCCTCGAACATTCTGTTTCTAGCTCCCAAATGTTGGGTGGGATGACATGTGCACACCACCACATTCGGCTTTATGCACGGCTAAGAGATTAAACCTGGGCCTTCATGCATGCTAAGCAAGGACTCTATTAACCGAGCTACAATCTCAGCCTGGGTTTTCGTTTTTCAGACAGGGCTTTGCTACATAGCCCTAACTGACCTTGCACATACAACGATCCTCCTTCTTCAACCTCCCGGGTTCTCAGATTGTTGATGCTGCACCCACACATCTCAGAACTGAGGGTCAGCAGTTTGGGCCATAGTCTGAGTTGGGAGTGATGTAGTAATAGTAGCTTAATATGAATTTTAATCCACCTTACTTTTTTGGTGGCACTGGCATTGAACTCACGGCCTCCACAGGCTTTTGCATGGGAAATGTTTCCCCCTCCTCCTTGAGCCATGAGCCAGCCCCTCACTGGTGGAGCCTACACCGCTGGTCTGGAACTCGTACCATCTTCCTGCCCGACTCTCTGAGTCCTGGGTGTCTGCCTGGGACGTGGTGTCCGTGGGACCCTGGCTACAGAAGGGAGGCAGGCACACCACCCATTTTTGGCTTCCATGTTGACACTGGAGAGCTTGCCGTACTCACCTGATGTTGTCTGTACAGAAGGGGGAAAGTGAACAAGGCAACCACTCCTACAGATACAGAGAGAGAGATGGGGGCGGTGTCAGGTTCTCCATTGAGGGCTTTTCCACCTGGGCCCAAATTCCCAAAATAACGACTCTGAGACTTAATATTTCATCAATGAATGCCTAGGCTATAGCTTGGGCTTGTTCCCTGACTAGCCTCTATCTCATTTAACCTGTTTATTCTATTCTATGAATGCCACACGGCTGATTGCCTCTTCTCAGTGTCACGCGACCCTCTCCATCAGCACTGGGGCACACCCTGACTCTCTTCCTCTCTCCCTGCCGGGGCTCCACCTCCTATCAATTTCCTGCTAAGCTAATAGCCCAACAGCTTTTGATTGACAGGTGATGCTTGCACACAGTGCACAAGAGATTCTCTCTACCCTCCATGTGGAGCCATATTCCGCACCACCAGCCCCCTCACCCCTCCAACCGCCCATTCACCCTCCACCCCACTCCAGCGGCCTCAGTCTTCCCAGCTCACCCAGGATGACAAGAGTCAAGCCATTGAAGATGGCTCCCACAAAGGTCAAAATGTAGAAGAGAAGAGCCAGCTGTGGAGTAAGGCTCAGTGTCAGAAAGACATACAGTTGCCCCACCCTCCACCATGGGCACAGAGGAGAGAGTTGAGAGTCCCAGAGCAGTTTTGGGGGTACCTTGAGAGAATCCACCAGGTCTTCTACTAAGAAGAAATGCCGTAGCTGTGTGGCTGTGGAGACAACATGGGAGGCGATCTGCTGGGACAAACGCTCTGTCTGCTCCTGAGTCAGGGTCAGGTCCGTGTCCAGGTAGGCTCTGATGGGATAGAGGAGTGTGGTGTGGCGCTCTATGTGGGCGGGGCTCAATCTTGGGCAAGTGGCTTTACAGGAATGGGACGTTTGGTAGAAGACCAGAGTTAGGGCTGAAGATTTTTGTAGAGAGGGCTGAGGTCAAGTTTAAGATTAGGAAAGGGAATTGAGGATTATCAAGGATAAAGGGAGAGATCAGGGTTTATTGGAGAGCAGGGTTCACGGTCAGAATGAAAATGGCTGAGAGAGGGCAATGCGTGAGCTGAGGTCAAGGATCACAATGGGCAGTTGGTCCGATGGGCTGGGCTGGGCTGGGCAGGGCTTCTCACTGGAAAGGGTTGGTGCCGTCGCCCCGGTGCACGGCCTGCAGCACTTTGCGGTAAACCCTGAGAGAGATGGTGGCGCAGAGACCCAGCAGGGCCAGGTGCGCAGCCACGGACACGATGCTAAAGTGCAGGAGGCAGAGAAGAGAGGCCATGAGGCCCGTGAAGACGGCTCCTGACGTCCTGGTGTCCTTCCAGTACAACAGGTCTGCCACTGTAGGAAAGAAGACAATGCTGGGACCCGACCTGACCAGGCTCACTCCCTTTCTCTTTGTTTTTTAGAGACAAGGTCTCACCGTGAAGCTAAGGCTGACTTTAAACTATGCAGCCCTGGCTGTTCTTGAACTCCTGATTATTCTAATTCATTCTTTCTTTTTCTTAGACTGAGTTAAGTTTAACTGGCCTCAAACTCAAGGCTTCGTGCATGTGCATGCTAGGTAAACCTCTACCAACTGAGCTACCTATCTGTCTGTCAGCCCGTCTACCTATGTATGTGTGTGTGTATGTATGTATGTGTGTATGTATGTATGTGTGTATGTATGTATGTTTCCATCCACCCACCAGTCTGTCTGTCAGCCCGTATATCTATGTATGTGTGTATGTATGTATGTATGTATGTATGTATTTATGTATGTATGTATGTATGTGTATGTATGTATGTGTGTATGTATGTATGTTTCCATCCACCCACCAGTCTGTCTGTCAGCCCGTATACCTATGTATGTGTGTATGTATGTATGTATGTGTGTGTGTATGTATGTATGTGTGTATGCATGTATGTTTCCATCCACCCACCAGTCTGTCTGTCTGTCTATCTATCTATCTATCTATCTATCTATCTATCTATCTATCTATCTATTTATCTATCTATCTATTATGAGCTACATCCCTGACAAGTCTTATTTATTGGAGACAGGGTCTCATTATTTATTCCTGGCTGTCCTGGAACTTTCTACGTATAACATACATAGGGATAACAGGCTGGCCTTGAACTCACAGAGATTCACTTGCCCTTGTCTCTGGAGTGTCGAAATTAAAGCTCTGTGCCACCATGCCTGGCTCTGGGGTTAAAGGGCCATATAATACTCTATTGTGTCTGTGATAGTCTTCATTTTATTCAACTCTGAACTCAATGTAGGGAGTCATTCACTTTGTTTTGTACCTCCTCTTCTGTGAATATCTCACTTCTGCATACCCTGAAATACATTCCCAAGTTGGAAATCACTTGGTGAGCCTATTCCCTACTGTTTAACGGTGTAAATTTTATCAGATCGATCACAAGGAAAACTAACAATTTTTGTTCGTTGTTATCGTTCCTTTTCTGTGGTAGGGTCTTGGCAACCTGGAACTTAGTAGCTGACCTGGAACTTACAGCCATCCTCCTGCCTCTGCCTCCCAAGTGCTGGGATGACTGGGGCGTGCCACCATGCCTAGTTACCAAAACACTTTTAAAGTCCTAGGTGTATGGTTACTCACCTGATAGTCTGAATGGTAAACAAACTACTGACCTGTCCCAGGGATATCCAGCTCAATTTCCAAGCTGGGCCTGAGCTCCTGGTGGGGTACCTCCAGCTCTTAACAGCCCTCCCAAGAAGCCACACCCATTTGAGTCCCAAACTTTGATTTCAGCATCCTTCCGTTTCCTTCTAGCTCCCACCCTTACTGTTCTCAAAACAACCCATTCAACTGGCCAGACACTCTGCTGTCCTTCTCACTTCTGTACTCGTTATATTTATTCTCCCAGACAACACTAAAGAGCAGTCCTCCTTTCCTAATGCGGGGGACCTCCTACTCTGTCTCCCCAGACAGATACCAGCGGGTGGGGGAGGGGCCGGGTTGCCCGAGGCGGGGCTAAGTTTAGGCAAGCGAGGGGGAAGGGGCCTCCCGCAGCTGTGCTGGCACGTCCAACCCAGAATGACAGCTCCGTAGCCGGGACACGAGGCTGGGGGATGGGAGCCTCCCTGTTCTCGGGCCCCAAAGTTCTGGCTTGAACAGGGGACCCCCATGTTCCCTCAACCTCCTCTCGAGACGCCCCCTGATATGCCGCCCCAGCTCCAGCACGCCTTTCTGACAGGTCCAAACGCCCGGGAGGAAACCATGCCCCTGAACGCTGGAAAGAAAGAGCTAATCTGAACCCCTTTGCTCTGTTCCCAGACCCCAGCTCCAAGCCGTCCAACAAGCCCACCTTTACTCCCCATCTTGGCTCCGGCTCCGAGAGAGCGGTTGCGGACGCCCGGCTCCTGGGGATTTTGCCCACTTGAGAGGGACCCGAGGGAAAGAGCAGAGGGGAAGGGCCCCTTTGTAACCCAACCAATGGCTGGTCAGAGAGGTGGGGACAATTCCCAAATTGGGACTTAGTAAATAGACAAGGAACTGTCTTTAACCAAGTGTTTGTAGTTCCTGGAAGCCCAGGCTTTTAAAACGAAGGCCGAGCCAGTTTACAAATGATCAAAGGATACAGTTAGGGAAAGCAGAAGGTTTTGTTTTTGAGAAAAGGTCTTGCTGTGAGGCGCTGGAACTCACGAAAATGCCCCTGTCTCTTCCTACAGATTGCTGGGATTAAATGTGTGCGTTTTTCAACATGTCTGGCTCGAGCAAACGTTTTGTTTGCTTGTTTGCTTTGCTTTTTCTCTCTCCTTTTTTTTTTAAGATTTATTTATTTAATGTATGTGGGTGCTCTGTCTGCACGTACACCTGCATGCCAGAAGAGGGCATCATATCCCATTACAGATGGTTGTGAGCCACCATGTGGATGCTGGGAATTGAACTCAGGACCTCTAGAAGAGCAACCAGTGCTCTTAACCTCTGAGCCATCTCTCCAGCCCCTTGCTTTGCTTTTTTATCCTTTTAAAAAACGTTTTTTGGGAACTGGTGAGATGGCTCAGAGGTTAAAAACATTGGCTGCCCTTCCAGAGGTGCTGAGTTCAATTCCCAATAACCATATGTTGACTCACTACCATCTGCACGTAGGTGTACGTATAGACAGAGGACTTCTATATTTAAAAAAAGGTAAATAAATTTTTTTAAAAGGCTCAAAAAGTAATTTTATTTATTTATTTTTTATTGTTTTGAGACAGAGTTTCTCTACACAGTCCTGACTGTCCTGGAATTCACTGTGTTGATTTAGGCTTGCCTCGAACTCATAGAAATAACAACTGGTCTCAGTAAATGTTTTTGGGTTTTTTTTTGTGTGCGTTTTTGTTTGTCTGTTTGTTTTGTTTTTTTAAACACAATGTCTTGTCTTGTGGTGGCGTATGCCTTTGATTCCAGTACTCGGGAGGCAGAGACAAGCAGATATCTGGGAGTTTGAAGCCAGCCTGGTCTATACAAAGAAACCCTGTCGTGAAATTAATTAACTAACTAACTAACTAACTAACTAGCTAGCTAACAAAACCCAGTGTTTCATTTTGCCCAGGCTGGCCTAAACTACCAATCCTCCAATCTCAATCTACCCCAGTGCTAGGATTAAAGTCTTAGGTCTGAACACACCGCTCTGATGCGCCTGTCTCTGCCTCCCAGGTTGTGGGACCACAGACGCACACCACCACGCTTGGCAAGAGGAAACTGGTTTTCATTTTATACCTCTCCTGTGAGCGTGCCCACATGAGTGCAGGTGACAAGGACTGCCAGAAGAGGGCGGCAGATCCCCAGAGCTGCAGACGGGCACAGCACTCCTGTCCTCTGGGAGAAGGTTAAGTGTTTTAAGAGCGAATCCATCTCTTCAGCCCAAAGAGTAAAGTTTTTGTAGAGGCCCTGGGGGTAGGGGCAGGTCACTGCATAAAAATACTTTCAGTGCAAACCCCCAGAACCCCGGTGGTCAGTGTTTGTAATCCCAACAACTGCGATGAGATGAGAGGCTAAACCAGGAAGGAGGATGGCCTGGAGAAGGCAATGTAGCAATGGAAAGAAGAGAGACTCTCCTGTGGACCTCTGTGAAATTTAAGACCAGTCTGGTCTACAGAGTGAGTTCCAGGACAGTCAGAGTGGCATAATGAGACCCTGTCTCAACACACCCCACCCCAACCCTTGCAAAAGAAAGAAGAAGGTGAGGATGGACTCTTTTTTTTTTTTTTTGGTTTTTCGAGACAGGGTTTCTCTGTATAGCCCTGACTGTCCTGGAACTCGCTCTGTAGACCAGGCTAGCCTCGAACTCAGAAATCCGCCTGCCTCTGCCTCCCAAGTGCTGGGATTAAAGGCGTGCGCCACCTCCGCCCAGCTGAGGATGGACTCTTAAAAAAGTCCTTTGAGAGGCTAGAGAGATGGCTCAGTGCTCTTGCAGACTTGGGTTCAAGCCCGGCGGTATTGGTACCCACCTACCCCTTTAGTCCCAGCACGCCAGAGGCAGAGGCAGGTGGAGCTTTGAGTTCAAAGCCAGCCCCGTGTATAGAGAGAATTCCAGGACAGCCAGGGCTATACAGAGAAATTGTCTTGGAAAAAAAAAAAGAAGACAACCTGGGTTCAGTTTCAGCACCACACCATAGGTCACCATAGGTCACAGCCAACCTAGCTCCAGTTACAGGGGGTATGACTCCCTCTTCTGACCTCCACAGGCACTAAGAATGCACATGGTGCACAGACATACATGCAGGCAAAACATTTATACACCTAAAATAAACAAATCTAAATATTAAAAAAGTTAATTAAAAAAATTAAAACCCGTGGGCTTGACATGATTTGCAAGCACATAATTTTACACATGAACATACACCCACACCCACCCCTACACACAATAAATTCATTTAAAATCTTTTGAGACAGGGTCTCACTATATACCCTAAGCTGGATTTGAGCTTTCTGTGTAGACTAGCTTGGCCTCACACTCATCAATATTCACCTGCTTCTGTCTCTCAAACACTGACATTAAAGGTGTATGCCACCATGGCAGGCCTAATAATTTAAAACATTTCATAAGTCCCATGGTCATATTCAGCTTCTAGATGGAGCACTCCAAGTGAAAAAGGGAGGATTCATTTTTTTTTTGACAATACCCAATTCTGGTACCCACAAGGAGCCCTGATCTTGTGGGCGGGTAGAGCCAGTGGAAACAAGGTCCGGTGGCTGAAGGTCTATAACCCCAACAGAAGCTGGAGCAGGTGGATGGAGTTCAAGGCCAGCCTAGGCTTATTTCAAAATAAAAGCCGAACGAGATTGCAGATATATATATATATATATATATCAGTAGGAGAGCTTGTGCCTAGAGTGCAGGAGACCCTAGAGATACCAGTGTGAATGTGTGTTGGAGAGACCCCTAAAACCACACACTTAGGTAAAGGGAATTTTTGGGGACTCCTTCTCCACTGTTCTTGGGTCCTGTGCCAAGCTGGTCCTGTCACATTTTAGTGTAAATCTCTTCACCTCTGTCTAGCTGTACATGGTCCTCCGTAGCCAAGTCCTTTGCTCTCAAACTGCTTACCTAGAAGGAGCGGCTCCAACGTGAATTCTGATTGGTCTGTGCTATCGAGGCACTGGGCCGTGATTGGCTCCTGCTCCAGCAGCCGCCAATGCTCTTCTACCTCATTCAGCCGAGACTCATCAGGACCATCAGGACCGGAGTTCGAATCTTGAGATCTTTGTGGGGATGGGGTATGCGCCTGGGGGGGTCCGGAACTAGGGCTAAGCTGAGGAGTCAGGTCCTCGAGTTGCAAATGTAGAGACTGTGCAAGTCGGAGTTCCAGATTCGTCTCTGGTGTGATAGAGAGAGAAAGCCATGAGCTTTCTTTCTTCTTGGATATATCCTGTTTAGCCACGCACCCTCTGCACACCTCTGAGATCTTACCTTCTCCAGCTTCGCTGAAGCTGGCCTCCAATCCATCAGGTTCCTCATTTTCCAGCGGGGTGGAGCTGCTGGTGGCCGAATCCTCCCCAGATCCCGCAGTCTGGACAACCCGCCCAAGCTGGTCAAGCCGCAGCCTCAGTTCCTCCAGCGGGTGCTCAGCTGGAGGCACTGTGTTAGGGTCACCGCGGCGCCCCGGCTCTGGGGACTGACTCAGGCTAGGGATGCTTTCCAAGCTGTCACCCAGGCCGGGCTGTGGAGGTGGGTCCCGTGGTTCTGAGACTGAACGTCCCTGGGGCCGGGGACGACGAACAACTGAGTCCCTACGGCCCCCAGAGCCCACCACACCGTCGAAGGCAATGTAGGAAAAGGTCAGCTCCCTGGGGGTGCCCCAGTCCTGTGATGTGGTCTCCTCCTCCTCGTCCTCCGAGAATTCCCGGGCTGTGTGCAGTTCCCTAATTTCTGAGTCGTCATTCCCTCCTGCAATGGGAGAAGGGTTCTCAGTCTTTCCAAACCATCCAGTCATGAAACTCTGTCACACACACGCACACGCACACACCACCCCACTTACCTTCCGTGGAATCGGGGGTAGAAGAGGCTGTAGACGGAGCTTCTTCTGCAATGGGAAAGAAATGAGGATTCTAGAATCTAGAGGCTTAGATGGTCTAAGTCACAGACATGAGCTGTTGAGGATCAGCAGGTGCAGGTGCATGCTGACAATCCTGTCTACCTGACATTCTAAAGTTGATCTCTGACACACAGGACCCAGGGCCCATGCAGTATGCACACGGGCTCATGCGCGCGCGCACGCGCACACACACACACACACACACACACACACACACACACACAATTCTTTTCATGGTTGGGGGCGTGGTTCGAGACAGGGTTTCCCTGTGGAGCCCTGGCTGTCCTAGAGCTTACTCTGTAGACCAGGCTGGCCTCGGACTCCAACCGCCTCTGCTTCTTGAAGCTGGGATTAAAGGCGTTGCCCCCAGCGCCCAGCCTAAAAAAACTTTGTTTTAAAAGATTTATTTGTTTATTATATGTAAGCACACTGTAGCTGTCTTCAGACACACCAGAAGAGGGCGTCAGATCTCATTACAGATGGTTGTGAGTCACCATGTGGCTGGGATTTGAACTCAGAACCTTCTGAAGAACAGTCAGTGCTCTTAACTGCTGAGCAATCTCTCCAGTCCCCGTAAAAAAACTTTTTAATGATGGAAATGCACCAATGCTGGAGGCCTGGAGAGTTGGAATTTTAAGAAATCTTAAGCTATTTGAACGGTAGGGTATTTTGCTTTCTGTATAGAGTGTAAAACAGTAAGGACACTGAAACCAGAAGCTCAGAACTGCAGGCCTGATAATACAGAGGTGTACTCCCAACTACTGGAGATTGAAACAGTAAGACCACAAGTTCAATGCCTGCTTGGGCAAGTTAGCAAGATTGTTTCAAAAAAAAAGCAAAAAGAGGGCTGGGGTGCTTGGGAGTGGAGCACTTAACAGGCTTGCAGGAAGTTCTGGAGGCAGTCAGTCCATACGAACACACTGAGAGGAGAAAGGGGAGGAGAAGGGGAGGAGGGGGAGGAGGAGGGGAGGAGGGGGAGGAAGAGGAAAAAGGAAAAGGAGAAAGAAGTTGGAGTGACGGTTTTCATTGAAAGCAGCTGTCGCTCTTGCAGAGAACTCAGATTCAATTCCCAGCACCCACAGGGTGGCTCACAACCATTTGTAGGTCTAGTTTTAAGGCAGCAGTTCTCAACCTCTGAGTCTCGACCTCTTAGGAGGAGGTCTAATGACCCTTACACAGGAGTCACCTAAGAACATCTGGATATCAGATGTTTCCATTATAATTCATAACAGTAGCAAAGTTACAGTTACAAAGTAGCAACGAAAATAATTTTACAGTTGGGGGTCACCACATGAAGAACTGTATTAAAGGAGTGCAGCATTAGGAAGGTTGAGAACCACTGTCAGGGACCAGATGCCCTGGTCTCAGTGGGCACTGCATGCATGTGGGGCACAGACATATATGAAGGCAAAACATCATACACGTATAAAATAAAAATGGAGAGACGGCTCAGTGGCTAAGAGCACTTGTTGCTCTTGCACAGTCCTGAGCTCAATTCCCAGCTCCCACATGGGGGCTCACGACCATCTGCACTGATATCTGATGCCCTCTTCTGGCAAGCAGGTGTACATGCAGAGTTCTTATATACATAAAATAAATTACTCTAAAAAATAAATAAAATTAATTAATTAAAGAAACAGAAGAGGAAGAGGAGGACAGGAGGAATAGGGGTCTTAGAAGTTCTGAGCCAGGTCCACGGATGTGGTTCTCACAACACACAAAGCCCCAGGTTTGATCCCCAGCATGAAATAAACAGGGTGTGTTGGCGCACGCTTGTAAACCCAACATGGGAGATCAGTGGAGGCAGGAGGATCAGAATCTCAAGGTTAACTTCAGATTGTTACATATACAGTGCATACAATTCCAGCCCAACCTGGACTACAGGAAGCTTTATCTCAAAGTCATCCAAGTACAAGCCTTGGGAAGTTTCAGTTCATTCATTCATTCATTCATTCACTCAGCACACGTTATGTGGCAGGCATTGTTCTAGGTCCCAGAGGGCTACATTATGAACAAATTAGACAAAACTCCTGACTTCATAGTTATACTCTGTCAAACAAGGTAAAGGAGATGGAGTTCCTCTTGACACAGAGTAGTCTCCAAGACTTTTCTGATGGCATCAGACCTCAGATGCCTTGGGTTCTGCCTTCCAGACAGAGGGGAGGGGAATAAAACTAAAAATGGCCAAATCACATTCTCAGAACTTGGGCATCTGGATACTCAGGACGTGCAAGTGCAAGTGGCTAGATCTGCTAGCGTCGGCATCCCCAGCTACTACCCACTGTGGGACACACGGGTAAACACCGAGTGCCAGAGCAAATGGCTCCGAGTGGAGCAGGATGACCTGAGGAGCTTGGAACCCGGAAGCTAGCCGCTCGAGCTAGCTTAGGGGCTCTGCACACAAGAGAGCCTCGACAGCCTTCGAAAATGGAAACCCGATCTCGTACGTCCCCGTCTCATTTCCTCACCGGGGCAACCAGAGGCCTAAAAAGGAGTGTGATCTTCTGCAGGGTTACACTACTGAGTGGAAAAGCCCGCTAAAGACTCAGTAGACTTGGAACCAACCCAGGGATGGCTGTTTTCTGAGGACAGGAGTCGGACACCCAGGGTGATATTAGGAGTGCCTTTTGGGCAGATCATGAGGGTGAGGGGCAAAAATGGGTGCTGAGAGGAGTCGGATCCTTCTATTCCATCCTGACTCAACCCGTCAGCTGAGGCCAGCACCAGGGCCGGGGACAGCTCCCCACGCGCTTGCTCCTTCTCACACTGGGCGGGGCGACCCAATCCAGCGCCCTGCGCGCCCCCTCAACCCGCGATCTCGATGACCCCCCACCTCCACCCCATTTCACCGGGTCCTCCAGGTCAGGATGCCCCAGTTGCCTCCAAAGCGCGGGGGGAGGGGAAGGATTCCTTTGTTTCCTTCCCCGCAGCTCGGCTCTCCCTCCAGCCCGCGCGCGGAAGATGGAGACCCTAGGAGGATCCCACGCGGTTTTCTATGTCCCACACCAGGCCGGAGCCTCTCCATACTCACTGCAGTGGGCGAAGACCGGCAGGACCTGCCCCATGGCCCCCCTCGGGCCTGCATCGGGACCCCCGCCCACTCCGGCCGCGCCGCCCTGGGTCTGGGGCCACGGGCGCTCATCTCCGCCGCGTCCACGACGCCGCCGCCATCCTCCCGGGCTGCTCCAGCAGCTGCCGCCGCCACCGCCGCCACCGCCGCCGCCCTCTGCTTCGCTCGGCGCGGGAGGGCGGGGCGGCGGAGGAGAGCCGGCACTGCAGCGCCTGGGGGCCGGGGGCGGGGCCTAGAGTTGAAGGCGGGGCTTGAGGGCTCGGAGGGAGGGACCTCCGTTTTAATGGGCGGAGTCTGGCTTTCGGAGAGGGCGGCCTTTAGAGGAGAGGGCTTGAGCGGAGTGCGGAGCTGGAGAGAGCGCCCAGAATATGCCTACTCGGAAGTAAGGGTGTTGGGGCAGATTTAGGTTGGCACTGAGAGAGGGTGGGATATGATGTTCTGGGGTAAAGTCTGAGGCTAGACTTGGGGATGGCGTGGAGAAAGGGGGTGGGGAAAAGTACTCAAAATTTATTTTCTTTTTTTTAAAGATTTATTTATTTATTTTATGTGAGTACATTGTAGCTGTCTTCAGACACACCAGAAGAGGCATCAGATCCCATTACAGATGGTTGTGAGCCACCGTGTGGATGCTGGGAATTGAACTCTGGACTTAGGGAAGAGCATTCAGTGCTCTTAACCACTGAGCCATCTATCCAGCCCCCAAAACCTATTTTCTTTAAAGATTTATTTATTTATTATGTACAGTGTTCTGCGTATATGCCTGCATGCCAGAAGATGGCGCCAGACTTCATTGTAGATGGTTGTGAGCCACCATTTGGTTGCTGGGAATTGAACTCAGGACCATCTCTCCAGCCCTAACACTTATTTTTACAATTATTTATTTGTGTGTGTGGGGATATCCTGTGGAGCAGGTCACTCTCCTCCAGTCACACATACATACCCAGGAAGCTTATTCTCAGTCTTCAGAGTAGGAGCCTTGGGAAGTTTCCCAAGCTATTGTTATTATTCATTCATCCTTTCAATAATCATCTACCGAGCATGTGTGGTAAGACAGATACCGTTCTAGGCCCCAGAGGGATACTCTATAAACAAGTTAGACAAAACTCCTATTCTATCCTGACTCTGCCACATCATCAACACCGCTTCTGAGCAGTAGTGGCCAGCACCAGGTCCTGCGATTCTGTCTTTCTACCATGTGGGTTTTAGGGATCGAACTCAGGTCATCAGGCAAAGGCCTCCTTGCCCAACTCAAAGCACTCAAAGCGTTTAAGGGTCAGAAAGGAGCTTAGACACAGGTGGGGTTGAGGCAACAGCATAGAATGATGTAATAGATGGAGTCTGAGCTACAGATGTCATCTGGAGAGAACAAGAAGGAGGTGAGAGGCAGGTGAGGTTGGTAAAATGACTGTGAACAGGATATAGGACAGATTTGGTTTTTAAGCTATTGCTATTATAATTAGGTTGTTTTTTGTTATTGCATTGTTTTGTGTTTTAAGACAGGGCCTTATGTGCCTAAAATGGCTTTGAACTCCTGATTTTCTTTCCTCCACCTCCCAAGTGCTGGGATTACAGGCCTGTAATACCAAGTCTGGCTTGGAGGCCACCTTTGACTAGAAAGCACCCAACAGGCAGAAGCAGGAAGATCAAGGAGTTCGAGGCCAGCTTCAACTACAATAGTGTTTGAGTCCAGCCTGGGCCTCATGAGGATCTGTCTCAAACAAACCAAAACAAACAAAGGGACTTGGGAGGTGGTGCTTGGCCCACATATGTGGTAGAGCTTTTGTTAAAGCAATCTATGGTCAGAAGGAGATCCTTTAGCGGAAGACATGGGTTCTAGAGGTCAAGTCTCTGCCACATAGCTTCCTTTTTCTGTAATTCAGTTTCCTCTTTTCTAAGTTGGTCACATAAAAGCCAGGCGTGGAGGTGGAGAGTTAGCCCTTGTTCCTACAGAGAACATGTGTTCAATTCCCAGCACCTACATGACAGCTCACAACTGTTTTGCAATTCAAGTCTCAGGAGATCTGACACCCTTTTCTGGCCTCCAAGAATACCAAACACACCTATGGTGCATATACATGAAGGCAAAACACCTATACCCATAAAATAAATTAATCTAAAAATAAACTACAAGGAAAAAAGCCAGTTATGGTGGATAGGCAGATCTCTGAGTTTGAGAGCCTGGTTTACATAGAGATTTCCTGTCTCAAAAACTGATAATAACAATATTATTATTATTATCCATGTAAAATAGTGTGTGTGTGTGTGGGGGGGGGCTATGATAGAGCTCAGCAGGTAAAGGCAATTGCTGCCAAACCCGATGATCTGAGTTCGAGCCCCAGGACACACACGGTAGAATAGAAGAACTAACTGACTCTCACAAATTGTCCTCTGTGCTGGTCAGTGGTGGCGCACACCTTTAATCCTAGCACTTGGGAAGCAGAGGCAGGCAGATTTTTGAGTTCAAGGCCAGCCTGGTCTACAGAGTGAGTTCCAGGACAGCCAGGGCTACACAGAGAAACCCTGTCTCGAAAAAAAAAAACCAAAAACCAAAAACCAAAACACAAACAAACAAACCCCCCCAAAACAAATTGCCCTCCGATTTCCACACGCAATTAAATGAGTGTAATAAACTTTTAAATAATGTGTTATACCTGTAAAAAAAACAAAAGGATTGCAAATAACTTGCTTTTATTCCCCAAGCTCAACCGGCGCCTGACCCAGAAAGTGTGCGGAAAGAAAAAAAACCCAGGAATATACATCTTAGTGACCCGACTTCAGGCTAGGTCAAGGGATAGGAAAGAGATTTACTTTGTTTAAAGTCTCACAGAAAAGAGATTAGAGGAGGCGGGGACAGTGAGGGAACCTTCCTGATCTCCCGGGCGGAGGATGGAGGTCTTTGCCCGCCTGATAGAGCGACTCGGATGGGCTGCTCGAGCTCAGGAGGTGGCGGAGCAAGAAATGGAGGAGGAGTCCAGCCTCCCCGGCGCGTCTGGGAGTCTCCTGGCTGCGCCCCGGTGCTGGCAGAGGTTACATGGGGGTGCGGCGGCCGCATCCGGCCTGCGCTTCGGGGCGAGCGCCATGCAGGGCTGGCGCGCACGCATGGAGGACGCGCACTGCGCTCGGCTGGCTTTGCCCGGACTGCCATCAGGATGGGCTTTTTTCGCCGTCCTGGATGGCCATGGAGGAGCGAGGGCCGCGCGCTTCGGAGCGAGCCACCTCCCAGGTCACGTGCTAGGGGAACTAGGTCCTGCGCCCCGGGAGCCGGACGGCGTGCGCCAGGCTCTGCGTAGCGCCTTCCTGCACGCAGACGCGCAGCTGAGCGCGCTCTGGCCCCGCGGCGACCCCGGTGGCTCGACGGCTGTGACTCTGCTCGTGTCTCCGCGATTCCTCTACCTGGCTCACTGCGGAGACTCGCGCGCGCTGCTGAGCCGCTCGGGCTCGGTGGCATTCTGCACCGAGGACCACCGTCCCCACCGGCCTCGGGAACGCGAACGCATCCACGACGCCGGTGGCACAGTTCGTCGCCGGCGCGTGGAGGGTTCCCTGGCCGTGTCACGAGCCCTAGGTGACTTCGCCTACAAGCAGGCACCGGGGAGGCCTCCTGAGCTGCAGCTCGTGTCCGCTGAGCCCGAGGTGGCTGCGCTGGCACGCCAGGATGAGGACGAGTTCGTGCTCCTGGCTTCTGATGGCGTGTGGGACACTCTGTCTGGTGCGGATCTGGCGGGGCTAGTGGCGTCGCGCCTGCGTCTGGGCCTGGACCTGGAGCTACTCTGTGCGCAGCTGTTGGACACATGTCTGTGCAAGGTCCTGGGGCCGCTGCTTTGGGAAGGAGGGGCTTCGTTGATAAAGGGTGGGCCTGAGCTAGAGGGTGTGAGTAACTTGGGCACTTCTTGGGCAGAGCAAGAAGGATGCTTTGAACCATGATGGAGACTAGAACTGGCAATAGGTAATTGGGAGGGATTTAACAGAATGGGCATGACCTCGAGGAATGGGATGGGTGCTAGGACTTCAGGCTAATCCTGAAGTGTGTCTGAAACAGGAAGAGTCCTAAAATAGGAAGAATTTAAAAAGATTTGGCTGTCTATTTTATTTAAATTGTATCACATTTTAATGTATTTGGGTGTGTACGTGTGTGTGTGTGTGTGTGTGTGTGTGTGTGTGTGTGTGGTGTGTTTACCACATCATGTATGTGTAGCTCAGAGAACATTTTATGGTAATCAATTCTCTCCTTCCATCAATGAGTCCCAGGGATCGAACTCAGGTTGTCAAGCTTGGTGTCAGGCCCATGAGCCATCTTGCTGGGCTGTGTTTGTTTTCGTTAGTACATCACGGTGGCTAGGCCCAGCAAAGGGCATGGTCGGGATAGATGTGTCCAAACGGGAGAGAGCTTGAATTAGTCAGGCTAGCAAGAGAGACTCCCAACACCAGGACCGCGGACAAGCCGCCCACACAGGCTTGGACTCCTGGGATGGAGAGTTTGCCCCTCCCACCAGGGTCTTTTTTCCTTCACTTTATCCAGGGAAGTCTGGATAACATGACCTGCATGGTGGTCTGCTTCCCTGGAGCCCCCAGACCTTGTGAGGAGGCAATCAGCAAGGAGATGGCTTTAAACGAAGCCCTGAGCCACAGAGTTGCTGGTGAGTACATCAAATGGCCAGTGGGAGGGGCGGCCGGCCGGTGTGGACTATCTGCTCACTTCCAGCTCCTCCTCAGAGCTGTATGCCTCTGCTCAGGAACCTCCATGCCTAAACACGATTTTCAGGAACCTGGCCTCAGAGGACATCCCGGGCTTGCCTCCTGGAGGAGGGCTACACAGCAAGTGAGCAGGGGTGAGGTAGGATGGGGCAGGGTGACAACAGGACCAGGTCTCCTGAAGGCTTCCCTTTGCTCTCTAGGGCCACTGTCATTGCTGAAGCTTACTTTAAACTGCATCATACCCCGGAGGATTGTCAAGAGGTAAGGCAACCTACCCTACACCCTTGCCTGTCCACCTCACCCCTGCAATTCCAGCACTCTGGGGCAAGGCAGTTGAAGGCTACTCTGGACTATGTGTGACTCTGTTTAAAAACGAGAGAGAGAGAGAGAGAGAGAGAGAGAGAGAGAGAGAGAGAGAGAGAGAGAGAGAGAGAGAGAGAGAGAGAATGAATAAGGGGAGGGTGTCGGAGAGATAGTTCAGTGGTTAAGAGCGTCTGTTGCTATGGTAGAGGACTCAAGTTTATTTCCTAGAATCCATATGGCTGATAACTCTAGTCGCAAGGGATGTAGTGTACGTATATATACATGCAAGCAAAACACCCATACACTTAAAATTTTTTATTAATTAAATGTAAAAAGAAAGCCGGGTAGTGGTGGCGCACACCTTTAATCCCAGCACTTGGGAGGCAGAGGCAGGTGGATTTCTGAGTTCGAGGCCAGCCTGGTCTACAGAGTGAGTTCCAGGACAGCCAGGGCTATCCAGGGCTATTCAGAGAAACCCTGTCTCAAAAAACCAAAAAAAAAAAAAAAAAGTAAAAAGAAAAGCCAGGGGGCTGGAGAAATGGCTCAGTGGTTGAAAGCACTGACTGCCCTTCTGTAATGCGATCTGATGCTCTGTTCTGTCATGCCTGAAGACATGCTTGCAACAGGGCACTCATTTACACACAATAATAAATCTTTAAAAATAAAAAATAAAATAAACAGAAGGGAAGCTTCCAGAAGGCCTGAGTGGATTGCTTTTCTCCCTCCCACATTTTGTGTTTTAGAAGAGGTGAGATGGGGTGGAAGCCATCGGCATCCACTCAAGACTTGAACTCAGGCCTGACAGCGGCCATTGGGACGATCTGCACATCTCAGGGGAAATCTGTGCTTCCCTGCCCGAACAGTCGGGGGAAGGAGGGGCAGCCGAAGAGGAGCCTGGACTCTTTGTTTCCTCTTCTGCTTCTCCCTTACCAGTCTCATGAGGGGGAATTCCACCATCTCCCAACAGCAGAAAACCCAACCAAACCCCTGTCTTTTTCTCCCCCTTAATATTTAAAGCCAAACAGATCTTAAGTGATGAGCGCATAACAGCCTTTCTGTTTTTTGTTTTTTTAACCTGTGCTACAGGGAGGTGGTGATAGATGTGATTATGAAATTTTATTTAATAAAAGTAAACCCCATTGCATTCTCTTTCTTTGTTGTTGTTTATCATTATTATTATTACTATTTATTTTGAGTGTATTGTGTGTGTGTGTGTGTGTGTGTGTGTGTGTGTGTGTGTGATGCACATGCTGTGGCCTGCATGTGAAAGCTGGAGGACAATGTTCAAGAGATTGTTGTAGGGATTGAATTCTGGTCTTCAGGATTGGCAGCAAACTCCATTACCTGCTGGGCCATATTGTTGAGCCAGTTTCTTTTCTTGTCTTTTCTTCCTTCCTTTCCTTCTTTCCTCTGTGCTTCCTATTCATTATTTATGAATGTTTTGCCTGAATTTATCCACATGCATTGCATGCAGGCCCGGTGCCTGCACAGGCCAGAAGAGAGCATCAGATCTCTTTATCCTGGATTTACAGAGAGCTGTGAACTTTCCGGATGCTAGGAACCAAACCAAATTCCTCTGCAAGAGTAATACGTTTTCTTAAATGCTGAGTCATTTCTCTCTGGCACCCCTTTAATTTTTGTTTTGATCGTGGAGCTCAGTAAGGTATTGAAATGGAAACCTTCCTGCCTCTACCTTTCGTGCTGAGATCACAGGCATGTATCACCTCATCGGACCATTAATATGTTTTTCTATTAAAAGTGGTTTGTTGCCCCAGATATTAAGGCTTGTGAGTCCAAAACATCTGGGCATCTGGGATTGAGACAAAGATGATCGATGATCAGGATTTGGACAGCCCCCTCCCTCACACCCCCCCCCCAAATAAGGCTAAGAGAGTGCTTGCTGTATAATCATAAGGATCTGAGTTCAGATTCATGCAAGCAGAACCCTGAAAATGCCTGGAATCCCAGCTGCAAGGGATATGACACCCTCCCTGGCCTCCACAAGTGTGTCGGTGCATGCATCAGCACACTCTCCTGTACACACACTCCATTCATCAGTTAGATTAGAAATTAGTTGTGCTGGGTGTGGTGACCCATGCCTTTGATACCAGACTCAGGATGCAGAGGCAGGTAAATCTCTGTGAGTTCAAGACCACCCTAGTCTACACCCTGGTTCCAGCACAGCCAGGGAGACATAGAGAGAAAAGGAAAGAGCGATTTTCATATTCCCTGGTCAGCAATGTACAGCAAGTCACTGCCCGGTCATCAGGCTCTTCATAGCTGTGAGCCAGCCCAGCCCACTGGGATCCTGGAGGCCCAGTGCAGATGATGCCTTGTTTGGGGAGACAACAAACAATAAACAATAAACAATGTCATAGGAAAAAATACAGGGGAGAAGGGGAAGAAAAGGAGCAAGGAGGTTCACTTGACATTTTTTTTTCAAAATCTTGGGCTATGTAGATGGCTCAGCGGGTGCCCCGAAGACCGACAAACTGAGTCTGATAACCTGGAACCCATCTGGTGTGGGTCAAAGTACAACTTGCGGGAGCCGATTCTGTTCTTCCACGGTGTTGGTCCCAGGAATTGGACTCATATCCTTAGGTTCTGGAGCAAGAGTCTTTATCCATGGAGACACCTCTGTGGTCCTGCTTTTGTATTTTAAAAGTGTTGCAAGGAAAAGATGTGCCAGGAAGTGGTGTCGAGTGCCTTTAATACCAGCACTTGGGGTTGGGGTTGGGGGCGGAGGCCGGAGGATTTCTGTGAGTTTGAGGCCAACCTGGTCTGAGTGGAACTGTCCTGTCTAGTGTGCCAGTTCTGTGCACATGCATGTGCACACAAACACATGCACACACAGAGACACAACGGCCAAGCTTGTGTCTACTGTGCTTGAAGCATTTCCACTGGGACATTCTATGTGTGTTGATGTTTATGTGCATGGGGCACAGGTGCCCTGTGTGCACGGTATGTGGTGGAAGTTAGAGGTGGGGCTTCAGAGGCGTCTTAGAGACAGGGTCTCAGCCAACCTGGGACTCAGTGACTCAGGCAGCCGGGGAAGCACAGCAATGTGCCATGTCCCGCTGCTGCCTCCAGTGCTGGCGATG
This sequence comes from Tokudaia tokunoshimensis, assembly GCA_036184795.1. Taxonomy (NCBI): domain Eukaryota; kingdom Metazoa; phylum Chordata; class Mammalia; order Rodentia; family Muridae; genus Tokudaia; species Tokudaia tokunoshimensis. The sequence goes on from BTHU01000006.1 coordinate 44,271,419, forward strand.
TTCGTATATGGGTACTGAGGACCCCATACCCAGTTCTGATCACAGAACAGGCACGTCACAGTCTGAAGCCATCTCTCCAGCCTTGTTAAATGAGACTTTTATAGAAAAAAAACTGCTAGCTCTTGCTTTCATGAAGACAGCATAGAGCATCACTCTTCCCATTTCACAGATAGGTGAACAGGAAAAACATGGAGGCGAAGCTCACAAGCAGTGTGGCTCTCCTTTAGTTGGATAACTGTTGTTCTAGCTTGGCCTTGTTGAGAATCTAGAAGCTGATAAAAATCTGAGCTTGTTCCAGTGCACCCAGAGCCTGGGGTGCTCAGAGAATTCTAGCCTAGGCAGAGGTTTCCAACCTGTGGGTCGTGACTTCTCAGGGGATGAGAGGACCCTTCCACAGGGGTCACCTGAGACCATCAGAAACCACAGATATTTACATCACGATTCATAACAGTAGCAATATTACAGTTACGAAGTTTGTTTTATGGGGCTGGAGAGATGGCTCAGCGGTTAAGAGCACTGACTGCTCTTTCAGAGGTCCTGAGTTCAATTCCCAGCAACCACATGGTAGCTCACAATCATCTGCAATGGGATCTGATGCTCTCTTCTGATGTGTCTGAAGACAGCTACAGTGTACTCATCATATATATAAAATAAATAAATAAAATCTTTAAAAAAATGGTTTTATGGTTGGGAGGTCACTACGACAGGAGGAACTGTATTAAAGGGTCGCAGTGTTAGGAAGATTGATGACCACTGTCTTAGATGGATGCATGTATAGGGATAGATTACCCAAGGTTTTGTTTTGCTGTTTTTATTTTTTATTTTTTTTCAGATAGGATCCCACTGTGTATCCCTGGCTGACTTGGATTTCACTATATAGACCAGGCTGGCTGACCTGGAACTCCTTATATATAGTCAAGGCTGGCCTCTAATTCAGTGAGACCTACTTTCCCCTGCCTCCTGAGTGCTAGGGTTAAAGGTGTTGTGCTACCACATCTGGCCCAGTTGTGGCTTTAATTTTAAAAAGACTTACTTGTATTATTTTTAATTATATATGTGTGTGGAGGTGGTGGGCATGCGCATATGAACGCAACCCTATAATTACAGGCAGTTATTAGCCCTGTGAGTGTTGGGAATTGAACTTGGGTCCTTTGCAAAAGTAGCAAGTATTTTTTTTTTCTTTTTCTCATTGCTGACCCATCTCCACAGGCTTTTCAGATGACGCTGAAGTCACCCTGTAGCCCAGGTTGGCCTCAATCTCGTGATCCTCCTGCCTCAACCTCCTGGTTTGTGGCAGGACAACTGGTGTACTAGATTTTTCAGAGCAGAATTAAGTAAGAGTTTAGCCTGAAGGATGAGGTTTTTGCAAGCGAAGGCCAACAGGGAGCCAACATAGCATCCAGGAAATGGACTGGCCAAAGGTCAGTCACATCGACTGATTCTCTGTGAGTTTGGGGGAGACCCAAATAAGACGATCGTAAGCTAAACCCATTCCCTGTCTCTGTGCCTCAGTTTCTCGATCTACAAATTAGGAACTGCCGATTTCTTAAGAGTTACCGCCTTTCATCCTGCCAGGTAGAGCTCTACGGGAGGGGCGTGTCCGCATGATGATGTAACTCTGGGTGGGGCCTATGGGTCCCACTGCGGAAGGCTTGGAGGGTGGTGGGACTCGAATCAGACCGGACGTGTTGGCGGGGAAGGGGCTACTGGGAGGGTCTCCGGGCCTCTGAGCCTGCCGGATTGTTGGGACGATCCTACTGTCTCCTCCGTGGGCAAAACTAAGCCGTAGCTGGACACACGTGGGGAGCAGATCGGGTTCCACCACCAGCCCTTCGCTCCTAGTCTATCCCCCACCTTCACCCCCGCCCCCACCCGAGCCGCGACCGGGTGGCGGTGAGTCAGCGGCCCGCCGCGCCCCCTCGCTCACTTCCTCCACACCTTCCCCGGAGGGTGGGGGGCGGCGAGGGGTGGGGCCCGGCCTGAGAAGCGAGACATGGGGAACAGGAGATGTGCGGAAGTGTAACTTAAAGGTGGAAATTGATAAGATCCCTTGCTTAACCAGGGGGACCCCCGCCCCCCTCTAAATTCTGAGAAGTCCACTGAGCGAGTTGGAGTGGAGAACCTGCACAGCCAGATCTCTACTAAAGAATTCGATAGTGGAGACAGCTAGAGATCAAAGAAAGGCCCCTTCTCTTCCACCAAGCTTCCCCCTCCAACTCGGGAGTGAGGCCCAGGGTGCACCCCCACGCCACAAGCCTGGGGAAGGAGTGCAATTGCGGAAGCCCAAGGTTCCGGCGTTGCCTTTTAGACGCTCTCCATCCCCCGCCTGGAGGCGTCCACGGCCCCTTTAAGGCGCAGGGCATTGTGGGTGTGGGGAGTGGAATTTTGGAACGAAATGTAGCAAAGAGAGTACAGTAGTAAGAGTAACCGCGTAGGTGCTGCCGGCCGAGGGGGTGCGCCGGCGAGGTTCGGAAGCTGCACCCCGCTTTCCATCGCAGGGGATCCCAGCACATCAGAGCACCAGGGGGAGGAGGCGCCTGAGGACCCGCCCCGGCCCGGTCCACGTTCTCCCCAGGAAGCTGGACTCTATGGGGCGGGACCCCGAGAGAGACTGAGCTGAACCTGGAGCCAGACCCGCACCCCTGCACTTCCAATCAGGGGCGCCCCGGGAGCACTCCCCGTGGGCGCACCACCCGCCCTCCGCGCAGCCATGAGGTGAGCCCCGAACCTTCCAACCGGGTCCCAGCCGGGAGCCGGCTCCGCGTCCCGCCTTTGTCCCCCCCCCCAGTTCATTCGGGGCTGAATTTAGGGGACACAGCGCTTTGGACGTCCCAGATCTGGGCCGACGCCTCCTGGAGCGATCTCTAAATATCGACACCCCGTTTCTTCACACTACTCCCTAAAGGCTTGGGGCGGTGCCGGCTGAGGCTCTCTTGATGGCTTTCAGGTTTAGGGGCGCTCTCGGGACTCAGACTTTGAAGACTTTTGAGGGGAGCACCTCCGAGTTCGCAGATAGGCAGAACCTCGCAGGGATGATCTAGTATAAGCGGGCTCAGTTACCGCCCCCAAACTCAAAACCAGGTGGGAGGCTGGCTTGAGAACCCGAGCCCTGAAACTCTTGAGTCTGGGTTGTGGTCTTCGGACTCTTGGGTCTGGGGCACTGGATGAGAGTCCCAGAGTGAACCGCAGTCTTTAACTTTGAGGGTACTTCTTGATGTCCCTAAATTTGGTGGACATAGAGGTTCTCCTGTGGAGGGAGTCTTGGGAACCTGGCCCACGGGGCCTAGAAGGTCTGGATGGGACTCTTCTCCCCTTAGGCACCCAGGCTGGGTCCTCGGGCCCTGAAGCACTCCAGGCCCAGGGCGGCTCCTGGCCCCCTGGGCCAGAGGACGGTTCTGGTCCCCCCCAGCCCACCTGGTGGCCGGGGAGGGAGGGGGCGCGGCAGCTGGGGGAGGGGGCCTTTGTCTTCCTGACTCACCTGTCGAGACAGCTGGTGTGGGGGGCGGGCCCCCGAGTGAGCACTGTGGCCAGCTGCTTTCCCCACACCACAGCCCCTCCTCGTGGGCTCAATGTCGCCGGGTGTCACCCCCCTTCCCCAAGCCGTGGGATTGGAGGAGGGGGCTCTGGAAAGCGTCAAGGTCATAGCCTTCTCCCTCAGGATCCAGGCTTACCAGCTTCTTCCAACTCTCTTCTCAGGAATTTAATCCTGTGGGTGAGGGGGACCCAGGGCTTTTTTTTTTTTTTTGTCTTCCCTGGGACCTGCCCTGAACTCTCTTGGGTTACCTGAGGGCGGGCCTGGCCTGACAGAGGCCTCCCCTCCTGTCAGCCCCAGCCCCCCATAATCTCTCCCTTGGGGCCACATCTTGACAATACTATCTCCCTTCTTCCACTTTGGCAGGGACTTCCTGCCCCAAAGCCCCTGGCTAGAGGAGAAGTCTCCTGGGGACCGTTTGGGCTTAACCCCCCATGTGCACATCCTCCAGTCTTGCCCTCTGACATCTAAATCCTCCAGTCTTGCCCTATGACTTCTAGGTGACATTCCTCTCTAGGACCCTGTGCTAGGACCCCTCCCTCCCTCCCATGACTGTCCCTTGGCATGTGGGAGTGTTGGGATTTGGAGCAAGAAGGGGGACATCGAGACACCCAGAGACTTCCTGTCTGGCCTTCCCATCCCCAGGGGAGCTCTGTCCCCCTAAAGGGGGTCAGTTCCTCCACAGCCCCCCCGCTGCCCCAGCCCCTCCCCTCCCCTCCCCCACCCGTTTCCGGTCCCAGGCCCGGTGGAAGGCGGATGGCGGATGTCCGAGTTAGTGCCGCCTCACTCGCTGAGACCGTAAAAGGGCAGGAGCAACGTCTAGGCCGGCCCCCTGCACCCCCGCCCCCAGCCCCGGTCCTCCTGCAGCCCGCCCCCCTCTGGCTGTGTCCAGGGCCAAACCTCCCTCCCCTAAGGGTAGGCACAAGTTGAAAGGATTCCCCCACCCTCTTAGGAGAGGGTCTCCCTCGTCCTCGGTCACTTGCTGGGCTGTGTCACTTCTCCAAGGACAGCTAGGATTGAGAGAGAGAGAGAGAGACAGAGACAGAGACAGAGAGACCGAGAGACCAACCGAGACCCATTCCTTATTCCCATCTGGGTAAACTGAGCCCTGCCCCCCAGACTTTGAAGCTTGGGTCCGTTGCTGTGGTGGGGAAGGGGGCAGGACTGGTTTGACTGGGGACAACATTAGGGGGAGTGGGAAGGGAGGTGGCTGAGATGGAAAATTACAAGATATGGTTCTTTTTCTCCCAGTTTGACAAATATTTGCCGAGTGTCTGCTGCATCCGCGAGCTGGGAAAGGCAGAGAAGGGGTCAGAGGTCTGAGGGCTCTTGGGCAGAATTCTGAAAGCACGTGCTTTCTCCTTTCCTCTTGCAATAAGAGGAGCAGCGATTGTTATTTTCTTTTCTTTTTAAGTTATGTAGCTGGTTCAATCAGTCTTCCTGCCACGTGGGGTAATATGGGTCTGGTTCAGTTTTAATCTTCACCGAAGTTAAGTGCAGTGTTAGTATAAGCGTGTGCCCCTGGTCTTACCCCCACTTTACAGGTAGTAAAACTGAGGGGCAGTGATGTTAAGGAAATGGCCTGTTAAAGTTTAATGGTTTGGGAATACGATGTGGTGACTCATGCAATACTCAAAAGGTGAATGCAGGAAGACCAAGAGCTGGAGGCCCTTGAGCTACTGACTCCCATTCTCAAAAATATATAAAAAAACCAGTTTAGAGTCGGGAAAGTTTGAATTTGTACCTAGGACTGTCTAAGTCTAGTAGTATTACAAAAAAAGAAAACTAAAACCATCTAGTTTTTTTGTACAAATAACATACTTTTACCATTAACACTACCGCACCCCCACCTGCATAAGGTCCTCCTCTGTTACATAGCAAGTTGGAGGTCAGCTTGGGCTTCAGAGTAAATTCTAGGCCAGCCTGGACTATTCTGCTTCACAGACTTAGAGTTCAGGGTGTGTGTGTGTGTGTGTGTGTGTGTGTGTGTGTGTGTGTCACAAGTTTAATGGTGCAAGGAGATAGTGGGGTAAGGTTGGGGATGAGTAGCAGTAGAGGGAACTGCCAGTATTTGGCCACCTCTGTCCCCAGAGGCTCCCTTACTCTTAGGGCTCCCAGCTGCCAAAGTGGAGTCTGTCAGCTTCAGGGTTGTGGGTTCAGGTCTCTGTTGTTCCCTTTTATCCAAGGACTCAGTGTGTTGGGAACTCTAGGGCTGGGAAACTGAGGCGCGGGACATGAAGCTACACAGAAGGAGGGCAGGTCTGGAACTGGCCGCCCAGGGAGGGAAGAGACTCACCTTCCGCTGTGAAGGTTCTGGAAATTGAACTCAGGTCCTCAGGATTAGCAGCAAGCACCTTTATCCACTGAGCCATCTTGCCAGCCCTCCACTGCCCCAGTGGATCCAAGGGATTCCAGATCCTCCTGCCTACATCTCCCAAGAGCTGGGGTCACAGTTCCTGTAGGGATTTTCCACTGCAGCTCTTGCTGGGACAGGGTCTCAGGCTGGCCTCAAGCCTACAAAGGCTGTCCTGCTGCCTCCTCCCAAGTACAGGCTCCCCAGCCCAGAGCTGCTACCCTTTATTTCCTTTGCCAAAACATCCCAAGGATCCCCAAGGATCCCTTTGTCTCCCCAGGGCATCTCAAGGACCTAGAGTGGTACCCAGGACTAGGGAGTACTCAGCAGTCGTGAACAGCAGACTTGACAGTAGCTGCTGACATTTTGAAGGTCGACGACACTGTTCCAAGTATTGGGCTCCAACTTCCCAAGGCACTATTCAGCAAGCAGATGAGCTATACTCGTGCTTAGTCCCTTGACGGGTGATGAAATGCAGACACAGAGAGGGGAAGACACTTGGGCAAAGATCACACAGCGAGTGAGCAGAGAGGCTCCCTTTTGAAGTCAAGTTCATTGAAAGATGAGAAAACAGTCTAGTTGATAGTTTTAAAAAGGCAGGGTTTGAAGGAAGGAGTGTAGATAATGGGGTGCTGCTTTAAAAAGGTGGGATGCCTAAATATACTCGCTCATAGGCAAGTGATGTGAGCAGCTTGTCAGGTGACAAGGGCCTGGGGAAATCACACTTCCAAGTCTTAATGCTTTTGACCTAAATTCACAATTTCTTAACCTTTCCTTTTTTAAGGATTTGGAAAAAAGTAGTTTATTTTGACTTTGGGAGTGTGGAGGTCAGAGGACAACTCCTGGGAGCATGTTCTCTCCCTGCACCAGGATCGAGCTCAGGTCCTGAGGCTTGGAGGCAAGCGCCTTCAGCTGCTGAGCCATCGTGCCAGTCCTGGCGTGGTGTTTCATTTCCTTGAGACAGGGTCTCACTGTGCCACAGCCAGCCTGGCCTGCTGGCCTCAAACGTCAACCTTCTGAGTGCCAGGATGACTGGGCTCAGGCCCCATCCAGCTGAGGCTGGTTCTGGTTTTTGTTTTTATCAAGGGCTTGAGTTACAATGGTGTCTCTGAACAAAAGACTGTCAAGAAGAAAAGACTGTTGGGAGGTGTGCAGATGAAGTGGTCTGGGAGGAATTCTGGGAAGGGAAGACATCCAGGCGGAGCAGGTGGCGGGGGATGGGCAAGCGGAAAGGGGTTGTTGGTTGGAACAGACTGAGCAAGGCAAGAGGGAAGGAGAGACCAGAGTGAGGGGCTTCACAAGCCTTGGATGGGGAGCAGACTGGGCTTTGCGGGGGATGGGGGTGGGGGGATGTGGGAGGGGACAGGGACCTGGGGACAGATGGGACTCTGAGATTGGGACTTAAGAAGGTCCTTCTATAAGGTAATCTTTACGGCCTAGTTGAGGACAGGACCCAGCCCAGGGTTACCCAGACTGCAGTTTTCCTTCAGTACCAGAGCCGTGTCAGGGCAGGACCACCTGAGAGGCCAAAGTGCACCTGGGTGGGGCAGTGATGCAGAGTCTGCCCTGGGTGTGGGTGGCAGGTGTGGGTGAGGCTTTAGCCCTGCCCTGCCAAGGCTGCCTGAGACAGAAACAGTCCCTTGAAGCTATGCTTGTTTCAAATGGCACCTGATGTTTGCGTAGGACCCACACAGCTCCGCCTGTGGTTAAGAGTGGGACCTGGGAGCCGGCTCATCTGACTTAAGGGCCTCTCTCAGCTACTTTGTGCCTGTGTGACTGAGGGTGGAACACTCCACCTCTCTGGGCCCTCTCCACTGTATCCAGGTGAAACGCTGTCTATCCTGAAGGGACACAGTGGGACAGGAGTGACCTGGGTAGGCTCAGGGCATGGGCCCACCTAACGAGCTGGTAATAGAGCAGCATACACGGAAACTGTGGTGCTAGGTTCAGCCTAGCCTGCCAAGGGGCTTTCCCTGCTGAATTCTCACAGCATGGCGTCACGCCCCAGCCCCCAGCCCCACCATTGCTGGGTTGAAGTTTCTCTCCCCTGGAAACCACAAACTTCTTCTTTTCAGGAAAAAGCCTGGTGGGGGTGGGGTGAACTCCCCCCAACTTCCCCTGTCTGGTGGGAGTGGGTGGGACCTGAGCTCTCCCCAACTTCCCCTGTCTGTATGTGACCTTGACCAAGTTACTTCCTGTCTGTAAGCCTTACTGCCTGTCCTGAGGAGAACTGAGTCTTCCAGGAGGACAGGTGTTTTGTGGGGATCTTGTGTGATGGAGATGTCCAGGGTACCCTAGTACTGACAGTACGGAGCACTCAGTACTGACTGAGTGCATGGTGCCTCAGTGGTGATAGTGACCAAGCCCTCAGTACCCCAGTGTATACTAGTGTACTGACTGGTTTTGTGTGTCAACTTGACATAAGCTGAAGTTACCACAGAGAAAGGAACCATGTTATCACAGAGGAAGTGCCTCCATGAGATCCAGCGTGGGTCATTTTCTCAACTAGCGATCAAGAGGGGAGGGCCACTTGTGGGTGGTGCCATCCCTGGGCTGGTAATCCTGGGTTCTATAAGAGAGCAGGCTGAGCAACCCAGGGGAAGCAAGACAGTAAGAAAGCTCCTACTTCCTGGCCTGACTTCCTCTGGTCACCAAGAGCAATGTGGAACTGTAAACTGAATAAACCCTTTCCTCCCCAACTTGCTTCTTGGTCATGTTTGTGCAGGAATAGAAACCCTGACTAAGACAAATTGGTACCAGCATAGTGGGGTATTCATGTGACAACCTGACCATGTTTTGGGGAGAACTGTGGAAGGACTTTGGAACTTTGGGCTAGATGATCCATTTGGTGTTAAGAACTCTGTGGGATATTGTGTAGGAACTTGGAAGATAATGTTGAGAACAGTGCAGAAGATGGAGGCCTTGCTTGTGAAATTTCAGAGGGAAAAATAAAGACTCTTATCAGGGCTGTTGTTACTTTGATTGTGAAGATTCTGTGGTTTTGGTTAGCTGGGGCTGAAGAATCAGCTGTGATTAACACAATACCAGAACTACTAAAGCAAACCTCTATGTTACTGGGACTATTGATGCTAGTTAGCTGGAGCTAAGAAATTAGCGGTGATTAAGAAGAGACCAGCATCACTGAGGTGAAATCTTCTGGGAGGTGTTTTCTGAGAGCACAGAGGCTGTGTTCCAGAGATAGCCACGGTTATACTTTGTGCTGTGGCTGGACTTGGTACTGTGTAAGAGTCACCCAGATGGTACTGGTTTTGAAGGCATGAAGGGGTCATGAAGCTGAAATTTGGCACTGTGAGAGGCCATACAGGGCCACTGGTGAAGGTGCAGCCTCAGTTGGAATTGATGGCCCAGGACTGAAGGGGTCATGCAAAGGAGTTGAGGCTTTAGTACCATGAAGAGAGCCTATGAGAGGCTGTTGGTGAAGCTTAGTTACAGCGTAAGACAGCAGTGTTATGGAGATGCCAGTGCCATGAGATGACCACCAAGAACAGCAGCAGCAGTGGAGTACAGGCAGCCAGAGCCTAGAAGACAAGGTGTGTGCTACAGAGGGCAGGGATGGAGAAGTGACCTTGGAGGAGCCCAGAAGATCGTGAGTTGGATCCCAGACATTGAACCATTGGAGTTTGAGTTTTGCTTTTGATTGTGACTGTGTCCTGATATTTTTTCCTCTTGAAGGAAGAAAGTATTTTAGTGGAGCCCACAGTTAAGAAACTTTGAATTTTAAAAGATACTGGACATTTTAAAGGTATTGAACTTTTAATATGTCAAGACTGTGGGACTTTTAAAGTTACTTAGATCTTGGGGATGAATAAGAAAGTAAGGGTTAAGGCTTACTAGTGATGTGTTTGTGGATCAACTTGACACAGGCTGGAGTTATCAGAGAAAGGAGCTTCAGTTGGGAAAGTGCTGTGGTACTAGGTACTGTGCTACTAGGTACTGTGGTACTAGGTACTGTGCCTAGCACCTTAACCAGATCCATTCCTACCCAGAGCCTTCGGGAGGTAGGGACCATCGTGTCTTCCCTAAGTGACAGATGAGGGACATGAGCTCTCTGATCATGTGGAAGAAGGGTTCGGCGGGGGATTTGAACCTACGTCTGTGGTGTCTGACTCTATATTTGAGCTGTTGTTTTCCTGCATCAGCCAGTGGCCTACATGGTTCTGCCTGTCCCCAGGCTGGACCAGCTGCTCCCTGGGGTACTCCCCAGCCTGAATGCTTGACTCTGGAGGCTCTCCTGTGCCAGGACAGGAACATATGTCCAGGAGGGTGGTGGCAGGGCAGTCTGTCTGGGCCACTGCTGTGTCTCCATCCCCAGTCACAGGGTGTGACAAGTGCAGTCAGGAATGTGTGCCAAATGGCTGTTCGGGCCCTGGGGAACCAGATGGACCAGGTGTCCAGTAAAAGCAGCCTCAGGGCTAACATCTCCAGGGCCCGGGATCTGTCCTCACACTTCCTGACCTCTTATCTGACCTGAGCTGGGAGCAGAGGTGGGGGTGGAGAAGTGGTAGAGATGGGGAAACTGAGGCCAGGCAGAGGCTGTTCTTGGCTCAGCCCCTGACCGTCTGCTAGTCTTGGCGGCTCCGTCTTTTCCGGTTGACCTGTATGCACTTTTGGTTAAGGCTGTAGAGTCTGAGCCCAGGACCGTGAGCAAGCTGCCTAGTCCCCAACTCAAGCCTGATGGACCCTACTTTATCTCTTTTCTGCCTCTTCCTGTGTGTGGCCTGCCTATCTCTTCCCTATAGTGTACTCATCTGCCAATCTGTCTTCTTTTATAGTACTGTGGATTGAACCAAGGGCCCGAACCACTCTACTATTGAGCCACGCCTCCAAGCCCCTCACTGGGAGGGATTCTAGGCAGGGGCTCTAACCACTGAGCAACATTCCCAGTCATGCATGTACAGCCACAACCCTGTACATGCATGTAGAGGCAGCAGTCAGCTCTCTGCATCTGCTATATGGATCTAAGGAAAACGTTACCGGCCCCTCTGCTTCCTCCCCTGGCAGCGAGACAGTCATCTGTTCCAGCCGGGCTACTGTGATGCTTTACGATGACAGCAACAAGCGATGGCTCCCTGCTGGCACCGGTCCTCAGACCTTCAGCCGCGTCCAGATCTACCACAACCCCGCTGCTAACTCCTTCCGAGTTGTTGGCCGCAAGATGCAGCCGGACCAGCAGGTGCAGGCTCCTTCTGTCCCTCTGTCCCTCTGTCCCTCTGCCCCTCTGCCTCCCTGCCACAGAGCCCCGTCAACCTGTTCTCTCTTGTAGGTGGTTATCAACTGTGCCATCATTCGGGGAGTCAAGTACAATCAGGCCACTCCCATCTTTCATCAGTGGCGAGATGCCCGCCAGGTCTGGGGCCTCAACTTCGGCAGCAAGGAGGACGCGGCGCAGTTTGCAGTGGGCATGGCCAGCGCCCTAGAGGCTTTGGAAGGTTAGATGGGCAAGTGGGATGGTGTTGGGGCTCACAATGCTGCGATAGGGAGGCTGCAGCAGGGCGATTGTAACAAGTCCCAGGTAGGCCTGGTTCACATAGCAAGACTTTGTCACAAATAGATATATAAATAAAATCAGGACTGGGAACGTAGATCTGTAGGCAGAGAGCTCACCGTGTGTGTGTGTGTGTGTGTGTGTGTGTGTGTGTGTGTGTGTGTGTGTCTGCATTCACTCCCCAGCACTTCGTAAACTAGGTCTGGTGGTGCACGCCTGTTGTCCCAGCGCTCAGCAGGTAGAGGGGGGGAGGATAAAGAGATTAGGGCTATCCTCAGCTACACAGAAAGTGTGAGTCCAATCTGAGCTACATAAAACTCTATCTCGAAAGCATGCGTGTGAGCGCATACATGTATTGGAGAACAGGAGAGATGGTTCAGTGCATAGTAGCAGTTACGACTCTTCGAGAGGACATGGGTTTGACTCCCAGCACCCACTTGATGGGTGGCTCAAAGTACCAAGGGATCTGACATCTGGCCTTTTTGGGCACTTGTCACATACATGGTACACAGAAGTACATGTATAGGCAAAACACCCATACATATAAAATTAAAAAAACAAAACCAGAATGCAGCCAACGTGGTAGTTTATGCTTTTAGTCCCAGCACTCAGGAGGCAGAGGCAGGTGGATCTCTGAGTTCAAGGCCAGCCTAGTCTACACAGTAAGTTCCAAGACAGCCAGGCTTGGACTACACAGAGAAACCCTGACTCAAACAACCAAACAGACTGGGGTTTGGGGTGAGCAGAAGAGATCCCTCAGCAGTGCTGTGTAGCCTCAAGCTGCTATCCTGCCCTCTGGGGCTTGAGTCTACCTACCTAGAAATCAGCTAACCCATGGAGGAAGACCCTCACAGGAACTGTCAGTGCCTGGTGTATGCCGAGGTATAAAGGGCCCCTCTCTAAGATGATAGAAGGTTTCCTTGACCACCGGCTATCTGTCCAGCCTCCACTGCGTTCCCTGTGTTGGTCATGGTGGTTCATACATGTAATATGAGCCTTTGAGAAGGTGAAGCTGAGAGGATGGAGAGTTCTGGGCCATTCTGGGCTCCATAGCTACATTTGGGGTAAAGCAAAGTCCATAGGCGGCATGCTAAGGTAACAGCTCAGTGGTACAGGGTTGCCCACGGGTGTGCCAGGTCCTGGTGTCATCCCACTTCAAAATAAAGTCTCTAAAGTCTCTATGTGCTATTTATTTATTTATTTATTTATTTTGGAGACAGGGTTTCACTGGGTAGACCAGGCTGGCCTCAAACTCAGAGGTCTGCCTGCCTCTGCCCCCTGAGTGCTGGGATTCCAGTGTAGGGAACAAGACTTCTTTTATTTATTTTTATTCTTTTAAGTTCCCTAATGATGCCAAAGTTCTGTCATTGTTTTTAAAGAGGTACTGGTAATTGAATGGGCGTGGTGGCTTTGGACAAGCTACTCAGGTGCTCCACTGAGCCACGTCCCCAGCCCCCTCGAACAGCACTTTCAAGGCCGTGTCCTAGGTGACTGCTCTGCTTTCTGGAGAGGGAAAAGAGCCCAATGGCTGAGGTGTTGGCTTCACAGGGCCTTGTTAGTATTAGTGGAAGAGCTTACCCATTCTGTGTGCGTGAAGAAATGCCAATGGTAGTGTAGGCCTGGAGTTGGTCCCTCAGGGCTGGGAAACGGGTTGTTTCTTTCTTTCTTTTTTTTTTAGATTTATTTATTTATTATTTATATGAGTACACTGCAGCTGTTTTCAGAAACACACTAGAAAAGTGCATCTGATCCCATTACAGATGGTTGTGAGCCACAATGTGGTTGCTGGGAATTGAACTCAGGACCTTTAGAAGAGCAGTCAGTGCTCTTAACCTCTGAGCCATCTCTCCAGCCCCAGGTTGTTTATATTTCCTTTTTTTCTTTTTTAAGATTTATTTATTATATGTGAGTACACTGTAGCTGTCTTCAGACTCCGAAAGAGGGCATCGGATCCCATTACAGATGGTTGTGAGCCACCATGTGATTGCTGGGATTTGAACTCAGGACCTCTGGAAGAGCAGTCAGTGCTCTTAACTGCTGAGCCATCTCTCCAGCCCCTCTGCAGATTTCTAACCTGTATGGCTTAGTGACTGGTAGGACCTCCGTGTCCTGTGGGTGTCCCACCTCCCAGGGGCTCAGGTCCAGGGAGGCCACCCCAACCTCTCTTTTCTGGGCGTGGTGCCTTGTGAGGGCTGTCAGGGCCTCTGGTTCACAAGAGTGGAGCTCCTGCCATCTTAGTGTGGTTTTCTCTTCACCTTCCAGGAGGTGGGCCTCCCCCGGCCCCAACACTCCCTCCCTGGTCTGCCCAGAGCGTCCCCTCCCCAGAGGATCTGGAACAACAGAAAAGGTGAGGACCCTCACTTCTTCTAGGCATTCCGTAGCTCCCAGAGTTCAGAACCTGCCAGTTTTCGCTTTCTAGAAAGGTCAGGGATCACTTCTTGGCCTTTTGGCTAAGATCAAGTGAAAGGTCAGGGGCCAAGAGTCTAGAAGTAAACAGCATTCAGACACCATTTGCCAAGCTCCTGGGGACAGAGGAACTGCAAAACCGGACATGGTGGTGCACAGCTTGTTTATCTCAGTGCCTGGGAGTCTGAGGCAGGAGGGTTGCCAAGAGTTTGAGGCTAGCCTGGCCTTAGCAATCAGTAGGGGGCCAGGCAGTGGTGGCGCATACCTGTCTCAAAAAACCAAAAAAGAAAAATAAATAAGTAGGGGGACTCTGTTGTAAAAATCAGCATGGTGGTGCACTCCTTTCCACGCACTCAGAAGGTAGAGGCAGGTGGATCTGCAAGCTAGAACCCAGTATGGTCTACAAAGCTCCAGGCTAACCTACGCTATCCAGTGAGACCTTGTCTAAATAGGGAAAAAAAGAAAAAGAAAATCTAACCCCCCCCCAAGAAGAATCTGATGAGGGAATGAACCATTTTGGCACACACCCCCCTCACCCCCCACCCCTCACCCCACACTCCAGGGTTCCACAGCTTTCTGAGCCCATGGCCACTTTGGAATCATCTGTTTGCATAGTTGAAAAGAACGCACCCAGACCCCCTCTGTGCTCCTGCTTGTCTTCATCCCTCCTTCCCTGTGCCCTTGGGAGGCAGACTTGGAGGGAAGGCAGGCACCAGCCTCACTGGTGCCCTAGAGAGATGAACCAGAGGCTTCTGGCCCTGTGTCCCCGTCCCACACCCCCAGCTTGATTTGGGGTCTAAAGCAGCTTCCTTTCCCTGTACAGGCAGCCCGAGCATGTGGAGCGCCGGATCTCCAACGCAGGTGATGGCTCAATAACTAGGTTGCAGGGACCTCCCTGGAGGAGCGGGTTGGGCAGGGAGAACAAAAAATCAGGCTTCTCTCTCAGCAACCCCATTCTTTGTGTTTATTGCAGGAGGCCCACCTGCTCCCCCAGCTGGGGGCCCTCCTCCACCTCCAGGACCTCCCCCTCCTCCGGGTCCCCCTCCACCCCCAGGTCTGCCCCTGTCAGGGGTATCTGGGACAGGTCATGGAGCAGGGGCTGCCCCGCCCCCTGCACCCCCACTCCCTACAGCACAAGGCCCCAGTAGTGGGGGTTCCGGGACCCCAGGCCTGGCTGCTGCCATTGCTGGAGCCAAACTCAGGAAAGTGAGCAAGGTAAGGAGGTATCTGGGGTGAAGCTGTGAGGGTAAGGAGGTGTCTGGGGTGAAGCCATGAGGAGACAATGGGAGGTAGTCAGAGTCCCTAAAGGTGTCACAAGAGGACTGGGAGGTCACCTGGCCTACCTGCGAAGCCTTCTCCCCCATTTTATTCTTTCAGCAGGAGGAGGCCTCTGGGGGGCCCCTGGCCCCCAAAGCTGAGAACAGTCGAAGCACTGGTGGGGGGCTTATGGAAGAGATGAACGCCATGCTGGCCCGGAGGTGAGCCTGAGTTCCTCAGAATTCAGCAGCAGGCTGCACTTTCAGGGCTAGGCTGTTGTGGCGCCCACAGGACTTCCTCCCCTTCCTGTCCTCTCTCTTCCTTTCCCTCTCACATCTAGCCCAGGCTGAACTTCCAGTGCTCCTGCCTCAGCCTCCTGAGCGCTGGGATGACACACCCAGCTGGTGACAGCCACGTCCAGGACATGATGCTGGAGACTGTCATCCTGAGGTGGCTCACAGACTGTAGAGTGCTCCCACTCCATGCTTGAGCCATGGGGGATTCCACATGAACGTTCTGGAAGCTTAGATTCTTAGACTCTCAGCTTGCTGAGCTCAAAGCCTCCTCACCCTCAGAGTTCTTATGATTTCCAGACATGGGAATTATGGGGGACCCCTCCAGATTCTGGAGGAGCAATCTCTGGGCTGGATTTTTCCTTAAATTTTAAGTTATTTCTTTTTATTTATTGCATATATGAATGTGCCCATGGCTCCCTGGAAGAACGATTTCTCTCCTTCCACCATCTGGGTTTTGGGTATCGGAGTCAAGTTGTCACTTTTAACAGCAAACACCTGTCCTTACTGAACCATCGCACCAGCCCTGAACTGGATTTTTGTTGTTGCTGTTCTTAGCCCTGGTTAGGCTAGGACTTAGAATGATTCTCCTGCCTCTGCGTCTCACATACTGGGATTACAGGCTTGTGCCATGCCTATATTTTTCTTTTTTTGTTTTTGAGACAGTCTTTTGCTGTTTAGACCACGGGAGCTTTGAACTCACAGAGGTCTGCTTGCTTTTTTAAAAAGTATTGTTACATTTATTTATTCGTTGTATATGTATATTTATGTGGAGGTTAGAGGATAATCTGCAGGACTCAGTTCTCTACTTCAACTTTCACATAGATCCTTGGGATCAAATCCGTGATTCGGCTTTGTGCAAGCGCCCCTATCTGCTGAGCCATCTTGCAGGCCCCTTCTTTAACTTTCTAACCTATTCTGGAATTTAGCAGTGGGAAGGGGTCCTATTGAGTGGCAGAGCATGAACTGTAGCTTGTCCTTGCTTGCCCCTCTGCAGAAGGAAAGCCACACAGGTTGGGGAGAAGCCCCCCAAAGACGAGTCAGCCAGTGTAAGTAGGGGCTTTTCCTGCTCTATATTCCTTATGCTGTACACTAGCACCCTAGGGCAGGGAGGAGGTGTGACAGGGTTGAGCTGGCTTTCGTTCTGGAAGAGGAACATTGGCATAAAAAGGCTAGTTTATGATACTTTGATTTACTGCCAGCAGGAGGAGCAAGAGGCCCGACTCCCCGCCCAAAGTGGTGAGTGACAGCCTTGTCTATCCATAGAAACTACAAATCCCAAGATGCATTGTTATTGCTTTGAAAGCACTACACAGGAAAATCTGTGAAAACAATACTGGGGACTGTAATTTTCTAGAATTCTCTGACCTAGTGGGTTGAGTGGTGGTATCGTACTGTGGGGGCAATGCTTGTCTCTGATCTTATTTGTTGCCCCACCCACCCACCCAGAACCTGTACGAAGACCCTGGGAGAAGAACAGCACAACCTTGCCAAGGTAGGTCATTAATATTGGGGAGGAACATAATATAACTCTTGGGATAGGAACCTCACTCCTGTCCTGTACCAACTTTTCCAGGATGAAGTCATCCTCTTCTGTGACTACCTCCGAGGCACACCCCTCTATGCCCAGCTCCAGTGACGACTCCGACTTGGAGAGGGTGAAGCAGGTAGCTTGGGGAAGTAGTTAGAAAGATGCCAGGAGAGACAGACCTGGCTCCAGAATGGTTCTAGGAAAGGCTTGGAAACCTTTTCTAGCCCGAGAAAAGGAGTTATTGGGTGGGATCTAGGGAGACACACCCACACTATTTTCCAGTAGCTATAACGCCTTACCAGTCTATCTCTCATTCCTGCTAAGTCCCCAGAATCTTCAATGGTTCAGTGGCTCCAGCTATCCATCTCTAGTCAGAGTTGGCCCAAGACTATATTTATTTGGCAAGCTTGGTACTGGATGTTCGCCAGTACTGTTGTGCTGGCCCCAGAGGTCTAGAACTTGCCTATAGTACATTCCCATCATTTTGTGACCTTGGCAGCCGTGCCAAAGGATGAGGGTGGGAAGGGTTGTTGGACCAGCTTTCTGTCTTCAATCAAGAAGAAAGGGAAGAAAACCTGGCTAAGCAGAAGAGTGCCAAGGGGATGGAGAAGGGGAAGGACCAAAGGAAACAAAGGGGTGGGACCTCCTTATCCAATCAGCAGCCAGCGTGGGTGTGACCACTGCACCAGGAAGCTACACCCCTTATGGAATCTTCCAAGTGGGAGCTGGTGGGGGAGAACACATTCTTGTGTAACTCTTGGTCAAGTCGAGGCAGAGAAAGCAGGTAAGAGTTGTAGCTTATGTAGAGAGTCTTTCCTTGGAATCTGCCAGTGAGAGGCTGGGGGCGTGGCTCAGTGGTAGTGCGCTTAGGTAAGAATTAAGATGCCCTTCGTTCCAGTGGACTGTTTGGTGGCTAGGCAGGTAAAGGTGCACTATGCCACTGTTAACCGACCGACTCCCATGCACAGAAGCCACATGGTTGAAGAAGTGAATTCTTTCAAGCTATCCTCTGACCTCCACCCGCACGAAGTGTATGTACATACCTCACTCATGAATGCACGTACCTTATGCACACATGCACATACCTACCTGCTCATGCACACAAATAAGTGTAAATGTTTGAGAACCTTAGGAGAGTTGGAATAAGAGAGAGGTCACCGTTTCTGTGAATTTGGGACCCCTCTTGATTGGTTCTTTTCAGGAGCTTCTGGAAGAGGTGCGGAAGGAGCTACAGAAAATGAAAGAGGAAATAATCGAAGGTGAGGCACTTCTGTTCTAATGCAGGCCCCTGTGTCCATGGAAAGTGCTTGCCTTGGAAGGGAAGGTGACAGAGACTGGCCTGACTTCTGCCTCTCATTCCTTCCAGTCTTTGTCCAGGAGCTGAGGAAGCGGGGTTCCCCTTGACTACAGGGACCCAGAAGACCCATTTCTTCTTTCTGTACTTCCTGCCTGGCACCTGCTTTCCCTGCCTCGACTTGACCAAGAGTTACACAAGAATGTGTTCTCCCCCACCAGCTCCCACTTGGAAGATTCCATAGGGGGTGTGGCTTCCTGGTGCCGTGGCCACACCCACGCTGGCCGCTGATTGGATAAGGAGGTCCCACCCCTTTGTTCCCTTTGGTCCTTCCCCTTCTCCACCCCCTTGGGGCTGGTTCCTCTGCTGGGGATGTACCAAGTAATCCCACGTTAAGGGAGGGAAGGAGGGGGTCTCACCCCTTGTTCTGGATTCACTTTAACGCTTTAATGCCTTCGATTTTTTTTTTAAGAAAAAGTATATATATATATATATATATATATATATTTGGGTTTTGGGGGAGAAGGGAAATTTTTTTTCTCTTTGGTTTTGATAAAACGGGGGTTGGGAGTTTTTGAATGCTTGTTTTTGAATACCCCAGGCTTGTCCCATCGGAGGCAGCTATGTAAAGAGGGGAGGTGTCCCACCAGGTGGGAGGTATGTCCCCTACCCCGGGACACCTCCCCCTTTGTCTTGGCTCCTCCCTCTTTTCTATGAGGAATTAAGATTTTTTAACTTTTTTGGAACCTCAGTTTTGTGTTTTTTTATTTGGGTTAGGATTTCAGGGTCCAGACCATTTTTGCCCTCCGGGAAGATGAAGTGAGAGGGAGAAGAGGAAAAATAGGTCCTCTGACTTGTACACCATAGCTTCTTGGACACGGGCCCTTATTGAATAAATCTGCAGTTTTCATAAATGCAAAGGTCTCTGGAGTACTCAATGCTGTGCCCCATCAAAGGCAGCTATATAAGAGGGGAGGCATCCACCAGGAGAGGGGATTGCTGAAAGCTGTGGCACCCTTGTAAGGATTCTACTGTCTTCTGCTCTCACTCACGGTTCTGCATACATTCCTGGTTCTGGCCTGCATTCTGTCCCACCCTTTCCCTCTGTGGTCACCAGCCTGCTTTCTCCATCCTGCAGTGTCTGGGGACTGTGTGGTTAAATCTTTTTTTTGTTTTGTTTTGTTTTTTTTTTTTTTTGTTTTTCGAGACAGGGTTTCTCTGTGTAGCCCTGGCTGTCCTGGAACTCACTTTGTAGACCAGGCTTGTGTGGTTAAATCTTACAGCTTAACTCTGGGTTGATTTCTTTATCTGGGAAGAGTCTCAGAAGATGACTGCCCCCTTGCCACTAGAAGTCCCCTCCCCTAGTTCTTTCCTAGCTGGAATGAATGACACGTCTGCCCACTCAGCAAATCATGGTTTGAGACACACTTTAACCTGGGGCTCCTTTAATTATAAAACATTTAAAACTCATAGGCCACTCCTTCACAGCCCAGTGGGTTAGCAAAGGAGTGGGTAGGGGTTCATTGGTCTTCTGGACTGCTCCATTTGGACAGAGGGTGAGGCTACTGTTTGTCTTAGTGGCTTTTTACCTAGAAGACCAAAGGTAGGGAGGGGGTGGTCCCTGAGAATGCCATGAAACAGGTGGGTGGTAGCACTGGCCCACATGTTAAGGGTGCAGGTGGGTCTTTACAAAAGGCCAGTTAAAGGGCCAGAGTGACTTAGCAGGGCAGGGTGGATCCTGTCCTCTTTCCCTAAAAAGTGAGGTAGAGGGAAGGAGATGGGGTTCCAAACCCTAAGGCAGGGAGTGTTCCAGTGTGATGGACCAGTGCCCTAGGCGAAGGGTTGTTAGGTGGCTCCCCAACACACTGCCCTCCTTTCCAAGTACAGCATTCACGCACTGGTGGTGTTGGGTTGGGGATCTAGAAGGGTTCCTGGCATGTCCCACCAGTGGGTTAAAGAGACCCCGTGGGAAGGAGTACTCACACCACTCCCAGCCTAGGACCCATCTGTCCCCCGAGACCGGGGCATGTTAGCTGGCACAGTTGGTGGGCCCATGCAGAGAGGCCAGTCATGTGACAAGCCCAGACAGCAGGCCACGTCCAAGGCCAGAGTCCTGCGGCCTCTTCTACTTGGGGGCCTCAAGGGACTGCGGTTCAGGCTCAAGCTCTGGCTCATAGCG